>CM039727.1:29851734-31051734 GCA_022539455.1 Dendrobium nobile
CTCTCTTCTCTCTCTCTCTCTCTCTCTCTCTCTCTCTCTCTCTCTCTACTCTCTCCGTCTCTCTTCGCTTCCTCTTCCTCTTCCCCTCTTTCCTATCTCTTCATTTATCGTTTCTCAAGCTCCCTCTACCCTCTCTCTCTCTCTCTCTCTCTCTCTCTCTCTCTCTCTCTCTCTCTCTCTCTCTCTCTCTCTCTCTCTCTCTCTCTCTCTCTCTCTCTCTCTCTCCCTCTCCCTCTCCCTCTCCCTATCTCTTAATTCTATCTATCCCCCTCTCTACCTCCCTCTCTCTCCCAATCTCCCTCCTCTTCCTCTCCTCTCCACTCCCCTCCCTCCCTCTCTCTCTCTCTCTCTCTCTCTTCTCTCTCTCCTCTCTCTCTCTCTCTCTCTCTCTCTCTCTCTCTCTCCCCCTCCAATCCATCTCCCTCTCCCTCCCTCTCTCCCTCTCTCCCTCTCTCTCTTCCCAATCCATCTCCCTCTCCCCTCTTTCTCCCTCCTCTCTCTCTCCCAATCCATCTCCCTCTCTCTCCTCTCTCTCCCTCTCTCTCTCTCCTCTCCCTCTCCCGACCTCACCCTCTCCTCTCTCTCCCTCTCCTCTTCTTCTCTCCCTCCTCTCTCTCCCTCCTTTTCTCCCTCATCTCTCTCAATCTCCCTCCCGCTCTCTCTCTCTCTCTCTCTCTCTCTCTCTCTCTCTCTCTCTCTCTCTCTCTCTCTCTCTCTCTCCCTCTGTCTCTCTCTCCCTCTTCACATCTCTAATCTATCTCTCCCTCTCTCTCTCTCTCTCTCTCTCTCTCTCTCTCTCTCTCTCTCCTCCTCTCTCTCTCTCTCTCTCTCTCTCTCCCTCTCCTCTCCCTCTCCCTCTCCCTCTCCCTCTCCCTATCTCTAATCTATCTCTCCCACTCTCTCTACCTCCCTCTCTCTCCCAATCTCCCTCCCTCTCCCTCTCCCTCTCCACCTCCCCCTCCCTCCTCTCTCTCTCTCTTATCTTAATCTCTCTCTCTCTCTCTCTCTCTCTCTCTTCTCTCTCCCTCTCCCTCCTCACTCTCTCTCTCTCTCTCTCTCTCTCTCTCTCTCTCTCCTCTCTCTCTCTCTCTCTCTCTCTCTCTCTCTCTCCTCCGTCTCCACTCGCTCTCCCTCTCTCTCTCCCTCCATCTCTCTCTCAATCAATCTCTCTCTCTCTCTCTCTCTCTCATCCATCTCTCTCTCTCTCTCTCTCTCTCTCTCTCTCTCTCTCTCTCTCTCTCCGTCTCCCACTCGCTCTCCCTCTCTCTCCCCTCCATCTCTCTCTCAATCAATCTCTCTCTCTCTCTCTCTCTCTCTCTCTCTCTCTCAATCCATCTCCCTTCTCTCTCTCTCTCTCTCTCTCTCTCTCTCTCTCTCTCTCTCTCTCTCTCTCTCGCTCGCTCTCTCGCTCTTCCTCTCCCTCTATCCCTCTTCCTATCTCTAATCTATCTCTCTCGCTTCCTCTCCATCTCCCTCTCTCTCTCTCCCTCTCTCTCCCTACCTCTCAATCTCCCTTCCGTCTCCTCTCTCTCTCTCTCTCCCCCCATCTCTCTCTCTCTCTCTCCCTCTCATTCTCCCTCTCCCTCCCCCTCTCCCTCTCCTTCTCCCGCACCCTAACCTCATCCTCTCCCTCTCTCTTCTCTCTCTCCCCCCCTCTCTCTCTCTCTCTCCGCCTCTCTCTCGCTCTCCTCTCTCTCTTCTCGTCTCCCTCTCTCTCTCTCTCTTGTCTCTCTCTCGCTTCTCCTCCTCTCTCTCCCTCTCTCTCTCTCTCCCTCTCCCCCCTCTCTCTCTCTCCCTCTTGCTCTCTCTCTCCCTCTTGCTCAGTCTCACTCTCTCACTATCTCTCTCTCTCTCTTGTGCTCTCCCTCTCTCCTCTCTTTATTTCCACTCTCTTTCTTACTCTCTCCATATTGCCTCTCTCTCTCTCTCACTCTCTCTATTTTTGCCTCTCTCTCCTTCTCCCTCTATTGCCTCTCCCTCCCTCACTTTCTCTCCCCCTTTCTGTCTCGCGCTCGCTCTCAATTCTCTCTCTCTCTCTCTCTCTCTCTCTCTCTCTCTCTCTCTCTCTCTCTCTTGTGCTCTCTCCCTCTCTCCTCCTCTCTCTCTCTCTCTCCCCCCTTATTGCCTCTCTCTTTCTCTCTCTCTCTCTCTATCACTCTCTTTATTTCCTCTTTCTTTCTCTTTCTCTTTCTCTATTTCCTCTACCCCTCTCTCCCTCTCTCTCCTCTCTCCCTCTCCCTCTATTTCCTCTTCCTTGCTCCTCCTCTCTCTCCTCTTCTACTGCCTCTATCTTACTCTCCCTCTCTCTCTCTTGCCTCTCTCTTGCTCTCTCTCTCTCTCTCTCTCTCATTGTTTATCTCCTCTCCGTCTCCCGCACCCTAACCCTCACCCTCTCCCTCTCTTTCTCTCTCTCCCCCCATCTCTCTCTCTCTCTCCTCTCTCTCTCTCTCTCTCTCTCTCTCTCTCTCTCTCTCGTCTCTCTCTCGCTCTCCCTCTCCCTCTCTCTCCGTCTCTCTCTCGCTCTCCCTCTCCCTCTCTCCCTCTTCCTATCTCTAATTTATCTTTTTCTCCCTCACCCTCTCCCTCTCTCTCTCTCTCTCCCTCTCTCTCTCAATCTCCCTCCCGCTCTCTCTCTCTCTCTCTCCCCTATCTCTCCCTCTCCCTCTCTCTCTCTCTTCTCTCTCTCTCCCTCCCTCTGTCTCTCCCTCTCTCTCCTAATCTCTCTCTCTCTTCTCTCTCTCTCTCTCTTCTCTCTCTCTCTCCCTCCCAATCCATCTCCCCCTCTCTCTCTCTCTCAGCCCTCTCCCTCTCCCCCCTTATTGCCTCTCTCTTGCTCTCTCTCTCTCTCTATCACTCTCTTTATTGCCTCTCTCTTTCTCTTTCTCTTTCTCTATTTCCTCTCTCCCTCTCTCCCTCTCTCTCCTTCTCTCTCTCTCCTCTCTCCTCTCTCCCTCTCCCTCTATTGCCTCTTCCTTGCTCTCTCTCTATCTCTCTCTCTTCTATTGCCTCTATTTTACTCTCCCTCTCTCTCTCTCTATTGCCTCTCTTTTCCTCTCTCTCTCTCCCTCTCCCTCTCTCACTCTCTCACTTTTTCTCTATCTCTCTATTGCCTCTCCCTTGCTCTCTCTCTCTCTCTCCCTCTCCCTCTCTCACTCTCTCACTTTTTCTCTATCTCTTTATTGCCTCTCCCTTGCTCTCTCTCTCTCTCTCTCTCTATTTCCTCTCTCTTGCTCTGTCTCTCTCAATTATCTCTCTCTCTCTCTCTATTTCCTCTCTCTCTCTATTGCTTCTCTCTTGCTCTGTCTCTCTCAATTATCTCTCTCTCTCTCTCTCTCTCTCCATTTCCAATAAAAATTGAAAAAACTATTAATTCTTGGCCTTCAATAAGACACAGTAAAGCACCCAAAGCTCTGATGATGATGAGGGTTGTATAATAGAAGAATAACTTTACTTTACAAAATGATGGCATAACTCAAAAGACACTAATTCATTGTGGGCATAGGTTATCTGCTTCACATCATTTCGTAAGGATCACATTTTGCTTAAAGCACCCAAAGCAAATAATATCACTCCAATTATATGGATAAAAAAAGGGGCAGGCATCTATATGCTGAAACAAAATCACTTTGTTTCCCTTGTTCGTAAATTTAGGCCAAAAAAATAATTATAATCTTAATCATGGCAACAAATAATCAGCTTTCGAAATTCTAATAGTTTTCCACCTATGCCACCTTGACAATATCAAATCAAGCATAAATTTTTAGCGCAGCAAGCTACTTAAGTATGAAGAGTACTCCAAGAAGTGAATCCTACCATTCTTAAAATAGAAAGAAAAAAGTAACTGGGATGGATGAAATCATACCTCACTATCCACAAGCAATTGGTTTAATGCCATTGGGAAATGGGGCAATACCCTTGTTCCTAATATTTCAACCATGCGATGAAGATATGACGTAACCTACATATTTTGAAGAAATATTGAGATACATAATGAAATAGGCTGTTGTAGATATATGGACCCACTTGATACCTTATTATGCAAAGGTTTGATATTTAGAAATGTGACAAGTATTTGTAGGGGAATATCCAAAGTCTGAGAATTCAAAAATAAAATTTTAGAAACATCTACTCTTTCTTTTTGACAAAAAAGTTCTGGGTGTTGAACCATCCAGAAATAAAAAGGAGCAACATTGCACCCATAAATATTGCAAGCCTAAATTTTGAATTAAATAGGAAAAAAGAAAAAATAGCTCGCAATTGGGGAATGAAAAGTATTAAATTAAGTGAACATTCATAAAAAAAACAGCACTTGCATGCTTGAACATCAAACCAATTGAAGGCCGACTAGCAGTCACCGTCCGCTCACTGAAGCCCTAGACCATAAGCCGGCAATGGTAAGTATTAATTTGTTTGTACTGCTTTATGAAACGGTGGAATATAAATGGGGAGGAATAAGAACAAAACTATTTATCAGATAGAGTCAAATTCTTCAGCCAGCAATCAAATACTATCATCATCTACACCGGCGCAGTATACATGAGAGAATTCCATCTCTAAGAAACAAATTTAGAACATTTTGTAGAGTAAACTCATGATAAGATGTATCTTACAGTAGATAGAAACTGACCTTGCTAAGTGCATTTAAAGCTGCAATAATCTGTTATGAGCTCATAACTTTAGGTGAACTTTCCTCGAGCCCTTGAGCCTTTGCATCTATGAGTAGCATCTCAACCTCAAAACAAGTAATTCCCACATAACTCATTTAATTCACTTAGGTAAGTTGCCACAAAGATGGAAATTCAAGAAAAAACTAACAGAGCTTTCTTACTTTGTCCATAAAGAGGTTTAAGCAGTGCTGCCAGGTATTTTGACTGCTTTTCTGAAGAAATTTCTTCCACTCCAATCAACAACCCAATTGTTTGAGAAACCGAGGTATTTTTAATTGATGATGTCAAGCAATAAGACTTTTATAGAAGCTGAACTCAACAAAGACTGCTTTTCCGAACTAAGAAGTTAAGCTAATTTACCTCAAATGCATGACTACCATCCTCAAAACATCCTTGGATGTCCAATATGAACTTGTGTATTGAAGGAGAGCATCTTGTAAACACTGCAGTAGGATGAAATAATTGGATATGATCCCATTGATAACAAATCCATAAAAGAAGTATGAATTTCACACAACAAAGCAGAGGAAATGGAGTCAATGGTTCCCAGAAAAAAGGAAAAGAAACGGGAACAATACTTGTAGAATTGTATCAACGAAAGGCACTAGCTAGGGTTTCAGTAGCTTCACTACTCTCATAAACAAGTAGCTAGCTATTCTTCTCACATTAAGATTTGGATGATGTACACCCCTCTCATCCAAAATTATTATTGTTCACTTTACTTTACTAATATAGTTCCTCAATCGAAGAAAACATGTACGGGGAGGAAAAAGAATGAGAATCAACAATTACAGAAAACAAATACTTCTAAAAAGGAAAAACAAAGGCCAAAGAAAAGATTCCTAGCAAAACAAGAACATGTTCGTCGGTAGGAATCTGAAAACCAGACTACTAAAATTCTATAAATGCAGAACGCAGCTCGTTTTGAATCACCAAGTCCGAAATTCGGAATCAACCACAGAAACCAAACATCAAAGCAATATTAAATAAACCAACGAGGTAGAGAAAGAGAAACTGGTACTCGCAAACTCATACACCTTCCCCTGCGCTGAGAAGATGATGACGCCGACCTCTTCATCACAAAGAACAGAGAGCTCGAATGCCTTCTTGAGCAAACCTTACAGATGAGCCATTGGAGCTGAAGAGATTGATTGCGGTGCGCATCAAGAAGATGGTGAAAGCGCAATATCTCATCGAGGAAAAAATATGGATTTTTTACCAAATCATGTAGTTCGAAGGATTGACGGGATTTGGCCGAAGAAGCGTGCGAAAGGGAGAAAGTTACCTTAAGAACTTGTGCGCGCCCATCCTTACTTCCGATGAAAATGTCGCAACTTCCGATCCGATGGGCAAAGGGAATGTCGTCGAAGGAGTAAAGTCGAACTAGAATGAATGAGCCGAAGAAGCCACTCATGCTATCTTACACCTCCTGCAAAGTAATGAAGCTGAACAGCAACAACGTTGGGAAAGATTTCATCTAGAGAATTTTTAACCCGCTCAATATGAGAGAGTTTCTATTTTGCACGAAACACGCCTCCTAATATATGGCTAATGCTTCTAAGGCTTTTCTTTTCTTCCACTCAAAATTAACCAAACAACCCAATTTAGTAAATGCATGTAATTGTTTTACTTTACCCTCCTAATTTAGGCAACCAAACAGCCCCTAAGAAAAATATGATGGAAGTCTCAGTGATAAGACTTCCTGAATTCTCAAAAGTCTTCGAAGTGACCTGTGTGACGCTTTGGGGGTTGGAATTGGAGGAGTCCTATCACAGGAATGTCACCCTGTAGCTTATTTTATTGAAAAGCTAAATGACATTCAACAGCGATATTCCACGTATGACAAGGAGTTATATGCTGTGATACAATCCCTTCGTTATTGGCAACACTACTTGCTACCGCAAGAGTCCGTATTTTCTTAGATCACGAGGCTCTGCGTTATATCAACTCCCAAAAAACGTTGAACGCATGTCACGGTCGATGGGTCGAATTCCTTCAGGAGTACACTTATACTCTTAGACAAAAGGAGGGAGTTGAAAATAAACATGTCGATGCTCTCAGTCATCATATAATGACAACCACTGAGATGAGGGCTGAAGTCGTGGGATTTGACCAAATCAAAAGGGACTATTTGGAATGTCCCGACTTTAATGAGACTTATTCTCTCTTAGCCACAGGTAGCACACGCCTCATGGACGATTTCCTTCGGGAGGATGGTTATCTCTTCAAAGCTTAGAAGCTTTGCATCGCCAGCACCTCACTTAGAGAATTTCTTGTTTGGGAACTCCACGCCGGAGGCCTCGCTGGACACTTCGGTCGGGAAAAGACGATAGAAGCCGTGGAGTATTGTTTCTTTTGGCCCAGCCTGAAGAGGGATGTTGTAGAGTGGTCAGCAACTATCACACGTGTGAGTTGGCCAAGCAACGCAAACAAAACACTGGTCTCTACACCCCTCTGCCTGTCCCCAGTTGTCCTTGGCACGATGTTAGTATGGATTTTATCTTAGGCCTGCCCAAGACCATCCGTAGGAATGACGCAATCTGTGTTGTGGTCGATTAATTTTTCAAAATGGCCCATTT
Organism: Dendrobium nobile; assembly: GCA_022539455.1. Taxonomy (NCBI): domain Eukaryota; kingdom Viridiplantae; phylum Streptophyta; class Magnoliopsida; order Asparagales; family Orchidaceae; genus Dendrobium; species Dendrobium nobile. The sequence continues at coordinate 29,858,981 of CM039727.1, forward strand.
TCTACCTTGCTCCAATACATCTGACGCCTCGCACATTGCTAAACTTTATTTCAATGAGGTCGTCCATTTACAGGGTTTACCCAAAACCATTGTATCGGATAGTAATGTCAAGTTCACCAGTTATTTTTGGAAAATCCTATGGATGAAAATGGGCACTAAATTGCAATTCTCCATAGCCTTTCATGCACAAACTGATAGTCAAACCAAGATAGTCAATAGGAGCTTAGGTAATCTGTTACAATCCTTAGTAAGTTAGCATATTAAGGATTTTGATTCCATAGTCCCCACAGCAGAGTTCGCCTATAATAATTCTGTGAACCGTAACACTGCCCTAAGTCCATCTGAAATTATTTATGTGTTCGTAACACTGCCCTAAGTCCATCTGAAATTATTTATGTGTTCAAACCTAAACAGCCGCTAGATCTCATACCCATGTGTTCTAGGTATAGGATTTCTAATTCTACATCCTCATTTGCATCGCATATACATGACCTTCATAAAGAAATTGCACGCTAGATTGAAAACAACAATGATGATTATAAACTTTATGCTGATCTTAAACAAAAATTTAAAACTTTTGATGTTTGTGACTCAGTGATGGTGCGGATACGTTCGGAATAGTTCCTGTAAGGAACGATTAAGAAGTTAAACGCTAAGAGAGCAGGACCAATCAAGATAATTAAAAAAATCAAAGATAATGCTTATGTAGTAGATCTGCCTATAGAATTCAATATCAATCCTTCCTTTAACATAGAAGATCTAATAGCATATGAAGATTCCAATTTTAACCCACCAAATCTACACTTCTACATCAGCCTTGTGTAACCCCACTTTATGAGAACCCAAACTTACCTCCACTTCCAAACATTCCCAAAATACCTATGGTAGAGAAAGTTAACAACAAGATATGGTGGACGAAGCAGATATTTGATCACGTGGAGAGGCAAACCTAAGTCAGAAGACATATGGTTAGATGGCGAGGAGCTATAGCAGTTGACCCCGACGCATTGGAGATCGGTGAGAGCACCCGGGACACTTACTCGACCGAGTCAACCTTTTCCTACCCAAGGAGAATGATGGGGACATCAGATCATGGAAAGAATATCAGAGACATGGTCGCCGATCTACGGCCACGACCACACTAATATTGGAAATAAATCAATCAATTTTCTAACCATAGAAAGTTATGTCATGATACCAAGGGAATGTTTTTGTGATAACACGGATACACTGTAAAGAAATGAATTTTCTTACAAAAAAGCCTTGTAATTCTAATCAACATAAATGAAAGACTAAGATGATGGCTTTCATTTTTTTTTTAATTTCGACAAAGGTAACCATTTATATCAGGAACTACAATGGACAGTGGCATGCTTCTCAATTCTTTCATAAAAATTATACCAACAATTTAGAGTATTCCCTCCTCCAATCTCATCCCATGCCTAGGTTGTCCCAACAATACCATGTCCCAAAAATAAGGCCTCGCAAAACTTGACCTCCCTCAAAGAAATAGCAATGCAAACTTCTTGATATACAAACTAGAACAGTATTAAGATTAATATTTGGGCTATCCGATGCTCAAAATAGAAAAAGCCCAAAATAAAAACCAAACTATTTGTCTACGGACAATCTAGTTCCAAAATATTACATTTCTCAAATTTAATCTCTTGACTATACATAATTAATCCAAAATATTACATTTCTCAAATTTAATCTTTTGACTATACATAATTAATCCAAAATATTTCCTTAAAGAAATAATTGGGATCACATTTGTATAGGCAAGGCACAAATTTAAGATTAATTTTATGTCCCATTTTTATAATTTCTTTATGCAGGACAATTTGGGATAAAATTGCTATAATTGAGAGACTAAATTAGATATTTTTGATACTCTTATGCCTAAATTGGCCACATACAAATAATCATGACCTAAATGAAAAGAAAACTAAATTAAACTAGTATGATGCCATGAAGGACATGGTACACGACTAACAGGTCTAAATCGCTCTCCCTCTCCTTCTCTCCCTCTTCCTATCTCTAATCTATTTCTCTCTCTCCATCTCCCTCTCCCTCTCTCTCTCTCCCTCTCTCTCCCTCCATCTCTCCCTCAATCTCCCTCCCGCGCTCTCTCTCTCTCTCTCTCCTTCTCCCTCTTGCTCTCTCTCTCTCTCCCTCTCTCTCTCTCTCTCTCTCTCTCAATCCATCTCTCCCTCTCCCTCTCTCTGTCCCTATCTCTCTCTCTCTATATGTATTAAACTAGTTTGGTGCCACAAATGACATTGTACATGACTAGCATGTTTAATCCTACAAAAAGGAAGAATTCTAACCTAAAGGAAAAGAATATAAGATTAAAATAGGATGGTGTCATTAAGGGCATTGTCCAACACTAGCACGTCTATCCTAAGGAAATGACGAATACTATCCTAAAAAAAAGATAATTGAGTGAAAATTAAGATGGTACCACTAAAGGCATTATCCCCCAATAGCACATTTAATTCTAAGGAAAGGAAAAATCCTAACCTAAAGAAAAAAAATGAATTAAACTTCAAGATATTGCAACGAAGCGCATTAATCAACCCTAGCTCGTTAAATTCTACGGAAAGGATAAATCCTAACCTAAAGAAAAAAAATGAATTAAACTAGGATAGTGCAATGAAGCGCGTTAATCAACCCTAGCTCGTCAAATTCTACGGAAAGAAAGAATTCAAACCTAAAACAAAAGAAAACAGAATTGAACTAAGATTATACCACGAAAGGAATTATCCACCACTAGTACGTCTAATTCTAAGAAAACGAAGAATCCAAACTTAAAGGAAAAGAATTTTGAATTAAATTTGAAAGGTGCAATAAAGGGCATTGTCCACCGCTAGCATGTCTAATCCTAAAAAAAAATGAATCCTAACCTAAAAGAAAAGAATATTGGATTAAACTAAGATGATGCCACAAAGGGCATCATTGTCCACCACTAGCACATCTAATCCTAATGAAAGAAAGAATATTAACCTAAAGGAAAAGATAATTGGTTTAAAACTAGGATGGTGCCACGAAGGACGTTATCATCCCCCACTAACACCTTTAATCCTAAGGAAAAGAAAAATCATAACCTAAGGGGAAAATTAGAATAAATTAGGATAGTGCCACGAAGCGCATTATCCACCCCGAGCTTGTGTAATGCTAAGGAAAGTAAGAATCCAAAACTAAAGGAAAAGAAAATTGAATTAAACTAGGATGGTACCACGAAGGACATTGTCGTCCAATAGCACGTCTTAAGGACTTTATCCACATGCATATCTAATCCTAAGGAAAGGAAAACCCAAAAACTAAAGAAAAATAAAATTTGAATAAACTATGATATTGCCTCGAAGGGCGTTATCCCCCATCAGTATGTCTAATTCCAAGGAAAGCAATAATTATAACCTAAAGGAAAAGAATATCGGATTAAACTATGATGGTACTACAAAAGGCGTTTCCACCACAAGCATGTCTAATCTTATGAAAAAGAAAATCCTAACCTAATGGAAAAAAAAATTAGATTAAAGTAGGATATTGCCATGAAGGGGGTTATCCACCACTAGCACAACTAATCCTAAAGAATAGAAGAATCCCAACTTAAATGAAAAAAAACTATATTAAACTAAAACGGTGCCAGAAAAGGGCACTTTTTTACCACTAGGACATCTAATCCTAAGGCAAGAAAGTATTCTAACCAAAATGAAAAGAAAACTTAGTTAAACTACTATGGTGCCACATAGGATATTATACATTAATAAAATATCTAATCCTATGAAAAGGAAGAATCCTAACCTAAAGAAAACTAGAATAAAGTGAGATAGCGCCACGAAGGGCTTTGTCCACAACTAGCATGTCTAATCCTAAAAAAATGAAGAATACATACAAAAGGAAAAGAAAATTGGATTAAACTAGGATAGAGCCACGAAGGGCGTCACCCACCACTAACTCGTCATATCCTAAGGAAAGGAAGAATCCTAACCTGAAGGAAATGATTATTTGGTTAAATTATGATGAGGCCACGAAGGGCATTATCTACCACTAGCATTTAATATTAAGGAAAGGAAGAATCCTAGCCGAAAGAAAAATAAAAGGGATTAAACTATGATGGTTCCACGAAGGGCGTTATCCACCACTTACACGTCTAATTCTTAGGAAAGAAAGAATACTAACCAAAAGTAAAAGAAAACTGGAATAAATTAGATTGGTGCCACGATGAGATTTATTCACCACTAGCACGTCAAATTTTAAGGAAAGAAACAATGGTAACCTAAAGGAAATGAAAACTAAATTAAAATTAGGATGGTTCCACAATGGGTATGTTATACCACTAGCACGTCTAATCTTAAGGAAACGAAGAATCCAAACCTAAAGTTAAAAAAAAAAACTAAATTAAATTAGGATGGTGCAATGAAGGATGTTGTCCACCCCTAGAACGTCTACTCCTATAGAAAGGTAGAGTCCTAATTTATAGAAAAGAAAACTGGATTAAAGTAGAACGGTGTCATGAAGGGCGTTACACACGACTTAAACATCTAAACCTTAGGAAATGAAAAAAGTTAATACAAAGGAAAAGAACACTGGATTAAACTAGGATGGTACCACAAATGTCATTATCCACCACTAGCACGTATAATTTTAAGGTAAGATAGAATGCTAACCTAAAAGAAAAAAAATTATATTAAAAATATGATGGTGCTACGAAGGTTTTTAGGCACCACTAGTATGTCTAATCCTGGGGTAAGGAACATCCTAACCTAAAGGAAAAGAAAAGTGGATTAAACTAGGTTGGTTTCACAAAGGACATTATCCACCGCTAACACTTCTAATACTAAGGAACGGAAGAATCCTAACCTAAATGAAAAAAAAAATGGATTAAATTAGTATATATGGTTCCATGAAGGTCGTTGTACACGACTAGCACATATAATCCTAAGAAAAGGAAGAATCCTTACCTAAATAAATAGAATATTGGATTAAACTAGGATGATGCCACAAATGGCATTGTCCACCACAAGCACGTCTAATCCTAAGAAAAAAATGAATCTTAAAAGGAAAAGATAACAGGATTAAAACTAGGATGGTGCCATGAAAGGCATTATCCCCCACTAGCACCTTTAATCCTAAGGAAAAGAAAATTCCTAACCTAAAAGAAAAAAAAATTGGATTAAATCAGGATAGTGCCACGAAGAGTATTATCACCTCTAACTCGTCTAATCATAAGGAAAAGTAAGAATCCTAACCTAGTTGAAAAGAAAATTTGATAAAACTAAAATGGTGCCACAAAGGGAATTTTGTCCACCATTAATATGTCAAATCCTAAGGAAATGAAAGAATCCTAACCTAAATGAAATGAAAACTACATTAAATTAGTATGGTGCCACGAAGGCATTGTATATCACTAGCGTTTAATCCTAAGGAAAGGAAGAATTCTATCTTAAATGAAAAAGATAACTAGATTAAAACAAGGATGATGTCACAAAGGGCATTATCCACCACTAGCACGTATAATTTTAAGGAAAGATAGAATGCTAACCTAAAAGAAAAGAAAATTGTATTAAAACTATGATGGTGCTACGAAGGTTTTTAGGCACCACTAGATTGTCTAATTCTAAGGTAAGGAAAATCCTAACCTAAAGGAAAAGAAATTTGGATTAAACTAGGTTAGTGTCACGAAGGACATTATCCACCACTAAGACTTCTAATACTAAACGGAAGAATCCTAACCTAAATGAAAAGAAAATTGGATTAAACTAGTATGGTTCCACGAAGGGCGTTGTACACGACAAGCACGTTTAATCCTGCGAAAAGGAAGAATCCTAACCTAAATAAAAAGAATATTGGATTAAAACTAGGATGGTGCCACGAAAGACATTATCCCCCACTAGTACCTTTAATTCTAAGGAGAAGAAAAATTTGAACCTAAAGGAAAAAAAATTAAATTAAATCAGGATAGTGCCACGAAGAGCGTTATCACCTCTAGCTCATCTAATCATAAGAAAAAGTAAGAATCCTAACCTAGAAGAAAATAAAATTTGATAAAACTAGAATGGTGCCACAAAAGGCATTGTCAACCACTAATATATCAAATCCTAAGGAAAGGAATGAATCCTAACTAAATGAAATGAAAACTATATTAAATTAGTATGGTGCCACGAAAGGCATTGCACACGACTAGCATTTGTAATCCTACAGAAAAAAAAAGAATCCAAATATAAAGGAAAAGAAAAATGAATTAAACTATGATGTTACCACAAAAGGCATTATCCACCACTAGCACGTCTAGTCCTAAGGAAATGAATAATCCTAACATAAAAGAAAAGAAAAATGGATTAAACTATGAAGGTGTCGCAAAGGGCGTTATCTACCACTTGCATTTCTAATCCTATGGAAAGAAAGAATCATAACCTAATGGAAAAGAAGCTGGATTAAAATAAAGATGGTACCACAAAGGGCATTATCCACCACTAGCTCTTTTAATCCAAAAGAAAGGTAAAATCCAAACCTATAGGAATATAAAACTGGATTAAACTAGGATAGAGCCATGAAGTACGTTATCCACCACTAGCACGTTTAATCTTACCGACAAGAAAAATCCTAAGAAAAAGGAAAAGAAAACATGGTTAAACTATGATGGTGCCATGAATAGCATTATCCACCACTAGTACGTCATAACCTAAGGAAAGGAAGAATCCTAAAATAAAGGAAATGAAATCTGAATTAAACATAGATGGTGTAACGAAGGGTGTTGTCTACTATTAACGCGTCTAATCCTAAGCAAGGGAAAAATTTTAACCTACAGAAAAAGAAAACTGGATTAAACTAGGATGGTGCCACAAATTGTGTTATCCATAACTTGCAAGTCTAATCCTTAATAAAGAAAGAATGCTAACCTAAAGGAAAAGAAAATCGAATTAAACTTGGATGGTACAACGAAGTGCAAAGGAAGAATGCTAACCTAAAGGAAAAGAAAATCGAATTAAACTTAGATGGTGCAACAAAGTGCGTTATTCACCACAACCTCGGCAAATTCTATGGAAAGAAAGAATGTTAACTTAAAGGAAAAGAAAATTGGATTAAACAGGATGTTGTCATGAAAGACGTGTTCCACGACTAGTATGTCTAATCCTAAGAAAAGAAGAATACTAACCTAAAGGGTAAAAAATGGATTAAATTAGGATGGTGCCACAAAGGGTATTATCCATCCCTAACTCATTTAATCCTAGGAAAACAAAAAATACTTGCCTTAAAAAAAAAGAAAACTGGATTAAATTATTATGGTGCCATGAACGACATTATCCAGCAGTTACTCATCTAATCCTAAGGAACGCAACAATTCTAACCTACAAGAAAAGAAAATAGGATTAAACTAATATGGTGCTATGAAGGGTGTCGTACACGACTAGCATGTCAAATCCTACAAAAAGGAAGAATCATAACCTAAAGGAAAAGAATTTCATATTAAACTAAGATGGTACCACAAAGGCGTTGTCCATCACTAGCATTTAATCCTAAGGAAAGGAAGAATTCTATCTTAAAGGAAAAGATAAATGGATTAAAACAAGGGTGGTCTCACGAAGGGCATTATCCCCCACTTTTAATCCTAAGGAAAGAAAAAATTTAACCTAAAGGACAAAATTAAATTAAACTAGGATAGAGCCACGAAGCGCATTATCAAACCCTAACACATCTAATCCTAAGGATAGTAAGAATCCAAACCAAAAGAAAAAGAAAACTGGATTAAAATAGGATTGTTCCGCGAAGGACATTGTGTATCACAACCACGTCCAATCCTACGAAAAGAAGGAATTCTAACTTAAAGGAAAAAAAAACAGTAGTTTTAAACTTGGATAGTGCCACGAAGTGTGTTATTCATGACTAGCACGTTTAATTCAAAGAAAAGAAAGAATCATATTCTAAAGGAAAATGAAACTGGATTAAAAGAGAGAGAGAGAGAAAGAAAGGGGGAGGGCGAGGGAGGAGAGAGAGAGAGAGCGTAACTAGTGTTTTTAGGGCCACGAAGGGCATTATACATCTCTAACATCTAATTCTAAGGAAAAGAAAAATTATAACCTAAAGGAAAATAAAATTTCATTAAACTAAGATGGCGCCTCAAAGGGCATTATTCCCTACTAGCGCGTCTAATCCTCACAATTGAAGGAATCCTAACCCAAAGGAAAAGAAGATTAGTTAAAGCAAGGAGGATGCCACTAAGTGCATTTTTCACCATAAGCATGTTTAATCCTATGAAAAGGAAGAATCCTAATGTAATGGAAAAGAAAAACTAGATTAAACTAGGAAGGTGTTATAAAGGATGTTATCCACCACTAGCACACATCTAATCCTAAGGAAATGAAGAATCATAACATCAAAGAAAAAGAAAATTGAACTAAACTAGTTTGGTGTCAGGAAGGGAATGTCCACCACTAGCGCATCTAATCCTTAGAAAATGAAGAATTCTAACCATTAGAAAATGAAAACTAGATTAAACTTGGATGGTGCCATGAAGAGCGTTATCCACCACTAGCACGTCTAATGTTAAGAAAAGAAAAATCCTAACCTAAAAGATAATTGGATTAAACTAGAACATAGCACAAAGGACGTTATCCACCACTAGCATGTCATATCCTAAGGAAAGGAAAAAATCATAACCTAAAGGAAATGAAAACTGGGTTAAACTATGATGGGGCCACGAAGGGCATTGTCTACCACTAACAGTTCTAATCCTAAGGAAAAGAAGAATATTAGCATAAAGGGACAGGAAGGGGAGGGAGGGAGGGAGAGAGATAGAGGGGGGGAGGGAGGCATAGAGAGGGGCAAAGGGGGCAGGGGAAGAGAGAGAGAGAGAGAGCCTCAAGAAAAGGAATAATCCAAACCTAAAGGAAAAGAAAAGTGGAATAAACTAGGATGGAGCCACGAAGTGCATTATCCAACAACGGAAAATCTAATACTAAGGAAAGGAAATCTTAACCTAATGGTAAAAAAAATTATTAAATTAGGATGGTATTACAAAGGGCGTAAATCTCCACTAACACATCTAATCCTAAGTAAAGGAAAAATCCTAACCTAAAAGAAAAGAAAAATTTAATTAAACTAGAATGGTGTCACGAAGTGCATTGTCCACCACTATCACATCTAATCCTATGAAAAGGAAGAATCCTAACCTTAAGGAAAAAAAAATGGATTAAATTAGGATGGTGACTTGAATGACGTTATCCACTACTAGCATGTCTAATTCTCAGGAAAAGAAGAATCCTAACCTAAAGAAAAATAAAACTAGATCAAACTAGTAGAGTGCCACAAAGGGCAATGTACATGACTAGCACAACTAATCCTACATAAAGGAAGATTTATAATCTAAAGGAAAAGAAAATCGGTTTAAACTAGAATGGTGCCACAAAGGGTGACATCTAATCTTAAGAAAATGAAGAATTCAAACCTAAAGGAAAAGAAAACAAGACTAAACTAGGATGGTGCCACTAAGGGGGTTATCCCCCACTAGCATGTCTAATACTAAGGAAAGGGAGAATCCTAAGTTAAAGGAAAAAAAATTGAATTAAAACTAGAATGATGCCACGAAGGGCATTATCCACCACCGACACATCTAATCCTAAGTAAAGGAAAATCCTAACCCAATGAAAAAAAAATGGATGATTAAAATAGGATGGTGCTACGAAGGACGTTATCCTCCACTAGCACATCTAATCCTTAGGAAAGCAAGAATCCTAACCAAATGGAAAAGAAAACTTGATTAATCTAGTATGATGCCATGAAGAGCGTTGTCCACCACTAGCATTTCTAATCCTATGAAAAGAAAGAATTATAACCTAAAGGAAAAGAAAACTAGATTAAACTAGGATGATCCCACAAAGGGCGTTATCCATCACTTATACGTCTAATTCTTAGGATATGAAAAATGTTAACCTAAAGGAAAAGAAAACTAGATTGAACTACAATGGTGTCACGAAGGGCATAATCCATCACTAGCAAGTCTAATTCTAAGAAAAGAAAGAATGCTAACTTAAAGGAAAAGAAAATTGGATGATAATAAGGATGGTGTCACGAAGAGTATAGTCCGTTAAATCCTTAAGGAATAAAAAAATCATATACTTAAGGAAAAGAAAATTAAATTAAACTAGGATGGTGCCATGAACGGTGTTATTCATCACTAGCACGGCAAATTCTAAGAAAAGGAAGAATCCTAACAAAAGGAAAAAGAAAATAAATTAAATTAGGATGGTGACATGAAAGACATTATCCGCCACTTGCACGTCTAATCCTAAGGAAATGAAAAATCCTAACCTTAAAAAAAAAAAAACTAGACTAAAATAGAATGACGCCAAAAAGGACTTTATCCACTTAAAGGAAAATTAAAGGACTTAATCTTAAGAAAAGGAAATATCATTACCTAAAGAAAAATTAAACTATATTAAAATTAGGATTGTGCCATGAAGGATATTATCCATCACTAGTACGTCTAATCCTAAGGAAAGAAAAATACTAATCTAAAAGAAAAGAAAAATCCATTAAACTAGGATAATTCCACGAAGGGCATAATCAACCACTAGCACGTCAAATCCTAAAGAAAGGAAGAATCATAACCCAAAGTAAAAGAAAACTGTAATAATAAGAATGGTGCACGATGGGCGTTATTCACTACTAGCATATCTAATCCTGAGGAAATGAAGATTCCAAACCTAAATAAAAAGAAAATTATACTAAAACAAGATTGGTACCACGAAGGGCATTATCCACCACTAAAACTAAATGAACAATGCAAACAAAAAGTAAAAGAAAACTCGATTAAGCTAGGATTGTGCCAAGATTGAAGTTATTCACCACTAACATGTCAAATTTTAAGGAAAGAAACAATGCTAACCTAAAGGAAAAGAAAACTAAATTAAAACTAGGATGGTTTCACAAAGGGTACTGTCCACCAGTAGCACGTCTAACCTGAAGGAAATAAAAAATCCTAACCTAAAGTTAAAAAAAGTAGGATTAAATTACGATGGTGTCACGAAGGGTGTATTCCACCCATAAAACCTCTAATCTTACGGAAAGGTAGAATCCTAACCTACAGAAAAGAAAATTGGATTAAAGTAGAATGGTGTCACGAAGGGCACTATGTACGACTTGAACATCTTAATCTTAGGAAAGAAAAAATGTTAACCTAAAAGAAAAGAAAACTAGATTAAACTAGGATGGTAACATAAAGGGCATTATCCACCACTAGAAATTTTAATTTTACAGAAAGATAGAATGCTAACATAAAAGAAAGGAAAATTATATTAAAACTATGATGGTGATACGAAGGTTTTTAGACACCACTGACATGTCAAATCCTGAGGTAAGGAAAATCATAACTTAAAGGAAAAAAAAATTGGATAAAACTAAGATGGTGCCACAAAGGGTATTATCCAACACAAGTACTTCTAATACTAAGGAACAGAGAAATCATAAGCAAAATGTAAAGAAAACTGAATTAAACTAGTATGGTTCACTGAATGGCGTTATACAGGACTAGCACGTCTAAACGTACGAAAAGGAAGAATCCTAACCTAAAAGAAAATAATATTAGATTAAATTAGCATTGTGCCAAAAAGGGCAGTGTCCATCACTAGCACGTCTAATCCTAAGAAAAGAAAAAATTTTAACCTAAATGAAAGGAACCTTGATTAAACTAGTATGGTTACACGAAAGGCATTATATACGATTAGCACGTCTAATGCTATGAAAAGGAAGAATCCTAACATAAAGGAAAAAAAATTGGATTAAAGTTAGGAAGGTGCCATAAAGGGCATTGTCTGCCATTAGCAACTCTAATTCTAACCTAAAGGAAGAGATAACTAGATTAAAATTAGGATGGTGGCACGAAGGGCAGAACCTTTAATCCTAAGGAAAAGAAAAATCCTAACATAAAGGAAACAAAATTGAATTAAACTAGGACCGTGCCACGAAGCGCGTTATCCACCCATATCTCGTCTAATCATAAGAAAAGTAAGAATACTAACCTAGAGGAAAAGAAAACATAATTAAACAAGGATTGAGCCACAAAAAGCCATTGTCCACCACTACCATGTCAAATCTTAAGGTCGAATCATAATTTAAATGAAAAGAAAAATACATTAAAATAGTATGGTGCCACGAAAGGCAATTTACATGACAAACAGGTCTAATCCTATGGAAAGGAAGAATCTAAAACTAAAAGAAAAAAATTAAATTAAACTATGATAGTACCATTGAGGGCATTGTCCACCACTAACATATTTAGTCCTAAGGAAAGGAATAATCTTAACCTAAAGGAAAAGAAAACAAGACTAAACTAGAATGGTAACATAAAGAGAGTTTTCCATCACTCGCACATCTAATCCTATGGAAAGGAAGAATCCTAACCTAAAGAAAAAGAAACTGAATTAAAATAACGATTATGCCACAAAGCATGTTATCCGCCAGAAGCACTTTTAGTCGTTATGAAAGGTAAAATCCTAACCTATCAGAAAAGAAAATTGGATTAAACTAGGTTGGCGCCACGAATTGCGTTATCCACCACAAGCACATCTAATCCTACGGAAAGAATGAATCCTAACAAAAAGGAAAAAAAAAACGTGATCAAACTAGGATGATGCCACGAAGAGCCTTATCCACCACTAGCATGCCATATCATAAGGAAAAATCTTTAAACAAAGGAAATGAAAACTATATTAAACTAAGATAGTGCCATGAAGGGTGTTGTTCACTACTAGAGCGTATAATCCTAAGGAAAGGAAAAACTCTTACCTAAACCAAAAAAAAAAATTGAATTAAACTAGGATGGTGTCCACCGCTAGCATGTATAATCTTACAGAAAGGGATAATCCTAACATAAAGAAAAAAAATTGGATTAAACTAGGATGGTGCCACGAAGGGCATTATCCACCACTGAATCTTTACGTCAAATGCAATTTTTTGTTTCATATATCATTGTGTTACTTCATAATTCAATAGAAAGATAATATATCCTCTTTTAACATATTATTTTGGTTTTATAAAAAAAATTATTTTTAACATTTATTTGCACTCAACAAAATTTTTTATTTTGAGGCTCACGCCTCAAAACGCCTTGAGACATACGTCTCACCACATGAACAAAAAATGCCTCAATACCTAATTACGCAATTTTAAATATTGATCCTACCATAAATGAAAAGATAACTGGATTAAAATTAGGACGGTGCCACGAAGGATGTTATCCCCCACTAACACTTTTAATCCTAAGGAAAGGAAAAATCCTAAACTAAAAGAAAATATAATTGGATTAAAACTAGGATGGTGCCATGAAGAGCGTTATCCACCACCAGCACTTTTAATCCTAAAAAAAGAAAAAATCCTAACCAAAACGAGAAAAAATATTGTATTATAAAAATGAAGAACCCTAACTTAAAAGAAAAAGAGAACTAGATTAAACTAGTCTGGTGTCAGTAAGGGCTTTGTCCACCACTAGCACATCAAATCCTAAGGAAAGGAATAATTCTAACCTAAATGAAAAGAAAACTGAATTAAACTAGTATGGTGCCCCGAAGGATATTGTGCACAACTAGAACGTCTAATCCTACGGAAAAGAAGAATCCTAACCTAAGGGAAAGAAAATTGGGTTTACTTTTAGTGTTCTCATTTTTAAGGTAATGGATGATTAATTAAAAACTTTGTTTCTCTTGTTTGAATTCTCATGAGCTTGAGAGATTGGAGTGAGATCCCTAGGAGAGGGAGAATAGTTCAACACCCACCAACCTAGACGAGTCGGGTTGGTGGTTCTACCTTTTATCTCTTTCTTTCCTCCTCCCTCTATCACCACCAGTCGTACCTTCCTTCCATCACTTTCTTCATCCCGCCGAATTCTCTAAACCACCTCCACCTAGCCGCCGGTTCCCTTACCTGAGCCCCATTCAAGCCGCCGGCCCTAGCCCCATGCCCACTCGTGGTTTTACTTCTTAATTTTAATTGTCATAATTTAGACAAATTTTCAATTCAAATCCACCCAATTTGAAATTTAAAATCTTTCCTAAATTATAAAATCTATTTTGGGAAAGTTTTCAAATCTCTCCTCATTTTCATTGGATTTTAAATTATTTTGGAATGAATTATTTCATTCCAAATATAATCATCTAAATTAAGGAAGCATCAAAGCCTCCTTAATTTCCCCCATCCCCAAAAAAGTCGTCGGCCCCCTCTCTCTACCCGCCTCCCCTCTATCTCTCTCTCTCCAACCCCCTCTCTCTCTCTCTACATTAACACCTCTCTCCTCTCTAGGAATTAAATTCAAATTTGATTCCTAATTCCCACCCCCACCCCCCCGAATTAGAAAGCTGAAATTTATTTCCGGTTTTTAATTAATTATTTCCCTCTTAACCAACTTTTCCTTTTCCAACCTGAAGTTAAGTTTCTCAAACCACCTCCTCTTGGCCGGCCACCTCTCTTACCTCCTACTTGGATTTTGAGAGAACTCCCTCTCTCTCAAAAGTTAAACAACAAAGGCAACCAAGAGACTAGTCATGACGATCGTGTTCTCCTAATTCTGTCAAGCTTAGTAAACGATGGGAATTGAGTGCACTACATTTGTTTCTAATCTTATTTTTAAATTAAGGATTTTTGTTGAAAGCTATTATATTTGCATGATGTTGATTTCCTATGTTATTTTTTGATTCAAAGCTCTTGATGTGCAACTTGGCCTAAACGGAAGTGACCGCTCTTACGTTTTATTTTATCATTTTTCTTTTCTAATAGTTCTAATTGTCATTATTCTAATCAATAAATCGTGCAAGTTTTTTTCAAGTTATTGCATGCATTGTAGTCCTAAATCAATTAGTTTTTATATTGTATAAATAAATAAATAGAAAAAATATTAAATCTAGGATGAGGCCACGAAAGGCTTTATCCACCACTAGCATGCCATATCATAAGGAAAAATCTTGAAACAAAGGAAATGAAAACTGGATTAAACTAAGATAGTGCCATGAAGGGTGTTGTCCACTACTAGAGCGTATAATCCTAAGGAAAGGAAAAACTCTTACCTAAACCAAAAAAAATGGATTAAACTAGGATGGTGTCCACCCCTAGCATGTCTAATCCTATAGAAAGGAAAAATCTTAACATAAAGAAAAAAATTGAATTAAACTAAGATTGTGCCACGAAGGGCATTATCCACCACTAAATCTTTACGTTAATAATGTGGATTTTGACTTTAGTTCAATCTGATCTAATGATCACTTTCAGTAATTATTTTAACCATAATATAAAACTTTAAGTTTAATTTGAAGATTGGCATATTTATGCTTATTCTGCCGACATAAAAATCACATCCACTCTAAATTTTCTAGAAGAACAACGAAAGTTCGTCAACTAGTAGTTTTTTATATCAATTCAATCAAGAAGGTGAACAGATAAAACAGATGGAAAATAGAATTAAAGAGCTGGTGATTATTTTAGAAAGATAATATATCATCTTTTAAAATATTATTTGAGTATTATATAAAAATTTATTTTTAACATTTATTTGTACTCAACGAAATTTTTTATTTCGAGGCTCGCGCCTCAAAACGCCTTGAGACTTACGTCTCACCACACAAATAAAAAATGCCTCAATACCTAATTACGCAATTTTAAATATTGATCTTACCATAAAGGAAAAGATAACTTGATTAAAATTAGGATGGTGCCACGAAGGATGTGATCCCCCACTAGTACTTTTAATCCTAAGGAAAGGAAAATTCCTAAATTAAAAGAAAATATAATTGGATTAAAATTAGGATGGTGCCATGAAGAGCATTATCCACCGCTAGCACTTTTAATCCTAAAAAAAAAATCCTAACCTAAAAGAGAAAAAATATTGTATAATAAAAATGAAGAACCCTAACTTAAAAGAAAAAGAGAACTAGATTAAACTAGTCTGGTGTCAGGAAGGGCTTTGTCCAACACTAGCACATCTAATCCTAAGGAAAAGAAGAATTCTAACCTAAATGAAAAGAAAACTGAATTAAACTAGTATGGTGCCCCGAAGGATATTGTGCACAACTAGAACGTCTAATCCTACGGAAAGGAAGAATCCTAACCTAAAGGAAAAGAAAACTGGGTTTGTTTTTAGTGTTCTCCTTTTGAAGGTAATGGATGATTAATTGAAAACTTTGTTTCTCTTGTTTGAATTCTCATGAGAGCTTGAGAGATTGAAATGAGATCCCTAGGAGAGGGAGAACTGTTCAACACCCACCAACCTAGACGAGCCGGGTTCGTGGTTCTACTTCTACATTTTATCTCTTTCTTTCCTCCTCCCTCTATCACCACCAACCGTACCTTCCTTCCATCACCTTGTCCAAACTTTCATCAACATCAAACCCCTTCTTCATCCCCACCGAATTCTCTAAACCACTTCCACCAAGCCGTCGGTTCCCTTACCTGAGCCCCATTCAAGCCGCGTGCCCTAGCCCCTTGCCCACTCGTGGATTTACGTCCTAATTTTGATTGTCATAATTTAGACAAATTTTGAATTCAAATTCACCCAATTTGAAATTTAAAATCTTTCCTAAATTTTAAAATCTATTTTGGGAAAGTTTCCAAATCTCTCCTCATTGGATTTTAAATTATTTTGGAATGGATTATTTCATTCCAAATATAATCATCTAAATTAAGGAAGCATAAAGCCTCCTTAATTTCCCTCATCCCCATAATGCCGCCGGCCCCCTTTTTCTACCCGCCTCCTCTCTCTCTCTCTCTACATTAACACCTCTCTCCCCTCTAGGAATTAAATAATTCCCTCCCACCCACATACCCCCCCCCCCCTAATTAGAAAGCTGAAATTTATTTTCGGTTTTTAATTAATTATTTCCCTCTTAACCTACTTCTCCTTTTCCAACCTGAACTTAAGTTTCTCAAACCACCTCCTCTTGGTCGGCCACCTCTCTTACCTCCTCCTACTTGGATTTTGAAAGAACTCCCTCTCTCTCAAAAGTTAAACAACAAAGGCAACCAAGAGACTAGTCCTCCCGCACCTCGACGCTACAAGTTCAATGCATGGCTGATCCGGAACTTGATTACGGACTCACCTACGACGAGCAAGGATTGTTTGCATCCTACATTCAACCTTCTTCGACGTTAATCCACGCATCGATCTTACCATAGAACAGTACATATGGTCGAGGATATTGTAGAGCAACTTGGAACCATCCAGTGGAGGATTACAACTGATCCTTGATGAAGGTCTTCTAATCTTTCTCTTCCTGTATTTCCTTAGTCTAATCCTCTTTCTAATGATTTGATTTTAGTCATGACGATCGTGTTCTCCTAATTCTGCCAAGCTTAGTAAACGTAGAGAATTGAGTGCACTTCATATGTTTCTAATCTTATTGTTAGATTAGGGATTTTTGTTGAAAGCTATTATATTTACATAATGTTGATTTCTTATGTTATTTTGTTGATTCAAAGCTCTTGATGTGCAACTTGGCCTAAACGGAACTGACCGCTCTTACGTTTTTTTATCGCTTTTATTTTCCAATAGTTCTAATTATTATTATTCTATTCAATAAATCGTGCAAGTTCTTTTCAAGTTATTAATGCATTGTAGTCCTAAATCAATTAGTTTTTATATTGTATAAATAAATAAATAGAAAAAAATATTAAATATTATTACATCCATATCACGGGTCAAGGGAAGCACTTCAGCTCGAGCAACAAAGTTATTTCCTAATATCTATTTTACATCTTGATAGATCTCCTTGCTTGCAAAATCTCTTCAGTTGTTAAACCATAAACCAAGTATACTTAAATGGCATACCCAAGTGCTCTCACAATCCCGCTGATACAAGATTTGAAAAGATATTAAAGCACACAGTTTCATTCCTGAATTTGCAAAGAGGTGATTTTCCTACCTCATATGACCCACATAAGTGGAATCCTAAGGACTTAGTATCGCATAATCCTAGAAAACTTGAAACCCTAAGGTTTTTGGGTGACCCTAACTTGCCTCAAGAGGCATGCAAAACCCTTAGGAGCCAACGCTATATCTTCCTAAGTCCATTGAAAGCCTTATCAACTTTTAACATACTCATTTGTATAAGGTTGAAGCCAAACCCAAAAGTACCCCAAGGTAGGACCTTAGATTAAGATGAATCATCCATGGTCTTGTTGATCCTAAATTTACTTAGAAGCCACCCAAGGACCCTAGGACATTTCCTAAAGACCTAAGATTGGTAGTGGACTACCTTGGGTCAATTAATTCAACTCTAAATTAAACCTTTAAAAACTCAAACTACACCCAAAATACCCTAAAAAAACCTAGCAGATCTTTCTATAGTAGCATTAATTGCACAAAACCAAGCAAAGCATGTGAACAGTTAGGCTAAAAATGACGGTGACTTCTACTAATGACCTAATAGACCTTAAGCATAAAATTCTCTTCAGAGGAGGGCAGATCCAATACTACTCTAATTTAGAAAGCAAGTTTTCTCAAGATAGCATGCCAGTTATTCAATTCAGGACAATATATAAAATAATGAGATAAATTATATAATGATCTAAAAAAATTGCATGGCATTGGCTCTGAAGAATATACATAAAGATAAAGCTTTTTAATGCAAATCATTCCAAGCCATTAGTTTTTTCTATCAAGATTATCACAAAAACCATGTGTCAAGTCCCATTTTACATATAAGCATGTTCATTTTATCTTTCATATTTAGTTTATATAATAAATACATATTAAGTCCTTCCTTATTAGTCAAGCATTTTGGGCATGGTTTCAAATACCTTAACATCTATAAAAGGCTATGGTAATGTATTTTCATTATGCTTTGAAAGAAAACCTTTAGTTGCTCACCAAACCTACTCATTTCTCTCTTCCACACACATTCCCTCACCCTTTCTCTCTTCTAAAATCCCATCTAGACCTTCCCTCTTCTCCTCTTCCTGAAGTTACAAGGCTTTTCCACCTAGTCTAAAAAATAATTCAAGAAAATCATCGTTAATTTGCATTTTTGCTGTAGGACAGTCACGTCGAGCAGAAAATGCATATCATTATATAATGCAAAAATAAAATTCCAACCAAAACAAATTAGAAAGCAAACTTTTGCAACGTGGGTTCTTGAATGTAGTTCACTTAAAGGTCTGTGTTCTTAAATTATGACATTCAAAAAAAGTGTATTAATTATATGGATATTTATTAAGCATATTTTTGGAAGTTGAATTTCAATATGTAGACTTCATTAAAATTTTGAAGTTGCAGAGAATTCATCAGTTGAAGTTGCACGAACCAAGTGACTTCACTAGAAATTCAAGTTTTGTGTTCATAGTCGAGAAGGATTACCCCCTCAAGCCCACTTTAAGAATGTTTTCCAGTAAACAATTCAATGATAGTAAAACCTAGGCTCCAAATATCAACAACAAAATCATAACCAACATCCTTGTTCATTGTAGCTTGTACAACCTGCATAATCAGGTGGAGCAAAACTTCAGATGATGAAGATAGCATATTCTAGAATAAACAATTAAAATGGTGAAACAACAATTCTCCTGGAGCTTTACCACCAAAATTGAGACTCTTCTCCAAAACAAAGAACTATTAGAGACATATTAGAGGCTCGCTTTCTTGTAATGTTGACCTTCAAGCAGAACAAGAGTAATAGGCAATGGTGATCAGGATGGAATATATGTTTCTTTATATTTCATCATGCCATACTAGATGCCAAGGTAGCATTGACTTGCACTGTGTGAAAGAATTACAAACTATTGAAGCTGAACATTAAATTCTTGCTGATGTGATTTCATAGCTCCAAGACATATAGGATTGATTGCTCTGATGTATTTTTACATCTTTTTTGAAATTTGTGCTCTCTTAGTAATTTGGCACTAGTACGTCTAATCCTACAGAATCATATCCTAAAGGAAAGAAAACTTGATTAAACTAGTATGGCGAGACGAAGGATATTTTTATGCATTTTATTTTCTTCTATTTATTTGCCCCTGGTAATTTGAATTGATCTTAAGAAAATACTAAGCAAGGACAACCAAACTAGAAGATTGAAGAATGCAATTTCCATTTCTTCTGCCTTCTTAATATGCATTTCTTTTCGAAAAGAACATCATCTATGTTGGAAGAAGCATAAAGATCAGTATGCAATTATGCTTTAATTATTGCAACCACTTTCTACTATTATTTGATCAATTGTTTGTAAAATATAATATGATAAAAAATCAAAATAGTCGGGAGCTAAAATTTTTGCCAAACATACCATATAAATAGTATTAGAGAATGATTTTGAAGACCATGAGTTGTATTATGAATTTACCATATTAACCTATGTTTTGTTTGTAATTTCCTTTGCACAAGAAGCAAAGGAAAGTGTGCTACGAGGATACTATATAGGATTAAGCGTAAGGGCTCATAGTGCAGATAATACCAGTCTTGGCATTTACTTCAAGAAAAAGCTAAAGTATGTGCGTCAGCTATAATTGTCTACATTGGATATGGCCAAATCTTTTTCATAATTGATGGCGGTGAAATAGATTATATCCAGATTAAACAAAATTATGAACTAATGTAAGTTGTGCTGGGCAATAAACAAAACCTAATGCTTAAACAACAACAACAACAACATCAAGCCTTTATCCCACTACGTGGGGTCGGCTACATGAATCCTTTTTCTCCATTGTGTCCTATTAAAAGTCAAATTCTCGTTTAAATCTAGTAAAAATAGTTGGTGGTGGAATCCAAATGTGCAAGAAAAGATTAAAAATAAGAAGTTTTGTTATAAAAATTGGTTTAATTTTAAAAATTCTGATAATTGGGAAATATATAAAGTGGCTCGTAAGGATGCTAAGAAAGCAATATGCGATGCAAAGACATTAACTTTTAGTGATTTATATAATAGATTAGATACTAAAGATGGAGAAAATATATGTATAAGTTAGCCAAACAAAGAGATAGAAGTAGAAAGGATTTAGTTCAAGTGAAGTGTATTAAGGATGACGATCAAAAAATACTTTTCTTAGAAGATGATATTCAACAAAGGTGAATGAGATATTTTGTTAAACTTTTTAATGAAGATTGCAAAAATAAGATTGACTATAGTGACCTTAGCACCCAAAATGAAAATAAAGATTTCTGTTTTTATCGGCGTATTAGTAAAACTGAAGTTAGAGAGGCATTAAAGAAAATGGAGGGTGGAAAAGCTGTTGGAACTGATGATATTCCAATAGAGGTGTGGAAATGCTTAGGAGATGAAAGAATTTCATGGCTTACTAAACTTTTTAATACTATTTTGAAGACGAAAAAGATGTCAGATGAGTGGAGAATGAGTGTGTTAATTCCTATTTTTAAGAATAAAGGTGATGCACAAGATTGTGCGAATTATAGAGGTATTAAGTTAATGTGTCATACTTTAAAACTATGGGAGCGAGTTATGAAGCATAGACTGCAGCGTGATACTGATGTTTCTCAAAATCAATTTGGATTCATGCCGGGTAGGTCGACTATGGAAGCCAAACATTTATTAAAAGGTTTGATGGAGAAATATAGAGAAAATAAGGAGGATCTACATATGATATTTATTGATTTAGAAAAAGCATATGATAAAGTTCCAAGAGAAGTGCTATGGCGAGTTCTTGAAAAGAAAGGAGTCAATAATGCTTATATTCAAATCATTAAAGATATGTATGCAGGAGCTATTACTTGTGTTCAAACACAAGGTGGATTGACCAAGTATTTCCCTATTTCGGTTGGGTTACATAAAGGATCAGCCTTAAGCCCATATCTTTTTGCTTTACTCATGGATGTTCTCACTAGACATTTGCAAGAGGATGTACCTTGGTGTATGCTTTTTGCTGATGATATTCTTCTTATTGATAAGACTAGAGAGGGAGTTGAAGGTAAGCTTGAATTATGGAGGTCAACCTTAGAGTCTAAAGGTTTTCGCTTGAGTAGATCTAAAATGGATTATATGGAGTGTAATTTTAGTAGTAATAGACCTAGTGAGGGGTATGTGACTTTGGGCGATCAAGTCATTAGTACATGTTTTAGATATCTTGGATCTATTGTTCAGAGTGATGGTGAAATAGATGGGGATATTATCAGCAGAATTCAAGTTGGATGGTTGAAGTGGAGGAATGCATCGGGATTATTATGTGATAGAAATGTACCCCTCAAACTTAAGGGAAAATTCTATAAGATGGCAGTGAGGCCTACAATGCTTTATGGTGTCAAATGTTGGCCATTAAAGGAGAAGCATAATACTAAGTTAAGTGTGGCAGAGATGAGGATGCTCAGGTGGATACTCACTTTACCCTTAGGGATAGGATATAAAATGAGCATATACGTGAAAAGGTTGGAGTAGCTCCAGTAGAAGATAATATTAGAGAGAGTCGCCTTAGGTGGTTTGGTCACATAAAACGGTGGCCTTCCGATGACCTGGTTAGGAGAGTAGAGGTATTAGATTTGACCTATGTTAAGAAAGGTAGGGGTAGACCTAAAAAGACTTGGTTAGAAAATATTATGAATGACCATTCTTTATTAGATTTAAATGAGAATTTGACTTTTAATAAGACACAATGGAGAAAAAGGATTCATGTAGCCGACCCCACGTAGAGGGATAAAGGCTTGATGTTGTTGTTGTTGTTGTTGTTGTTGTTGTTGTTGTTGTGACTTAATTAAGAAGAATTAGAGCTTAATTCTTATTATAAATCATAAAGACAGTAACTCTTTCATTTTAATTAAAAGAAAAAAATATAGGACAACAATGAGCTATAAATCTACTTACAAAAGCAATCACCTTCCATCCTCAATCAATGAAATGATTCTAAATGCTAGAATCCAAATCACGACCTTCTTCATCACCACCATATATAGCATTCTCATGCACAAAGAACTCATTCCTATTCAATACAAGCACACATTGAAACCCATCTCCTTGGTTTCCTATTCTTGTTCAGATGGTCCGAGTACTAGCATTCAAATAATCTAAAACAAGAACAAATTTTATGAACTCCCAAGTGCTATGGAGAGGCTTCCTAAAGAAGCAGGTATGCCCAATAAATCAGTTTGAATTTAGAGCCCCGGGGATAGGAAGTAAATATATTAAACATATCGAGCACATCCTCAATGAACATTAGTGGAGTGTTGGGGCATTGGTTACAACAACTTGCAAAACTGTAAGCTAAGTTTTCCTATTTCACTGGTGAATGCACCAATGCAGCCAACAGCTTACCAGCATTCTAAGTAATTACCCAATTAATATTGAAGTTAGTTAGCTCGAAATTTGAACTTATATTGAATCCATAAAAATATTAAAGAATTTAATTAGCTTCCAAAGCTTCAAGTAGCAAGCTTCTAATGGCTGGTGTAACTTGGCTACTTGAATCACTATTATAGCTATGATCCCTACAGTTTTAAAAATTAGTACCCACAATCACTTATTTAGACAAACAATATCATTCCAAATGAAGAAAAATGAAACTTTGTTTTATTCTTTCAATTGTGTGGACGAAAATCACTGCTCCATGAAAATATAAAACAGGGATATTCAATCGAGCAAGCAACAAAATTTAGTATGCAAGAATAGGTAATGAGAAAAAAAAAGTAGAACTCTCTACATCAGACAAATCTATAATTGATCAAATACAAATATACAATACCAAATAGCAAGAAGAAGACAATTAAAAAAAAGTTGGAAAAGTAGAAAAAAAAAAAGACGATACCTTTCACTGGTCCATGAAAATAAATGCACGTTAGCCATTGCATATAAATGCACCTGTGTTGGCTAGTAAATGGTTTTGTCTGAGTAAATGAGCAGGTTGTCTAAATTTTAACATGAGAATCTAACTGAATTAACCAGTTCTAACTCGGTTTAGCTAAGATCCCATTTTGGTAGAGTGTAGTTTCAAAAATGATGGAACCAAACATATTTCAGTTATTTCTCCTAGTATTAATTTGGCCAAGAACCGAATAGAGCAAGCATGGTACTCTTCCTAAAATCTATATTTCATAGGGACTATTTCAATCAGTCAAATTCATGAAAATAAATCAACAATCTTAAAAATATAATAATCTAACTCTTGCCAAACTCTAAGCTTCAATATAGGAAAAATCTACTCAATTGAGAAAAAGAGGAGTCAAACAGACAATCTGCATAAACTTCTATGGTAATGAAGGTTGCTTAAGGAACATAAATCAAGCTAAATATTAGAAGAATAAATTACCATTGTGTGTAAATGAGTTGTGCCACTTCCATCATCCTGCTTCCAAATTGTACAAGATTTGTGCTGACAGGATATTAACCCATGTATCAGGTAAGCTTGGAAGGCACCAATGCATGCAATCCTGGCCCCATATAGTGATGGCATCCTTCTTCCCTAACCAAACTGCTGGATGGGCATCCGCTCTGAACTCACTTAGATGAGTAAGATTGAGCAATTTGATATATGTGCCTACTATTGCACATTCGATGCAAAAGTTCACTTCACGGGCTTCTTTATTTATTCCTTTATTCCTGGGATCAAACCATGAATCAAGCTATAACAACAGTCAGTTTTTGTTTTACTCCCACAAGCCAACAAACATGTCATGGATAGATACCTCTTCCAATTTTATAGGTTATCAAGCCCCCACCTTTGTTCCAATAAATAAAAGAAAGAATAAGCAATCAATATTTGATATGATAGTAAGGACATGCACTATGAAAGTTTCATTACAAGGCTAACTTGATAAATTTAATGTGCAAACTTTTCTATAAATCAACAGGGCTAAACGAATTGCAATATTGAATATGTATGTAGTTTATGTATTCATCAGCTAAAAACTTCTAGCATAAGCTTTCTACTATAAGTTTTATGTTTTGTTGTTAGGAACATCGACAAATGCAGTATTATGTAGCCTGAAGGAGTATTTACAATTTTTTTTGCGAGAAACTGCAAAGTGGAGAATAAAAATATATTCAGTGTGACATGAAATTAGTAAAGACAAACACTGTAATTACACTAAAATTTAGATTGAATTAAAGGAACATTAAGGATTTGTTTGAGATGGTTGGAGTTATTTATAAAGTCGATCGCCAATTTGTTGTGCTTCATGCTGCAGCTTATATATCTATAAGGAAACATCTGTTCAGATTAATTCCAAATAAAGTTAGCAAAATAAAAAATAGAATCCAACAAATTTACACACCAAAATATAACTATTTTGTCAAACATTTTTATAAATTCGGACAAATAATATATTTCACCGTAGAGGAGAAGAACGCTGTAGAGAGGAGAAGAACACCGTAGAGGAAAAGAAATGAAAAGGCGGAAGAGCAACCTACTATCGGACATGAGAATAAGCCGATCGGAGAATCAGTGGTGCCGCGAACGCAGTATATTCTGCCAGGGAGAAAAGCGACAACAACTAAGAAGAAAATGAGGTATGTAAAAGAAGAGTATGCGTCCATGGGAGAAAAGAGAGAGAGAGATAAACGAATTGCAAACCCTATAAAAAGTTGAAGTAGGAATTTAGGCTTAAAAGGGGAAAAATTTATAATTAGACGAGAGTGGGGAGCACGGGAGACTGTAGGCTGCAGCGAGCGGCTTCAGCGAACAAAATCAAATCGTGAAGAAGTGAAGAGAAATCACAGAAATTGAAAAAAAAAGTTTAATAACAAGTTCACCTTGGGATGTTTGCAGAAGCCGACGAGCAGAAAAATAAAAAAAACAATTAAGTAAAGGAGGATGGAGAATTTGGGAGAAAACTCTAACCCTAGGCTCCACCAACCTTCGATTCCTCACAGCAGCCCCACCAACATTCGATTCCTCACAGAAGCCACACCATCGTTTCCGGCGTGATTTGAGCGCAGCGAGAGACAGAGACGCTTCTTTGATAACTAGCCTTCCGCCTAAAACCTTCAACTTCAAGGCCTTCGGCGCTTCAAGCAGAAAAGAAAGAAAGAGAGTCCGTTCGGTCGTCCTGTGCCACAGTCGCACTCTTAAACTTGCTGCTGTCGTTTGGACATTATAGCCGTTACTTATTACAAAAAAATAAAATTATTTTTTATATTTCCCAAAAAAAATATTTTTTACTGTATGTTTTAATAAGTGAACTAAAGTTCTAGGGAGATTTTTTCTCTGCTAGGGTTTCTTGCCGCCATTGATTTTGTTCTCTTCCCGCCATCCCGCTGGGGGCTCCTCCTCCATGGCCGACTCCATTTTTCCACCTCTCCCTTCCTCCTCACCTCTTGTCTCCACATCTGTCGTCGTCTCTTCGTTAGACTGGAAAAATCTACTTGCGACGACTCCACAAGTTTCTAAGGAGTTTTCTCACACTCTAGCTTTCTTCCCCACTCAAAACCTTACAGCTCAGTTTACCAATGAGCAGTTTCAAGCTGGTGCTCCTGAGTGGTCGCTCTCTCTGGTTGGCTACTCTGTCGGTAAAAGACCGTTCTATGAAGCCCTGCTATTTACAATCAAAAAGACTTGGCAACTCAAAGGAGGCTTCTCACTCCTAACTATGGACAAAGGTTTCTTCCTTCTGAAATTTATTGCGGTCGAAGACTACGAGTACGCCTGGTATGGTGGCCCGTGGTTTTTCTTTGGTAAGCCTTTCATACTACCAAAATGGAGCCCGAATTTTGTACCTAAGCGCGAAGAGTTCCCATCGATACCCCTCTAGATCAAGATCATGAACTGTCCACTCTCTTGCTGGACTCCCGAAAGTATCTCTAAACTTACTAGTTGTGTTGGTATCCCTCTTGTTGTTGACGCCCTTACATCTGAAAAAACTCGCCTTACCTTTGTGAGAGTCTGTGTGCAAGTTACTAGCTCCTCCACCCTCCTGGACGAAATTTTCTTTTCTGTTGATGGTAAAATTTCCCCGCTTCGTTTCTAATATGACTGGAAACTAGAGCATTGCTCTTAATGTGGATCCATCATGAACTCTCTGTCCCTGTGTCCTAAAGACCAATATCCCCAGGACTAGAGGCCGAAGCTCCAGTCGTAAGCCTTGGTTCACCCGGCCCCCTCATCTTATCATACCAAAGCCACCGCCCCCTACCAAATTTAATGTCACTCCCTCCAACCCACCATTACCCCCCATCCTGCCTCTTGGAAACCTAATACCAAATTTAAATTCCCCCTCTGGTGAACTTTCTGAACATCCGCCATCCTCCCCTCCCCTCCTCTCCTCCCCTACTCCTAAAGACCCTCCCATAATTTAAACCAAAAACCAATTCGAAGCTCTATCGGACAGTGAGTGCATAGAACAACCACCCTCTAAAGCCCAACTCCTTAATACTACACCAAATCTCTCCAATCCTAACCACAGCAGCCCACTGTTGACCTCGATTTTGCCCAGACTCCTGATCAAAGAGGTTGACTTGGTCAAATTGACCAAGCCACACCCCATGACCCTCTCCAATAGGTTCAGCGAGTCGAGTCAAGTCTGTTGAACCCTGACTTGGACCCTGGTCAACCCGGTTGATCAAGTCAACTAGGTTTGACCAATTTGGACCTTTTAAGCATAAAATCGATTCTAAATTAATTTCATGGGTTTCATGGCTAAACACACTTGCCCCTTGACCCCTTTGACTGCGTTGACCAATCGAACATGAACCATTATAAAAAGAAATACGATTATATATATATTATCGAACATGAACCATTATAAAAAGAAATACGATTAGATTTTGTCATCCTATAAGGGTAGCCCATTTTTTTGTATGGTATGATTCAGAAGCATCACTAAAATCAAAATACATTATATTATGAAAGTTTGAGTCATACTTGAAGTTATATGATCGCGTTGTCTTATCTATCTTTCTAAAAGTAACAGAAATTCTACAACATTTAAAAATATAAATTTAAGTTAATAAGAATTTCAAGATAGATTTATAATAGAAAAGTAACAGAAATCCTATAATAGATTTAGAATTTCAAGATAGATTAAGATAAAAAAAAACATATAATTTATCAGGTTAATTCTATGAATTTTAACTAACAAATTTTATAGGCATATTAATCTATATAATTATTGTAATTTAATAATAATAGCATTATCGGTAAAAATAAATCATATTGTTATATCGTATTATCATAATATTATATTTAAAAAAAAGTATAGTATATAAAAGTATAGATGGCTTTTGAACTTATTGGACATTGAATTGATAAAACTCAGAATAACCATGATTGTGCTTATGCCAATCTTTAATTTTCCTCAAAAGTAGTTTTAAAAATGTATTTTTAAAGGACATCTTTTATTAAAAAAAAAACTTTTGAAAAAATAATTATATTGTGAGATTTTTGCATTGTTATGCTCTTAATTATTGCAAAATAAGAGGACTAAAAATTTAAATTTAATCAAAAAGAATTTGTAAGCACGGAAAAATGGAAGGACATGAAAATAAAGAGTAAGAAAAATAAGAAGAAGAAGTGGAGAGGAAGATGAGGTAGGGAAAAAAGGAGGAAAAGAAAGATTATAGAAAGAAGAAGAAGGAAGAATATAAAATGTGGCATGATACATGGAGGGAAGGAAGGAGAGTAAGTGATGGAGGTAAGAAGAAAAAATGAGGTATTAAAGAAGTTACATGTGCGTGAGAGGCGGCCGGTAGTAGTGACCGTTTGAATGGAAAGGATCGATTGGATGAGAGGTGGAGGTAGGTTGAAGGGAACTAGGAAGAGATCAGGCTTCATGTAGGGTCGGAGGAGCTCGAGGATGTAAGGAGTGAGGTCGGTTGGCTTTGGGTGGCGTGAGCGTTTGAGAGGCAAAGATTTATAGGGCATGCAAACGAGAGCAAAAAGGAGAGGCAGTGGATTGTGGGACAAGGTAAATAGTGGAAGAGTTTATCCAAATATAGCAGTTGGCCTTATTAGATAATATTGAAATGGAAAGTTTTGTGTTGTTTGGGATTGGGATGTGATTATACAAAGAGTTAAAAATAGGTTGTTCAAATTTATTTATTGATTTGCTTTGTACAATTAGGATAATGTATGATGAAAAAAAAATTGTTTTCATAAATTTTTTAATTATTTTTTGTGACATATAAAGAAAGAATATTTATTTTACTGTGCGCTATTAATAAAATTGATTGTAATTATTATAAATATTAGTGATGGTTTATATATTTCTTAAAAATATTCTAGAAAATATATATTAATATAAAATACCATGTATGAAATATTAAAATTTATTATTAATTTAATATTGACATTATAATGTTAATTCATTGTTAAAATAATATTAACATTTAAAATTAAATTAAATAGTATATTAGAAAAGTTGAAAAATAAGTAATTTACGGATACTATTAATATTTTTTTATTAATGTTTGAACTGATAATAAATAAAGTATGATGGGAAAATAAAAATTTAATTAGGTTATAATACTATTCACGTTATAGTGAATATCTTATTTTTCAGCCATCCATTAATTGAAATAAAGCATATGTTGGTTGAGAGGAAGTTAAAATAGAATTTTTTAGTGTAGGGTCTTTAAGTCCTTGGGTTTAATATTATAGTGATTTAATATTATATAAAAATGACTGTTTAGATAAATTTGTTTTATTTATAATGTTCCATAAAAAATATTCATTTAATTTAATCTAAATGTTAATTCTTAATAAATTGAATTAAGTCAAACCATACTAAGCAATAATATACATGATACATATACCCTGCAGCTGAGGTATCATTCATACATCTATGCTTGTCACCCACTGAATATCTATCACATTTTACGACTAATATTTAATCTATAATCTAATTTTATAAAACCTCTCTCATTTTCAAGTAAAAAAAAACTAAATTTTAAGTAATAATAGTAAATATTCTATCATTTTAGTTAATTTAGAGAAATAGGTAATTTTAATTAGTAAATATAAATTTTCATAATTTTTTAAAAATTAATTTTATAGTTAATTTGTATTTTTTTAAGTTAAATTATTAAAAATCCCCAAAAAAAATCTGAAATATGTAAGAAATGTAGACAGAAATTCGCCGAAGAAGAGCTATCGAAAAATTAAAAGAATAATGTAGACTAATGTTACTAAGGATGCTATTCTAATGGAATCATACAAGTGCAGGTTACCTAGGGTGATCAGCAAAGAGATCTTCAACAATCTAAATTCTGCCATGTAGCATTACATAGCCAAGCCACAATAAAGATGAAGTCATACAAGAAACAATTTAACTAAAAAAAATTATTTAATAAGCTATAAGAAATATGTTCCAAATAAAACATAAAATTGACTATTATTGAAGATAACTACAACCGAGTTCTCAAAAAAAAAGATAAGAAATATATGGTTCAACATATACATCATAAAACAAAATAATAATTTATCATAACAATATCCACAACTGTAGATATATTTCACCACATTCGACTTTTCTAAGCATGACAACGACGTCCTGAACAAATTTCCCATTGAACAAATAGATGGTACTATTATCCTCAGGTAGGCAATTGACATGGAAGACACTGATATCATGAGGGGAACATTTTACGTCTATCTTTACAGTCATTTTCTGATTTGGATAAAAAATAAATAAAAGAAATTCAACAATATTAATAAGAAATACAAAAGAACTATTAGTGTATAAATAAACAAATGCTAATTTT
Source organism: Dendrobium nobile (assembly GCA_022539455.1). Classification (NCBI taxonomy): domain Eukaryota; kingdom Viridiplantae; phylum Streptophyta; class Magnoliopsida; order Asparagales; family Orchidaceae; genus Dendrobium; species Dendrobium nobile. Next base: position 29,889,592 of record CM039727.1, read on the forward strand.
TTCAATAATAAGTTGACCTTTTTAAAATCGAACAAGCTAAAGAAGATGAAGGAAAATGCTGCAACAAATAAGTCTACATTGAGTAATAATTTATGGTTATAACATTTTATATTAAACCTGGTTAAATAATGTGAAATGTTGCCATAAAACTACAATTGAGTAGAACTAAGGAGACATTGTGGTCCTTCAGAATTGTCATTGCTTCATAGTAAGCAGTCTCTATTGACAAAACAACCTTTTAAAGCTTGCAAAAGCGAGTTTACTTGGCCTTATTTTCATTTTTTATTTACTTGGCTTGCAAAAGAGCAATGTGTAGACTTTAAAAACTCACAATTAGATCCTGCCTTTTCACCCAAAAACACAAATAAAACATAATACTAAGGTGCACATGTACTCTTTGACACATGTAAGAAAGTTGTCTCAAACGAGAAAAATTATTTTGTGCGGACACCGAATACCGTCTGGAGACCAATAAAAATACCCCACGTCACCTTTTATTGTATCACAGCGCGTCACCGTGACATTCGAACATAGAGCTATGTCCAGCTTCTCACAAAATAATTTCTCCTCAAACGAAGCCTAAATATCATTCTTGTTCAAATTTATTTATTGTCGAGTTGATGTAGGGATTGAACATATATATCTAGTTATAATTTTGTTCAAGATCATTTATTTGTTTTATATTGATTCAAGTTATAATAAGATTTCAATTAATTTAAATAAAATTTTATTATTAATAATAAATGCCTTCATAATCATTTTATTAAAATTAATAATAATTCACTCAAATCATCTCTAATATTTTTTTTAAACAAATTTAGATTATTAATATATTTGTTTGTCAATATTTTTATTATCTAATGATAATGCAAATAAATATTGACTATGCTATTATATCTTCTTTATAAGATTACATTTTCTTTAGTCGAAGTAATCTTCTCTCACCCACAAAATTAACATGAGAATCTTTACAGTTTTTTGAGGAATTAAATCTATTTAAATATGCCCGTTGCACTTTTGTAAATATATAAGTGGGCTTCACTTGTGACCTGTTTAACTTTGTCAAATTTTGCCAGAAATATATCCCTTTACTCAGTTCAATAGAGTTGATGAGTTATACAATCAAATAGAAATGATGAAGGATTTTGAATAACATTGATCTGGATTTAAAAAAAATAAAAGATAAAAAGTGCCCATTAAACTATGATGGTGTGTTCATCAGCACTGTACTATGACGGGATCCAAGGGTGCAGAGGTGCTTCTGTTGCAGCTCTCAGGTCCATTGATATCACCCTTCATGCTGAGCTTGCAGAAACAACCATGGGATTTAGTTAATAAACCTTAGCAGTTGGATTTATTAGAATCAGAGGAAGGAATGGGGGAGGAAACAAACCTTAACAATGATTCTGAAGTAAGTCAGAGGGTAATTTCCCCTGGGAAAGAACATTTCAATAAGATCTTCTAATACCAACTGAGCTAGAGAGATTGCTCAATAATTCCAGTTTTTGAAGTTATAATAAAATAATAAAATAACAACAATAATATCGTTAATGTTATAAGCTGTTAAAAATTTTGCTGATAGCTTCCTAAACAAATGTGTTAAAATGAATTTCAATTGAATTCCTTAAGCTTTTTCAATTTTATTTCCTCTCTTTCAATTCCTTAAAACCAAAGTAAGACTTCGTTTGGGATGTCTTTCTTACTAGTTCTTAAAACTGTTTTTTTTTTTTACAACTTTTTTAATTTTTATCATAAAAAGCTGCTTTAAGAAGCAGTAAGAAAGCCATCCTAAACAAAACCTAAGCCTTTTTATTTATAACCAAGTTCTTGGCTACGCTAGTTTCCATCAGTTCCTAGACAAAAATTCTCCTCTTTTCAATGTGAGAAATTGTAGTAAATGCCTTTCTATTGTAAGTTACTGAAATCTGAGAGCTGTATGACAGTTCTCATTAAAATCCCTAAACCCTAAAAAAAAGTAGAGTAGAATCATACCTAGGACAGAAGAGTTTTGAACTCTTTTGTCATATCTCCACAGACTCTGATTTATCAAGAAGTCAAAGTTTGCATCATCGCTCACATTGAAATTATCTAGGAATGTCAAAAGAGTGTACTCTGCGGGCTCTGGTGCAAAAGTTTGATCAATCACCACATCAACTATCTGATCACAAAAAGCCAAATTTTGTGTTTAAAACCATTAACACAGCTTCAAATCTTATTTTGCGAAATCTTCGAATAACAAAAAATCTATTTGGAAAACTCACACATAGGAGAGCAGAAATACCATCCATGTCATCCGGATTTGAAACATTGTAGCTTTGGTTACTGATGGTTTCATCCACATTTTCACCTCCTGCATCAGAGACATACTGTTCACAAGCGAAGTCAGTCTCATTTTGGATATCTTACATGTAAAAGCTAATTAAATATACAAATGGTGACACCTTCAATTTGTAATTTTCTCCAGAAAAGGTCCACATGCCCTACCAAATGAAAAAATTAATCATTTCATAGGTATCATAGCATAAATAAATGATTCAATTTATGATTGGTTTCAGAAAATTATAAAGAAAATTCTTCTTTATAAGTTTCTGTGGCATAAGTCAAGAAAACTTCTTCTTCATTCACTATGATAGCGAAATGTGGAATATTTGGGTTACTTTAAAATGAAAAATGCTAATAATAATACTTGATTATTTGTACTTGCATTGAACTTTTCTTCTCATGCAACCCAAAGTAAGGTATTTCACCCACAAATAAGGCATTTTAACTGAAAATGAGACACTTAAACCTGGAAATAAGACATTCAGCCAACTGCCTTTAATTTGTTTGTGTAAATACCTTATTTCTGAATATGTGGAAGATAAAACTAGAGCAATGAATATGAGGAATTAGAAGTTAATTTTTTGATTTCTTGGCAATGATTAAAATATGGATATATCTGGAAGTTTGCATAGGCCTTCAACAACATTTCTATGTAATCGCTTGTTTCTTGCTCCAATCTTATAGGAGAAATTTGAGCTATAGAAAGGCAAACAGAATTATCACCAGTTACCTGCGAAGGCGTTTTTTCTTATAGTGGTACAATTGCTGCAAAGTTGCATGATTGCTGCTTTCCAATATTACTTACGAAATATACAGTAAATTGAGCTAATTGTTTTCCGTGATGAGCGGGCCATCCAAGCTGTTATGGTATCATTGCAATACCTGAAGAATCATTGGAAGAATTAGTTAGTCGGGGTTAAGTGCGGGTGAGAACTGGCGTTTGCGAGTAAAATCAATTTAGGAAGAAGTTGAAAAATGCTAAAAGAAAATAAGTAATAAAAAATTATTACTAAAACTAAAACATTGGGATGTTTGTTGTAACTAGCGAGCAATTAAAATTTGAAATTAAAAAAAAAAACTGCACATATGGGGTGTATTGAAGCACCTAATTAGAATAGAAATTAGTCAACATTTCAATGCATCATCTTCTCTAAAAGTTAAAAATCTGAAAGGTACCTTTCTTGACTTTATAGTTATATTTTCAAATTTGGCCTTGGAACGTGACTGCCTTCGCCTTAAAATTCCATGGTATATCTTTGCATTTACATGAATAGGCTCCACTGCAATTTCGATGGGCAAAGCCATTCGAGCATGTGGTATTCCAAGAAATTGAGGATGCACGTGATGGAAAGCATATGTAATTATTAGCAATAGAACAATAGGGCTGAAATATGATTTATCAGCTAATATGAGTATTATGTGATTCAAACAGTTATATTATTTTATTTAAAAACAAATTTAAAGGAAGGTTGATTGGCAAATACCATATACTTAAGCCTGTGGCACGTAGGCTGCCATCATACCATGATACGGATCAGAGAATGAATGTGCCGCACACGGTTGTAAAACTTTAAGGAAAAAAATTACATGAAGCAGAAAGCACCTTCATGTTACACAAGGTGAAATATTATGCAGAAACTGTACACTGTTATTGGATCAAACAAAACATATATATGCTGGTTAGAACTCAATACAAAATTACCTATTAAAAAGTGATCTATCTTAAACATGGAATCTAATTATAAAAAATAAGGGAACAAAGCTCATACAACTGATTTGCCAAGTTCCAATAGAGTGTGTGGCATTATCTATTCCTGCATCATTGGAGGCAACAAAGTGAAGATTGGTTGCATTCACTGTTCTTCATGTGGAAAATTTCCATCATATCGTAGATGTAGTTGAAGAGTAAGATATATGAACATCATTAATAATTATTTTTATCAAGCTGCGAATGTTACGTGATATTCTTTATAGATAAGAAAATGAAGATGTTATGAGAACAAGCAAACTTACGCGAAAAAAATCAACTGCCATATTGTTTGTCTTGAAACTCTACTAAGAATATCAGCTCCTTATCAGAAATATTTGTGATAATATTATTATAATCTTTTATGTTGGTTGCCTACATTAAGAAGGAAAAAATATATAAGAGTATGCATATATAAGTTATAATATAAATATAATGTAATAAAAATAGATTTACATTTATTTTCTCTAAATTTGTAACATGCATATCAATAATTTGATCAACTTCATTTTCAAAAACTGTAAATATTGTAGTTGAACTAATATCCTCAACACACAATTTGATAAGATACTTGTATAAATAATATTTTTGAAATATATTATAAAGTGAAGATCTTTTATTTCAAATATGATAATATTATATAAAAAGTCAGGATTTTCTTTTGAACATTTAGAACATTTTGTAATACCATCAATAATAAAACTTTTGGATTTACATGTATTGCATGAATTGTACCATAGATTTCCTTTTTAATTAAGTCATTTTAATACTACTCTTATATAGTAGTACTTTACCTGAAATGTATAAAAATTAATTTATTAGAAAGAAATCAAAATACTAATTGATTATATTTATTACATCTCCTAATGATTGCTCAAATGTGTTGATATTTTGTAGATTTGTCATCAAATACGTATCAAAAGAAGTGATGTATGTCGATGAATATTTTTATTAGACCTGTAAATTAAAAAAATTAACAAATAAAAATAATGACAATTGAAATAACAGTTTTAAGTAAAGCATTAAGAAATTTATACAAATCCAAGAATTTTTTTTATGATGGCATATTTGGATTGATTTCTACAGTTGTTGATTGCTTTGTTGAGAGTATGAAATCTGATATATCATAAAATATATTTAAAATTAGAAATACATATGATATATAAATATATAATTAATTTTATGATAAATGTACCATTAAAATATTTGTCAATGACGTCTTTTGCTATAAAGATTATTTTTTTATTTTTTTTAATCTTCCAATTGTTTCCCTTCAACTATTGCCAACATTTCCCATAAAGTAAACATTACATACTTTTGTCCTATTAAAAAAAAATATTAAAAACAATAAAAAAATTATAAAAGAAATGTAAAATAAAATGCATTACATACTTTAAGTCAAAAACTTGTAAATCTCATTTGTGAATTTTTTTAACAATCTGTCTATATATCATTCGCAATTCAAAAACATTCAAAACTAATAAAATGCTCTGTAATAAAAAAATTTAATTATTTTTTTAAAAAATTTATGTTAAAATTAATAAATATAAACTTAATTACCTAAAAAAATTTAAATTTAACTTGATATCTTATTTTATCGATAAATTATTTCTTACTGCTTCTATATCATCAGTGATTGCAACTTGTATTTCTGAGATACTAATTAAAATAATATCAAAATTTTCATTGACATTATAAAAATCTTTATTTGTCGCTTTGATTTATCCATTTGAAAAAATATAAGTCTTTCCAATCTGTAGCATGTTATGAAATTTGTCAATTATTTCATTGAACATGATGACATATATTTTTGAACCCTAAAAAAAAAAAAATTATTAGAAGATAATAAAAATATATAGAAATTTTGTATTTTTTAAAAATAATATTAGTAATATTCATTGAAATAGAATTTTTAAAATTTAATTACCTCTTTATACATTAATATAAGTTTCTGAATCTTTTCTTGTCCATATTTGAAAACTCTAACAATGTCAATTTGAGTTATCACAGCAGTAATACTCTAATAACTTTGATGTAGAGATAAACTTTTGATAAGATTTGATGAATCCATTAAGTTTAACCTGATATTAATAGAATTACAAATATATTTATTAAATTTTATAAATAAATCTTTAGATAAATATATTATAATATGAAAGTAATAATAATATAATACTTAATTTAAATATTACTACATACCTGTTTATTATTTGAAAGATGTGAAAATCTTTTTATAAATAATATTTTTTGTCTAATAATCTTATGAAGAAGTATATTTATCTGGTATAATAAGTAATTTTGTTCTGCTTATTGATATACCTCTTGATAATGTAATATATAATTGCCCATGTGAGAAAATATTATGTGGAACCCAACTTTAGGAATCGTTTGACCTTGTGTTTTATTGATAGTCATTGTAAATCACAAACGTACTAGAAATTATTTTCTCTAAAATTTAAATGGAAGAGTTTCATGATCACTTGTACATAATGGAATCCGAGGTATCATAACTGTTTTCTCTGAGAATTGTCCCATTAAAATTTCTGCAATAATTACATTATTTTTAAATGATTTACAAATCATTAGTCTTTCGTTGCACAAACCATTTGAAGGATCTAAGTTTCTTAATAGCATTACTGGACAATTTATCTTGAAAATAAGATGATGAGGAGGAAGCCCATTAGGTAGCCGACACCCGGGCTGATATATAAGCATCTTTAAAAGTAGAGCCATGGATTCCATGAACTCGTAATAAATTCGAAAATGAAGTTATATACATGATTTAAAAAATTTTTGAGGTAATATCTTTCACTATCTGATGGATTTGCTGTATTTACACAACCGATTTGCTCATATTTTTTCCTCCTCTTCCATATTTTATTTGTTTTATCCCACATAGTTTTCAAGAATTTCTCTATACAAGTACTTCTTTTCCTCTAAATTAATTTATTGAGATAAAAAAATCAAGTCAACATATTTTTCTTTCTAATGTCGGTTCATAATATATCAAACAAAGTTTGATTGTCTTTATAGTAAACTGATTGATGGTCTTCTAATTATAGTAATAAATTACACACTGATGGATACATCTTATTTAAATCAAATTCAAATATTCTCCATAATACTTCTGGTGCTGATACCCATTTGCCATCTTGATATTATCAAATTTCATCAAAATCTTATTCTCCATTTTTATGTGAAAATGCCACTGAGATTTTATTTTGTCCCTTATAAATATACTTCACTGCTTTGATACCAGAACATATATCAACATTTATGTGACAATTATATTTAGATAATAAATATGGATTGTAAGGAACAACCCAAAGAAATAATTTCTTACTTTTACTTGACGAACATCTTATCTTCGTTGAAAAATTGGATATGTGTCATCTCCAATTATACTTTGGTTTGAGAAAGATATGAGATATTTATTCCTACATAATTCATTTCTCATGAAAGCATTTTTTTTTACATTCCACAGGGACCGTACATTATATGTTTTACAACATACTTATATAGACTTATATTTTGAAGGATCTGGTAATTCTCTAGTTACAATTCTATCAAAATGTATTGGAGATGATATCTTAAATGCATTATCCAAGATAATTAGAAAATGAGCATGTGAAAGACTTTTTTTTTTAATTGAATAACATAAACATGGGCAGCTACAATTCCAAAAATTAATTTCTTGAATAATTGATTATTTAAATCTTGTAATTTAGCCATAAAAATACGTGTTATTAGGTCAGCTCTGTCTTGTGTCATTTGACATATCTTTAACTCATTATGAACTTCTTGTCAATTAGGATTATATGTCATTGTTATGAACAAGTCTAATATTCCAAATCGTTGACAAAGAGCCATTGCATCTAAATATTTTCAATGCATATCACGAGATCTGCCAATGATTGAATATGGAAGTATAATTCTTTTACCAGTATTATAATTTTGTGTTTCTTTAGCGGCTATACTATTTAATAATGCCTTTATACAAATTAGATCGTATTGTAGGTTGATTTTGTCTGTAAAAGTCTAAGCATATTGTTTCAATCTTCACGTACATGTCGACAACATATTGATGTAGCAATCTACCAGCATATAAAATAACTAATTTCTTATATTTTCAAATTTGAAGCTTGTAACTATAATATTTTCTGCATGAAACTCTTTCTTTTGATTTCTTCTTGATACTTGAAATATTATAAATAAATTAATTATGATAATTAAAATTGTTTTAATTATTATATATCAATATAAAAAATTTAGTGACATACCATTTTTTTGTTGGCTAAATAATTCTTATTATATTGGAGTTGATCTTATTACTAACCATGTTATTTCTTCATTCCTTTCAAATATGAAATTTTGATTTATATTTTGATGTCATCAAACTTTTCTATTTAGGAATAGAACTGGATATTGCAAAGGATCATAGCAATTTATGATATGTCCGAGAATATGAAGTTAATAAGATATCTCGTTCAATGCAACATGTACTTTGTCCTTCAATCCATATTGTTGCTACTTGTGACACTGTAGGGGCATTATAAACCCTTGTATCTATTCTCACATCAGAATTAATGCATATTTGAATGTTTTCCAACATGTCTCTATTATTCAAAAATTTGAAGAATTGTGCGTATGATTTTATAAAAAGTATATATATCAATCAATTTATTTATCAATTCCTCTGAAAGATTTAAATATTCAATAACATTCATTTGATTGTTTGTTTCAGCATCAGTGTTATAAATATATAATTGGAAGTAGCATGGATCATTTGAACCTTTTGTAATAGGAGGTAGACTATGATAAATTTGACCTTGAGCTTTAAATGTATAAATTCCTTGTTTTGCATTTGCTAAATTTGTATCTATATGGGCTCCGAAAGATGTGAATGCAAATATATTATTACATGCTCTGATCTAACTTTTAAATTCTTTTGAATCAGGTGAATATGAATTGAATAATTCATATAATTGATCATGAATAATTGTTGGAGCAAGCACGACTTCTCCATAGTAACAGCAAAATGTCGGTGGTTCAAATTGGAATAGTCTTGCATTACAATAATAATATGAACCTTGTTGTTTAAGAAAGTATAATTCTGACAAATTTGATTCGTAATCAATATTAACATCGTTGATATTAGATGCTTCTATATATGTTTATTAGAACATAAAACATATTAATTATTAAGAATTATAAATTTAAAATAACATAATAAATTTAGGTTAGTAAAAAGAAACCTTAACAATTCGATGTCGACGACAAACGAGTAATTTCTAAATTAGAAAATTGCTTTTTTCTTTTTCTAGCAATATTAATATCACGTATTTTTTTTGTTTTTCTTTAACAGAAATTTTAGCATATCATTGCCTTTGATATTATTTTTTCCTTTGAGCCTCCATGTCAAATATATCTATAAAAAATTATAGCAATATTGATAGATTAAATGATTAAAAATTTTTGAAAAATATATTAAATGAATGATACTAACAAGCATTAAACAAAGAGAAAATGAAAAAATAAATTAAAATTTAATGAAAATAAAAATAAATGAAGTAATTATTAAAATTGTGAATGGAACACAAAAAAATATATTGCAATTAGAAAAATTGTGTAAGCTCTAAGCAATTGTTAAATGACAATAAATCCATCTATTCTTTGGATGGAAAATTAATCCACATAAATAGATTTTTAAAATAAGTAAAATTATTTGAATATAAGACAACCTCACAAATATTAACAATTTTTCATCTTGTTCACAAAGAGAAGTACGCAATCTGCATCAACAATTAATGTATTAAAAAAATAAAACAAACTATTATCAACAAGAATTAAATAAAAAAAATTCAATTATGATACTTTAACCTGAGGACATGATTCATAACATTTCATATATGCATGAGTACAAGTTGTAACAACAACCAAAGTTTAATAAATTTGTACATATGAATTAAATAATTTTATAACCTCAATGTAATTATGGATAAGCTCTCAAAATGACGAATAAAAAAAAAGCTATATGAATAATTGAAAAATACAAAATAGCAAAATTAGAATAATGCGTTAGAGATCAATATATATTTTCTGCATAACCATTATGTACTTAAAATTGAAAAACTATAGAGATTAATAAAAATTTGATGAATGTACACATTATAATACAAGAAAATAGGTAAGTAGTGACCAACAAAATTGGTCACTAAAAATGTTAATTTGGATGCTAAAGCAAATAGCGACCAAAAATATTTGGGTCGCTAATCTGTCGCAGTAGCCTCGTCGCTAAGGCTTTTAGCGACCAATAATTAATATTGGTCTCTATAATTGGACAAATTAGCGACCAGTTTTTTGGACGCTAATGAATTTTTATTTGGATGCTATTTAGTAATTTTAATAATTAATTTTATTAATTACATTTTCCCTTTAGTGACCAAAATAAAAATTGGTCACAAAATAATCAACCTAATAAATCACATGCCCCTTTAATTTCATGAAGTTTTGATATATAATTATGGATATAAAAGTTGTGATATTTAGTAAAAAAAATTATTTTCCAATTATTTTGCCTTAGTTATAACAATTAAGATCAATCCATCACTCCTTTATATTGCAATTAGTTAGATAAATTTCATAATAGAGAAATAACACATTTTATGAACTTGAGGTAACAATAATAAAAAGCATTGAATCCAAAAAAATTATATTCAATCTCAGTATCATTGTCAAGAATTTGCTAGGAGAAAATGAAAATTATATTCATTCATATGCTTTCATAAATACATCCATCAATTAACTTAAAAAATATGATCTCAGAAATCATTAATCATAAAATCTTAATGTTTACAAAATGATAACATCTAGTTAAAATAAAAATATTTCATTAACTTTTATGCAAATAAATATAAAATTATAAAATCAGCTATATCAAAGGTTGTGCATTCAGAAGAGAAAAGCACTCCATCCTATCTATATAATCGAAAATCTTAAAGAAGCTGCTACTAAAAGGAATGCTATCCATAAGGACTTCATTTTCTTGGAACAACTCACTAGAAGGATGCAACAAGCTTAGCTTTGTTTCCTCTTCAACGACTTTCAAATTTGACTTGCAAAAAGGAATTATCAAGTTAGATGCATATATATTGTAGTTTTTCAAATAAGGAAACTTTATAGGCTAGACAAATCTATCACAAAACATCACAAACAATATTAAAGAAAATCATCATGACAAATAAGATAGTTTCATCAAACACTCTTAAAGATGCTTCATTTAGGTGATGGAATTTACCTGTTGTTTGGATCATAATAGAAGCCATTAATGGAGTCATCACTACAAGAGAAGCACACATAGTAGAAACTAGCTATTATCAAACCACAATCTATTCTAGCAGTAAAGAATGCTGTCAGGATTCTGAAGTGTTGTTCACAGCTGTTTGATGCACACAGGTGCTGAAGGTGTGATCCCTTATCTTAGCTATCTTTGAGAAAAACTTCCTCATACAACTCAATTTTTTTACTGTGCCAAATGCCTCAAATTGACTTCATTATAACAAAGTACATAAGAAGTAATAAGAAATACTATCAAATAAGACATCTTTAGTACCTTCCATTAGTCCTTTTGGATGAGCAAACATAAAGAGCTGAAACACATAAGCACTTACAAATCAACAACATGCTTTATTTTTTTGTTTTGCATACAAAATTCAACTAAAAGAGAAGGTGACATACCCAATATATATATATATATATATATATTTGTATATGCATACATTCTCCAATGGCCTCATTTAGCAGAATTTGTAAATATAAACTGAAAAATTTGTATCTAAACTAAAACTTGAGTTGAATGAAGAACAAAGTTCAAACAAAACCTTACAATCTATACATCTTCCCATCATTTTTAAGCTTGGCACAAAAGTCATCATAAACTAGCAGAACAACTTCAAGCTCACTTCTGAGCTTTTGTTTCTGCAAATCAAAAGCAAGGTGTACAAATAATTTCTTTACGAATTTAAATAAGCAAAATACTTTCACATTCTAGAACTGTATTTTTATGTGCACAATGCCCCCCTTAATGGTTAGTACCTTCTAATGTATAGTCAATTTATTGGTATTTGAAATGAGATTTAATGGAGTTGTCAGTGAGATGAGATTTAATGAAGTTAGAAAGTAATTTGTATGCCTTGTTTTCGTTTCATGACACTAACAGATTTTAATGGTAACGATCATGTGAGACACTATCCTTTCTCCTCCCTTCGAAACTGTGTTGTAGCTTTGATCAAACTATTGCATCTACTTAAAATCTAATTCTCGATTAACCCAAGGGCACATTGATTTTTCACAACTATTGGCAATGGCATAGCCATGATCTACATGCTTTAAGAATTTGAAATACCAAAAAAGCTTGATGCAAAAGGGCATATTTATTTAGCATGACTTTCAATGATGATGTGGTCCAACTTCACAAACACAAAATCCAATTCTTCATGACCTCAAGGGCATATTGATCCATCAAAAATTGTGCTGTCCCTCCTCCCTCCATGAAGACACCAAATTGATAAAAGGAAGCTTCCAGCATGCAACAATTAAGATAAAAATCAAAGCTTGAAAGAAGAGAAGAAACTTCATAGAATATAGAACCTATAAAGCAACAAGTTGATTGGTCATAGCATACTTTAAATTCACAACAAATAAAAACTTGCTTAAAAAAGAAGTGGCAATAATAATCATGTCCTAAACCATATATAATTAGCTAAAATTTTCTAGCTTGATGGAATAAGATAAGTGTTCAAAGAAAAAATAAACTAAGCAAGTTTATCATCTATGCTTAAAAAATAAGTAAATTACTTGAGGCATCTACCAAAAAAGTTAGTTGGCGTGACTTAAGAAGTAGAAAATACTGTAGATACACTTAAAAATGGATTAAAGCTCGAAGAGGAATAAGAAATACTTTATCCCCTCAAAGATGAGCAAAAAAAAAAAAGTAAATAAGATCTAATTGAAAAAGTTCATACCTCATCAAACAAAACCCTCTAAGCATTTAAGTCGTGATATATTTTCCGATTTTCAATGTTGCAATGATCAAGTGCTTTGTGCGATGTAGTATGCAACTCTAACTCACATTTCCCATGGTAAAGGCTGCTTGTCCCCTATAGATACCGCAAGAAAATCTCAATGCCATGAAGAAACGTGCCTACTAAAAAATTCCTTCAATTAGAAGAAATCGTTTCAAATCAAAATTTCATAACCACTACAAATGGATCGTCCATCATACGAAGTCATAATTGATCCATTTGGAACACTCTGAAACAATTTCAAGATCTTAAACCAATTTCTCCTCAAAAATATAAGCATAATGTGCAATCCAGTATGCAACAAACAGAAAGCACCAACGCTAAGCTACCAGCATTATCACCCTTAGTTTTCATAGACATTAATTATTAAGCAAGTCATGACATCCCTATGATAATCTATTTCTCATATCTTGAGTAAAAAGAAAGCAATGAGAGGGAGATTGTTACCTTTATAGAAATGAAGTTCCTTGTCAACTAGAGGAAGAAGAGAGCAAGGCTACAGCTTCCTAGGGGTTTCGATTCTGTTTCAATCTTGTGGGAGAGTGGAGATCGGCTGTTGGAAACGGCAACCTAGGGCAAGAGCCAGTCGGGGAGCAAGATCGGCTTCGGGATCCCTTGGAGCAAAATTGATAGTGGGAGACGGGCTGGGGTTCGGTCCTAGGGTTGGTGGATCGAGAGAAGTCGGAGACCGGCTAGAGAGAGGTGCGGCCGACCTTGGGGTCGTGCAAACCAAAGGTAGACGGGCTGGGGAAGACGTGCGAACCAGGTGGTTTTTGCCTGGAGCCCCTATCCAACCGAGGAGATGGTTCTTGCGAATCAAAGAGAATGAGATGGGGGGGGCGTTGCAAAACTAGAGGGAGAAGGTTTTACCGGGTAATTCTTGCGAACCGAGAGAGAGCGGGGAGCCTTGCGAACTGGGAGGAGACGAGGCTGCTTCGTGAATATAGGGGAGCGGGACATTGTGCGAGTATGAACCGGCTCTAATTGAATCTAAAACTGCTCGATTCAAATTGATGACTGAATCGACAGTTACAACCTATGGATTGATTTAAAAATAATTTGAGTTGATTATTCTAATTGTGATTATAATCAATTTAATCAAATTAAATTCACTTAATATCAAGTTTAATGAATGTTTATTTCAATTTTATTATATTGATTAGAAATGTTTGATTTAATCAATTTATACACAATTAATGTTGATTTGATTTTAATAGATTTGAAACGAGTTTAATTTAGATTTAATCGAAGCTGCCATTTGTTAAATCAAATTTGTGCCGAGTCAATTTTATTGAATTTGTGATGATTTAGGTCGAGTCAAAAGGTTGAGTCGATGCTATGGCGTTGGGTATCCACTTAAGGAAAATCCTAAAGACGACGTCTACACTAGGCTACGAGTACCTATGTTTTCTTTAATATTTTTTTTGAGCCTGTTTCCCAATCTCATGCTTAGGTGCATGAATCCTTTGAAGATAAGGCTATGAGCCAATCTGAAGATGAGGAATTTCTTTTATCAAATCGGGGAGGGATTGCTCGATGTTTACAGCTTAGGGTAAAAACTCCATTCACAACAAGTGAGAGGAAGAAGAAGAAGAGATCTGAGAGTGCTTCTATTTATTTGGCTGATCCTGCTGTTGAAAAAAATAGTAAAAAAGTAACTGCACGCAGAGGAAGAAAGCCTGCCATTCACGCTTCTACAATATTAAAATTAAAGACTACTGCTGCTGCTGATGTTGCTCATCCGGTTGATGTTAATGCCTCTGTCATTGAAAATTTAAAAATGAAGGCTACTGCTGTTGCTGTTCCGGCTGATGTCCCGACTGCTGTAGTACATGAAGTTGATTAATCAAAAATAATTGAACAACCAGCACCATAAATGTTAGAGTATCCGGACGATTATTAATAACTGAAGACAAACGGATTTCCATGGATAATTTTCTAAAGCAGTTCAAGGATAAGTGAGTATCGATGAGTACCGAGCAATGTAATTCATTTATGTAGTTATTGTATTGAACATTTTCGATAAGTACAACGATCATGAACTTAATTGTACCAACTTGTTAATTTAAATACCGAACTGTACCGAATATAAAATTAACTTGGTATTGTTCAGTATTGATAAATTTTAAATAAATAATTTCGGTACTTTATAATGGTTTGGGTCTTACCAATTTTTTGTTGTTAAGTACCTAGAACGAATACCATATGCCAAGCATTACCGAGTAAAAGATAAATTCGGTATTACTCTATATTAAGAAGTAGGAACAACAAAATACTCGTTATTGCTCTGTATTACCAGTTTTTAGTTATAAGTAAATAGTAAGAACATCAAGTACCGAGTAAATATTTTGAATATCGACATGTACCGAGTACAAAATTACTCAGTATTGCTCGATATTCATATGTATATTATTATTTTCTAACGAAGATCAACTAAATTATGTAGGGGTGATACTATTTTCTCCAGTGAAAATGCAATTATATACAGAAGCCAATTGGACGAGTTGTTGCTTGCACAAGAGCTTGATATTAATCTTATTGATGCTTTTGGAATGTTATTATCAGAAAAGAATTCATTGATCTTAGGACTCAACCAATCTTTTATCTTTATTTCTACTTTCCATTGGGTGAGTTATAATTTGTAATTAAGAACTTATGTGCATTCAACAAATTCTCAATTTAAATCCTACTTATTCCAGTGTTATTACTGTCACTATAATCAGACGGACACAACTCCATTCGTTGTTAATATCACCAAAACTTCTGTTATGAATGTTAACCTGATCCTTGTTCCCATCATAAACCGAAAGCATTGGACTCTAATAGTCGACAATCTAAGGAAAAAAAGTTGGGAATTTTTGGATTCATTACCCAAACCCACTCACAAAGCTGTGGCTCATGAAGTTGTAAGTACGAGTAAAATTTGTATTTGATTTGAGTTATGATATTGAATAATTAAATTTTAATTTTATTACATTTTCAGATATCTCATTTGTACGTTGATACACAAAATGCTTTTGATGATGATATATGAACTTGGCCAATCCTAATGATTCCAAACTTGCCAACACAAGACAACAACATTGATTATTATTTGTTTGTTTGTAAATATATGGAAACAGTGATCCAAGAAGATATTATTGAATGGGATATCTATAAGAAAAATAATATACCTATATTCAGGGATGATTTGCATATACCCTTTTATGTACTAATATGAAATAAAAATATGTTTTTGCATAGGCCATTTCTATGTTATTTTTGTTTGATATTTTATATTAATTACAATGCTTCAATTGAACTTATAGCAAAATATTTCTCAACGAAGCATAAACACTATTAATACTGAGTAATACCAAATAATACCGAGTTATACCGACTTATACAGAGCAATTACATAATGGATGACTGACTTCCAGATTCTCCTGTGTGAAATGTATGCTTGTAATAGGATTCCTCTCTATAGGTTTCACTTTTTTGCTCTTCCTCTTCTCCCAATGATCCTTGAATCTAGCATTAGAGATTCCCTTTGGCCGGCACTTTGCAATATCTTTAATTATTTTGTGGCTCCCATCAGGTATGCGTTTATTTTTTTTCCCTTCCACAATGTTTTGAATATTTAAAGCCATTGCACTCAAATCGTCGATTATACATTGTTCTGCATCATCATTAACCTGTGCTTCTGTGCTAATTTGATATGTAAAGCAGCAAACATAATTTCTAAAAATCATGTTACGGGAACCATGAATCGATGTGCACGTATTGTTCTCCATAAGTAGGATCTTCCGTCCACTATATAAATCTTTTCGAGCTCTAGATTACCATCTTGGAATAAAATATTTTTAGGAATATTAACAATATCCAATTGCCTCATAACTCTAATGCAATGAGAACATAATAAACCCATCATCTCAAACTTTGCACAGCTGCATCGTAGGGTTCCTTCAGAGGAATTAAACGTAACAGTCAACTTGTTTGAATCAACAGAGTGGTCTATGTTCTTGATGGAAAATATTGATAAGTCCGATGAAGAATGATCAATGCATAGTCCACCTTGACCATGTAAGAAATCCTCTTTAAAAATGAATATAACTTTCTCGAATAAAAATTGGCAGCTTGCTTTAATATTGAATTACTTTTTATGTAAGGTTGTATTTCCGTTTGACTATATCTAAAAATTTCATCTCGTTCTTTTTTACGCCAAGTGTTTATAACTTTTTTCAACCCCAGGAAACAGTCAGTGATAGAATTTGTAGCCTTTAAAATGCCATGATAAACATCATTGGGGGACTTACTACGTTGTGTAGTTAAAATACTAAGGTAAAAATAATTTTTATTGAATATTGTAGACCACTTCTTTCTTATTCTGTACAGATCTTTTAACCACTGATGACTCTGGAGGTTTCATTCTCTGATTATTTCATTTCACAAACTATCAAACTCTTCCTCAGAATCACACTTGCTGAAGCGACTATAAAATAGGCCTTTTATTTTGTTGTTACTATTAAAACACTATACTTTGGAAGGAGCTTTCTTGTATATATGCCATTAGCACAACCTATGTCATGTATTAAATAATATAATATCTATCGCTCTAGCCATTGCTTGATCCATATAAGTGAATATAGTGACTGAATGTTTGTTATCCATAATTCTTAAAAATGTTCGAAATAGCTAGGAAAAAAATCAATTATTCCTCAGATAGAAATGTCATCCCTAATATAATATTTTGCCAATGATTATTAACTCCAATAATAAGAGCACTTGCTAAATTATATTTGTTAAGACGGTAATTTGTATCAAAAATATTGACATCCCCAAAGCAGTCGTAATCAATTTTCCCCAATCCATCAACCCCAAAAAAATTAACAACCTGTCTTCTTTATCAGTTTGCACATCCCATGCAAACATGTTGTCTACAGCTGCCTGGTCTTTAAACAATTCGATTAGCGAATTGGTGTCCCCATTCTTAATTTTGACTCTTTTCTCCTTTTGAATGTAGTTATATGCATTCCTTTTTGTGAATTACAGATTTTCTACACCTCCCATCTTATCGGATAGATAGGAAAAAAATTAAATGTTATTATGCCAGCTTCAGACATTGATTTCAGAACGGAGGTATTTTCTTCATTGTTGTGCCTAGATGATCTCAGTAAATGTTGATCATCCGGTTTAGCCAATTCGTGATTGTGACTCTCTACCGCTCTTTTCACCATCCATATTGAATCTTCACTACCCGCAAATCTAACCATAGTTGGACATCCAGTTCTTGTTGTCGATTTTTGAAATTTGACATTCTTATTTTTTTCTGTCTCCTTCTTGAATCCGGCTTTGGAATAAACAAAATCTTTTTATTTTATTTTCCTTGAATTAGGCCAGAATGAATGATGTTCTTTTCGAACATTAAAATCATGAGAATGTGCATATTGACAATATTTATCATATGTTTCTTTTTTAGAGTTGTAAACCTCTTGTGAAAAAATAATTTAATTAATTCTGAGCAATACCGCAATGATTGCTCACCGAGAAATATCGAATTTTGTCGAAACTTATTTCTCGGAACACCTATGGTACTTATCTATAAGGCCCGATTCGTTTGTATTTTCGAGAGTAAATAATACGGAGAGGCCCGTCCAGTATATAAAATGAAAAAGGCGAAAAATTTTAACATTTTCCAAATTCCACATTTCGGCCATTCGCTCCATTTCTCCCGAGCTTCCAGCAAAAAACTCTCGCTGAATTCCTCCAGCAATCTCTTCTTCTCATCATGGACGTGGAAAAGGATTCACCTGCAAAGAGAAAGGTGCGAAAATTCTTACATTGACATAAAATGAACTACAGATATCTTTGGTATTCAACGCATATTTGCTGAAGAAATCAAAAAATAAATTAAAATCATTCTGAGTAACTATAAAAGTTTAAATTTATCTCACCATTTTCATTCTTTCTGCGTATTTTCTTTGTACACAATGTGTATAATCTGCGTAAATTTCTCTTATTTTTTGCGTATATGTTGAAGACAAAACCTAACATTTTATAATAAGTACTTTGGATCTTAAATCATAAAACTAAACTTCCAATAAAGAAAAACGATTAGTGTACCCTAAACCCTAGATTTATGCTAATATTTTTCTCATCCTTTGCGTACACATTGCGTATGGTATGCGTACACATCGCGTATGGTATGCTTACAATTTGCATATGGTATGCGTACAAGTTGCGTATAATATGCGTATATTATTGCGTTTTATATGCGTACTTTATTGCGTATAATATGCTTCTCTAAATTAATTATAGTTTCTTATTCTACGCAGATTTACGTCCATCCTATATCATATAGATGCTATGTTTCAACTTTCAGAACAATGTGTGATACATTTTCAGATATAATTCTTGTTGAATTTGAAGAAAAATTGAAGGAACTTAATATTTACCAATTTCTTCAATTTCTTGGATTTGAGCAAAACGACCCATTTATCTACCAGCTGTTGACATTATGGAACATTGAAAAGCAAAGCTTTATTATATATGGCCATGTTGTCCCTTTCACAGCTGATGAAGTTGCCCTCCTGACTGGACTACCAAACAGAGGTGAGGAGATTACTTGGATGACCTTGCCGACTTCAATAATAACTTCAAAGGATATTAAGACTGAAATGTTTGAGTTGACTAGGGAAAGCTCCCTAGATACCATGTTGAAAACATTTATTATGTATTTGTGTTCTAAGTTATTTTTCCAACAAAGCAACTTTAAAGTTTCTAAGATGTTAAAGACAATAGCAAATAATGTTGATGATTTTTTATCAATTAACTGGGCATAGGCAATTTGGAAATGCCTGGTTGAAGATTTTAATAATGTATCTATGAAGATCTCAAATAACAGGCCAGCGGGTTATGTCAATGGATTTGTGCCACTGCTTATTGTGAGTGCTAAAACAATTCTTATTAAACATTTTAATTGACTGATTGTTTTACTAAAGCTAACTGAGAATATCTCAATTTTATGTAGGTTTGGTTCCTGGAGCACACTTCAATTCATCTCCCAAAGTATCCTGACAGAAGGCCCCATTTCCTTTGATGGTCTGATGACATTGCGTATAACAATGAGAAGACTGCTAAATTATTTATTAATTTAAAGAGAAGATAGGTATTTATTGTGAAAAGTTTTATATATTGCTTATATATTGCATATGGTTTGCGTATACCGTGCGTATGACTTGAGTACGTTGTGCGTGTGGATTGCGTATAGACTACGTATATAATATGTATATATTGCGTATATGATTGCATTTAGATTGCGTATTTATTTGAGAATTATTTTTCACAGATTTTTGTTGACATCCAAGGAGTAACCCCTGAAGAATCTGATCTCTTGTGTGTAAAGAAATATCCATCTACCCTCTTTCACCCATTCAAACTAACACACCAGAACATCATTTCCCCTCATAATCTCCTCTGTAGCCCAAATCCGCCTTGAAAACCCAACCCCAATCATTAAATGAACTTGAAAAGAAATTAATAGGGATTGTGCAGGAGTCCATGGTCAACCTCTTCCAAGAATTTGAAGCTAGAATGAGGAAGAATTTTGAAAAAATTGTGAGGAGAGTTGATCTTATTGATGAGAAGCTCCAACATTGCATTGTCCAAGGAATTATTAAGCCTGATCAGCAAGCTGCTCCCTCCTCCTCATCATTCATTCCCCATACAATTCCATCCCCCAATAATATTCGGATATCATCTGAACACACCAAGACCGACGCCCCAGAAAAAATCAATGATGTTGAGATGACCCAGGCTGCTGAAAGGGTTAGCAAAAAGAAGAAATTAGAGAGAAAATTAAGCCAAAAAAAAAGCAGAAAAGGGTACACCACATCTCTGAAGAAACTGCCCAAGAAGTAACTACCAAAGAAGTTCCCCCGTAAGAAGAACCTATTAAAGAAGTTCCCCAACAACAAGATCAGTCCAAAGAAGCTTCCAAAGAAGATCCCCCAGAAGAAGAACATGTCAAAGAAGCTCCCCCCCAAGAAGAACAGTCCAAAGAACCTCCCCCACAAGAAGAACAGTCCAAAGAACCTCCCCCCAAAGAAGAACAGTCCAAAGAAGCTCCCCCCCAATAAGAACCTTCGAAAGAAATTGTTCCTTTCCAAAAAATTTCCCATAAAGTTCCACAAACTACAGAAATAATCAATGTTGATGATGTTGTAATAAAGGGTTACCCTGCAAGTCCCACAGTTAATTACAGAGGCGTGGAAATGTTGAGTCTAGTTCAGGAACTTTTTCTTCGGGAAAACATAAAAAAATATCTTGACACGTATGTTGTATTACTTGCGTACGGAGTGCGTACGCTGTGCGTACGGATTGCGTATTTAAGTATTTTCTATGTGTACCTTATGCGCATTTTTTGTTTAAATATTTCAGTGGCATGCGTGTATTTGAATCTCGGAACATGATGATTTCAAGACGCATGATCGACGAAATATTATCAGACAGTTACCTGGACAATGACCATGTTGATGCTTTTGCCATTTTATTAAATGAGAAGTTTAAAATTTCACCAGATGAGTATAAAAAATATCTATACATCTCACGAATGTATTGGGTTAGTATACTAGTTTATTTTATATATAATTTTTTATTTGAACTATTTAATTCTTAAATTTAATTTTTTGCAGCATTATAAGGTTAAGGATGTAAAATCAGTATTGTTCCTCGAGCACATAGACTACAATTCTGTTCAGTCAAGCAGTATTATAATTAATCCAATTATTCACGGAGAGCAATGGACTCTTCTAGCTGGTTACATAAAGTAGAAAACGTGGGAATTTTACGACTCCATATCCAATCCTATGCATAGAAGTATTGCTGTGAAGAAAGTGAGTTTGATTCTAATCTTGAATTGTTTACAAATTTCGTGATTATTTTTAAGTGACTTAATTCTATTCTATATATTGTTCAGATTGCAAGCTTAAATAAGAATTGCAAAAAAGCCTTTCATCAAAATATCACTAAATGGAGTTTCAAGACAATGAAGAAGGCGCCAACTCAGACCAACAATACAGATTGTGGTATGTTCGTTTGCAAATACATGGAGAATATTGTTCGATAAAACAACTCCAACTGGCAAGAGAGAACGGATTGGTAAGAAAAAATGCCAAAATATAGAGCAGAATTTGCATACGGATTGTTTTATGCTGTAATGAAATGAACTTTTTATATTTTAAATTTATGTACATAACTGGTATATTATCCTTGTAATTAAGAATGATTTCATGTAATTTTAGCATCGTTTTAAAATGATTTGAGAAAGAATTCCTTAATAAAAGAGTGTTGAATATAATGTTTCTCACCATTGAACCTTCATTTAAATCGATTAAGAAATTTTTATTGAGGTATTCAAGGTACTATACGCGTACCATATGCATTGCGGACGCAGCTCATACGCCGTATATACGCCGAAGACAGTTCTTGGTTTTTTGATAAAAAAAATCATATTAATTCAAATGCATCTCCTCATCAATAAAACAATCAAGGAGCGTCGAATATAGGGTTTCCCACCATTGTTCCTTAATTCAAATCGATTAAGAAGGTTTTCACTTAGGTATTCAAAGTACGCAGACTATACGCACTTCATACGCGTCTCAGACGCATTTTATACGCCGTATATACGTAGAAGACAGTTCTTGATTTTTTGATAAAAAAATCAAATTAATTCGAATTTAAATGATTCGATGCATTCCTTCGGTATGAATCATTTAAATACTCATTTTAGCATCATTTTAAAATGATTTTAAAGAATTCCTCAATGAGACTTTGTGTTTGTGTACATCCTTGTGCTACACAAGTGATGGTTCTAGAGTGTGGGTGTTATGGTCCTATGGTGGATCAATCATTAGAGTATGTGGAGGAGAGTCAAATTAATTTGAATGGATCTCCTCGTCAATAAAACCAGTAAGGAGCGTCGAATTTTGGGTTACCTACCATTGATCCTTAATCCAAATTGATTAAGAAGGTTTTCATTTTGGAATTCAAAATTACGCACTCTATACGCATTTCCTATGCGTCTCAGACGCATCGCATACGCCGTATATATGCAGAAGACAGTTCTTGGTTTTTTGATAAAAAAATCAAATTAATTAAAATTTAAATGGTTCGATGCATTCCTTCGATATGAATCATTCAAATACTCATTTTAGCATCGTTTTAAACTGATTTGAAAGAATTTCTCAATGAGACTTGTTGTTTGTGTACACCCTTGTGCTATATAAGTGATGGTTCTAGAGTGTGGGTGTTATGGTTCAATGGTGGAGCATTCATTAGAGTATGTGGAGGAGAGTCAATATTTTTTGGAATTCACCTCTTCGTTAATAAAATCATCAAGGAGCATCGAATATAGAGTTAAAGTACACCATTTATCCTTAATTAAAATCAATTAAGAAGGTTTTCATTTATGTATTCAAGATACGCACTCTTTACGCATTACATACGTGTTAAGAACGCAGATTATACGTCGTCTATACGCAGAAGACAAATCTTGGTTTTTTGGTAAAAAATCAAATTAATTAAAATTTAAATGGTTCGATGCATTCCTTCGGTATGAATCTTCAAATACTCATTTTAGCATCGTTTTAAAATGATTTGAAATAATTTCTCAATGAGACTTGTTGTTTGTGTACACCCTTGTGCCTTACACAAGTGATGGTTCTAGAGTGTGGGTGTTAGGTTCAATGGTGGAGCATTCATTAGAGTATGTGGAGAAGAGTCAATATTTTTTGGAATGCACCTCCTCGTCAATAAAACCAGCAAAGAGCGTCGAATATAGGGTTTTCCACCATTGATCCTTAATTTAAATCGATTAAGAAGGTTTTCATTTATGTATTCAAAATATGCACTCTATACGCATTACATACGCGTTAAGAACACAGATCATACGCCTTCTATACGCAGAAGATAGTCTTAGTTTTTTCATAAAAAAATTAAATTAATTCGAATTTAATGTGTGAAATATTTAAATACTCATTTTAGCATAGTTGTAAAATGATTATGTGGAGAGTCAAAGTTTTTTGGAATGATTCTCTTCGTAAATACAACAATAAAGGGAGAGTTGGTGTTAGTGTACACCCATGTTTTTCTTCATTGAACCTTCATTCCATTCGATTAGGAATGTTTACATGGGTATGGGTATAGTACGCACTATTTACGCAAACTAGACGAGTTAAGGACACAGATCATACGCATAAAATACGTAAACGACTGAATTTCAATTATTGTTTGGTTTTTTATTAAAATGTTAAATGTATATTTGGAATGCCGCTTTTCCATAAATTCATAATGGGTTAAAATAATTTAGTAATAATGGAAAATAGATTGCATTTTCAGAAACATAGAAAATACGATCTGTATATATTTTTATACGCGCTGTATACGCGCTGTATATGCGCTATATACGCAGGCCATACGCAAATTAAAATTAACAGCTAAAATAAATATTCTTACAAATAAATATCCATCAACAAATATTCTTACAAATAAATATCCATCATACAAATATTCTTATAACATAGATTTTTCTATTTTAATGATATCCATCATCAACTTCAGGCATGTTGCTGATGGCTTTTTGGAACGTACACCTGTTATGTGTTCCTGAGTGAAGCATTTGGGTATGCTTGTGAAATTAGAATGCTTTGCTCGCTTTACTGATGGTTGACTGAACGGTTCCCCGGCTATGAAATCATTTGTCATGCACTTAGGCATGCTGGTGAATTGCTGTACTGATGCCTGACTAGACGGGCATGCTTGTGATATGAAATCCTCCGTTAACCATTCGGGCATTCTTGTGAAATTATACTACTTAGCTGGAGATGCATGACTGGAATGTACAGCATTTATGAAGTCCTCAGTGAAGCATTCGGGCATGCCTATGAAATTACACTACTGATCTGATGGTTGCTGGGAGTGTACAGAATTTATGAAATTCTCAGTTAAGCATTCGGGCATGCTTGAAGGAGTCTCAATTTTTGTTGTGTATTTCTTCATTGGTGGTTTTCCTGTTAAAAAAATTAATAACAATATGTCAAAATAGGCAATAAATAAAATTATTCAGAAAATAAAAAATCATACTCTTTGTCTTCTTTTCCTAGTGGCTTTTCAGCCTAGCATTGGATATGCCTTTAGGCCTACGCTTTAGAGGGTCTTTCAGTTGTACACAGCCACCCTGTATAGTCTTATATGTCTTTCTCTTCCCAAAAACAACCAAATTGAGTTTTTCAGATGTATCCTTCATCGCAACCATTAGGAATTCTTCACCACCCTCATTCAGCTGTGCTCGTGTGCTCATTTCATATGCAAACCTGCTGATATAATTTCTGAATATGAATCCACTACTAGCTTCAGAGCTATTCTGAGAATTTTCTTTCAAATTTAGACCAGAATATATATCTTGTCGAGCTCGTGCTGACCATCGCAACAGTAGGTACTTCTCAGGGATTTTCCCAATAGCCATTTGCCTCAAAACTATTATGCAGTGAGAACACAATAAACACATCGTTTCAAACTTTCTGCAGGAGCATTGAATATTACCATTTTGTGCATCAAAATCAACAACCCATGGTTTAGAGTGATCCTTGGTCTCTGTGTAATAGACAAAAAATTTAGAAGAATCACTAGACTCAAGCTCTACACTCATTACACCAACACCTTGTAAAAATTCTTGCTCAAAAAATGAATATAGTTTCTTTGAATAAAATTGAGCAGCTTGCTTTAATATTGAGCAGTTTGTTATTACAGGTTCTATTTCAGAGTGGCTGCATCTATAATCCTCATCCTGTTCATTCCGACACCAATTCCTCATCAACTTCTCTAAACCCAAAAAGCAATCAGTTATAGAACTTGTGGGCTTAGAAATGCCATGACACACATTATTAGTAGACTCGCTAAGTTGTGTGGATAGAATGTCCATGCTAAAATAATCCTTATTGAAGGCAATTGACCACTTATTCCTTATCCTATAAAGATCCTGCAACCAAACATGATCTTGGAGGTTCCCTTGTATGATCAATTCAGCCCATGCATTCTCAAACTCCTCCTCTGAGTCACATCTGCTCAAACACTTATTGAAGAGGCCCTTGACTTTGTTGTTGGTATTATAGCACGATACTTTTGATGGAGCCTTTTTACGGATATGCCATTGGCACAGTCTATGACGACTGTGAGGTAGTGCAACTTCTATGGCCCTAGCCATTGCCTGGTCTTGATCTGTATATATTATTATTGGCTGTTTATTACCCATCATTCGAACAAAAGTTGTAAACACCCACGTAAATGATTCAATTGTCTCTTCGGACAAGAAGGCCACCCTAAGCAAAATGTTTTGCCGATGATTGTTAACCCCGACAAATGGTGCGCATACCAAATTATACTTATTAAGCCTATAACTTGTATCAAAAATTACAAATCACCAAAGCAGTCATAATCTATCTTACCAATCGCATCAACCCAAAAAAAATTAACAATCTATCAAATTTATCCTTCTGGACATCCCAAGAGAACATGTTATCATTAAGTTATCGTTCTTTAAATAACTCAATCAAAGTATTAGTGTCCCCAAGTTCAATCTTAGCTCTTTTTATTTTTTGAATAAAGTTGTACGCATCCCTCCTTGTGAATCCAATATTTTCGACACGTCCAACTTCATCAGCAAGGAAGGAAAATGCATCAATTGTTCTTATCCCAGCATCTGTCATTGCTTTAAGAACAGAAGCTTTTTCATCACACATATTCCTGCATGATCTAAGAAGATGTCAGTCTTCTGGCCTAGGCAAATCATGATTGTGATTTTCAATAAATTTTTTTACCTTCCAATATCCAGCTTCATCCACTGTAAACCTAACTATAGCTGGACAACCAGTTCGAGTATCTGATCTTCGATATTTTTTTTGGATATTAAGATCAGGCAACTTCTTGAAACCAGCTTTTGAACAAACAAAGTCCTTGGATTTTAAATTTCTGGAATTTGGCCAGTAACTGTGATGATCCTTACGAACACTAAAACCAAGATTATATCCATAAGAACGATAAGCCTCGTATGCCTCTTTCTCATTAACATGAACATCCTGAGAAATACGCATTAAGTGAATGGTAAAATATGTAACCAATACGCAACCGATACGCAAAAGATAAGCAGCAATTAAGCAACACAATACGCAATAAAAACCCAACATATGCGCAATGTATACGCAATGTATACCAATTTAATACGTAGAAAATATTCAATGTATATCAAACAGATACGCAATACATACGCAAATAATACGCAACAAAACTTTGAAATAAGAAAATCGAACTACAAAATCCTTATTGTAGCCTAGATCAATAATACTTTACAAGAAGAGAACATCGAGTATTCTTTTTAAATCAATTACAATTTTACATTATGCACATTGTTGATAAAAAAACGCATCTTTGTTAAACACAATAAATACACAAAGAAAACTTGGAAGGAGGCGAACTTTACCGATATGCTGAACTTTTCGTCCAGTCCCACTGGTTCTACGTGTTCTACTTCATGTGCGCTTGTTTCCTGGACGTCAGCATTCTCCAGTTATCGGCTTCCTTCGAGACCTACGAAAATATTGTCTGCTCATAAAAACCAACATCCTCCTTCAGATCAATCTCTATCTTCATCGGCATTTTCTCTGCAAAATTTTTGGCTTCTCTGCGAAAATTTTGGCTCTAAGCGTTATATATTGCTGTGATTCGCGCGCGCCTTATATTCTGAAAAAAAAGAAGCGCCAACCTAAATATCCTGGGTCGGGCTGGAAGACGGGTCGGGTTTACGAGGTTTACGCAAGTCAATTGACTGTTTAACCCTTTCCACGTAAGCAACCGAACACATCGTTGTGATCGGATTCCACACCGAATAATTTCTCCCAAATGACAGCAGCAAGAGTGCGACTGTGGCAGAGGATGACCGAACAGACTCTTTTTCTTTCTTTTCTGCTTGAAGCGCCAAAGGCCTTGAAGCTGAAGGTTTTAGGCGGAAGGCTAGTTATCAAAGAAGCGACTCGGTCTCTCTCTGTACTTAAATCACGTCGAAAACGATGGTGTGGCTGCTGTGAGGAATCGAAGGTTGGTGGGGCTGCTGTGAGGAATCGAAGGTTGGTGGAGCCTAGGGTTAGGGTTTTCTCCTAAACTCTCCGTCAACCTTTTACTTAATTGTTTTTGTTGTTTTTCTGCTCATCGGCTCCTACAAACATCCTAAGGTTAACTTATTATTAAACTTTTTTTTCAATTTCTGTGATTTCTCTTCACCTTCCCGATTTGATATTGTTCGCTGAAGCCGCTCACTGCAGCCTACAGTCTCCCGTGCTCCCCACTCTCGTCTAATTATAATTTTTCCCGCTTTTAAGCTTAAATTCCTACTTCAACTTTTTATAGGGTTTGCAATTCGTTTATCTCTCTCTCTTTTCTCCCATGGACGCATACTCTTCTTTTACATACCTCATTTTCTTCTTAGTTGTTGTCGCTTTTCTCCCTGGCAGAAATTTCTGCGTCCCCGGCACCACTGATTCTCCGATCGGCTTCTTCTCATGTCCGATAGTAGGTTGCTCTTCCGCCTTTCCAATTCTTTTCCTCTACGGTGTTCTTCTCCTCTCTACAGCGTTCTTCTCCTCTATGGTGAAATATATTATTTGTCCGAATTTTAAAAAATGTTTGACAAAATAGTTATATTTTGGTGTGTAAATTTGTTGGATTCTATTTTTAGTTTTGCTAGCTTTATTTGGAATTAATCTGAACATATGTTTCCTTATAGATATATAAGCTGCAGTATGAAGCACAACAAATTGGCGATCGACTTTATAAATAACTCCAACCATCTCAAACAAATCCTTAATGTTCCTTTAATTAAATCTAAATTTAAGTGTAATTACAGTGTTTGTCTTTACTAATTTCATGTCACACTGAATATATTTTTATTCTCCAATTTGCAGTTTCTCGCAAAAAAAATTGTAAATACTTCTCCAGGCTACATAATACTGCATTTGTCGATGTTCCTAACAACAAAACATAAAACTTATAGTAGAAAGCTTATGCTAGAAGTTTTTAGCTTATGAATACATAAACTACATACATATTCAATATTGCAATTCGTTTAGCCCTGTTGATTTATAGAAAAGTTTGCACATTAAATTTATCAAGTTAGCCTTGTAATGAAACTTTCATAGTGCATGTCCTTACTATCATATCAAATATTGATTGCTTATTCTTTCTTTTATTTATTGGAACAAAGGTGGGGGCTTGATAACCTATAAAATTGGAATAGGTATCTATCCATGAAACGTTTGTTGGCTTGTGGGAGTAAAACAAAAACTGAATGTTGTTATAGCTTGATTCATGGTTTTATCCTAGGAATAAAGGAGTAAACAAAGAAGCCCGGGAAGTGAACTTTTGCATCGAATGTGCAATAGAAGGAACATATATCAAATTGCTCAATCTTACTCATCTAAGTGAGTTCAGAGTGGATGCCCATCCAGTAGTTTGGTTAGGGAAGAAGGATGCCATCACTATATGGGGCTAGGATTGCATGCATTGGTGCCTTCCAGGCTTACCTGATACATGTGTTGATATCCTGTCAGCACAAATCTTGTACAATTTGGAAGCAGGATGATGGAAGTGGCACAACTCATTTACACACAATGGTAATTTATTCTTCTAATATTTAGCTTGATTTATGTTCCTTAAGCAACCTTCATTACCATAGAAGTTTAAGCAGATTGTCTGTTTGACTCCTCTTTTTCTCAATTGAGCAGATTTTTCTTATATTGAAGCTTAGAGTTTGGCAAGAGTTAGATTATTATATTTTTAAGATTGTTGATTTATTTTCATGAATTTGACTAATTGAAATAGTCCCTATATGACGTGGTAGTGGTGGATACCGTCTCTAGATGAATCTTTCCGAACGTCGTTGCTGTTCAGCTTCATTGCTTCGCAGGAGGTGTAAGATTGCACGAGTGGCTTCTTCGGCTCATTCGTTCTAATTTGAC
Organism: Dendrobium nobile; assembly: GCA_022539455.1. NCBI lineage: Eukaryota > Viridiplantae > Streptophyta > Magnoliopsida > Asparagales > Orchidaceae > Dendrobium > Dendrobium nobile. The sequence goes on from CM039727.1 coordinate 29,919,786, forward strand.
TTTGCTCCTTCGACGACATTCCCTTTGCCCATCAGATCGGAAGTTGCTACATTTTCATCAGAAGTAAGGATGGGCGCTCACAAGTTCTGAAGGTAACTTTCTCCCTTTCGCACGCTTCTTCGGCCAAATCCCGTCAATCCTTCGAACTACATGATTTGGTAAAAAATCCATATTTTTTCCTCGATGAGATATTGCGCTTTCACCATCTTCTTGATGTGCACCGCAATCAATCTCTTCAGCTCCAATGGCTCATCTGTAAGGTTTGCTCAAGAAGGCATTCGAGCTCTCTGTTCTTTGTGATGTAGAGGTGTGTGTCATCATCTTCTCACCGCAGAGGAAGGCGCATGAGTTTGCGAGTACCAGTTTCTCTTTCTCTACCTCATTGGTTTATTTGATATTGCTTTGATGTTTGGTTTCTATGGTTGATTCCGAATTTCGGACTCGGTGATTCAAAACGAGCTACGTTCTGCATTTATAGAATTTTAGTAGTCCGGTTTTCAGATTCCTACCGATGAACATGTTCTTGTTTCGTTAGGAATCTTTTCTTTGGCCTTTGTTTTTCCTTTTTAGAAGTATTTGTTTTCTGTAATTGTTGATTCTCACTCTTTTTCCTCCCCGTAAATGTTTTCTTTGATTGAAGAACTATATTAGTAACGTAAAGCGAACAACAATAATTTTGGATGAGAGGGGTGTACATCATCCAAATCTTAATGTGAGAAGAAGAGCTAGCTACTTGTTTATGAGAGCAGTGAAGCTACTGAAACCCAAGCTAGTGCCTTTCGTTGATACAATTCTACAAGTATTGTTCCCGTTCCTTTTCCTTTTTTTTTGCGAACCATTGCCTCCATTTCCTCTGCTTTGTTGTGTGAAATTCATACTTCTTTTATGGATTTGTTATCAATGGGATCATATCCAATTATTTCATCCTACTGCGATGATGATATGACGTAACCTGCATATTTTGAAGAAATATTGAGATACATAATAAAATAGGTTGTTGTTTAGAGAGAGAGAGACGAGAGAGGGAGAGAGGGCGAGAGAGGGAGAGAGGGGGGGAGAGAGAGAGAGAGAGAGGGAGATGGATTGGGAGAGGGAGGGAGGGAGGGAGATGGATTGGGAGAGAGAGAAAGAGAGAGAGAGAGAGAGAGAGAGAGAGAGAGAGAGAGAGAGAGAGAGAGATGGATTGGGAGGGAGGGAGGGAGAGAGAGAGAGAGAGAGAGAGAGAGAGAGAGAGATGGAGAGGGAGAGGGGGAGAGAGAGAGAGGGAGAAGGGGGAGAGAGAGAGAGAGAGAGAGAGGGAGGGAGAGAGAGAGAGAGGGAGGGAGAGATTGAGAGTGAGAGAGGGAGGGAGAGAGAGAGAGGGAGAGAGAGATATATTAGAGATGGGAAGAGGGAGAAAGGGAGAGGGAGAGCGAGCGAGAGAGAGAGAGAGAGAGAGAGAGAGAGTGAGAGAGAGAGAGAGAGAGGGAGAGAGTGAGTGAGAGAGAGAGAGAGAGAGAGAGAGAGAGAGAGAGAGAGAGAGAGAGAGAGAGAGAAGGACATTGATTGGGAGAGGGACAGAGAGAGAGAGAGGGAGAGAGAGAGACAATGCTCTTCGTGCCCCATCATAGTTTAACTCAGTTTTCATTTCCTTTAGGTTAGGATTTCTTCCTTTCCTTAGGATATGACATGCTAGTGGTGGATAACATCCTTCATGCTATGTTCTAGTTTAATCCAATTATCTTTTAGGTTATGATTTTTCTTTTCTTAACATTAGACGTGCTAGTGGTGGATAACGCTCTTCATGGCACCATCCAAGTTTAATCTAGTTTTCATTTTCTAATGGTTAGAATTCTTCATTTTCTAAGTATTAGATGCGCTAGTGGTGGACAATGCCCTTCCTTACACCAAACTAGTTTAGTTCAATTTTCTTATTCTTTTATGTTATGATTCTTCATTTCCTTAGTATTAGATGTGTGCTAGTGGTGGATAACATCCTTTATAACACCTTCCTAGTTTAATCTAGTTTTTCTTTTCCATTACATTAGGATTCTTCCTTTTCATAGGATTAGACGTGCTTGTGGTGAAAAATGCCCTTAGTGGCATCATCCTTGCTTTATCTAGTCTTCTTTTCCTTTGGGTTAGGATTCCTCCAATTGTGAGGATTAGACGCGCTAGTTGGGAATAATGCCCTTTGAGGCGCCATCTTAGTTTAATGAAATTTTATTTTCCTTTAGGTTATAATTTTTCTTTTCCTTAGAATTAGATGTTAGAGATGTATAATGCCCTTCGTGGCCCTAAAAACACTAGTTACTCTCTCTCTCTCTCTCCCTCCCTCGCCCTCCCCCTTTCTCTCTTTCTCTCTCTCTTTTAATTCAGTTTCCTTTTCCTTTAGATTATGATTATTTCTTTTCTTTGAATTAAGCATGCTAGTCATGAATAACACACTTCGTGGCACTATCCAAGTTTAAAACTAGTGTTTTTTTCCTTTAAGTTAGAATTCCTTCTTTTCGTAGCATTGGACGTGGTTGTGATAGACAATGTCCTTCGTGGAACCATCCTATTTTAATCCAGTTTTCTTTTTCTTTCGGTTTGGATTCTTACTATCCTTAGGATTAGACGTTTTAGGGTTTGATAATGCGCTTCGTGGCTCTATCCTAGTTTAATTTAATTTTGTCCTTTAGGTTAAATTTTTTCTTTCCTTAGGATTAAAAGTGGGGGATAATGCCCTTCGTGAGACCACCCTTGTTTTAATCCATTTATCTTTTCCTTTAAGATAGAATTCTTCCTTTCCTTACGATTAAATGCCAGTGATGGACAACGCCTTTGTGGTACCATCTTAGTTTAATCTGAAATTCTTTTCCTCTAGGTTATTTTTCTTCCTTTTTGTAGGATTTGACATGCTAGTCGTGTACAACACCCTTCATAGCACCATATTAGTTTAATCCTATTTTCTTTTCATGTAGGTTAGAATTGTTGCGTTCCTTAGGATTAGATGAGTAACTGCTGGATAATGTCGTTCATTGCACCATAATAATTTAATCCATTTTTCATTTTTTTTAAGGCAAGTATTTTTCGTTTCCGTAGGATTAAACGAGTTTGGGGTGGATAATACCCTTTGTGGCATCATCCTAATTTAATCCATTTTTTATCCTTTAGGTTAGTATTCTTCTTTTTCTTAGGATTACACATACTAGTCGTGGAACACGTCTTTCATGACAACATCCTGTTTAATCCAATTTTCTTTTCCTTTAAGTTAACATTCTTTCTTTCCATATAATTTGATGAGGTTGTGGTGAATAACGCACTTCGTTGCACCATTTAAGTTTAATTCGATTTTCTTTTCCTTTAGGTTAGCATTCTTCCTTTGCACTTCGTTGTACCATCCAAGTTTAATTTGATTTTCTTTTCCTTTAGGTTAGCGATCTTCCTTTATTAAGGATTAGACTTGCAAGTTATGGATAACACAATTTGTGGCACCATCCTAGTTTAATCCAGTTTTCTTTTTCTGTAGGTTAAAATTTTTCCTTTCCTTAGGATTAGACGCGTTAATAGTAGACAACACTCTTCGTTACACCATCTTTATTTAATTCAGTTTTTATTTCCTTTATTTTAGGATTCTTCCTTTCCTTAGGTTATGACGTGCTAGTGGTGGATAAGGCTATTCATGGCACCATCATAGTTTAACCATGTTTTTTTTTTCCTTTTTCTTAGGATTTTTCTTGTCGGTAAGATTAAACATGCTAGTGGTGGATAACGTACTTCATGGCCCCATCCTAGTTTAATCCAGTTTTATATTCCTATAGGTTTGGATTTTACCTTTCCTTTGGATCAAAAGAGCTAGTGGTGGATAACGCCCTTTGTGGTACCATCCTTATTTTAATCCAGCTTCTTTTCCATTAGGTTATGATTCTTTCTTTCCATTGGATTAGAAATGCGAGTGGTAGATAACGCCCTTTGCGACACCTTCATAGTTTAATCCACTTTTCTTTTCCTTTATGTTAGGATTATTCATTTCCTTAGGACTAGACGTGCTAGTGGTGGATAATGCCCTTTGTGGTAACATCATAGTTTAATTCATTTTTCTTTTCCTTTATATTTGGATTCTTTTTTTTTCTGTAGGATTACAAATGCTAGTCGTGTGCAATGCCTTTCGTGGCAACATACTAATTTAATATAGTTTTCATTTCATTTAGGTTAGGATTCATTCCTTTCCTTAGGATTTGACATATTAGTGGTTGACAATGCCCTTTGTGGCACCATTCTAGTTTTATCAAATTTATTTTCTTTTAGGTTAGGATTCTTACTTTTTCTTATGATTAGACGAGCTAGAGGTGATAACGCTCTTCGTGGCACTATCCTAATTTAATTTAATTTTTTTTCCTTTAGGTTCGAATTTTTCTTTTCCTTAGAATTAAAGGTGCTAGTGGGGGATAATGCCTTTCGTGGCACCATCCTAGTTTTAATCTAATATTCTTTTTATTTAGGTTAGGATTCTTCCTTTTCGTAGGATTAGACGTGCTTATCGTGTACAACGCCCTTCGTGGAACCATACTAGTTTAATCCAATTTTCTTTTCATTTAGGTTAGGATTCTTCCGTTAAGTATTAGAAGTGTTAGTGGTGGATAATGTCCTTCGTGACACCAACCTAGTTTAATCCAAATTTCTTTTCCTTTAGGTTAGGATTTTCCTTACCTCAGAATTAGACAACCTAGTGGTGCCTAAAACCTTCGTAGCACCATCATAGTTTTAATACAATTTTCTTTTCTTTTAGGTTCGCATTCTATCTTTCCTTAAAATTATACGTGCTAGTGGTGGATAATTCTCTTCGTGACATCATCCTTGTTTTAATCCAGTTATCTTTTTCATTTAAGATAGAATTCTTCCTTTCCTTAGGATTAAACACTAGTGATATATAATGCCTTCGAGGCACCATACTAATTTAATGTAGTTTTCATTTCATTTAGGTTAGGATTCATTCATTTCCTTAGGATTTGACATATTAATGGTGGACAAAATGCCCTTTGTGGCACCATTTTAGTTTTATCAAATTTTCTTTTCAACTAGGTTAGGATTCTTACTTTTCCTTATGATTAGATGAGTTAGAGGTGATAATACTCTTCGTGGCACTATCTTGATTTAATCAAATTTTTTTTCCTTTAGGTTAGGAATTCTCTTTTCTATAGGATTAAAGGTGCTAGTGGGGGATAATGCCTTTCATGGCACCATCCTAGTTTTAATCCTGTTATCTTTTCCTTTTAAGATTCTTTTTTTACTTAGGATTAGACGTGCTTGTCGTGGACAATGTCATTTGTGGCATCATCCTAGTTTAATCCAATATTCTTTTTTATTTAGGTAAGGATTCTTCCTTTTCTTAGGATTATATGTGCTAGTCGTGTACAACGCCCTTCATGGAACCATACTAATTTAATCCAATTTTTTTTTTCATTTAGGTTAGGATTCTTCCGTTCCTCAGTATTAGAAATGTTAGCGGTGGATAATGTCCTTTGTGAGACCAACCTAGTTTAATTCACTTTTCTTTTCCTTTAGGTTAGGATTTTCCTTACCCCAGGATTAGACAAACTAGTGGTGCCTAAAAACCTTCGTAGCACCATCATATTTTTAATACAATTTTCTTTTCTTTTAGGTTAGCATTCTATCTTTCCTTAAAATTATACGTGCTAGTGGTGGATAATGACATTTGTGGTACCATCCTAGTTTAATCCAGTTTTCTTTTCCTTTGTATTAACTTTTTTCATTTCCTAAGGTTTAGATGTTTAAGTCGTGTGTAACGCCCTTCGTGACACCGTTCTACTTTAATCCAATTTTCTTTTCTATAAACTAGGACTCTACCTTTCTACAGGAGTAGACGTTCTAGGGGTGGACAACATCCTTCGTTGCACCATCCTAATTTAATTTAATTTTTTTTTAACTTTAGGTTTGGATTCTTCGTTTCCTTAAGATTAGACGTGCTAGTGGTATAACATACCCATTGTGGAACCATCCAAATTTTAATTTAGTTTTCATTTCCTTTAGGTTTATCATTGTTTCTTTCCTTAAAATTTTACATGCTAGTGGTGAATAACTCTCATCGTGGAACCAATCTAATTTAATCCAGTTTTCTTTTACTTTTGGTTAGCATTCTTTCTTTCTTAAGAATTAGACGTGTAAGTGGTGGATAACGCCCTTCGTGGAACCATCATAGTTTAATCCCATTTATTTTTGTTTCGGCTAGGATTCTTCCTTTTCTTTGTATTAAATGCTAGTGGTAGATAATGCCCTTCGTGGCCTCATCATAATTTAACCAAATAATCATTTCCTTCAGGTTAGGATTCTTCCTTTCCTTAGGATATGACGAGTTAGTGGTGGGCAACACCCTTCGTTGCACGACCCTAATTTAATCCAATTTTCTTTTCCTTTTGTATGTATTCTTCATTTTTTTAGGATTAGACGTGCTAATGGTGGACAAAGCCCTTCGTGGCGCTATCTCACTTTATTCTAGTTTTTCTTTAGGTTACGATTCTTCCTTTTCATAGGATTAGATATTTTATTAATGTATAATATCCTATGTGGCACCATAGTAGTTTAACTAAGTTTTCTTTTCATTTTGGTTAGAATACTTTCTTGCCTTAGGATTAGATGTCCTAGTGGTAAAAAAGTGCCCTTTTCTGGCACCGTTTTAGTTTAATCTAGTTTTTTTTTTTTAAGTTGGGATTCTTCTATTCTTTAGGATTAGTTGTGCTAGTGGTGGATAACCCCCTTCGTGGAAATATCCTACTTTAATCTAATTTCCTTTTCCATTAGGTTATGATTTTCTTTTTCATAAGATTAGACATGCTTGTGGTGGAAACGCCTTTTGTGGTACCATCATAGTTTAATCCGATATTCTTTTCCTTTAGGTTAGAATTATTGCTTTCCTTGGAATTAGACATACTAATGGGGGATAACGCCCTTCGAGGCAATATCATAGTTTATTCAAATTTTATTTTTCTTTTGTTTATGGGTTTTCCTTTCCTTAGGATTAGATATGCATGTGGATAACGTCCTTCATGGCACCAACCTTGTTTTAGTCAAGTTTCCTTTTTCTTTAGATTAGGGTTCTTCCTTTCCTCAGGATTAGACGTGCTAGTGGTGGAAAATGCCCTTCGTGGTACCTTCAAAGTTTAAAACTAATATTCTTTTCCTTTAGGTTAGGATTCATCCTTTTCATAGAATTAGACATGCTAGTGGTGGACGATGCCCTTCGTGGCACCATTCTCGTTTATTACAGTTTTTCTTTACTTTAGTTTAGGAGTCTTCATTTCCTTAGGATTTTATGTGCTAGTGGGGTGTAACCCCATTCGTGGTACCAACCTAGTTTAGCTCAATTTTTTTCCTTTTGATTAGTATTTTTCTTTCCATAGGATTAGACGTACTAGTGGTGGATAATGTCCTTCTTGACACTATCCTAATTGTAATCCAGTTTAATTTTCCTTTAGGTTAGGATTTTTACTTTCCTTAGGATTAGACGAGCTAGGGGTGGATAACGCGCTTCGTGGCACTATCTTAGTTTAATCCAAATTTTTTCCTTTAGGTTAGGATATTTCTTTTCCTTAGGATTAATGGTGCTAGTGGGGGATAACGCCCTTCATGGCATCATCCTAGTTTTAATCCAATTATCTTTTCCTTGAGGTTAGGGTTCTTTCTTTCCTTAGACATAGACATGCTATTGGTGGACCATGCCCTTTGTGGCATCAATCTAGTATAATCCAATATTCTTTTCTTTTAGGTTAGGATTCTTTCTTCTCATAGGATTAAACGCGTTTGTCTTGTATAACGACCTTCGTGTAACTATACTAGTTTAATTCAGTTTTCTTCCATTTTTTATTATTAGACGTGCTAGTAGTGTTAATGGCCTTCGTGGCACCATCCTAGTTTTATCCAATTTTCTTTTCTTTTAGGTTATGATTTTCCTTACCTCAGGATTAGACATGCTAATGGTGTCTAGAAATATTCGTATCACCATCCTTGTTTTAAAACAATTTTCTTTCCCTTTTCGTTAGCATTTTATCTTTCCTTATAATTATATGTGCTAGTTGTGGATAATGCACTTCGTGGCACCATCCTAGTTTAATCAAGTTCTTTTCTTTTAGGTTAACTTTCTTTCTTTCCTAAGGATTAGATGTTCGATTGGTGGATAACGCCCTTCATGGCACCGTCATGTTTTAATCTAATTTTCTTTTTCTTTAGGTTAGTATTCTACCTTTCCATAGGGTTAGACGTTCTAGGTGTGTACAATGCCCTTCGTGGCACCATCCCAATTCATTACAGTTTTCTTTTACTTTTGTTTAGAATTCTTCCTTTTGATTAGATGTGCTAGTGATGGAACATGCCCTCGTGGCACCATCCTAATTTTAATTTGTTTTTCATTTCTTTTTTGTTAGAACTATTTCTTTTTTTAGAATTTGTCATGTTAGTAGTGAATAATGCCCTTCGTAGCACCATCCTTATTTAATCCAGTTTTCATTTCCTTTTGGTTAGCATTCTTCATTTCCTAAAGATTAGACGTGCAAGTGGTGAATAGAAGCCATTCATTGCACTATTCTAGTTTAATCTTGTTTTGTTTTCTTTTAGGTTAGGATTTTTTCCTTTCCTTACAATTAGAAGTGCAAGTGGACAATAGCACCATTTGTATCACCATCCTAATATAATCATGTTTTTTTCTTCCATTTAGTTAGGATTTTTGTTGCTTAGGATTAGGCGTGCTAGAGTATGATAATGCCCCTCACGGCGCCATCCTAGTTTAATCTAGTTTTCTTTTCCTTTAGTTTAGAATTCTTCCTTTCCGTAGGTTTAGACGTATTAGTTATGTACAGCACCCTTCAAGACACCATACTAGTTTAATCTAGTTTTCTTTTCCTTTTGATTATTAATCTTCATTTCCTTATTATTAGATGTGTTAGTGGTGGATAATGCTCTTCATGGAACCATACTAGTTTAATCCAGTTTATTTTCCTTTTGGCTAGGATTATTCCTTTTCTTGAGATTAAACGTGCTAGTGGTAGATAATGCCCTTCGTGGCCTTATCATAATTTAATATAGTTTCATTTCCTTTAGGTAAGGATTATTTCTTTCCTTAGGATATGGCATGCTAATGGTAAATAACACCCTTTTTTGCACCGTATTAATTTATTCCAATTTTGTTTTCATTTATGTTAGGATTTTCCTTTCCTTAAAATTAGACGCACTTGTGGTGTATAATGCCTTTCGTGGCACCATCCTAGTTTATTTAATTTTTTTTCTTTAGGTTAAGATTTTTTTCTTTATGTAGGATTATACATGCTTGAGGTGGACACCATCCTAGTTTAATCCAGTTTTCTTTTCATTTAGGTTAGGAATTTTTCTTTCCTTAGAATTAGACGAGCTAGTAGTGGACAACACCTTTCGTGACACCATCTTAGTTTAATCTAGTTTTCATTTCCTTTATTTTGGGATTATTCTTTTTCTTAGGATATGACGTGCTAGTGGCGAATAACGCCCTTCGTGGCACCATCCTACTTTTATCACGATTTCTTTTCCGTTAGGTTAAGATTCTTCTTTTTTGTGGAATTAGACATGCTAGTCGTGTGCAATAACATTCGTGGCACCATACTAGTTTAATACAATTTTCTTTTCATTTAAATTTGGATTGGTCTGTTCCTTAGGATTAGTGCTAGTGGTGGATAATTTCATTCGTGGCACCATCCTAGTTTTTTCCAGTTTGTTTTTCTTCAGGCTAAGATTTTTTCTTTCTGTAGGATTATACTTGCTAGGATGGACACCATCCTAGTTTAATCTAGTTTTATTTTCCTTTAGGTTAGGATTTTTCCTTTCCTTAGGATTAGATGCGCTTGTAGTGTACAACACTCTTCGTGACACCATATTATTTTAATACAATTTTCATTTCCTTTATTTTGGGATTATTCCTTTTCTTAGGATATGACGTGATAGTGTTGGATAACTCCTCTTATGGAACCATCCTAGTTTTATCACGTTTTCTTTTCCGTTTTGTTAGGATTCTTCCCGTCTGTAGGACTAGACGTGCTAGTGGTGGATAAGGCACTTCATGACACCATCCTTGTTTAATCTAATTTTTTTTTCTTATCATTTATAATTTTATATTTCCTTATGTATGAAAAGTGCTAGTGGTGGATAACACCTTTTGTGGCACCATCCTTATTTTAATCCAGCTTCTTTTCCATTAGGTTAGGATTCTTACTTTCCATAGGATTAGTCGTACGAGGGGTGGATAATGCCCTTTGTGGCACCATCCTAGTTTAATCCAATTGTCTTTTTCTTTAAGTTAGGATTATTCCTTTCCTTAAGACTAAAAGTGCTAGTGGTGGATAATGCCCTTCGTGGTTCCATCCTATTTTAATTCAGTTTTCTTTTCCTTTATGTTTGTATTCTTCTTTTTCATAGGATTAGATTTGTTAGTCGTGTACAATGCCCTTCGTGGCACCTTACTAGTTTAATCTAATTTTCTTTTCATTTATGTTATGATTCTTTCTATCCTTAAGACTAGACGTGCTAGTGGACGACAATGTCCTTTGTGGTACCATCCTAGTTTATTTCAATTTTCTTTTCCTTTAGTTTTGGATTCTTACTTTCCTTAGCATTACACAAGCTTGGGGTGGATAATGCGCTTCGGGGCACTATCCTAATTTATTCTAATTTTTTTCCTTAGGTTATGATTTTTCTTTTCCTTAGGATTAAAGGTGCTAGTGGGGGAAGATAACGTCCTTCGTGCCACCATCCTAGTTTTAAATCAATTATCTTTTCCTTTAGGTTAGGAATCTTTCTTTCATTAGGATTAGACATGCTAGTGGTGGACAATGATGCCCTTTGTGGCATCATCTTAGTTTAATCCAATATTCTTTTCTTTTAGGTTACGATTCTTATTTTTCGTAGGATTAGACATGCTAGCGGTGGACAATGCCCTTCATTGCACCTTTCAAGTTTAATTCAAAATTCTTTTCCTTTATGTTTGGATTCTTCGTTTTCTTAGAATTAGACGTACTAGTGGTGGATAATTCCTTTCATGGTATAATCTTAGTTCAATTCTGTTTTCTTTTGTTTTAGGTTTGAATTCTTTCGGGTTAGTTCAATTCTATTTTTGTGGTTTGTTTTAGGTTTTGTTTTCCGTAGAATTTGACGAGCTAGGGTTGATTAACGCGCTTCGTTGTACTTTCCTAGTTTAATTCATTTTTTTCTTTAGGTTAGGATTTTTCCTTTCCGTAGAATTTGACGAGCTAGGGTTGATTAACGCGCTTCGTTGCACTATCCTTGTTTAATTCATTTTTCTTTAGGTTAGGATTTTTCCTTTTCTTAGAATTAAATGTGCTATTGGGGGATAATGCCTTTAGTGGTACCATCTTAATTTTCACTCAATTATCTTTTTTTTTTAGGATAGTATTCTTCATTTCCTTAGGATAGACGTGCTAGTGTTGGACAATGCCCTTAATGACACCATCCTAATTTAATCTTATATTCTTTTCCTTTAGGTTAGAATTCTTCCTTTTTGTAGGATTAAACATGCTAGTCGTGTACAATGCCATTTGTGGCACCAAACTAGTTTAATACAATTTTCTTTTAATTTAGGTTTGAATTGTTTTGTTCCTTAGGATTAGACGTGCTAGTGGTGGATAATTCTCTTCGTGGACACCATCCTTGTTTAATCCAATTTTCTTTTCTTTTATGTTAGGATTTTTCATTTCCTTAGGATAAGACGCACTAGTAGTGGACAACATCCTTCATGGCACCATCTTTGTTTAATCTAGTTTTCTTTTTTTTTAATTTGGGATTTTTATATTCCTTAGGATATGATGTGCTAGTGGTGAATAATGACCTTCGTGGCACCATCCTAGTTTTATCACTTTTTTTAGATTAAGATTCTTTCTTTTTGTAGGATTAGACATGCTGGTCATGTACAATGCCATTCGTGGCACCATAGTAGTTTAATACAATTTTCTTTTCATTTAGGTTTTGATTATTTTGTATTGCGGCTCTAAGAAAACCCTAATTCTTCTACTGTAGCACTGTTTGATGAATAACAAACATGATGATCAATTAAATTATTTTAATTAATCATACTGTATGGATGAATAGTAGTTAAGTACAATTAGTTCAACTCAAGATTGAATCATACATGACAAACAAAAATGGTTGCGAGAGCCCTCAGGTGATTTGGAAAGTATAATTATTAAATCGTACTCAATAAACCAAACTTTGTTTAAAGGCTTCTTGGGTGATTTGTGTAGTATGATATATCTATTATAAATTACAATCTATGATAAATCTAATCAAATATGATTGCTTAATTAATGGACCTAATTAGCTAATCATTTAAAAGATTATAAAATATGAAATGTTTCATACAGTATGAATAGTTCAAATTTTAAATTCAAATTTACCTATTTTAGGTATGTTAAATTTAATGGCAAGGTTTCTAATTATAGAAGATTATCAATTATGATGTGGTGTTAGTATTGTATGATAAGTTATATTTAAAATTAATAATTTCTTGTTTAAAATAAAGTTTTTTAATTAAATTTTATAGCAATATATCATATAGTATGATCAAGATCGCATAGTACATTTTATAAAAAAATTAAAATATTTTCATTTCACTCCCATGTGTATGTATGAATGGTTGCTAATTAAGTTACCATACACCTTTTACAATACAATGACTCGACAAAAGATACAAATACAGACTTTATAAATATCAATCCTAATACCTGGTCATGAGCTCTGGTTCTTTAGCGGTGCTTAGAGTATATTGTACCTAAATTATTAGTATACAAAAAAAGAAATAAAAAAAAATAGGAGAAACTAGATAATGTTCAATAAAATTTGTTATCATCAAAATATAAGCTTGGGCTTCTGGATTGCAACAAGACTGAAAGTGCGAGGTGTGACAAGAGGGGGGGGGGGGGGGAGGGGTGAATTGGAAGTTTTAAAACTTCTTTAATGAAAAGGAATATATCTTTTTTATAACTTTATACGGAAGAGAATTTCATTCACAATAAAAAGATAAATTATCTATTTCACCCATGCAATTAATCGCAATGAAAATAAATGCGAAAATAATAATGAAAGAACACACGAGATTTATAGTGGTTTGGTCAAACCTTGACCTACGTCCACTCCATGGAGGCACCCTCCGAGTATTACACTACACCTTTTGTGATTCTCCTTTAGCCCCCACAGCTAGGTGGAGAAGCCCTTATAAAATCACTTTCACCTTCCCCAGTGCGACGGAGGAGCTGGGTCCTTTAATACCAAAGAGATATTCCTCTTCCCAAAACTTCCCTCAAGACAAACCTTGAATCCGATGGTACTGAGGTGCAAGCTCGCCGAAGCAACCGTGTGAAATCTCCTTCACACTCCCTTGAAACTTCCACCAAGGATCTTCTCCCTCTCTCAAACTTCACCCTTTCATCTCTTCCTTTCAAGTACTCTCTTCAAGTTTCCTCCAAAAAATGAAGCTTCAATGGATGCCAAAAGACTCTTACAAAGTCTTATGAGAGTGCTTGATTAGAGGGATAAAAAAAACTCAATTCAGTCGTTAAAGATTATACCATACAATCACAAGATTGTCCAGTACGATGTATAGAAATTGACCTATTGGTACTGTACGATCACTAGTTAGTACTATACGAATAGTTCAAATGCCTGTTCGTACTGTACGATGTCCAGTTAGTACTGTACGAACATTTCAATGAAAATGCAGTACGATCACTAGTTAGTACTGTATGAAACTTGAATTAAAAGTACGAGATGCAGCAAAAGGGGGGGGGGGTGAATTGGAAATTTATTGCAATAAAAATATAATTTTAAATAGGAGTTCATATTTTTTAATTTTTTAATTTTAAACAAGAAAATTAATTGATACAGAAGCGGATATTTAAAACATAATAGCAACAATTGGTGATAAAAAATTAACTTGCTCAACAAAGAAATTTACTATGATTTTCACCAAGAAATTTTAATGAAAATAAAAATGCAAAATGTAAATAAAGTGCAGTAAGGGAAAAATCACACAAAAGAATTTATAGTGGTTCGGTCACTTGACCTACGTCCCCTCTCCGGAGTCCTCCACTACGGGAATTTCACTACTAAATAATAATTCTCCTTTTGCCCCAACAGCAAGGTGGAGAAGCATTTACAAACCTCACTTTCACCAACCCAGCATGACGGAGTGCCAAGCGCTTTGTCACCCTCCCGGTGACGACAACAAACCTTCTCTTTTTTCTCCCTCCTGGAGAAGGCAGAGTACCTTAGAGGACACGGATGTAAAAGAATCTCCCCCTTAGAGAGCCTCCCACAAGATCTTCTCGGGACACAAGAGGAACAATGTGCAGCAAGCTAGGAGCAATTGTGTGATCTCCCTCACACTCCTCTCTCACAAATCCCACCTTCTCCTTCCTCTCACAAACCCCAAAATCTTCTCAAGAGCTATATCTCAAGGAATCCCCCTCTAATCATGTTCCTCTCTCACACACTCTTTCAAAAAATAGATATTTAGATATTTAAATTAGGCTCCAAGAAACCCTAATTTTCAATATAGCCATTTCTATTCATACAGTACGATTCAATATCGTACAGTACTATCATTTCTATTCATACAGTACGATTCAATATTGTCCAATACGATAAGTTAAATCCCTTCCGTTCATATAGGATGAATGCTGGGACGATGAGAACTCATCTCTATACATTGTCAGGTATGATTGACTTCATATAATATAATATACTAAAATCAAGGGATCGTCTTGTACGATGTTCGAGATTATTAAAAATAGCCTCGGTACCTAGTAATGTATGACCATATCGTAAAGTATGATTACCAATTAGAAATTAATCCTTGATTTGATTTATTAATCACGGGGTTAATTTAAGTAAGTATTCAAAAACTCGTATTATATGATAGTATCATACTATACGATCAGTTCAAAATTTATGATTTAAGAACTTACTTAAATTAATTTGGTGGTTAGGTTTTTAAATTTGAACACATTGTACAGTATGATACATATCGTACAATATGATTTGTTCACAGATGGCCATTGAACTAGAGCAGATCGTACAATACAATTTAAACTCATATAATACAATCAACAAAGAAAAAATTTTCTTCATTTTTTTTAAACCCTCACCCCCTATATGTGTGTAAGGTTGCTTAGTATTGCATACAATTTGTGGCCATACTCAATAAAAGAGAAATAATAATAAAAGAAAAATTACAGGGTTATAGACTCCAAATCTTACTCTACCTAGTCTTGAGCCTTCTTTTTGTCCTAGGTAATTCAAAATCTCTCTGAAATGTTAGTACTCATAGACAAGAGCAGAAATAAAAAATATTCAGTGAATAATAATTCAATCGACATTGTTTGTCATCATTAAAATCTCAGAGTAGGGATCATGGACTGCAACAATCTCCCTCTTTTTGATAAAGTCAAATAATGTCATTTATAAGCAAATTATCAAAGATATTTTTTTTGATTAACTAAAACATCATGTATAGAAGTAGGAATAAATAACAAAAAAAAAACATTTCATTAGAATTAAAAAACATGATACAATGGTTGTGGGATGATGAGCTTCCAACGACAAGACGACCGCGCTTGCTGGAGCTTGCCATTTAGGAAAAACATGTGAGAGTGAGGGAATTTGCTAAGGAGTAGGGTTATCAAAATCTGACATGACTTGAAATCCGACTAGACCCAACTCAAAAAATTACGGGTTCGGGTCGACCCATTTACTATACTGGTCGGGTTCGGGTTTAAGTTTTAGACTCATTTGTAAAATTGAGTCAAGTTCGGGTTGACCCGAAAACCCGATTTCAACCTGCTTTGACCCATGAATTTCAAAGAACTGCTAAATTTCCAACCCGCGTCAGTGGGAGTGTGGGACACTAGGACTAATTCTTCTTTATGTTTAACTTATATTTCTACGTTCACATTAAATAAGGCTATTAAATAAGTCATGATATGACTCTTTTTCAGAAAATCTATTCAAATCTTTTGCATTTAATATTTATATTTGATTTATACTCTTGGAACTCTTGCTTTATGTTATAAAAATAAAATTAGAAGATCACTTCTCAACCTATCACAGTCCCTTAATGTCAGCTGTCATTCATTACTTGTGAGGCCATCTGCCGCATCCGAATCCAAAAAGCAAAATGATGTCGATGGTCTGTTTGCTGACCCAACAGGTCCTCTGACCATTAAACGACACCTCCAAAGATACAGCCTTTGGCGACTATCAGTTACTGTACCTAGCAGGTCCTCTGCAGTCCGCAGTTGCAGGCCACTAGGCTGCACCGGCACCACTACTAAGGAGTGTGAGAAATAATCATGTGTTCCCTTTGATTTATAGAGTTTTTGGGCCATCGTATAGTACAATTGAGGTTCGTATAGTATAATGTGCAATAATGTCATCTGGACGAACAATTGAGAAAAGGTGGTCAAATCGTACAGTACGATGCATATCGTACAATAAAATTTGAGGGATTTGAAGGTCATCGATATGACTTTTTTATGAAAATCGCCATATAGAACGAACCACAATTATATAGTACCGACTCACTTTAAGTCATCCTCATCCATTGTGCTGATGTAGTTGGTACAATACAAATAAGAGATATCATACAGTACGAAGAGTAATTATATCGTACAAAATGATTTAAATGCACAACCATATATATGGCACAATATGATGTGCAAAGAAGAAATTGAAATTGGGCCGTTGGTTCGATAGAGGGTTGTGATTATGTAGTTTTGATAGATTGTACAGTACGAAAGTGGATAGTACAATATGATGGAAAAATGAAATTTTTAATTTTTGAGTGTTATGTGGTGAGTGTGTGATGATCAGGAAACACCTTAGACTAAATATATATATATATATATATATATATATATATATATATATATATATATATATATATATATATATATATATATATAATTTTTTTAATTAGGATTCTGCATGAATATCTATGACACCTAGTCTTGTCCTCAAAGTGCTAAAGGTGTCATAGGCTAGTGGTTTAGTGAAAATGTCTGTCAATTGATCTCCTATAGCTAGATCCTCTAATTCTATTTCTCCTTTAGCTACATGATCTCTTATGAAATGATGTTTAATATCTATGTGTTTAGTCCTAGAGTGTTGAATTGGACTATTAGAAATGTAGATTTCACTCATGTTGTCACATTTGATTGGGATGGTTCCTACGGGTAATCCAATATTAAGAAGTTATTATTTCAACCATAGTACTTTTGTAACATAACTTCCTACTACAATATATTATACCTCGATTGTGGAAAGGGATACCAAATTTTGCTTCCTACTAGACCAAGAAGCTAAAGATTTTCCTATGAGTTAGCAAGTGCCAGAGGTGCTTTTTCTATTTACCCTACATCCTACAAAATCAAAATCTAATAACCTTAAGATTTCAAAAGAAGTGTTGTGCCTAGGATACTAAATTCCTAATTTTTGTGTTCCTAATAGATATCTAATGATTCTCATGACTGAAGTTAAGTGAGACTCTTTAGGATTATATTGAAAACATGCACAGAGGCACACACTGAATATTATGTACGGTCTACTGGCATTTAAGTAGAGAAAAAAATTTGATTATTCATCTATATTTTTTCTGGTCTACTAATTTTTTGCTTGGCACTTTGTCTAGTTGAATCATAGAGCTCAATAGAGTGTTCATGGGCTTAGCACTATCCATTTCATATTTTTTCAGAATATCCTTAATATATTTTATTTGGCTAAGAAATGTTTCATTATCCATTTATTTTTCACTAAAACCAAAAAAGTAATAAAGCTCTCCCATCATGCTCATTTTAAACTCATTACTTATTATTTTTGAGAATTCACCACATAAATTTTTATTTGAAGATCCAAACAGAATCTCATCCACATAAATCTGAATAATGAAAATTTCATCTTTAACATTTTGTAAAAAGAGTGTGGTGTTCATACTACCCTTAACAAATCCTTTATCTAATAAGAATGAGCTAAGTCTTTCGTACCAGACTCTAGGTGCGTACTTTAACCCATATATTGTCTTTTTTAATTTGAATACGTGGTTTGAAAATTATGAACTTTCAAATCCAGGAGGTTGCTCAACGTAAACATCCTCTTTCATTACCTCGTTCAAAAAAGCATTCTTTACATCCTTTTTTTGAAAAATTACAACAGATTGCAATAAATTTTTATTACCAATTACTTACAAGAAGATTCCTCCTTCAATAAATCTAAAATCGAAGGAGGAACATTATTCGTAGAGAAATCATCCCAAAAGAAGGATGAACAATGGGCATAGTTAGCACAAAGATGAGCTAACTTATTACAATTTCTATTAACAAAAGAAAAAATGAAATGTTTAAAAATCATAAGAAAATCTAAATCCTTTGGCTTTAGAAATTCTTCATCAATAAAAGGATTTTTTAAGGCATTTTGAAATACCTTAATGACATTAGAGTTGTCACCCTCAATGATTAATCCTTCAACTTCAAGCATCCAATCCTGAATATAATTCCTGATAGCAAGGATAGCTAATAGCTCCATTTGTGCACTATCCCAATGTTGATAATGAATCCCAAAAGCAGCTATTCCTCGGCCTTTGTAATCTCAGAAAATTCCTCCAATACCTGTACTATTATTTTTCAGAACTGAGGCATCTACATTTATCTTGATCCAACCCGGGGGAGGAGGATGCCAAGAAGATTTGGACAACTTGAACAGCTGATTAGCATCCCAGTTTTCCCGAATTAATATGGAGTCAAATGAAGACACTGTTTGAATAATTGATCTAGAAGCAATAGTAGCACAGCTTTCATCTTTACCTCCATGAACAAGTTTGTTTCTGCTATTCCAGCAGTAGAAAATTACAGAATATAAAAGATTACCCAAGAACGGATTAAAAGAAGCCAAATTATTCAAAATCAGATAGCAGCTCTCTAAGGAATTGAAATCTGGTATATTAAAATGCCATCTAGCCAACAAATTGAACACCTTTTTGATAAAAACACATTAAGAAGATATATGCTCCGTATCCTCCATTTCAAGGCAACCTCTAGGACATCCTCCATGATCTGCAAGTCTTCTGTATAAAAGGTAAGCAAAGGTTGGAATACCATTCTTACTTAATCTCCACCAAAACAAATCTATTTTTGGTTTCAGTTTTAGATCCTTTCTCCATTTATAATCTGCATCTATATCAAAGTTTTCAAATTTTTTTTCATAAATTGATGTAGCGATCGATTTACCTGATAGCTTTTTAATACATTCCAGTTTATCTTCAGTTTGTTCTGGTTGGATAGGAATATAATTGATTAATTCTATTAGGCTTTCTCCAAAGCAAACTTTTAATTTCAGCATATCCCATTTACCGTCTGTAATGAAGTCTGAAATTTTGCCGAAATCAGGACCAATAACAGTAACAAAAGTCGGCCACTTATCCAAAGTCTTATCTAGAATTCAGCAGTCTTTGAAGGTGTCAATGTAATCTCCATTTGATATTGTCCATCTCATAACAGGTAACAAAAATTCTGCACCATTTAAAATTATTTTCCACGTTGAAGATTGACTAAAACTGTTAGCTTCTTTCCATAGCACTTTTCCATATTTGGCACTTAACGTTTTATTAAGAAGAGAATCAGGATTGTTAATAAAGTTCAAAGCATGTCTGGATCTCAAAGGTCCCAGCCTTTCTACCAAAGATAGAATACCAAAACCTCATATCTTCTTTGGTTTACATAATGCATTCCAAGAAACATAATGCATACCCTTATTACCATCTCTTTTGTTCTAAAGAAAGTCTCTACACATTCTTTCTACTTCATAAAGAATCCCCAAAGGGATCAAAGAATGACTAGAAAGATAAGTAGGAAGAGAGAGAATAGAAGCTTTGATCAAGGAAATTTTACCTGCTAAAGATATGTGTTTAGATCCCCAATTATTAATTTTAGCTGCTGTTTTCACAATGATTTTGTAGAAATCAGACTTTACCAATCTCCTAAGAGCAATCTTGACTCCCAAATACTCCATTTCCTTAACCATGTTCATGTTAAGCACTTTGATTAAGCCTTTACATTCTCTTCTCTTCATCGATTTGCTGAATAACACTGCAGATTTTTTGTAGTTGATCTTCTGTCCAGTCCAACTACAATAGTTCTTTAAGATTTTGTTCACCTTCTTCAAGAAAATCTTATTAGCTTTTGAAAAAATCAAAATGTCATCTGCATACATTAAATGAGAGATGATAGGAGCATTTGGATTGATTTTAATGCCAATATTCTTTCCAATATTCCCAAATTCTTCTGTTAGCAATTGAGAACACATGATAAACATGAATGGAGACAAAGGGCAGCCTTGTCTAAATCCACATTCGGCCTCTATCAATTTCTAGCTTTCTCCATTAATCAAGATAGAATATTTTTGATATACAACACAATCCAAAATTAATTTAGAGAAAGCCATAGGAAAACCGAACCAATCCATTACTTTTTCAAGAGTTGCCCAACACATACTATCATAGGCCTGTTCCATGTCAACTTTGATAGCTGCTAAACCTTTTCTAGCTCTTGAATGTCTAAATTTATTAAACAATTCTTGAGCTAGGAGAACATGTTCTGACATATTTCTTCCTTTGATAAAAGCATTTTGTTCAACAGAAATGATTTTAGGGAACATAAAACTCATTCTATTTAAAAGCATTTTGGCCACTATTTTATAGATAGCAGTGCATAAGCTGATTGGCCGGTAGTTAGTAGGATTAAAAGGAGAATCTACCTTCGAGATTAAGACAATTTTGGTTTCTTTCCAGACCGAAAATAGAGATCCTGAATTAAAAAAATCTTTGACAGCAGCCCAGACATCTTATTTTATGATAGGCCAATAAGATTTTATAAACGAGTAGGTGATGCCATCCACACCAGGAGAAATATTGGATCCTAAGCTTGTAATAATATTCTCCAGCTCTTCCAAAGAAAATTCCTTGCAAAGAATTTTACAATCTTCCAGATTCAGTTTGTTTGAGCACTCCGGCCACCCATCTAGTTTACAGCTCCTTCCTTTCCATTTATTGCTGACAAATTTGATAAATACTTCTTCTATGCTTTGTTTATATTCACAAATAACTCCTTTCTCAGTTTTCACAAAGTTGATATTGTTAATTATATTTCTTCTAGCTGATGCAAACGTGTGAAAAAACTTGGTATTAGCATCACCGTCCTTTAACCAATGGAATTTAGCCCTTTGCTTCCACCATATACTCAACCTTCCCAATGTGTTATTGAATTCAACAATTTTGGATCTCAAATAGTTCAATTTCAGATCAGAGAGACCTCTCGAAGTAATTTCTTCCTCTTGCAGCTTCAATATTTCAATTTTCAGCTTTTCTTTGACTTATACCAGATTTTTATGTTTTTCCCTGCTCCAAAAAAATAATGATCTCAAAGTTCTTTTAAATTTGGAATTAAGAATTTCATTAACAGATCCTCTAGCTTGTTTTCTCCATGAAGCTAACACCACTGAGTGCGAAGCTTTATATGTTAGCCATATATCTTCAAACGTGAATTCCCTCCTTTTTGAAACTTTGTTAGCCAAAATATTGATGGATATAGGACACTGATCCGATGCTATCCTGGCAAGGTGCTTCAAGACTGTCGTTTGGAGTTGAATTAAAGCCATACTATTAATAAGACATCAGTCCAATCTCTCCAAAATCCTTCCTCCTCCATTTTTATTGTTACACCAAGTATATTTAGGCCCCATGTATCCAACTTCATGAAGATCTCCTCTAGACATGAATGAAATCATATCTTGAGATCCTAGAGAATGTACAAACTTCCTACCACCTCTTTTATCATTTTGGGAAGTTATACAATTAAAGTCTCCCCCTATAATCCAAGGGTATTTGTCATCATAAAGCCTTTCCAAATCACTCCATAACTGTCTTCTTTTAATGTATTCCCTACTTCCATAAACTGTGGCTAACATCCAAGTTTGTTGATTTTTGATTTTGAGTCTCCCCACAACTACCTGATCATTTGCTTCTAAAACTTCAAAAGAAGCCAAATCTTTTCTCCAGCATACCATTAAGCCGCCTGAAAGTCCTGAAGCCGGTTGAAGAAAAGAATCCCACATATCACCAATAAATTTTTTTAACTCATTAGGGTCCATAGAAGAAACTTTAGTTTCCATAAGACCCACAAACATAGCATTATTATCTTTTACTATCTCTTTCAAATATCTGGAGGCTACCATCTTCCTAGCCCCCCGACAATTCCAAAAAATGAGGGAGCTCATTTTTTCTTTGAGGTGGATTGAGGTCCACCACAAATATTTTTTGATTCACCTTTCCTTGTTTTGGAATTCATGGAGTAATTTCCCAAAGAATTCAATTCTTTTTGATATTTGAATTTAGTTTCTCCATATGAAGACTTGTCTCCCATTTCCTTCCTGTCATTGTTGTTTTTAACAATTGTACCATCTTGCTCCACTTCTTTTTCTTCTTTTCCATTTAAAGAATTCTCTTTAAGTAATTTTTCCATGTCCTCCACATTCTCATTTTGAAGTAAAGAGAATTTTTTGTTGCTTTTAAAACCATCATGCTCTTTTTCTTTTTCCACTTTATCTGTAGCCAAACCGGAGTTCTTCTTCTGCTGTAAGTTGTCTTCAAATAAAGCAAGTTTCTTTTCTTCCATCACTAACATATCTTGCATTTCCAATTGCTTCATTGCACTTCCCAGATTCTTGTCTTCAATGTTTTGATAGGGAATACTTGAGTTCGCAGATATTCCCTTAGGAATTACCTGAGTTCGCAAGCAACCCTTCCATCTGGAGTTGAAATCCTGCATATTAAAATCATAACATTTCTCCATATTTACTCCATCTGTGTTTTGATAGGGAATACTTGAGTTCGCAGGTAGTCCCTTAGGACATGCCTGAGTTCACAAGCAACCCTTCCCCATGGAGTTGAAATCCTGCAGCATTTCAGAATTGTTTATCACTCCATCTTTTACTTGGTCCTCAACCACCGTTGGTTTCCTTGAAGAGATTTGTTTAGGCTGTTTTGCTGAGTTTGCTTCCCCTTGATACTGAGAGTTCTTATCAGGAACAAACATTTTTTTTGGAAAGCTGATGTAATTTTGGTTGAACCATTTGTTGCTTCTAATGGGGATCTTTTTCTTCTTATTACCAACCAATATCCATGGACCATAAGTCGTTTCTTTTGATTCTTTATGTTCCTTTTCCATAGCTTTATTGGATCCTTGATTATCTTCCATATTTTTAAGGACTGTTGTCATATGCAAACAATCCTTCTCCTTATGGCCTACTTTCCCGCAATCAAAACAAAAATTTGAAATCTTCTCATACTCCACTTGTTGAAAGAATCTTCCACATATGCTATCAACCCAAATGCCTAGGGGAAGTGGTTGGTCAAGTTGTATTCTCACACATACTCTAGCAAACTCTCTTCTTCCCCAATGGAACATATTACCATCTAGCATGATTGGTTTGCCAATTCTTGATGCAATACACGCTATACTCTTCTCATCCCAACATTGTAATGGGAGATGAGGCATTCTAATCCAAATAGGAGAAGAAAGCCTATTAGTAGAGGAAGAGTTGAATTTGGGAGACCATTTCTCCATCCATATAATATGCTCATTTATAAACCAAGGACCTCCAGAATGAACACCTTCCATCATCTCTTCAGAAGAAAATGAACAAAGAAACCATCCTTTACCTAAAGTGGTAAAATGGAATTGGCCAAAATCTTTCCATTGTTTTCTTAGCTCCCTTGCTACTATATGGGATGGAACCTCCTTCCCAAACACCTTAATAACCAAAGATTTAGACAATCTTTTGGCATTGACAACCTCCAATTCCTCCTTGAGTTTTACTGCTTTCCCATCATCAGATAGTGTAACTTCATCTTCTTTTAAATCCAATTTGATATGAAGTTTTTTCCTCCAAGGTTTTAAAGAATCGGAAACATTTAGTTTAGGATTTTCAACAGACATTTTATCTACATCCAATCTGTTTAAATTATCTATAACCGAATGAACATTGTTGTTAATCAAAATATGTGAATCTTCATTTATCACACTGCGATAGAGTCCAGGGATTGCATTTGAATTCACAAATTGATTTACAAAAATCTTCATTCCTGAAGTCGAACCAACATTTTCAGATGGAGTAACAGATGATTGGATACATTTCGGAGTATCCAAATCAACCAATTCAGCAACAGATTTAACTTTACCCTCTACCTGTATTTTTTGTTTAGGAGGTGTTAATGACGGTTCCTTTATGACCAAAGCTCCTTGCCGCTTCATCACTGGGATATTACCAATTTGAATATCTTCCAAAAGCATCACCTTTTCTCCATTTCCATGAACCAAAGGGGATTTTGCAGAGCACAGTTGCTGCGGGACTGTAGATTCTGCATCTTTTCCCTGTTCGAGCGAAATCTTAACCTTTGACGATCTCATTCCTTCAGATTCAGTGCTGCGATCCAACTTGGGATAATCACCGGTGATGTGCCGAAGATCGTCCGCCTCCATTAGTTGAAACTCCTGTTGCTGCCAATCCGGATTTTCGAATTTTCGATTCTCCTCCTGAATTAACGGACATTCTCTCTCCTCCACGGCCTACCTTATTCTTTACATCCTTTTGATATAGTTTAAAACTAAAAGTTTGTTAGGGATGTTAAGCCCTTATGAACTAGCCCTAGGCTAACCAAGAGGGGGGGGGTGAATTAGTATTTTAAAAATTATTTCAATCAAACATAAAAACTAAAAACATAATTCACCACAAAGAAAAGTGCAAAAATTAAATGCGGAAAAAGCAGTAGTAAAAGAATATAGAGATTTATAGTGATTTGGTCAAATTGACCTATGTCCACTCCCCGGAGGCGCTCTCCGGGTATTGCACTAAACTCAGTGACTCTCCTTTTGCCCCCACAGCAAGGAGGAGAAGCCTTTACAAACCTCCTTTCCACCAACCTAGGTGTGGCAGAGAACCCAACTCATTTTGCCCGTAAAGAAGCAGGCAGAGAACTCAACTCTTTTTGCTTCCTCCTAAAGCAGGCAGGGAACCTTGATCAGTTGCTGAAGTTTACCTCTCTAGAATCCCCCAAGGATAAGGGACTGTGATTGGAGAAGGCAATTTTAAACCTTGCTTGGAGCAACCTTTGTGAAACCCCTCACAAACTCCCCCTCACAAGTTCCTCCCTCTCTCTCCCTCTCCTCTAAGCTCTCTCAGGTCAAGACAACAACAAAAGATAAGCTCTTTGATAGAACAAGAGCTCTTAAATAGAAGAGCTTTGTAATAGTTCTTATTTTATATAAACTAACTTTATCGTCCAGGATGATATGAATATCGTCCTGGCCGATCAGCGTAAATTTCGCTCAATTAACCCGGTCGGTTTGCAACGATCAGAGGATTTTTTGTCATATCGGCCTGACCAATCTCATGATCGTCCCAGTCGATTAGTTCAAATAGGAGGGAATTCATTCTGAACATCACCTTGATTAGAAGCTAGCTGATGTCAATCGTCAACGATATCATCCTGGACGATCCTGCGATCATCCCAGATGATGTGATCGTGTAATCAAAGATTAATTGCTTTTCTTAATTACCATATTAATTTAGACATAATTATGCTGCATTGTCCAGGCTGATGTTCTGGACGATGTCCAAAAATAAAGAATACCTAAGTAGATATGGTGGCTGATGTTCTGACTTGAGCATATCGTCCCAGTTGATACTAATATTGTCCAAGACAATCGGCTTAATAATGGCTACCTTAACCAGGATGCCCTGATTAAGGTTTCTATTTTTGAACTGATCGTCCCGGACGATGTTACCAAAAATTGTAAACTATAAGAAATAGTCAGAAATTCTCCCAAGGTGTGTGTGTGCAATGTTACTTAGCATCAGGAACCACACCTTTTATAATAGAACTCATGCTTTATGTTATAAAAATAAAATTAGTAGATCACTTCTCAACCTGTCACAGTCCCTTAATGTCAACTGTCATTCATTACTTGTGAGGCCATCTGCCGCATCCGAATCCAAAGCAAAATGATGTCGATGGTCTGTTCGCTGACCCAACAAGTCCTCTGACCGTTAAACGACACCTCCGAAGATACAGCCTTTGGCGATTATCAGTTACTCTACCCAGCAGGTCATCTATAGTCCGCAGAAGCAGGCCACTAGGCTACACTGGCACTGCCAGCCGACGAGCTGCCTCCAGGCCTCACCCGATGTTGCATTGCTTTTGTTTAATCAAATGGGTTCGTGGGTCGGGTCGGGTCAACCTGGTAACCCGTGCACATGTCCAGGTTGACAAACTTGACCCGTTTGTAAAATTGGATCGATTTAGGGTCAACCTGTTTACCGTCGGGTCAAGTCGAGTTCGACTTGAACCCGATCCATTGACCCAAATTGACACCCCTACTAAGGAGTGTGAGAAATGATCATGTGTTCCCTCTGATTTATAGAGTTTTTGGGCCATCATATAGTACAATTGAGGTTCGTATAGTATAATGTGCAATAATGTCATTTGAACGAACAATTGGGAAAAGGTGGTCAAATCGTACAGTACGATGCATATCGTACAATAAAATTTGAAGGTCATCGATATGACTTTTGATGAAAATCGCCATACAGAACGAACCACAATTATATCATACCGAATCACTTTAAGTCATCCTCATCCATTGTGATGATGTAGTTGGTACAATACAAATAAGAGATATCATACAGTACGAAGAGTAATTATATCGTACAAAATGATTTAAATGCATAACCATATATATGGCACAATATGATGTGCAAAGAAGAAATTTAAATTGGGCCGTTGGTTCGATAGAGGGTTGTGATTATGTAGTTTTGATAGATTGTACAGTACGAAAGTTGATTGTACAATATGATGGAAAAATGAAATTTTTAATTTTTGAGTGTTATGTGGTGAGTGTGTGATGATCAGGAAACACCTTAAACTATATATATATATTTATATATATATAATTTTTTTATAGGATTATACATGAATATCTATGATACCTAGTCTTGTCCTCAAAGTGCTAAAGGTGTCATAGGCTAGTGGTTTAGTGAAAATGTTTGTCAATTGATCTCCTGTTGCTATATCCTCTAATTCTATTTCTCCTTTAGCTACATGATCTCTTATGAAATGATGTTTAATATCTATGTGTTTAGTCCTAGAGTGTTGAATTGGACTATTGGAAATGTAGATTTCACTCATGTTGTCACATTTGATTGGGATGGTTCCTACGGGTAATCCAATATTAAGAAGTTATTATTTTAACCATAGTACTTTTGTAACATAACTTCCTACTATAATATATTATACCTCGATTGTGGAAAGGGCTACCAAATTTTGCTTCCTACTAGACCAAGAAGCTAAAGATTTTCCTATGAGTTAGCAGGTGCCAGAGGTGCTTTTTCTATTTACCCTACATCCTACAAAATCAAAATCTAATAACCCTAAGATTTCAAAAGAAGTGTTGTGCCTAGGATACTAAATTCCTAATTTTGGGGTTCCTAATAGATATCTAATGATTCTCTTGACTGAAGTTAAGTGAGACTCTTTAGGATTATATTGAAAACTGTTGCAAATCTACTTTTTCATGGCTTATGTTTTGATGATTGACAAACACTGTTTCTCTTCGACTACTTGTTGCTTCTAACTTTTCAGGAATCGAAGATCGGACGATCAAGAAGAAGCCAAGTTCAGGATCGCGTAGGTTTAGGGTTGAGTCAGTCTGTAATTTTATTTTTCACCTTTTTAGTCTACTTGTAATAATCAAAAAGACTGATGCTAAGTAACCCTTCACACACACACACTTGAGAGGCTTAGAAATTCTATTTTTGCCCACATCGGCCCGGCCGATATTTATATCGTCCGGGACGATCCGCTTAAAACAGAAAGTCTAATTAAGGATTCTTAAGTAAGGCAGCCGACATTAATATATCGGCCTGGACGATACGTGTATCGGCCAGGATGATAAGCTCAAAATAGAAAGAGAATAGCCGCCTTAGACAGTTTAGGCATACTGAATTTTAAATTATCGTCCAGGACGATTCCAGGATCGGCCAGGACGAAATTACCAAATTATGCCTTAATTGATCAGGAAATCAAGGGAGTAATTAAGGATGATTGATACGATCATATCGGCCAGGACGATCGTGAGATCGTCCTGGACGATCAAGCCAAATTTCAATCGGCCAGGACTGTTCCCAGGGCTGTGCTTAGGACGATTTACCTCTGATTTGAACTAATCGGCCAGGACGATCGTGAGATCGGCCTGGACGATTAAGCCAAATTTCAATCGTCCAGGACTGTTCCCAGGGCTGTGCTCTGGCCGATCTTCCTTGATTTGTACTAATCGGCCAGGCCGATGTCCATATCGGCCGGGACGATAAAGTCGGCTACTTGCAATTAATGAGCTCCTCTTGAGCTCTTCTATTTAAAGAGCTCTTCTTCAACATTTTGAAGAGACCTTTGGCTGCTGCCTTGACCTGAGAAGACCTTGAGGAGAGAAAGAGAGAGAGGGAGAGAGAGAGGATCTTGTGAGGGGATTCACAAGGGTTGCTCAAGGATCGCTCTGCTTGTCTTTCGTCTGGAGTTTCTCGTCCGTGGAAGGGTCGGTAGAGGTAAGGAGTTTTGCCTTTGGTTGTGGTTCTCTGCCAGCTTCAGGAGGAAGCAAAAGGAGGTAGGTTCTTTGCCTTGCTGGGGTGGCAAAAAGGAGTTTCTTGTGAGGGCTTCTCCGCCTAGCTGTGGGGGCTAAAGGAGAGTCACGTTTTGTAGTGCAATACTTGGAGGGTGCCTCCAAGGAGTGGACGTAGGTCGAGTCGACCGAACCACTATAAATCTTGTGTTCTTATTTTTGCTTCCGCACTTTCAAATTCCGCATTTGGTTTGGTGGTGTGATTTGGTTTGTGAATTTATTTCTTTGTCTTAAGAATTTTTAAAATACCAATTCACCCCCCCCTCTTGGTTAGCTTGGGACTAAGTTCATAGGGCTTAACATCCCGAACGAACTTTCAAAAACATGCACAGAGGCACACACTAAATATTATGTACGGTCTACTGGCATTTAAGTAGAGAAAAAATTCGATTATTTATCTATAATTTTTCTGGTCTACTGATATTTTGTTTGGCACTTTGTCTAGTTGAATCATAGAGCTCAATAGAGTGTTCATGGGCTTAGCACTTTCCATTTCATATTTTTTTCAGAATATCCTTAATATATTTTATTTGGCTGAGAAATGTTTCATTATCCATTTATTTTTCACTAAAAACCAAAAAAGTAATGAAGCACTCCCATCAAGCTCATTTTAAACTCATTACTTATTATTTTTGAGAATTCACCACATAAATTTTTATTTGAAGATCCAAACAGAATCTCATCCACATAAATCTGAATAATGAGAGTTTCATCTTTAACATTTTGTAAAAAGAGTGTGGTGTTCATACTACCCTTAACAAATCCTTTATCTAATAAGAATGAGCTAAGTCTTTCATACCAGACTCTAGGTGCTTACTTTAACCCATATATTGTCTTTTTTAATTTGAATACTTGGTTTGAAAATTGTGAACTTTCAAATACAGGGGGTTGCTCAACGTAAACATCCTCTTTGATTACCTCATTCAAAAAAAGCATTCTTTATATCCTTTTGATATAGTTTAAAACTAAAAGTTTGTTAGGGATGTTAAGCCCTTATGAACTAGCCCTAGGCTAACCAAGAGGGGGGGGGTGAATTAGTATTTTAAAAATTATTTCAATCAAACATAAAAACTAAAAACATAATTCACCACAAAGAAAAGTGCACAAAATTAAATGCGGAAAAAGCAGTAGTAAAAGAATATAGAGATTTATAGTGATTTGGTCAAATTGACCTATGTCCACTCCCCGGAGGCGCTCTCCGGGTATTGCACTAAACTCAGTGACTCTCCTTGTGCCCCCACAGCAAGGCGGAGAAGCATTTACAAACCTCCTTTCCACCAACCTAGGTGTGGCAGAGAACCCAACTCATTTTGCCCGTAAAGAAGCAGGCAGAGAACTCAACTCTTTTTGCTTCCTCCTAAAGCAGGCAGGGAACCTTGATCAGTTGCTGAAGTTTACCTCTCTAGAATCCCCCAAGGATAAGGGACTGTGATTGGAGAAGGCAATTTTAAACCTTGCTTGGAGCAACCTTTGTGAAACCCCTCACAAACTCCCCCTCACAAGTTCCTCCCTCTCTCTCCCTCTCCTCTAAGCTCTCTCAGGTTAAGACAACAACAAAAGATAAGCTCTATGATAGAACAAGAGCTCTTAAATAGAAGAGCTTTGTAATAGTTCTTATTTTATATAAACTAACTTTATCGTCCAGGATGATATGAATATCGTCCTGGCCGATCAGCGTAAATTTCGCTCAATTAACCCGATCGGTTTGCAACGATCAGAGGATTTTTTGTCATGTCGGCCTGACCAATCTCACGATCGTCCCAGTCGATTAGTTCAAATAGGAGGAAATTCATTCTGAACATCACCTTGATTAGAAGCTGGCTGATGTCAATCGTCAACGATATCATCCTGGACGATCCTGCGATCATCCCAAATGATGTGATCGTGTAATCAAAGATTAATTGCTTTTCTTAATTACCATATTAATTTAGGCATAATTATGCTGCATTGTCCAAGCTGATGTTCTGGACGATGTCCAAGAATAAAGAATACCTAAATAGATATGGTGGCTGATTCTTTCTGACTTGAGCATATCGTCCCAGTTGATACTAATATCGTCCAGGATAATCGGCTTAATAATGGCTGCCTTAACCAAGATGCCCTGATTAAGGTTTCTATTTTTGAACCGATCGTCACGGACGATGTTACAAAAAATTGTAAACTATAAGAAATAGTCAGAAATTCTCCCAAGGTGTGTGTGTGCAATGTTACTTAGCATCAGGAACCACACCTTTTATAATAGACTCAAGAAAGGAAAAAGTATATAGAGTAACTCAGACCTAGTCTACCCAATCTTGAGCTAGTTCTAATTGCAACCTGATATTGTGGACCAAAAATATTAGTATACAAGGCAGTCGTAGAGAAATTGAAGTATTTGTTATCATCAAAATCATAATCCTTGAAAATAGATTCACAATAATCTCCCTCTTTTTTATGATGACAAATAATCAAATCTAAAAGTGAAAAAATTACAAAATACTACTCCCCTTTTTGACATCCCAAAAAAGAGGAGAAAAAGACTAAAAAAGACTCGAAAAAAAGATTGAAAGCAAAAGCTTTTTTTTAAGTCAAAGCATGAATATGACATAGTCTCCATGTGATTGATTTTAAAGATTTGTACGACCAATGAGTTAACAATGTCAAAATTTAAAAAACTGATGAAATATTAGATCCTGTTAACTCTAAGCTCTGACTTCTCTTAGGGTAAAATCATCTTTTGAAATCAAAAGACCTAACTAAAAAAAATCTAATTGGATAAGAAAAAGAGATCCATTTAAGACTTGATTTCAAAAAAATATCTTATAAAATAATATATCAAAGTAATTTGTCACAATCGCAAAAATTCAAAATCAAACCTTTATAAATCTCAAGTGATACATGAATTCTTCTATGTTTTTAAAAGTTTGAAAAGAGAAGAGAACTTGCTTTTGGTGGGCTCATTTTATGCCTCTTGTCAATTTGAATGGCGCACTTTCCACATCTTTTTATTTTTGATACACTGTGTATGCTTTTTCAATTTGGCGTCATTGCGCATTTTTTTGGCTTCATTGGCCATTTATTATTATTATTTTTGCAAGCTATATTTCTTTTCAAAACTCTTAAATATTCTCAGTTATGAAGATATCTTCTAGATATTAGAAAAGAAAAACTCATAGGGAAGAATAAACCACAAAATAGAATACAAAATTATATGATAAATGCAATGACAGGATAACGAGAAATCTTGAAGTAATATAAAGACTTTGATCATTATAAATATAAGCTAGAATACTATAGCGAGGTAGAAAATATCTCAATCGCAAAGTCTAGTTGTTAATATGAGAAAGACTATTGTTTAGAAAAAAAAATAATACCACTAAAATAGGCTAGAGAAAGAGACACAATCAATGGTGTTTTCTCCCTTTAATAGATTAAGAGATATAAAATATTGACTATAAATTTTTAAAAGGAAAAACATGGTATAAAATATTATTTCAGTAGTAACCATAAAAAATAAAAAAAAGAAACAAAACTAATAAGCAAAGAAAAACAAAATAAGCAATAAAACAGAAGATTCTGAAACAAGTTCATGCATTTAAGTCAATCACACCCAATCTAGACCTTAAGGTGCTGAAAGTATTAAAAGCCTGTGGTTTAGTAAAGATATCAGCCAATTGATTCTCAGTTGTCACATGGTGTAACTCAATATCTCCTTTGGTCACATGGTCTCTAATAAAATGATGACTTATGTCAATATGTTTGGTCTTGAATGTTGGATAGCATTCTTAGAGATGCAGATGACACTAGTGTTGTCACAAATGACTGAAATTGAGCCTATAGGTAATCCTAAATCCAAAATTTGTTGCTTCAACCAAAGGACTTGGGTCACACAACTTCCTAAGGTAATTCACTCGGCTTTAACAGTGGAAAGTGCAACAGAGTTTTATTTTCTACTAGACCAGGAGACTAAAGACTGTCCTATGATTTGGCAAGTTACAGAAGTGCTCTTTCTATCCACCCTACACCCTGCAAAATCAGAATCAGAATATCCAATAATCTTAAAAGAAGTGTTGTGCCTAGGATATCAGATTCCTAAGTTTTGGGCCCCCAAAAGATATCTAAGAATTCTCATAACTGCAGTTAGGTTGGATTTATGAGGATCAGCTTTAAATCTAGCACAGAGACAATTACTAAACATTATATCAGGTCGACTAGCAGTCATGTAAAGTAAAAGATCCAATCATCCCTCTATACTTCTTTTGATCAACAAATTTTCCACTTGTGTCCTTATCCAATTGAATATTAGAAATCATTGGAGTATTTATTGGCTTGACTTTATCCATTTCATATTTCTTTAAGATGTTCTTAGTGTACTTTGATTGACTTATAAAGGTTCTATCATCTTATTATTTTATGCTAAATCCCAAAAAGTATGACAACTCTCCCATCATACTCATCTCAAACTCCTTACTCATTGTTTAAAAAAAAAAATAATCACATATTCTGAAGATCCAAAAAGTATATTATCAACATAGATCTGAACAATGAGTAACTCATCTCCTACTTTCCTTAGAAAAAGGGCGGTGTCTACAGTTTCTATAATAAAATCCCTCTTCAGTAAAAATGTGTTAAGCCTCTCATATCAAGCTCTTGGTGTCTGTTTTAATCTATATAAGGCATTTTTTAATTTGAAAATATGATTTAGAAATTGAGAACTCTCAGAACTTGGGGTTTGCTCTACAAACACATCCTCTTTTATTACCCTAATTAAAAAGACATTCTTCACATCCATTTGGTAAAGCATAAATCCCTTATAACAAGCAAAGGCTAGTAGCACTCTAATGACTTCCAATTTAGCTACAGGGGCAAAGGTCTCCTTAAAATCAATCCATTCTATTTGATTGTACCCCTTAGCTATCAATCTTGCCTTATTCCTAACCACCACACCATAATCATTAATTTTATTCTTAAAGACCTATTTGGTTCCAACTACACTTTGTCCCTTTAGTCTTCCTACAAGCTCCCAAACATCTTTCCTAATAAATTAGTTTAATTCCTCTAACATAGCTAAGATTTAAAACTCATCAGATAAGGCTTGATTAATATTTGTGGGTTAAGACATTGAGATAAAGGCAGAGTGGTTTACTTCCTTTCTCAGTCCATGCCTAATCTTAATCAAAGTGGTCTCCTAAGATCCGTTCTTTAGAATGATTCAAACAATATCTCCTATCCCTAGGCAAAGTGTGTATATGATCAACCCTTTCCTCTAGATTTGAATTTTCTACTCCTTGAGTAATTTCTCCTACTCCTATTCTCTTCTCCAAAGAATCAACTCCTTTAACACCATCTTCATCCTCAATTTTAGACTCCTTAGGATCAGATTCATCAAATATTATATGTGTAGTCTCCTCCACCATCAATGTCCTTTTATTAAACACTCTAAAGGATTTCCCAACACTTGAGTAACCTAATAACACTCCATCAGATTTTGGGTTAAATTTTTCTAAGTGTGACTTCTGAAAGTTCGTTAGGGATGTTAAGCCCTATGAACTTAGTCCCAAAGCTAATTAAGAAGAGTGGTGAATTGAAAAACTTTAAAACCAAAGATAAAACTCAAATCACAATCACCACAATCAAATTGCGGAAGAAAAATAAATGCGGAAGCGATAATAAGAAAAGAACACACCGGATTTATAGTGGTTCGGTCAAACCTTGACCTACGTCCACTCCTTGGAGGCACCCTCCAAGTATTGCACTAAACTAGTGTCTCTCCTTTAGCCCCCACGGCTAGGCCGAGAAGCCCTTACAAAATCACTTCCACCTTCCCTGGTGCGGCGGAGTCGCCGGGTCCTTTGACACCAAAGAGATCTTCTTCTTTGGTGAACTTACCTCGAGACAAGCCTTAAATCCGATGGTACTAAGGTGCGAGTTCACCAGAGCAACCGTGTGGATCCCCCACCACACTCCCTTGAGTTCCTCCCCCTCACAAGATCTTCTCCCTCTCAAACTCCACCCTTTCCTCTCTCCCTTTCAAGCTCTCTCTTCAAGTCTCCCCCACAAGAACGAAGCTCTAATGGCTGCCAAAGACACTTACAAAGTGCCATGCCAAAGCTTAAATAGAAGCTCTTAAAACAAGCTCATTAATGCAAGTTACTGCCATTATCGTCCAGGACGATAGGCATATCGTCCTGGCCGATTAGCACAAATATGAGGAAAATTGTCCTTAATATCGTCTTGAAATGAAGCTGGACGATGTCTAATCGTCCCGGACGATCTTGCGATCGACCTAGACAAAATCCCCATTAATTGCTTTCCAAAACTGCCTGAGAAAGTTTGGAAAAATTGACCTGGAACGGCCAGGACGATATTTTCTAGTCCAGGCCGATATACCAGGACGATATCCAAAAATAAGATTTTCCTAAGTAGATAAGGCGGCAGATTCTTACAGAATTGAGCCGATCGTCTTAGCCGATAAAAAACCGTCCAGGACGATGTGTTTTTCAAAAAGACAGCTGCTTTAATGAGGATGCCCTAATTAGGGTTTCTACTTTTGTCAGATCGTCCAGGACGATGTTACCAAAAATAGAAATCTTTTAGGGCACAACAAAAAATCTTCTAGGTTACAAATCATCACATACCACACCAAATACAACAGACTCAAGAAAGGAAAAAGATTACAAACTGACTCAGACCTAGTCTACCCAATCTTGAGCTGATTCCAAATTGCAGTCCGATCGTGTGAACCTGAAATGTCAGTACATAAGGCAGTTGTAGAGAACAAAGAATGTTTGCTATCATCAAAATCATAAGCCATAGATCCGTAATAATCTCCCCCTTTTTTATGATGGCAAACAATTCAATTTGAATATTCATAAAAGTAAATCCTCCTAATCTCCCCCTCATTAGAATAAATCCTTTTAAAAAAAATAGGGGAGATAAAAATATTTTTGTTGTTTTTAATTTTAAGATACAAACACAAAATGGTACAAAAATTCAACAATACGATCTCCCCCTTTGACATTATCAAAAAGAGAGGAGGCACAAACAAAAAACAAAACGAATAAAAAAAGGTTCCCTGATCTAGTAAAAAAAAATAAATATTCTTAAAATGAGAAAATTACCTCTTAGTTTTAATCAAAAACTTAGTAGAATTGGATTGACAACGCATAGCCCAGAAAAGATTAGAAATTCAGAGTTTGATAATCCCAACTCAAGTTGTTTTAAAGGCTCAAAAACTTTTTAATACAATATCCAAATCAAGGAATAAATGGGAAGAAGAAACATTAATTTTTCAAAACTCCTTTCATAAAACATATCTAATAGAAGATCAATGCACGAATTGCTGAATCAGGAACCAAGATTTTCAAGCACAAGTTTCGAACATATCAAGGATTTTCTTAGGCTTTTAGTAGTATAAGAAAAAATAAGCATATTTTTTTGTGGGCTCATTTTATGCCCTTTATCACTTGAATGGCTCTTTGAGCATCTTTTGATTTTCAATACACTTTGTGTATTATTTTTTTTTTCAATTTGACGTCATTGTGCATCTTTTGGTTTGACATCATTGGCCACTTTTTTTTTATTATTTTCAAAAAATATGCTTTCTTTCTTATATTTTCAAAATAAAAGTAAACCCAAATTATTGACAACACGAATAACTTGATTAAGAAAATTTTAAGGTGGATTCAACAATCTTGCAAAAGATTTCTATGCGATAGAAAAAATGTAGGGAGATGAAAAAAAATCAGTTTCAAAATCCAATTTAAAATATGATGAAGATTTTAAATCAAAAGTAGAATAACCTCTTTTAGGAAATAGAGATTGAGAATAAAAAGCATGAGTTTCCTTACTTTGAATGTTTTAGAGAAGTCAAACACAACTTACTTAAGATTTCAAGAAAAAAAAATAGGAAGTAGATTTTTCATTTTTAGAAAAGTGAATGTGTGTGTTGATCAGAGAAAAACTTTCACGAAAAAAAAAATTTCAAAGAAAAAACAAAACTAAAAAACAAAAATAAACAAAAGAAAAACACAAAAACACAACAAAAAAAAAAACACGAAAGGCTCTTAACCATTATCTCTCTCCTGGTCCGATGCTTTAGAGACCAGATCCACCCATGAGATTTTTTTGTCTTTCATTATTTCCCAAGTTTAAATTTTGCTTCGCTTTGCCCTTTTCTTTAGTAGGAAAAATTCTTAAATTAGGGCACTGATTTTTCATATGTCCAGGCTTTCTGCATCGAAAGCAAATAACGTTAGAAGAAATATGGACATCCTTACCACTTTTATCTTTTTTCCACTTTTGCTTATGTTTTGGTGAGCTTTGTGATTTGCTTGACACGTCATTGCCTTTGTCACCAACTAGGCTATCTTTCACTGTATCTCCAGCTTTTAGAACAATAGTTTCACCTACATCCAAAAGTCTTTGACCCAAACTTTGCTCGTAGGCAATGAGTGAGCCAATCAATATATCAATAGAATAATCATTCAAATCTTTTGATTCACAAATAGCAACAACTTTGACATCAAATTTTTCAAGTAAACAACGAAGAATTTTATTAACTTTTTCAAAATTTGAAAAATCCTTTCCTAAAGCATGTAATGAGTTTACAATTTGAATGAATCTGGTATAGATGTTTAAGATCGTTTCAAAAGGTTTCATGGAAAATAATTCAAAATCATGCATAAACAAATTCAACTTGGATTGCTTGA
The DNA here is from genome assembly GCA_022539455.1 of Dendrobium nobile. Taxonomy (NCBI): domain Eukaryota; kingdom Viridiplantae; phylum Streptophyta; class Magnoliopsida; order Asparagales; family Orchidaceae; genus Dendrobium; species Dendrobium nobile. The sequence goes on from CM039727.1 coordinate 29,957,263, forward strand.
TTTCACTAGTGCCTTCGTATATGGTGTGCAATTTATCCCAAACTTCCTTACATGTAGTGCTCGTGGATACTAACATGAAATCATCAGAATTTAAAGCATAGAAAAAGAAATTTAAAGACTTTGCATTCAGTTGAGCATTCAATTGTTCTTCCTTATTCCATTGATTAAAAGAAATATCAGTTTTAACTCCATTAACAATACATGACGGTGATGAATAACCAGTTAAAATCATATGCCACATGCGAAAATCAATCGATTGCAAGAAAATAGATATGCGAGTTTTCCAAAAATCAAAAGACATATTTTCAAATAAAGGAGGTCTGGTGATTGAATATCCTTCCGCAACATTACGATTTGAAAAATTAGCCATGGATCGAAATTCAAAAGCTTTTAAAAACTTATTTTATGAAAACCGCTCTGATACCATTTGAAAGTTTGTTAGGGATGTTAAGCCCTATGAACTTAGTCTCAAAGCTAATTAAGAAGAGTGGTGAATTGAAAACCTTTAAAACCAAAGATAAAACTCAAACCACAATCACCACAATCAAAGTGCGGAAGAAAAATAAATGCGGAAGCGATAATAAGAAAAGAACACACCGGATTTATAGTGGTTCGGTCAAACCTTGACCTACGTCCACTCCTTGGAGGCACCCTCCAAGTATTGCACTAAACTAGTATCTCTCCTTTAGCCCCCACGGCTAGGCGGAGAAGCCCTTACAAAATCACTTCCACCTTCCCCGGTGCGGCGGAGTTGCCGGGTCCTTTGACACCAAAGAGATCTTCTTCTTTGGTGAACTTACCTTGAGACAAGCCTTGAATCCGATGGTACTAAGGTGCGAGTTCGCCGGAGCAACCGTGTGGATCCCCCACCACACTCTCTTGAGTTCCTCTCCCTCACAGGATCTTCTCCCTCTCAAAATCCACCCTTTCCTCTCTCCCTTTCAAGCTCTCTCTTCAAGTCTCCCCCACAAGAACAAAGCTCTAATGGCTGCCAAAGATACTTACAAAGTGCTATGTCAAAGGTTAAATAGAAGCTCTTAAAACAAGCTCATTAATGCAAGTTGCCTCCATTATCGTCCAGGACGATAGGCATATCGTCCTGGCCGATTAGCACAAATATGAGGAAAATCGTTCTGAATATCGCCCTGAAATGAAGCTAGACGATGTCTAATCGTCCCAGATGATCTTGCGATCGGCCTGGACAAAATCCCCATTAATTGCTTTCCAAAACTGCCTGAGAAAGTTTGGAAAAATTGACCTGGATCGGCCAGGACGATATTTTATAGTCCAGGCCGATATACTAGGACGGTATACAAAAATAAGATTTTCCTAAGTAGATATGGCGGCAGATTCTTGCAGAATTGAGTCGATCGTCCTGGCCGATACAAAATTGTCCAGGATGATGTGTTTTACAAAAAAGATAGCTGCTTTAATGAGGATGCCCTAATTAGGGTTTTTACTTTTGTTAGATCATCCAGGACGATATAAATATCGTCCCGGACGATGTTACCAAAATAGAAATCTTTTAGGGCACAATAAAAAATCTTCCAGGTTACAAATCATCACATGCCACACCAAATACAACAGACTCAAGAAAGGAAAAAGATTACAAAGTGACTCAGACCTAGTCTACCCAATCTTGAGCTGATTCCAAATTGCAGTCCGATCGTGTGAACCTGAAATGTCAGTACATAAGGCAGTTGTAGAGAACAAAGAATGTTTGCTATCATCAAAATCATAAGCCATAGATCTGTAACAACTTCCCATTATTATGAATGAAAACCTTACAACCAAAGACATGAATGTGGGAAAGGTTGGGTGTTCTATTCTTAATAATCTCATAGGGTGTCTTATCAAGTTTGACTCTAACATTCACCTTATTCAACACATAACAAGCTGTATTTACCGCTTCAGCCAAAAAATATTTAGGAAGAGAATACTCAGTAAACATGGCTCTAGCGGCCTCAACTAAGGTTATGTTCTTCCTTTCAGCTATCCCATTCTGCTGAGGGGTTCTAGAAGCTGAGAAGTTATGACTAATCCCTTTATCCTCATAAAAATCTCAAAATCTTTTATTTTGAAACTCTCCCCCATGATCACTATGGTTGGTCAAGATCTCACAACCTAACCTTTTATAAACCCAAGTGGAGAAGGATCTAAACTAATCAAAGACTCACTCTTATGTGATAGAAAATTAATCTAAGTGAACCTCGAGTAGTCATCAACAATCACAAATTTATAGACTTTCCCTCCTAAGCTTGCAGTGCTAATAGGTCCAAACAAATCCATGTGAAGGACTTCTAAAGATCTAGAGGTGCTAATATCATTAATGGAGTGAAAAGAGGATTGGACTTGCTTTCCTAGTTGGCAGGCATCACAAAGGTGGTCTTTAGAGAAATCGACTTTAGGGACACCTCTAATTAGATCTTTTTAGGTTACTCTCCTAAGGGTTTTTATACTAGTATGACATAATCTCCTATGCCATAATCAAGAATCATCAGCAACAATTTTTAAGTAAAATGAAGCATTACAATTAATATTATTTAAATCAAGCATATAAACATTATTGATCCATTTTCCCTGCAAAGCAGTGTTGTTATTTAAGCTTATAATGCAAGTGTTTGCTAATAATTTTATGATGAAGGTCTTATCGCAAAGCTAATTGATGCTGAGCAAATTGTGTTTCAGTCCATCTACAAGCAAAACATTTTCAATCAAAAGGTTCTAAGAATTTCTAATTATACATGAGCCCATCACTTTCCTGGTGGTGTTATCTTCATGGGTAACCTTGCCTCCTATCTTGGTCTCAAGCAAAATGATTTGATTAGCATCTCCAGTCATATGTTGTGAGCATCTACTATCCAGGTACCATATGCTCTCACGAGACCTTTTATGAGAGTTTGTCTACAAAATATCAAATGTCAGATTTAGGAACCTAAACAGGTTTGGGTCCCTTCTAATGAAAAGAAGTATGCAATGCATTAATGTTATGTTATGAAATATGCAGTTTTGGTCTCCACACCCAATATGTATAATGGTAAATAGTGCAAGTGTGTGAGATGTGTACTAGCATGCCACATGAAAAACATCTAACTCAAGAAAAATGATTTACTAATCTATTTGGGTGGTGATGCCTTTTTTTAACATTATGTGATGCATGCAATGTCGGTTTATTTTCAAAAGCTTTGAGATTTGTTTTTAGTAATTCATGCTTATTAATCAAATCAGAATTCTTTTTATTTAACTCATCAAATTCATCAAGTAAAGATGTGATATTATCAAGTAGAGTGTGATCTTTACTTAAACTTTCATGCTCTATTTGCAAATTCAAAAACTCCAATTTCAACTAATTGATCATAGGTTAGTTCACATACCTCTTCTTAATCAGATGAATCAAGATGATCACCCATTAAGCATAAATTTGTTTTCTCCTCTTCAGCTTCAGTTTCAGATGACTCAGATGTAGAATCCGCCTAGAAAGCTTTTTTATACTGCTTCTTAATCTTCATGCATTTGGGTTTCTCCTCACCCTTCTCCTTGCTTGGGTGCTCCTTAAGTGTAGGACAGTCAGCTTTAACATGTCTAAGCTTCCTGCATTCATAACAAACAACATCATAAGAACTCTTATAATTTTTGCTATCCTTATCTTTTTTTCACTTTTGATGATACTTATTGTTCTTCCTTAAAAAACTTTTAAATTGCCTTGTGATAAAGGTAACATCATCATTTGTAGATCCAAAAGAATCAGTGTCCGTGTTGTTGGACTTTAGTGCCACAGTTTTCTTCTTCTTTTTCTCACATGCATCAAGATTTCTTTGATTCACCCCTTGCTCGTAAGCAATGAGTGATCCAAGTAAGTTATCAACATAGTAAGTACTTAAATCTTTAGATTCAGTAATTGTAGTGATCTTAGCATAAAAAGAAGAAGACGAGCATCTTAAAATTTTATTGACTCTTTCATAATTACTTAGCTCTCTTCCTAAAGTCTGTAATAAGGTGACAATTTGAGTAAATCTTATATACATATCAGAAATTTATTCAGAAGGCTTCATACGAAAACGTTCATAGTCATGCAACAAAATATTCAACCTAGATTATTTAACTTCATTGGTTCCTTCATAAGTTATACATAATCTATCCCAAATTTCTTTACCAGTTGTACAAGTTGAAACACACATATAATCTTCATATTTCAAAGCATGGAAAATAGTTCAAGCATTTTGCATTAAGTTGGGCTAAATCTCTTTCATCAAAATTTCATTTAGAAAAAAGAACTTCAATTTTAATACCATTAAGTTCACGAGAAGGTGGTGAATATCCTTCTTTAACAAGCATCCACATGCGATAGTCAAGCTATTGTAAAAACGTAGACGTGCGAGTTTTCCAAAAATCCAAAGGAATATTATCAAATAAAGGTGGTCGTGTAATAAAATATCCTTATGTTGTATTATGATTACCAAAGTTAGCCATATATCAAAATTCAAAAGTTTTAAAAAACTTTTTTTTATGAATCCTACTCCGATACCACTTGAAAGTTCATTAAGAATGTTAAGCCCTTATGAACTAGCCCAAGGCTAACAAAGAGGGGGGGGTGAATTGGTATTTTAAAAATTCTGTCAATCAAACACAAAAATTCAAAACACAATTCACCACAAAGAAAAGTGCGGAAACTAAATGCAAAAAAAAAAAAATAGTAGTAAAAGAACACAAAGATTTATAGTGGTTCGGTCAACTCGACTTACGTCCACTCCCCGGAGGGGCCCTCCGGGTATTGCACTAAACTCAGTGACTCTCCTTTTGCCCCCACAGCAAGGCAGAGAAGCCTTTATAACCCTCCTTTCCACCAACCCAGGTGAGGCAAAGAACCCAACTCCTTTTACTTCCTCCTGAAGCAGTTAGAGAACCTTGATTAGATGCTAAAGTTTACCTCTCAAGAACCCCCCAAGGATAAGGAACTATGATTGGAGAAGATAACTTGGAACCTTGCTTGGAGCAACCTTTGTTAAACCCCTCACAAACTCTGCCTCATAAGTTTCACCCTCTCTCTCCCTCTCCTCTAGGCTCTCTCAAGTCAAGACAATAGCAAAAGATAAGATCTAAGGTAAAATAAAAGCTCTTAAATTGAAAAGCTTTAGAATAGCTCTTATAAATCGACTTTATCATCAAGGATGAAATGACTATCATCCTGGCAGATCAGCATAAATTTTGCTCAATCAGCCCGATCGGTTTGGGATGATTAGAGGATTTTTTGTCATATTAGCTCGGCTGATCTCACGCGACTGATTAGTTTAAATTTGAGGAAAATCGTCCTAAACATTGCCCTGAATAGAAGCTGGCTAATGTCAATTGTCCACGATATCATCCCGGACGATCCTACGATTATCCCGGACGATGTGATCTTGCAATCAAACCTTAATTGCTTTCCTTAATTACCAGATTAATTTATGCATAATTATGCTGCATCGTCTAGGCCGATGTCCTGGATGATGTCCTAAAATAAAGAATACCTAAATAGATCTGGCGGCTGATTCTTACTGATTTAATTCTATCGTCCCAATCGATACTAATATCGTCTAGGATGATTAGCTTAATAAAGGCTGCCTTAAAAATGAAGCCTTGATTAAGATTTCTATTTTTGAACTGATTGTCCAACATGATATAAATATCATCCCGGATGATGTTACCAAAAATAGTAAACTCTAAGAAACACTTATAAATTCTTCGAAGGTGTGTGTGTAAGGTTACTTAGCATCAAGAACCACACCTTTTACAATAGACTCAAGAAAGGGAAAAGTATACAAACTCACTCAGACTTAGTTAACCAAATCTTGAGCTGATTCTAATTGTAGTCTTATCTTGTGGACCTGAAATGTTAGTAGGCAAGGCAGTCATAGAGAAACAAAAGTGTTTGCTATCATCAAAATTATAATACTTGAAAACAGATTCGCAATAAAGAACTTTTGAAGCAAGGCTAAGAGCACCCTTATGGCTTCTAGTCTAGGTTCCAGGGCAAAAGTTTCTTCAAAGTCTATACCTTCAATCTGGTTATACCCCTTTATTACTAGTCTGGCCTTATTTCTTACTATGGTTCCTGAGTCATTCACCTTATTTTTAAAAACCTATTTTTTTCTAACTACACTATGTTCTTTACGTCTCTTGACTAACTCCCAAACATGATTCTTGGTGAATCGATTCAATTCTTTTTGTATTGTTAGGATCCAGTTTTCATCTCCTAAACCTTGGTCTATACTTGTAAAATCTATCATTGAGATGAATGCGAAATGACTAACCTCCTTCCTAAGTCCATGCCTAATTCTCAAACCTTTTGATGGGTCTCCTAATATTATTTCTTTAGGATGACTAGAAGAGTATCTCCTGTCTCCAGGAAAGTCTTCCTAAGATTCTACCCTTTCTCCTATAGTCATAGTTTCTACTTTCTAAATTGCCTCTACTTCATATTCTTCAATTTTAGATTCTGAGGGCTTATCCGATTCAATAAACACTACATGGGTGGAATCTTCTACTACTAGAGTTCTCTTTTTGAAGATTCTATATGCCTTACCTACAGATGAATAACCTAAGAAGACACCATCATCAGACTTGGGATCAAATTTTCCTAATGGAAGTTTGCCATTAATTAATACAAAGCACTTGCAACCAAAGATATGTAAAGGTGAAAGATTTAGTAACCAACCTTAAGGAGTTCATAATTAGTTTTATTCAGCTTAGATCTAATGTTCACCCTATTTAAGACATAACACATCGTATTTACTACTTCTGCCCAAAAATATCTTGGAAGGGTGTACTAAACTAACATTGCCCTAGTAGCTTCTACTAAGGTTCTATTCTTTCTTTATGCTATTTCATTTTACGGAGTTATAGTGGCTGAGAAATTATGCTCTATTCTTATCTCTTAATAGAATGATTCAAATCTTTCATTTTGAAACTCTCCACCATGATCACTATGGATTATTGGGATTTTGCATCCTAATTTTTGTTTAATCTAAGTGCAGAAAGTATTAAATTCCTCAAACGACTCATTCTTGTGTGCTAGGAATCTTATCCAAGTGAATCTAGTGAAGTCGTCTATGATTACAAATCCATAATTTTTTCCACCTAGGCTAGTTGTGCTAACGGGTCCAAATAAGTCCATGTGAAGTATTTCTAGTAGCCTAGATGTGTTTACATCCTTGATTGAATGAAATAATGATTTGATTTATTTTCCTAGTTGGCAGGTATTGCATAGATGGTCCTTAGTGAAGTCTAACTTAGGTACGCCTCTAATTAGGTTTTCTAAGTAATATTTTTAAGTGTTTTCATACTAGCATGACACAATCTCCTATGCCAAAGCCACGAGTCATCTATTATTTGTTTTAAAACAAAGTGAATTTGAATCTTCAATGCAATCAAGATATAATATGTAAACATTTTGTTTATTTGTTTTCCTTATAATATACATTTGTCATATAAACTAATCAGGCATTTGTTTGAATGAAATTTTATGTCAAAACCTTTGTCACATAATTGATTGATGCTTAATAGATCATGCTTCAAACCATCAACTAGTAAATCATTCTCAATTATAAAATTCTTAGCATTTCCAACCATACCTGAACCCAACACTTTCCTGGTGTTGTTGTCTTCTAATGTTACTTTGCCTCCGATCCTGGTCTATAGTATATTGAACTTATTCATGTCGCCAGTCATATGTCATGAGCAGCCACTATCTAGGGTACCACATGATCTCACTAAGTCTTTTGTGAGAGCATCCTACAAGGTCATTCAAGGGTTAGATTTAAAAACCCAAGTGAGTTTTGGTTCCTCCTTATGCTTGCATGAATGAGATGTATTGATGTTATGTTGTGATGAATACAATTTAGGCCTCCATACTAGGTGTGTCCTTTAGTGAATCGTGCACGTGTGTGAAAGTTTGTTAGGGATGTTAAGCCCTATAAAACTGGCACAAGATAACCAAGAGGGGGGTGAATTGGTATTTTAAAAATTCTTTTCACAAAGAAGTAAAAATCACATAAACCAAAATCACATCACAAGAAAAATAAGCGCAGAAATTTAAAGTGCGGAAGCAAGAAATAAGAACACAGAAATTTATAGTGGTTCGTTCAAATCGACCTACATCCACTCCCCGGAGGTGCCCTCCGAGTATTGCACTACAATCGTGACTCTCATTTAGCCCCCACAGCTAGGCGGAGAAGCCATTACACAGAACCTCCTTTTTGCCACCCCGACAAGGCAGAGAACTTATCTCCTTTTGCTTCCTCCTAAAGCTGGCAGAGAACCACAATCAGATGCTGAATCCTTACCTCTACCGACCCTTCCACAGATGAGAAACTCTAGATGAAGAAGAAGCAGAGCGATCCTTGAAGCAAACCTTGTGAATCCCCTCACAAGCTCCCCCTCACAAGATCCTCTCTCTCTCCCTCTCTCTCTTTCTCTCCTCAAGGCCTTCTCAGGTCAAGGCAGTAGCAAAAGATTGTTCAAAATGTTGAACAAGAGCTCTTAAATAGAGGAGCTTCAAAGGAGCTCATTAATTGCAAGTTGCCGATAATATCATCCAGGCCGATATGGACATCGTCCTAGCCGATCCGTACAAATCTCAGAAGATCGGCCAGAGCATCGCCCTGAATGCAAACTGGACGATTGAAATTTGGCTTGATCGTCCAGGCCGATCTTACGATCGTCCCGGCCAATCAGTGCAAATCAGAGGAAAATCGTTCAGAGAATCGCCCAGAATTCGAGCTGGCAGATATTTATCGTCCAGAAGTAACTAAGGTTTTTGAATAGATCGTCCTGGCCGATCCTGCGATCATCCAGGCCGATCCTACGATCGTCCTGGCCGATATGATCGTATCAATCATCCTTAATTACTCCGTTGATTTCCTGATCAATTAAGGCATAATTTGTGAATATCATCCAGGCCGATCAAAGATCATCCTGGCCGATTATTAAAAAATACAGAATACCTTAATTGTCTATGGCGACAATTTCTTTCTTTTTTGAGCTTATCATCCTGGTCGATACACATATCGTCTAGGATGATCTGTTAATGACGGCTGCCTTAATTAAGAATCCTTATTTAGAATTTCTATTTTAATCCCGATCGTCTAGGACGATGTAAATATCGTCCTGGCCGATATGAGTAAAAATAGAAATTCTAATTCTCTCAAGTGTGTGTGTGTGTATGGTTACTTAGCATCAGTCTCTTTGAACATTACAAGTAGACTCAAGAAGAGAAAAAACAAAGTACATACTGACTCAAGCCTAAACCTACACAATCTTGAACTGGCTTCTATTGTTCGTCCGATCTTCGATTCCTAAAAAGTTAGAAGTAACATGCAGTCCAAGAGAATCAATAGTATTTGTCAATCATCAAAACATAAGTTATGAAAATAGATTTGCAACAATCTCCCCCTTTTTGATGATGGCAAACGCAAGTAGGAAAAACTCAAAAAAAAATTCATTAAAATTTCAATGTTACAAGCACACCAACTTTTCCTACCACAACCTACTCCCCATTTTGTCATCACAAAAAGAGGGTCCTAAACACATAAAAAAAGGAAATAACACAACATAAACTAAAACAAACTACAAGATAAACTACAGAAAACACAAAAACAAAGACTAGAAAAACAAGCGACCCTGATCATCAGATGGAGTGGTGGAGGTGGCTGCTGAAAGTAGCTGGCAAGCGTAGTAAACTAAGCATTGAACTAGGTGATGTCCTGGTCATGCTGCTGCTGTTGGTGAGTAATGTAGCTATCAAAACGGGCTAAATCCTTTGTGCGGTGCTGCTCGTAGAGGGCAATGTCCTCAGAATGTTGTTGCTCCTGTGCAGCAACGTAAGCGTCAAAGTGGGTCTCCCATCGATCAAACCTCTCTATCAACTGATCAAATTGTGAGTGCAGGTGGAGAGGAACAGGATTAGGAACAGGAGCGGGAGCGGGAGCCTCCTCCTCAGCCCCCTGAGGTTCCTCATCCCAAGGGTGGAGACGAGTACTATGAAGGGTACTGAAGGAACTGTTTGAGTAGAAGAGAGTTGGGAGGTTGGGTGGAATAGGATATTGAAGTTGGTATTTGGTTTCAAGGACATAGGCTATGAGGTGTCCTAAACCTAGATTGGGTTTTCTCTTATGACCTGAATCGCGGATTGTGGTTAAGTGAATCAATGCACCCAAAAATTAAGTCCACAGTATTAAATTCTCTATGTGCCATGATGCAAAAAGTAGTTAGGGAAAGTAGAGGAGTGATGTGGATTCGGTCCCCGGCTTTTAGAATTATGGAGGTGCGAAGGACATGTTGGATTGTCCTAGCATCTTTGACTAAAGAGCTAGTCTCTCCAACATGAAAAGGTGCATTGGTCTGGCGAAGGAAGTGATTTGCCGTGGACCAGTCAAAGTCAGGATCTGAAGTGATTAAGTGCAGCTTATCCCTGGTGGTGGATAGCTGTAAAAGTTCAACACAGTCCTGATAAGTAATTTTGACAGTGTGTCGATTCAAATAGGAGGTCAGGGCTGTGAAAGTAGGATTTATGCGAAGGTTTGCAAAGAATTTACGAAGAAGCTTAGTATTAAAGGGGAAAGCAAGAGATAGAATGAAACAAAGGGAGGTGTGAGCGAAAAGATCCATTACCATATACGAAATGTGGGCAGGATTAATGATTCTGGAGACAGTTATCCCACATTCATTGTATCGATGGTAAGAAGCTTCATCTTCTACCTCCCTGAAACGAGGGTCAATCCTAGCCCTCGAAGAACTCACAGAAGTTTGTCGAACATGTTTCCCACTAGCCATAGAAAGGAGTTAGCAAGAAAACACAAGAGGAGAAGGGATGTGAAGTGAAAAACATGGCTGGAATGGACAGAATTTAAAGAAACGGCCGTATCGTCCAGGCCGATCGTAGAATCATCCAGGATGATATGGCACAATAATTACGTACAGGACGATTGGTCAAAAAGGCGGTCCGATCGTCCGGGCCGATCAGATATCGGCCAGGATGATTAGACACAGGCGATTGTCCCGAGGAGTCAAGCCGGATGACCATTGAAAAAGCAGATCGTCCGGGCCGATTAGGTGTATCGTCCAGGACAATGCATAATAATTGATCGTACCGGCTGAAGTTAAAACATTTTAAATCTGTGCAATGTGTATCGTCCAGGACTATCAGTAGATCGACCAGGACGATTGTCCAATAATGGATCGTCCGGGGCCGATTTTAAGGATTTAAATGTGTTGACACGTGGATCGTCCAGGACGATCTAGTGTATTGGCCAGGATGATGACCATAAAATGCATCGGCCAGGACAAAATATTTTATAGGCCAGGACTATCAACATGATTGCAACAGAGTTCGATCAGATCGTTCAGGATGATAAAGTATCGTCCAGGACGAAGAGTTATAGCAAGCACAGAAAAAGTTTAGCAGATGAAGATTTGAAGAGAGTTTGCCCTATCGTCTAGGACGAAAAAAGTATCCGCCAGAACGATGTGACTAGAATTTGAAAAACAATGAATGATGGTGATGATCAAAGCCCTCAAAAAATAAAACAAACGAAAAGTAGAAGAAAAAAAAAATGAACAGTGATAAAAAGCTAAAAACTAACAATTTGAAAAGAAGGCAAAATATTTTTTTTTATGAAAGCAATTCATATGAGAAATTCTTAAATAATTTAAACTTTAGAGTTTCAAGAGATCATAGGTTAACAAATTTCAATCGGAAGAAGGTAGAATATCCGATTCTGTTAACCCTAGATCGAACATCCTTTAGGGTATAAATTGTCTTTTAAAAAATAGAGGCCTAACTCAGAATAACTAAATAGGATAAAAAGAAGATCCATTCAAAACTTGTTTACAAAGAAAATATCTCATAAATAATATGTCAAAGTAATCTTTCTCAATCATGGAATTTGAAATCAAGCCTTTGAAAATCTCACATAACTCATAATTTCTTCTAAGTTTTAAAAGTTTTGAAAAGAGATGATAGCTTGCTTTTTAGTGGGCACATTTTATGCCTCTTGAATCTTTGATTGGCTCTTTAAGCATCTTTTGATTTTTGATACACATTTGTGTAAATATTTTTTTTTCCCAATTTGGCGTCATTGGCCTCTTTCCTTAGCTAAAAGCTCTTTAACAAAAACCCTTAAAAAGAACCTTAGTTGTGAGTATATCCTCCAAATATTAGAGAATAGGAGCTCTCTCTCTAACATAGGGAAGAACAACCCACAAAACAAAACTAAAAATCATATGATCAGTGCAAAGGCAATATCTCAAATAACTTGAGAGATATATAAGAACTTTGGATATTATGCACAAGATAAATTTTTTGTAGCAAGATAAAAAGAATATTAGTTTCAAAAACCATTGGCTAAAAGGAGTTAGACTTTTGTTTAGAGAAGAAAAATTATACCACTAAATACGGTCAGAAGGAGGGAAACCATCAACGGTATTCCTCCCTTTAATCGATTTAGAAATGCTAAATATAATCTTTAAAACTCCAAAATTTAAAAGCTTAAAAAATAATCATGTAAGAAACCAAACATAAAAAAAAAACAAAACGAAAACAAAGAAATACAAAGTAAGCACATGACAAAAATAACACAAAACTAATTAAAAAAAATCATTTCAAGAAATTATGAAGCAGCAAGTTTAAGCAATTTTGAGCTGCGAGCCTCTATGTGTCTAGTTATCCTATGCTCCCATGAGGTCTTTGGTGAGAGCACACTTGCAAACCTCAACAACAGTCAGATTTAGGAACCCAACCTAGTTTGGGTCCCTTCTTAGGAAAGGTAGAATACAATGTAGGTGTGTGTGGTATACTGTGAATCATGTATCTTAGGTCTCCACACCCAATGTGTACTATGGTGAACAGTGCAAGTGTGTGAGATGTGTCCTAGCATGCCACAAGAAAAATATCTAACTCCAGGAAAAAGATTTCTTAAATGATTTGAGTTATAATGCCTCTTCCTAGGTTTTGGCTTTGGATTCAAAGTGGGAGTCTTCCAATTTCCCTTAAGTGGATCCAATTCATTTTTAATCCTTAAGTTTGTGTTTTTTAGAACATCATTCTCAACCCTCAAGTTTTTTTTTCTCTTTAGATTTCTTGAAATCAGATTCAAGTGATGTGTGTGAAACTTTTAATGCATCATGCTCATTAATTAATTCCGTATGCTTTTTTAGTCAAATAATCAAATTCATCAAGAAGAGCCATGTGATTAGAATCAATCGTTGAATGATCTTTAAGTATAACTTCATACTCTTTTTACAAATTTACAAGTTCCAATTTTAAGTTAGCATGAGTCCTCTTAAGTTTTTTGTATGATGCATAGATTTTCTCACAAATCTCAAACAATTCATCATAGGTTGGTTTACATACCTCTTCCTCATCACTTTTCTCAAGATAATCTTCCCCCATTAAGCACAAGTTTGTAGTCTCTTCCTCTGGTTCAGTCTCAGAGGAATTAGTACCAGATTCTGCCCAGAACGCCTTTTGGACTCTCTTCTTGTCCTTCCTAAACTTAGGTTTCTCCTCACCTTTTTCCTTTTCTTTGCTCGAGTTATCTTGAAGTGTAGGACAATTGGCTTTCACATGTCCAGGCTTCTTGCATTCATAACAAACAACATCAGAAGATCCTTTAGAATATTTATGATCCTTACCTTTTCTCCAATGATGCTTTTGCTTCTTCCTTAGAAAGCTTTTGAATTGCCTTGTGATGAAGGCAACTTCATCGCTTTCAGACCCGGAAGATTCAGAATCTGATTTGTGCTCCTTTAGTGCAACTGTTTTCTCCTTCTTCTCACCTGCATCAAGATTTCTTTGATTCACCCCTTGCTCGTAAGCAATGAGTGGAGCCAAGTAAATTATTAATAAAATAAGTGTTCAAATCCTTAGATTCAGTGATTGCAGTGATTTTAGCATCATATGACGAAGGCAAACATCTCAAAATCTTGTTTACTTTTTCATAGTTTGAAAGTTCTCTTCCTAATGCATGCAGTGAAGTGACTATCTGTGTAAACCTAGTATACATGTCAGAAACAGATTCATGAGGTTTCGTACGAAAAAGTTCATAGTCATGCAAGAGAATGTTCAAACAAGATTGTTTAACTTCATTAATGCCTTCATAAGTGATACACAATTTATCCCAACTTTCTTTACCAGTTTTGCAAGTGGAGACACGCATGTAATCCTCAGATTTTTCATTCAATTGAGCTAAATCTCGTTCATCGAAAGTCCATTCAGTAAAAGCAACTTCAGTTTTAACACCATTAATTTCACGAGAAGGTGGAGAATAACCTTCTTTGATAAGCTTCCACATGCGATAATCAGTAGATTGTAAAAACGTTGACATGCGGGTTTTCCAGAAATTAAAAGGTAGGTTATCGAACAGGGGAGGTTGAGTAATATAATACCCTTCCGTGGTGTTATGATTCCTAATGTTAGCCACAGATCAAAATCAAAAAGTTTTCAAACTTAAAATTTTTGAATCCCGCTCTGATACCACTTGAAAGTTCGTTAGGGATGTTAAGCCCTATAGAACTAGCCCAAGCTAACCTAGAGGGGGGGGGGTGAATTGGTATTTTAAAAATTCTTTTCACAAAGAAGTAAAAATCTCATATACCAAAATCACATCACAAGAAAAATAAGCACGGAAATTTAAAGTGCGGAAGCAAGAAATAAAAATACAGAAATTTATAGTGGTTCGATCAACTGGACCTACGTCCACTCCGAGGCGCCCTCCGAGTATTGCACTACAATCGTGACTCTCCTTTAGCCCCCAAAGCTAGGCGGAGAAGCCTTTACACAGAACCTCCTTTTTATCACCCCGACAAGGCAGAGAACCTATCTCCTTTTGCTTCCTCCTGAAGCTGGCAGAGAACCACAATCAGATGCTGAATCCTTACCGCTACCGACCCTTCCACGGATGAGAAACTCTAGATAAAGAAGAAGCAGAGCGATCCTTGAAGCAACCCTTATGAATCCCCTCACAAGCTCCCCCTCACAACATCCTCTCTCTCTTCCTCTCTTTCTTTCTCTCCTCAAGGCCTTCTCAGGTCAAGGCAGCATCAAAAGATTGTTCAAAATGTTGAATAAGAGCTCTTAAGTAGAAGAGCTTCAAAGGAGCACATTAATTGCAAGTTGCCGACAATATCGTCCTGATCGATATGGACATCGTCCTGGCCGATCCGTACAAATCTCAAAAGATTGGCCAGAGTATCGCCCTGAATGCAAACTAGACGATTAAAATTTGGCTTGATCGTCCCGGCTGATCAGTTCAAATCAGAGGAAAATCATCCAGAGCATCGCCCTGAATTCGAGCTGGCCGATATTTATCGTCCAGAAGTAACTAAGGTTTTTGAATAGATCGTCCTGGCCGATCATGCGATTGTCCAGGCCGATATGATCGTATCAATCATCCTTAATTAATCCCTTGATTTCCTGATCAATTAAGGCATAATTTGTGAATATCATCCAGGCCGATCAACGATCTTCCTGGCCGATTATTAAAAAATACAGAATACCTTAATTGTCTATGGCGTCAATTTCTTTCTTTTTTGAGCTTTTCATCCTGGCCGATACATGTATCATCCAGGATGATCTGTTAATGACGACTGCCTTAATTAAGAATCCTTGTTTAGAATTTCTGTTTTAAGCCCGATCGTCCAGGACGATGTAAATATCGTCCTGGCCGATATGAGTAAAAACATAAATTCTAAGTCTCTCAAGTGTGTGTGTGTGTAGGGTTAATTAGCATCAGTCTCTTTGAACATTATAAATTTACTCAAGAAGAGAAAAAACAAAGTACAGACTGACTCAAACCTAAACCTACGCAATCTTGAACTGGCTTCTATTGTTCGTCTGATCTTCGATTCCTGAAAAGTTAGAAGTAACAGGCAGTCCAACATAATCAATAGTGTTTTTCAATCATCAAAACATAAGTCATGAAAATAGATTTGCAACAGTGTGGGCTATGTGACCTAACATGCCTCAAGAAAAGCACCTAACACGAGGAAAAGGGTTAGTTAATATATGTGAGTGGTGATGCCTCTTTCTAGGTTTGAATGATTCATGCTATTGTGATGGATTGTAAAATTCGTCAAGTGAAGGTGGTTTTTATTTTCATTCAAAGACTTTATCTTGACTTATAAGTAATCATTTGCATGTTTAATATTTGCATTTTCAAATTTCAAACGATGTTCATTGCTATCTATTTCCGTGCAAGTTCCTCTAATCTCTTATACTTCTTTTCTAATTCCATATGCGATGTTTTTAAGGATTAGTGTGCATCAGTTAATTAAATATGCTTCTTATTTAATGCATCATACTCATCAATCAAGGACATGTGATCTCTATCTATATTAAAATTTTCTTTAACTAAGTTAGCATGCTCAGTTTGTAAGTTACTAAACTCAATATTAAGACCAGCATGAACTTTCTTTAACTTTCTATACGAGTCTTGGATTTTCTCAGAAATAACCAATAAATCTTCATATGAAAGTTTACATACCTCATCTTGATCTGATTGATCAAGATTATCGTTAGCCATTAGAAACAAATTTGTTACCTCCTCTACTTCTTCTGACGATTTTGAGGCAGAGTAGGCCCAAAATGCTTTTTGTGTCTTCATCTTCCCTTGTATTTTTCTTTCTCCTCGCCTTTCCCCTTAGTTGGTTGATTTTTTAAGTTGGAGAAATCAACTCGAAGGTGACCTGGTTTCCTGTACTCAAAATAAATCGTGTTAGATGAAACTTTAGTTGTTCTTGAGCTTTTACCTTTATTCCAATTATTTTGGTGACGCATTTGGTTTCTTTTCAAAAAGCTCTTGAACTATCATGTCATCAAGGTTGTGTCATCTTCTTCCTCCATTACAGAACTTTTACTTTCTGAGTTATTTTCTTTCAATGCCATCGTCTTCTCCTTCTTTTCTTCTGCATCATTTTGCCTTTGACTCACTCCTTGCTCATACGCAATGATTGACCCAAGCAAATTTTCAATAGAATAAATGTTTAAATTTTTGGATTTAGTAATTGCATTAATTTTAGCATCATAGGAGCTCAATAAGCATCTAAAAATCTTATTAGCTTTTTCAAAATTAGAAATTTCTCTACTAAATGCATGCAAGGATATCACAATTTGGGTGAACCTAATGTACATGTCATATATAGTTTCGCTAGATTTCATACAGAAAAGTTCATAATCATGCAATAGAATGTTAAGTCTAGATTATTTAACCTCACTAGTTCCTTCATACGTGATGCATAATCTATCCCAAATATCTTTACCAGTAGCACAAGAGTATACATGTAGTACTCAGATTTTAATGCACAAAAGAAATAGTTTAAGCACTTCACATTTAATTGTGCCAAATTCCTATCCTCTTTACTCCATTCATTAAAGGGTACTTGAGTTTTCTTGCCATTCACAAGTATAAATGGTGTAATGTAACCTTCTTAAACTAACATCCACATACGATAGTCTATAGAATATAAAAAAGTAGACATTCTAATTTTCCAGAAATCAAATGGAATTTTGTCAAATAGAGGTGGACGAGTTATTGGATAACCCTTCGCAGTATTATAATTACCAAAATGAACCATAATCATTTTTCAAGGTTTTCTAAAACACTATTTTTGAAACCCCACACTGATACCAATTGAAAGTATGAAATGCGCCAAGAGGGGGGGGGGGTGAATTTGAAATTTGTTATAATAAAAAAATAATCCTAAACAGGAGTTCTATTTTTTTTTGTTTTTAAATTTTAAATGAGAAAATTAATTGATACGGAAATGAATGCTTAAAACATAATAGCAACGATTGGTGATGAAAATTTAACTTTCTCAACAAAGAATTTTACTATGATTTTCACCAAGCAATTTAGCTAAAATAAAAATGCAAAACGTAAATAAAATGTAGTAAGGGAAAAATCACACAAGAGAATTTATAGTGGTTCGGTCACTTGACCTACGCCCACTCCTCGAAGTCCACTCTTGGAATTTCACTACTAAACAGTAATTTTCCTTTTGCCCCCACAACAAGGCGCGAAGCCTTTACAAACCTCACTTCACTAACTCGACGTGGCGCAGTGCCAAGCACTTTGTCACCCTCTCGATGACGGCAAAAAAACTTCTTATTTTTCTTCCTCCTGGAGAAGGCAGAATACCCTAGATGACACGGATGTAGAAAAATCTCCCCCTTAGACAACCTCCCACAAGATCTTCTCGAGCCATAGGAGGAACAAAGTGCAGCAAGCTAGGAGCAATCGTGTGATCACTCTCACACTCATTCTCCCTCAGAAAACCAACCTTCTCCTTCCTCTCACAAACCCCAAAATCTTCTCAAGAGCTCACTCTCAAGGAATGTCCCTCTAATCATGTTCCTCTCTCATGCACTCTTCCAAAAAATAGATATTTAGATATTTAAATTAGGCTTCAAGAAACCCTAATTTTCAATATACCTATTTTTGTTCGTATAATATGATCCAATATCGTACATTACGATCAGTTCAAAATAGCCTTCGTCTTGGTACGAAGGAGTATGAACGAGCAATTTTTTTGAATAAAATTGTACAATACAATATAACATTGTCGAATATAATATGTTAAATTCCTTCTGTTTATACAGGATGAATGTTGGGACAATAAGAACTTGTCTCTCTACATCATCTGGTGCGATTGACTTCGTACAGTACAATATACTAAAATTAAGGGATCATCCGGTACATGTTTGGGATGATCAAAAGTATCCTCGATATCTCATACTTTAAGACCATATCATACATTATGATTACCAATCAATAATTAATCCTTGATTTGATTTACTTATCATGGGGTTAATTTAAGTAAGTATTCAAAAACTCGTACTATACGATAGTATCGTATCGAATGATCAGTTTAAAATTAATGAATTAAGAACTTACTTAAATTAATCTGGAGTTATAGTTTTTAATTTGAAACACATCATACAGTATATACATATCATATAGTGCGATTTGTTCACAAGTAGTCATTGAGCCAGAGCAGATCATACAGTACGATTTAAACTCGAACAGTACGAACAATAGAGAAAACATTTTCTTCATTTTTTTAAAAAACCCTCTTCCCCTGTGTGTGTGCATGGTTACTCAGTTTTGCATATAATTTGTGGCCAGACTCAAGAAAAAAAAATTACAAGATTATAGACTCCAAATCCAACTCTACCAATCTTGAGCCTTCTTATCATCCTGAGTAATTCATAATCTCTCAGAAATGTTTGTACTCATCGACAATAGAAAAAATAAAAAATATTCAATGAATAATAATTCAATAAACAATATTTGTCATCATCAAAATCTCAGAGTAGGGGTCATACATTGTAACAAAGACACAATCACCAGAGCCAAGTTAATGGTATAATTTTACATCAGCCACCCAATGTGTTGCATCCCAAGATATCCTTGTGACCTTTTGAGAGTTGGGGAATGGATATTATAAGCCTATTGACCCCCTTCATCAAAGGTTTATCACTTTATTTTTGTTGTGACTATTTATTTTTCCAAGTGGGTGGAAGAAATTACCCTAAGAAAAGTAACATCACTTCTTGTTCTAAGTTTCTTTCATGAGTATATTGTATAACTATTTGGCATACCCCAAAAAATCAAATCTAATAAATGGTCCGCATTCGAGTTAATACAACAACAACAACATCAAGCCTTTTTCCCACTACGTGGGGTCGGCTACATGAATCCTTTTTTGCCATTGTGTTCGGTTAAAAGTCAAATTCTTATCTAAATCTAATAAAGAAAGATCATTTCTAATATTTTATAACCAAGTCTTTTTAGGTCTACCTCTACCTTTCTTAACATAAGCCAAAGCTAACACCTCAACTTTCCTTATCGGGTCATCGGAAGGCCTCCGTTTAATGTGACCAAACAATCTAAGGTGACTCTCTCTAATCTTATCTTCCACTAGAGCTACTCCAACCTTTTCACGTATATGTTCATTTTGTATCATATCTTTAAGGGTCAAGCCACTCATCCACCTAAGCATCCTCATCTCTGCAACACTTAACTTAGTATTATGTTTCTCTTTTAATGGTCAACATTCAGCACCATAAAGCATTGCAGGTCTCACCACCATCTTATAGAATTTTCCCTTAAGGTTGAGAGGGACTTTTCTATCGCACAATAAGCTCGATGCATTCCTCCACTTCAACCATCCAACTTGAATTTTACTGATAATATCCCCATCAATTTCACCATCACTCTGAATAATTGATCCAAGATATCTAAAACATGTACTCTTATTAATGGTTTGATCGCCCAAAGTCACAATCCCCTCACTAGGTCTATTTCCACTAAAATTACACTCCATATATTCAGTTTTAGATCTACTCAAGCGAAAACCTTTAGACTCTAAAGTTGACCTCCATAATTTAAGTTTTCCTCCAACTCCCTCTCTAGTCTTATCAACAAGAAGAATATCATCAGTAAAAAGCATGCACCAAGGTACATCCGCTTGCAAATGTTTAGTGAGAACATCCATGAATAAAGCAAAAAGATATGGACTTAAGTCTGATCCTTGATGTAAACCAACCGAAATAGGAAAATACTTGTTCAAACCACCTTGTGTTTGAACACAAGTAATAGCTCCTACATACATATCTTTAATGATTTGAATATAAGCATTATTAACTCCTTTCTTTTCAAGAACTCTCCATAGCACTTCTCTTGGAACTTTATCATATGCTTTCTCTAAATCAATAAATATCATATGTAGATCATCCTTAATTTGAGTTAATAAAAATAAATAATTTTTCAAAATGACATGATATCAATTGGAAATACTTGACAATCTATTATCCACGGGCTAATGGGTTGACTGAGGCCATAAAAAAATCCATGGTATAAATAAAAAAGAATACCCTGGATGATAACAAATACTAGTGGAATGAGAGTTTAGTTGAAGCCTTGTGGGCCTATCATACCACTTACAAGACTCTAACTTATTCTACTCAATTTAATTTAGTATATTGGTCTGAGGCCATTCTTCCTCCAGAAGTGCAGCTTCCATCATTAAGGGTGGCCATTCAAGTTCAAGCTATAATAGAATAAAATTCCCAGCTTCATTTGGAAAAGATTGAAGGTTTTGAAGAGTATCGTCTACATGCTCAACGAAACCTAAAATTATATATAATACTGATGGTTTAAGCTCATGATAAACTGGTTCGCCCTAAATTTTTTCAATTAGAAAACTTGGTCTTGGTTCTTCGGAGACCTCTTTTATCCCATCAAAAGATTAGTGGGAAGTTTAAACCAACATGGGAGGGACCATTCATAATAGAGAAAGTTTATGAAGGATGTTCCTATATGTTAGTTAATTGTAGATGGGACCACCACACTTGTTTTTAGTAGGAGGTTCCTTAATAACTATTAAGCTTGATGTAATTATAATTTAAAAAATGTTGAAAAATATTCAAGTTCATTTCACCAGATTCAAAATTCCGAAATCAAAATTAGAATCACGATCAAAATCCAAATCAAAATTAAAATCAGCTTCAAAATCAAATCTTGGTTGAATTAAATTTTATAAGCCCCCAGAGGTTAAGGTAGACTATCTCCTTGACTAGCTCCCTTAGTTAAATGTGAGTATATATACTTTCTACTTAGAAAAGTCATTAAAATTTTGAAAGCAACTCCAATCTATTAGAAGTAGGTGTGTGTCCCTAAGGTTCCTATATTGTAGGATCAAGACGGGATAGTATTGGATTTAACTCTGTTAGGCCCCATCATAGCTTAATCTCCTTTTAGTCTTATGAGGATAGTTGTAAATCCTAATGCTTCCTTTTTCTTTGGATTAGATCTACTTGTGTTAGGATATGTCATCATGGCACAATTATAGAATTCAAATCAAAACTCACTTCATTTTAGGAATAGGTGTGAGTACCTAAGCTTCCTATCTCCTACGGCTTGTTGGTGTTAAGTTTAACCCCTTGGGCTGATTATAGCTTAGTCACCTTTTTACATTATGAGTTTAGGAGTGAAACCTAGTACTACCTTACCTTGGATCTAAAGGAAATTTAAATTTACAAGAACTCTTTCTATTTAGTATAAAATCCATTAAAACCAACCAAATCTAACCTTGAGGGAAGGTGTGAGTCCGGCACTTCTACTCAAAATCAACCAAGCCAAATCAAAATTCTAACCTAATAAGGTTAGGTGTGAGTCCTCACACTTACTTCTCTTTGGAATTTCAAATATTGAATCTAGTTTTCCTTGAATTCCAATGACTTGGTCAATGCCAATATGTGTAGTATAACATCATTTTACTACATATATTAGGGGTCCATTTGTTGACCTCATTTTTTAATGAGGTTAGATAAACCATCGTGAATCATTTCAAACCAAATTTCAAATCTACTTCAAATCAAATTTAAACACTTCATTTGACAATCCCTTTGTAATGATCACTTGAGCCATCACTCAATTATCACTTGACACCAAATAATTTTCATTGATGTGAGTAATAAAATTCAATCAATTCATTTTAAAAGACCAAAACCAAATAAAAATTTCCAAACAAAAATCAAAGATAAAAGCTTTAGGTCCATAACCTACTTCTAGTGCAATTTCATCTCAAAACCATGTCAAATGACCTTAGATTCATGATTAATCACTTTCATATTGATTAAACATGTCCCTAAGGTTAACCCTCCAAATTTGAGAGCGATCCAAGCTCTCTAACCCTCAAAACTAAATTTATTTCCAAATGCGGCAAACCTTCAAATATTTATAGTCTATGCCACTAGAACTTGCATCTTGTAAAAAATCATTTTGGAAACCTTCCCAAAACCCTTTCTCATGTTCATAATCTTTATAGTGATGCATTAATAGAAATTGAGCCCTTGGTTGACCATATTTGACCATGAAGTTAGTTAAACCCAATATCTAAAGCGTCCTAAAATCAAACCACCTCATAAACTTTAACATAGTTTATTCAAACCAACCATTGAAAACTCTTCAAATATATTCCAAATATCATTTTGGATGTATGGAATCCAAACTCAAATATTGGTAAACATTGGTTGATGAAGTCAAATATGATTGACATTAGAGATCTTTAAACCCGATACATACATCTTGAACTTATAGACCTCCTCGTTGCATGAGACCTCTTCAAACAAGTTTGAAATATCATTTTAAATTGAAAGAACCTAAACCCAACCCTTGGAAAAGTGTGATTGACCAAGTAAACCATGATTAACCAAATGGCCTATTAAGCATTCAAACATGCATTTTGAATTTAAATATCTCCGCATTGCTTAGGACCACTTTTATTGGATCCAAAATATCATTTGAAGTGATTTAGTTAAACCACAACTCTTGGTCAAACATAGTTGACCAAGTAAATTAGTTTGACCAATCAAGCCTATACTTAAATCCAATTCAATTCTAATGCTCTAAGCTTCACTAAATCTAATTAAACCCTTAAGAATGTCTATTAGGTCCCTAGGAACTACCCATAGGATACCCAATCCTTGGGTCCACTTGGATTAGCCATATGACAGAACCCAAGTTATCAAGAGAGGCTTCCCTTGAGCCAATTCTTAAAACAAGACAAATTGACCCAAAATAATGCTTACATTAGGTCCATTATGACCCCTTGAACCTACCCTAGGTGGCCCATCCATTGGACCCACTTGGGCTAGGAATTAGGCTAACCTCAAAGTGATCAAATTAACTTTGCATTGAGCCAACTTCAACTTATCTTTACCAAAAAAAATTGCCACTTGCATTGCATAGGCCTAGGTCATGTGCACCTACCATGGTCAACCCAACCCATGGGTTGACTTGGACAGGAATTTTTTTTTCTTTTTTGATAATCTGCATTTTGCATTAAAATAAAAACAAAAGAGTACTATTAAAAACTACTAAGTGATAGAATACCTATCACACTCCTCCTTTAATAAGGAAATAAATAAAGGAGGTACCTTATTAAAATCTAAAACATCCCAAATAAAATCATCATCTAAAGCATAGTTAGCATAACAATCAGCTAACTTATTACAATTCCTATTTGAAAAATTAAAGATTGTCAAACTCCTTAAGAAAAGACAAGTCTTCTACCTCATCCCCCTTTGCAATCGAGTCCATCTTTCCATATGATTCCTGTAGATACTTGATAATATTGAAGTTATATCCTTCAATAATTAAGCCTTTTGCTTCAAACATCCACTTTTGAAATACCTTCTTCAATGAATAAAATACCAATAATTCCAAATAACCACTATCCCAATGTAAGAGTTTAAAACCAAACGCAAGAAGAAATCTTCCCTTGTGATGTCTAAAAATTCCACCCACAACCACCAAATTTGAATCTAAAAGAGAAGCATCAATATTTAACTTAATCTATTTAGGTGGAGGAGGGTGCCAATAATTTGAAGACAGCTGACTCTGGTTAACACCCCATGGCCCGAATAAAGATTTAGTTTTGAAGAGATTAATGCATATGTAATTGCATTAGAAGCAATAAAGGATAATCCACTTTCCTTACCACCATGAATAACAAAGTTCTTAATTTTCCAAGAGAAGAATACCAAAGCACAATAGAGATAAGAAATAAAAGGATAAATTTTGGAAAGCACCTTCAACTCCTTCTTGGGATCCACAAATGTAAAAAAATAGGAACCAAAATTCCCCATCTATTTACCTATGCAAAAACCAGAATTAGTTTAGAGCAGTTAACCGCCACATGTTCCACTTCTTCTAATGCATTACATCATCTTGGACATGTTGTGATCCGAAAGCCTTCTACCATAAATAAAATCCTTTGTAGGAATATCATTTTTCTATAGTCACCACCAAAATAACTCCAACCAAGGAGATAGTTTCAAACATTTCATCCAACTCCAGTAATCTACCTCTAGAAACTTTTCTGTGACAGAGTCCAATGTCATGGCTGTAATGGACTTACCAAAAAAATTTTCTCTTAAGCTCCAGTCTATCATTAATCAGCTTTGGTAAAATTTTTATTTGAATAATACTCTCAATCAAAGTCTTTCCGAAATACTTGATTAGCGCCTCTACGTTCCAATTACCTTCCTCAATAACATTATCCAATGCAAAGAATTCACCACCCAATATAGCAACAAACGTAGGTCATTTATCAATTGGCTTATCCAACAACCAAATATCACTTAAGGTGTTAATCGCTGAACTTGAAGCAATGTTCCACCTAGTTAAAGTCCAAAGATGAACAACACCATTACATAAAAGTATATACCTCCAGTGCCCATCTCTAAAGAGTTTGAGGGAGCTTTGATGAAATCTATCCATCAAAATGCCAACTATACCTCCAGTGCTCCTCCGGCCAGGGTCTCTTGAGAATAAACGTTCCTGAGATCCATATAAACTTACTTAAAGAAATAAATAGTAAGACAATTGTAAATTCTTGAATTTTTCCTGGACAACACCACTAAAATACACATTTTCACTGGATTTTAAAACAATAAATAATAACACAATTTGAACTTAACAGAAACTTTTAGAGCAAGATAACAGGATCAGGTTTGGATTTAAAATTAAGAATCTAGTAATGAATGTAAACAAACAAAAATTTATTATTGTAAAGCTTACTTTATAGGTTATAATTGAGTACATGTATGTAGCTACTCCTGTAGCTTCTAAACCATCTATCTTTTCTTGTTTTACATTCCGTAAACCTGTCATCAAGTTGTCAACCAAATGTTAAAATCTATTGTCTATTCTAAATTTCTAGTCTACAGTATGTTTGAGATTGGATAATCCTCTACTACTAC
This sequence comes from Dendrobium nobile, assembly GCA_022539455.1. Classification (NCBI taxonomy): domain Eukaryota; kingdom Viridiplantae; phylum Streptophyta; class Magnoliopsida; order Asparagales; family Orchidaceae; genus Dendrobium; species Dendrobium nobile. The sequence goes on from CM039727.1 coordinate 29,983,064, forward strand.
TGAGATGACCAAATCACAACATTAAAATAAGAATCATCATTTGAGGTAATGGTCCATACAGGTAAAATTATTAAATTAAGTGATGATAGTCTAGGCTACAACTAAAGAAGTTGAAAATGACAATTTTGGAGTACATGTGAACTCTCTACTATTGTGTGGTAGCCATTTCCATCCATTATCTATTATTGTTTAAGAGGAAAGCATCATCTGAATTTTCTAATTCTCCACCTTCTACATTTTATAAATGACCAGTTATTTCTTCCTTATCTAAAAGGAAGAGGAAGTTTATGATGATGCTAAAAGGACTTTCCCACAACTATGCCTCTAATATTGGGCATTCAAAAGACGTGTTTCTAAAAAGTAGAAAGGGATTTATTACCAACTAAGAAAAGTCAAAGCTCTCGAGGAAATAAATCCCCCCATCTCTTTAAAGAAAAGAGTAAACTTTAAAACACCTAATTCTGTTGATCCACTTATTGTAATTAATCATTCTAAGGAATTGAAGAAGTTTTCGAATTTCAAAAATCAAATAATAGCAATTAGTCATCAGTTCACACAATTTTTAGAAAGGTCTTTTAGAATTTGGAATTCACCCCATTTTTGTAATATTTCAACATCTCCATTTATATATCACCTTCACATAGGTAAAAATCTACCTAAATTTTATCGTCGCTCTTTGGTCCATGAATCACTAAGAGTTTATCGACACCTTTTAGAACGTAGCTAATCATCTTCTTACTCAGATATAATAAGGCTAAAAGTAGTAAATCAACCAACTTTAATATCTAATAAGAAAAGGATTTGATGACCTAAAATTGTAGCAACTCTGATTGTATTATCCAAAGTCAAGGAATAACAAAGGAATTGATAAAAACAAAAGGCAAAACTCTAATCAAGTCATCATCTTTTTTTTGCTTTTTCTGTTGAGTAGATCTATAGATCATATGTTGGGTAGATCTATAGAAGAAATGATGAATCACTTAAAGAAGTGTAATAGACATATAAATAATTAAGAAGCTGCTGAAAAAGCTGATATAAACTTACAAAATGATGAGATGTTTGAGAGGCATTTGTAGGGTTGGTACTCAATCATCAACGCATATGGAAAAGGATAAAGCTGAATCTAGTCTTATTGAAATTAAAGCTTAGGAAAGTGATATACTAGAGTTAATCTAATATCTATTAGTCAACTTGAATTAAAAAGATGGACAAATCTCTAGGATGGAAAATAAATAGAAGAAATAATGGATTCTATTATTGCCATGCAGAATAAAGAATCTCTTTCATTAAATACACAAATAGAGTCACCTTGGGATGAATCCATATAGATAAACAATTAAAAGTAAATAGTTATAAAAGAAAAAGCAGATGGTATAGAAGCAAGTTAAAGAGGTGTTAGGATAGTCTTAGGGTATCTCATGGGTTCTAAGGGTTAGTCCATAACTAGAGAAATACATTTTAGTTTTGTATCCAGAAGGATTCATGCCACCTTCATTCAAAAACTTTGATGGCATGGGTAACCCAAAATAATATCTAACACACTTTATAGCCATTTATTGTAATGCTAGAGGTATTGATGCATTATTATTCTAATAGTTTATTAGCAGATTATCTAGAATTGAATTTGATTGGTATGTCATACTTCCCAATGGGCCAGTTCTTACCTTTTTAGAATTTTAAAGTTTATTTATTAAAATATTATTTGGAACAAAACACCAAATCATTATTAAGGATTTGTTTGTAGAGAAATAGAAACCTCATAAAAATTTAGTAGACTATATTCTGAGATGGAGAAATCTTAGCTTGAGATGTGAATCATAGTTTTGAGGATAACATTATTTAGAAATTCTTATAAGGAATATTCATGGTTTAATGGCTTTTCTGTTTAAATATTTCACAATGAAGTCATTTGATAAGTTATTAAGGAAAGCCTCTAATCCAAGAAGAAGTTTTTTGGTTTTAATTCCTAAAAGATCATTCTACAACATATGTATTGTAATAAGGTTCCTCCTTATTTTATTCCTTTATTAAAGGAGGAGTGTAATAGAATAGCTATCACCTAGTAGTTTGTAATAGTTTCTTTTTCTTATTTAATGCTATATGCAGTTACGAAAAAAAAAACGTAGGGAAATCCAAACCTCTGAAAGTGTTCAAAAGGAAAATTTGGGTCAGTTTTGATAGTTGACGAGGTTAAACAGTCAATGAAGGTTCAAATAGTGAATCCAAATCATCCTTCTCAGTATCAATAATATAGTGGATCATAATTAATCAATACTTGAGATCTCAATCTTATCTAACTGTAGATAAGAGAAGGAAAAGGTCTGAACCTCTCATAAATAAAACTTACTCTTTTAAAAGGGAAACTATTAAAATAAACTTTAAAATCTATTGATGAAATCCAAGTTTAAACTTCATGACACTAAGAGGCTGGAACCCAATTATTTCCCATATCACCAGACGATTAGTGATGAATTGGAAAATTCTATAAGCTTCAAGGAATGGCTTGAAAAAATAAAAATCTTGGATGGTTATAATACCTAAGGAATATTTAGTAGATTTGAGTTGAGGATTTACTAAATATGTGATTGACGAGACTTGTGTAACCTCTCTTATTTTAAAATTTGATCATGATTAGGATATTACATTATCCAATTCTTCTAAAGGATTCTCAATAAAGTTTGTCTTTCATCTATTCATGTATCTCTAGGAGCATAGAGCCCCATTTAAGTTGATCTAGTAACACTAGAGGAAGTTTAGAATAAAACTCTGATCAAAGAGTTCAAGGAAGTGTGAGTTAGTCAAGCTTTGTAGTCTCAAAGAAGAAAAAAAATGTAAATGTAAAATTATTTAGAAGAAATAGTAATTTCTACATAAAGGGGACCTAAATCGCCTGCATTCCATACTCTGTATAACTTTTATTTTATCCCAACTGGGATTAAGAAAGAAATGAAAAAGGATTCTATAAACATTTTATTTATCTCTATTAATGATGATTTGATTAGACATTTAACAAATATAGTTGAGAATAATTCTTAATAAACAAAATTGAATTTGAATGAGTATGAGAAATCTCTTCAATACATCTCTTATAGAGATTCCCATATCTTTGATGTTCAGGGTGATCCTATCAACTTTGAGATAGAGATGTCTAATTTTAATAATTCATTTGATGATAACTCAAAGGAAATCAATAATTAAGTGATATATAATCCTATTTCTTCTTTTTCCAAGAGGTAGTTCAAGTGAATCTTCATAGTGGTAAACTTCTACCACCATGAGTTTCAGTCACAAATTTAGGAAGAAAAGTGGTTGATAATATGAAAATGTCAGATCCACCTTAGCTAATACAAAATCAAAATATAGTTAGCCCAGAGATTCCTAAAGTAGACTATAAGTTCTAAGCTCATCTTAAAAAACTGCCTACAAAAATTGAGTATTTATGATGCTCTACTTCTTTCAATAGAAATTAGAGAGGTTTTAATCAAAGTTTTACTTGATCCATAGATATGTATGACTCAGTTAACATCAACATAGTCAAAAGTAGCAATATACTTCATAGGGATTCAAAGAATGACATTCTTATATGAAGACTTGCTATCGGGAATAACTAATCACAACTACTTGTTATATATTTGATAAGTAGTAATAATTTCAAGTTATCTCATATCCTTCTAGATTTGGGTGCATCGGTCAACATAATGACTCTTAGAATTCTTGCATCCTTAAAAATGGATACTCATAAACTTAGTTTTTATGAAATGATTTTGGGAGGATTCAATAAAATAGGCAAGAGAGCTTTCAGCTTAGTAACCCTTCTATTAGAAATAAAATGCCTAAAAATTGAAGCCAAATTTCACATAATAGATTTAAAGGCTTCTTTTAATTCTTTCCTGGGTAGACCCCAATTTCATGAATATAGAATAGTGTCTTCCACCCTACATCAGTGTATTAAAAACTCTCATGAGGGAGTTGAACACTATATCTAAGGTGATTTGCAATCATTCCCAATTTATGAAGTTGGTATATATAAATACACTTCATATTATTTTCCTAAAAGAGCAAACAGTCTTCTCTAAAAAAATTAAACTTGTTGAAGTAGAAAAAAAAGAAAAAGAAAAAGAAAGAAAAATAAGTAGAAAAAGGAAAAATAAAAAAAGAAGAAAAAGAAGGAAAAAGAAATAAAGAAATGAAAAAGAAAAGTAACTTGATCTCAAACATGATGTTCATTGGTAACCTTCTCCTCCTTCATAAAGAGGTGGTAGACTCACTCAGTGATCTAGAGGGAGAGGAAGGGGATTGTTAACCCTTGTATAATACCTACAAAAAAAAAAGCGTACCTCTGCTACGCCGAGACGCCCAAATCTCCGCAAATACTGCAAAAATCAGGCAATGAATCCTGCTTAATCAGCGCCGTTTGCATCACTTCCCGGAATTCCTGCGTAAAACCTGCGACGATGGCCTCGATTTCGCTCCTTTCTCCCCTCTCACGCCCTGCCATGGCCAAATCCCATAAACCTCCCGAACTGAGAGAAAGGGAGAGGGTGGGTTTTAATTTTATTATTATTATTATTTATTTTTAATTATAATTAATTAGTTTAAATTACAAAATTAGTGATAATTAGTTAAACTTAATTACAGTTAATTATATTAAATATAATTAAAATTTGATTAATAAAAATTAGTTAGCTAAGGCTAATTATGTTTAATTAGTGTTAATTATAATTATTAATTAATTAATTGTAGATTAATTTTTAATTAATTATAGTAATTATAATTAATTATTTTTAAATGATAATTAATTATTATTAATCATTAATTAATCATAATTAATTGAATTTAATTATGTTTAATTATTTTAATATAATTAATTATTAATTAAATATATATTAATTATAATTAATTAAATCTAATAAAGATTTATTCTAATTAATTATGATTATTAATAACTAATTATAATAAAATATGTATATATATATATATATATATAATCCCTTCCCTCTCCTTCCTCGATGTTCGTGTCGGACCGAAAAACCGCCCCAAACACGCCTTTAGTGCGCGTGGTGGGATGAGACCCCAGTGCGACACCTACGACGAGGTAGGCGAGTGACCCCTCGATCCATGTGTCAACCACGACAACCCCGCGGAGGTATGAATCTTTCTAAACTTAAAATCTTGCTTCAATGTTCATGGCGAACCGAAAAATTGCCCCAAGCATGCTGAAAGTTCATTGGGGATGTTAAGCCCTATGAACTTAGTCCCAAGCAAACCAAGAGGGGGGGTGAATTGGTATTTTAAAAATTTTCTTTTCACAAAGAACGAAAAACACAAACCAAAATCACACCACGAGGAAAAATAAATGTAGAAATTTAAATGTGCGGAAGCAAGAAATAAGAACACAGAAATTTATAGTGGTTCGGTCAACTCGACCTACGTCCACTCCCCGGAGGCACCCTCTGAGAATTGTACTACCAACGTGACTCTCCTTTAGCCCCCACAGCTAGGCGGAGAAGCCTTTACAACGAACCCCCTTTTTGCCTCCCCGGCAAGGCAGAGAGCCTATCACCTTTTGCTTCCTCCTGAAGCTGGCAGAGAACCACAACCAAACGCTGACTCCTTACCTCTACCGACCCTTCCATGAATGAAAAACTCTGGATGAAGAAGAAGCAGAGCGATCCTTGAAGCAACCCTTGTGAATTCCCTAACAAGCTCCCCCTCACAAGATCCTCTCTCTCTCCTTCTCTCTCTTTCTCTCCTCAAGACCTTCTCAGGTCAAGGCAGCAGCACAAAGGTTGTTCAAAATGTTGAATAAGAGCTCTTAAATAGAAGAGCTTCAAAAGAGCTCATTAATTGCAAGTTGCTGACAATATCGTCCAGGCCGATATGTACATAGGCCTGGCCGATCAGTACATATCTCAGAAGATAGGCCTGGGCATTGCCCTATTTTGGGTGCTGGATGATTGAAAATTGACCTGATCGTCCTAGCCGATCTCACGATCGTCTAGGCCACTTAGTTCAGTTCAGAAGAAAATCGTCTTGAGCATCGCCCTGTTTTCATGCTGGCCGATCCCGATCGTCCAAGAGTAACGAAGGATATCGAATATATCGTCCTGGCCGATCCTGCGATCGTCCAGGATGATGTGATCGTATCAATCATCCTTAGTTACTTCCCTAATTTGTCTGTTCATTTAAGGCATAATTGTGAATATCATCCAGGCCGATCAATGATCGTCCGCGCCGATAATTTAAAAATACAGTATACCTTATCTGTCTATGGCGGCAACTTCTTTCTATTTTGGCTTATCGTCCTGGCCGATACACGTATCGTCCAGGCCGATATGTTAATGTCGGCTACCTTAATTAAGAATCCTTAATTAGACTTTCTATTTTAAGCCTGATCGTCCAGGATGATGTGAATATCGTCCTGGCCGATATGAGTAAAAATAGAAATTCTAAGTCTCTCAAGTGTGTGTGTGTGTAGGGTTACTTAGCATCAGTCTCTTTGACCATTTACAAATAGACTCAAGAAGAGAAAAAAGCAAAGTACAGACTGACTCAACCCTAAACCTACGCAATCCTGAACTGGCTTTGTCTGTACGTCTGATCTTCGATTCCTGAAAAGTTAGAAGAAATAAGTAGTCCAAGAAGATCAATAGTGTTTGTCAATCATCAAAACATAAGTCATGAAAATAGATTTGCAACAATCTCCCCCTTTTTGATGATGGCAAAACACTACGAAAATAATTAGTAGTAAAAGTACGGGATCGACAAGTAAAAAGAGCATCATAAACTTCTTCCCCTTTTGACATATCAAAAAGGAGGAGGGAACACAAAAGAACAATAGCAAATTTTTTTTTTCACCAAGGCATGAAAATGATATAGTATTCCATGTGATTGATTTAAAAATTTGTGAGTTAATGAGTTAACAATCTCAACAATCCATAGAATAGTAGAATATCCGATCATGGTTACCCTTAGCTCAGACATTTTCTTAGGGTAGAATCGTCTTTTGAAATCAATGACCTAACTCAAAGAATTAATTGGATATGAAAAAAAAAATCCATCCATCATTTGACTCAAGAAAAAACTATTTTTATAAAATAATGAACCAAAGTAAATTTATCACGATCGCAAAACAATCGAAATCAAGCCTTTGAGCTCCAAAACTTCTAAGTTCTAAGAGATTTAAAAGGAAAGAATAGCTTGCTTTTGAGTGGGCTCATTTTATACCTCTTGTCAATTTGAATGGCGCTTTGCGCATCTTTTTATAGATTTTTAATTTTGGCGTCTTTGCGCCTCTTTTGTTGGCATCATTGGCCAAAAAAAATTTTTTTTTTTAATTTTTGCAAGCTACATTTTCTTTTACAACCTCTTAAAAAACACTTAGTTGTGAGTATATCTTCTTAGATATTAGAGTATAGGAGCTCTCTCTCTAACATAGAGAAGAATTACCACAAACAGAATTAATAATCAAAGACAAGAGCAACGAGGGGTCTTGATGTTACAAAAAGACTTTAAATATTATCAATACAAGATAGATTTGCTTGAGCAAGCTTAAGAAAAGATTTTAATTTCATACACAATCTTTAATTTGAGATAGATTTTTGATTAGAAAAGAAAATTATGCCACTAAAATAGGTTAGAGAAAGAGACACAATTACCAAATATTTATACCATCTAAGAGATTAGGAGATGAAAACCACATTGACTACAACTTTTCAAAAGCAAGGACAAGGAATATATTACCATTTTAGCGATGATTTTGAAGACCAAGTAAAAAGAAACAAAAGAGAAATAAAACACACCAAAAACTAAGAGAAAAAAAATAAAAAAAATAAAAAAAAAACAAAAGCAAAAGAAAGTAACTAAAAGTTTCATGCATTTATGTCAATCACACCCAATCTGGTTCTTAAGGAGCTGAAAGTGTCGAAGGCCAGTGGTTTAGTAAAGATGTCAGCCAATTGATTTTCAGTTGTCACATGGTGTAACTCAATGTCTCCCTTAGTCACATGATCTCTAATGAAGTGATGCCTAATGTCAATGTGCTTAGTCCTTGAATGTTGCATAGGATTCTTAGAGATGCATATGACACTAGTGTTGTCACAAAAGATTGAGATGGTGCCTACAGGTAATCCTAAATCCAATACCTGTTGTTTCAACTAAAGGACTTGGGCCACACAACTTCTAAGAGCGATGTACTCAACTTCAGCAGTGGAAAGAGCAATAGAGTTTTGCTTTCTACTAGACCAAGAGACCAAAGAATGTCCAATGAATTGACATGTTCCTGAAGTGCTCTTTCTATCCACCTTACATCCTGCAAAATCAGAGTCAAAAAAATCAATAATCTGAAAAGAAGTGCTGTGTCTAGGGTACCAAATCCCTAAGCCTTGTGTCCCCAAAAGGTATCTAAAAATTCTCTTAACTACAGTCCGGTGGGACTCCTTAGGGTCAGCTTGAAATCTAGCACAAAGGCAAACACTAAACATAATGTCAGGTCGGCTCGCAGTCAAGTAAAGTAAAGATCCAATCATGCCTCTATACTTCTTCTGATCAACAGACTTACCACTTGGGTCCTTGTCCAATGGAGCACTAGAAGTCATGGGAGTGTTAATTGGCTTAGCTTTGTCCATCTCATTTTTTTTCAAAATGTCCTTTATGTATTTTATTTGATTCAAAAAAGTTCCATCCTCCAATTGTTTTATGCTAAACCCCAAAAAGTAGGAAAATTCTCTGATCAAACTCATCTCAAACTCTCTACTCATTATTTTAGAGAATTCCTCACATAATTTTTTATTAGAAGATCCAAAGAGTATGTCATCCACATAGATCTGAATAATGAGTAAATCATCTCCAACTCTCCTGAGAAAAAGGGTGGTGTCTACGCTTCCCTTGACAAACTCCCTCTCTAGTAAGAATGTGCTAAGCCTCTCATACCAAGCTCTTGGTGCCTGCTTTAAACCATACAAAGCCTTTTTTAATTTAAACACATGATTTGGAAATTAAGAGCTCTCAAATCCTGGGGGTTGTTCTACAAAAACATCTTCTTTTATTTCCCCATTTAAAAAGGCACTCTGGACATCCATTTGAAAAAGCTTAAATATTTAATAACAGGCAAAGGCTAATAGCACTCTAATGGCTTCCAATCTAGCTACTGGGGCAAAAGTCTCCTCAAAGTCTATCCCTTCTATTTGATTGTACCCCTTAGCCACCAATCTTGCTTTATTCCTTACCACCACTCCTGAATCATTCACCTTGTTCTTAAAGACCCACTTTGTCCCAACTACACTTTGTCCCTTAGGTCTTTTTACAAGCTCCCAAACATCATTCCTAACAAATTGATTCAATTCTTCTTGCATTGCTAAAATCCAAAAGTCATCAGTAAGGGCTTGGTTAATGGTGGTGGGTTCAGTCATTGAGATAAAGGCAGAGTGGTTCACCTCCTTCCTAAGTCCATGTCTAGTCTTAACTCCACTAGAAGGGTCTCCTAAGATCAAATCCTTGGGGTGATTTGTAGAGTATCTCCAATCTCTAGGCAAAGTGTGTGAGGGTTCACCCCTTTCATCAAAAATTTCTACTCCTTCATTACTTTGGTGCTCTCTCCCCTTCCCCAAATTTTCTACTCCACTTGTAATCTCTTCAACATCAAAAGTCCATTCAGTAAAAGCAACTTCAGTTTTAATGCCATTAATTTCACGAGAAGGTGGAGAATAACCTTCTTTGATAAGCATCCACATGCGATAATCAATAGATTGCAAAAAAGTAGACATGCGGGTTTTCCAGAAATCAAAAAGCAAGTTGTCAAACAAGGGAGGTCGTGTAATTAAATAACCTTCCATAGTGTTACGATTCCCAAGGTTAGCCATGGATCAAAAATTCAAAAGTTTTTAAAAACTTATTTTATGAAAACCTGCTCTGATACCACTTGAAAGTTCGTTGGGGATGTTAAGCCCTATGAACTTAGTCCCAAGCTAACCAAGAGGGGGGTAAATTGGTATTTTAAAAATTTTCTTTTCACAAAGAACGAAAAACACATAAATCAAAATCACACCACGAGGAAAAATAAATGCGGAAATTTAAATGTGCGGAAGCAAGAAATAAGAACACAGAAATTTATAGTGGTTCGGTCAACTCGACCTACGTCCACTCCTCGGAGGCACCCTCCGAGAATTGCACTACCAACGTGACTCTCCTTTAGCCCCCACAGCTAGGCGAAGAAGCCTTTACAACGAACCTCCTTTTTGCTTCCCCAGCAAGGCAGAGAACCTATCTCCTTTTGCTTCCTCATGAAGCTGGCAGAGAACCACAACCAAACGCTGACTCCTTACCTCTACTGACCCTTCCACGGATGAGAAACTCTGGACGAAGAAGAAGTAGAGCGATCCTTGAAGCAACCCTTGTGAATCCCCTCATAAGCTCCCCCTCACAAGATCCTCTCTCTCTCTCCCTCTCTCTCTTTCTCTCCTCAAGGCCTTCTCAGGTCAAAGAAGCAGCACAAAGGTTGTTCAAAACGTTGAACAAGAGCTCTTAAATAGAAGAGCTTCGAAGGAGCTCATTAATTACAAGTTGCCGACAATATCGTCCAGGACGATATGTACATAGGCCTGGCTGATCAGTACAAATCTCAGAAGATCGGCCTGGGCATCGCCTTGTTTTGGGTGCTAGACAATTAAAAATTGACCTGATCGTCCCGGCCGATCTCACGATCGTCCAGGCCGATTAGTTCAATTCAGAAAAAAATCATCCTGAGCATCGCCCTGTTTTCATGTTGGCCAATCCCAATCGTTCAAGAGTAACCAAGGATATTGAATATATCGTCCTGGCCAATCCTGCGATCGTCTAGGACGAAGTGATCGTATCAATCATCCTTAATTACATCCCAGATTTGTCTGTTCAATTAAGGCATAATTGTGAATATCGTCCAGGCCGATAATTTAAAAATACAGTATACCTTATCTGTCTATGGCGGCAACTTCTTTCTGTTTTGAGCTTATCATCCTGGCCGATACACGTATCGTCCAGGCCGATATGTTAATGTCGGCTGCCTTAATTAAGAATCCTTAATTAGAATTTCTGTTTTAAGTCTGATCATCTAGGATGATGTGAATATCGTCCTAGCCGATATGAGTAAAAATTGAAATTCTAAGTCTCTCAAGTGTGTGTGTGTGTAGGGTTACTTAGCATCAGTCTCTTTGACCATTTACAAATAGACTCAAGAAGAGAAAAAAGTAAAGTACAGACTGACTCAACCCTAAACCTACGCAATCCTGAACTGGCTTTGTCTGGACGTCCGATCTTTGATTCCTAAAAAGTTAGAAGAAACAAGTAGTCCAAGAAGATCAATAATGTTTGTCAATCATCAAAACATAAGTCATGAAAATAGATTTGCAACACACGCCTTTAGTGCGCGTGGTGGGATGGGACCCCGGTGCGGCACCTACGGCGAGGCAGGGTCGCTCATAAGTACCTCCAAGTAGGGGGAAATAAAAAATTGCTTATTTTTCAAAAAAATGCTTTTTAAAACCCTAAGCACGCCTTTAGTGCGCGTGGTGGGAGAAAAATAAAAATGCAACCATCGCGATGTCTCACCAACACCAACCGTGCACGTCTTTAGTGATGTGGCGGGTAGGCGGCCTCTTGGTTTTTCCCCTAAACGGGGGAGACGCCGGGAGGCTGCCGAATTTTTGTCTGAAATACAGACAAGGACTTGGAAAATTTGGGACCTGGACTTGATTGAACTCAGAAGAACGACGGATTACTTGTACTTGGACTCTTGAACAAAATATAAATAACTTAATAAAGAATTAAACCCAAGTAAAATAAAATTGAACTGGACTCAAGAAAGAACTTGATTGAACTCTACAAGTATCACAATGGACTTGATATTGAACATTCAAGCTCAAATGACTTGAATCAAAACATAAAGCTTGAACTTCCAAAGGAACTGCAATGAAGAATTGAGTTAGAACATGGTCTTGAGCTCGAATGACAACAGGGGACTTGATTTGAGCTACATAAAGAACCAAGGTTGAAATGAACTTGATGTAAGAAAGGTCTAACTTCAATTTGACCTTGCACATTGAACTAGAATTAAACTCATAAGCTTAAACCAAGGAATATGAATTTTAAAGAACTTGGATCTGAATGAAGCATTTGAGTTGAGCCAAACTTTGTATTGTTTAAATAAGCATCAATCAATGAAATAGGGGAGAAGGAGGGCATCCAAGCGTGATCAACATGCAAGAAAAAATCAAGTGAAAGTGCAATCAAATTGCAAATGATCATTTGTGATATGCAAAAACTAATTGACAATCATGGGTTCTCAATCAAGATCAAATGGATATTTCACATAGAGAAGCATGACACAAATCGCTAAGTGATGGATTGGACCTCCGAATAATAGATGCGCAATCGTAGAGGAACGATCATATTCACCCAAATGAAAATTGCCATATGAACAAGGAGTGGTGAAATTGATGTAGCTCAAGTCATTCAATCAAAGTGACATGCTTACAATGACTAAATGAGGAACATGGAAATATGCCTACAACTAGTAGTGTAGGGTTTTCCTACAAATATTTCAAAGCCTTCTTTTCAAGTAAGATTTAAATATCAATGGATAATGATTGTTGAGAAGCCACTTTCAAGGATAATAGATCCATAAACGCATGCTTGAATGAAGATTCAAAGTTGATTTGAGAAGCATAAGATAATCATAAGTTTCATACAGAAGATGTCACATGGCTCTAAGTAAACACACTACAATTCTTTGCAAATATCAAGAGCTAGTGTACAAGAGATATATCAACCCTTGCAATCACTGATAATAAACAAGTTGCATAAGTAATGAGTCATTTATGAACATAGATATACCTACAGTAGGTTATCTATGAAAAGATGCATAAGTTCCTACAAGAAAAAGAGATCGACAGTGATAAATGCAAATACCAACAAGTATTCGTAGGGGACCCGATGCCTAGAAGTGCAATCGAAGATCAAAGACCCAGAGCAAAGAAGTAAAAGAGTTGTGATAGAGGAAAGCATTACAGCCAAGGCAGGAGATTAGTTAGTGCACTATGATCCACCTGCAGAAAGCAACGAGTAGTGCACGACAATCCACCTATACGAAGCAGCAAATAACTCGATTCAGAAGCTGCTACGCCATGCCACCGGATATGCAACATTCGTATAAGCAGACAGAAGGCGTCTACGAATACTTTCAAAGTACCCCTGCACATGCACCGTAGCTTGTATACACATAGGTACACTAAAAGGGGAAATTGTAATCAAAACCAGCATGAGCCCTAGCGAGCGTCTTATTGGTACACACGTGACGTCTAGGGATGCTGCACGGGTTATTAAATTTGAACCCGATCCTTCAAAGTAGATAAAAGGAGTCGACATGGTTTAATTATAAAATGCCCCAAACCTGCATGGGCCCCGGTGAGCGTGTTAATGGTACACACGTGACGTCTATGGATACTGCGCGGGTCAACAAGTGAATTCAAATTCGAACCCGATCCTTCTATACAGATCAGTAGAGTCGGCGGGGTTCAAACCATTAAACAAATATGTGGCCGTGGTGACCAGAATATTTGTTTTAATACATTCATATTAGGCCTTCAAAGCCTAAAAATAAGAGAATTCACTCTCAAATGCATAAAGCCTATGAAATCCGATCCTCTATCGATAATTTGATAGAGTAGACAAGATTCAATCAATAAAAGAAAAATGACCCCAAATACCCTGATGATGGTCGTGTTGAATGCAGATCTCAATCGGAGGGGTTCCCAAATATTTTTAAATATCTCGCAAATATCCAATGTACATTTCAAATGTCTTTCAAAAAGCACCTAAAACCCAAAAACTCTACAAAACCCAAAATCACCACAAAAATCCAAAAAAACCCAAAATATTTAAAAATGAAACTATCCATCAATGCTTAAAGCAAAGCCCATCCATCCTCCGCAACAGTCTGCCAAGGTGGACAAATTCAAATTTACTTCAGCTCACAAAGGGCCAAATGCCTATTCGAAAATATCACTAGGATCCATTCTCAAACAATCTCTTGCCAGCAAGGACGTGGTACGTGTCATCTAACCGGCAGTTTCACCATCAAATGACACTGCAGGTAAACGGTTATGACCCGGGGCCCTCTAAACTGAGTGGTTTTGCCGCTAAATGGCACCAAAGATAGCGATTATGGCTAGAGCCATCACATTCCTTAGTGGCTTTAAATCCTTGAGATATGAATCAATAGGATATGATTGATAGGGTGCAAAGCCCTCTGTTAACTAAGGTGGATTCAAATTTGTCCCCTTAGACAAATATTCAACCCCGATCTACAAGGTCCCCTTGGACGAAGCAACCCATGGCTGGGACGACGGAACCATAGGATCTTGATCGGGTCTATCATCCATTCCCCCACCATCCGCTTTAAGTGCAAGATCATGAAAATTTCTATTTTAAATATCAACTCCATCCAAAACTTTCAAATTCTCAAACATCCAAATATCCAAACACTTCCAAATCCCAAACACATTGCTGCTACTATATGCCAGATAACACGTATCTCTACATATTTGATTGACGACTAGCCTTAATCGAAAGTTCTCTCTCATGATCGGGAGGGGTAATTAACTATAGGGGCTTGCGCCTATAGGAAACCAGAACACAGATCATAAAGTCTTCACAAAATGAGAGCGAAATCTCTGGGTAGTGTCTTATCTACAAAACCCATCTGCCTTCTAAAATTTACCTCAAAACTTAGTTCGTTAAAACTCCCTCGCCAAAGAAAAAGCAAATCAGCGCGGCGGTGATGCTGGGGATGAATTTTAGGAGCCCACAGGGATAAAAAATTGAAATAATAAAAGAAAACAGAAAAGATTATATTCACATAAAGGTGCATGTAATAGATATTAATTTGGAAACTAGGTCAGAGGATTAATAATACGTGTTTGTGAAAACCAACAGGATGTAGATTATATGAATACTATCATATAACCAAAGTTTAAAATTTCTATAGAAGTGGATAACAATAAGGATAGGTTTTAAGTCGCTAGGGAATATAATTCAGCTATATATACTATGGAAAGGTTAAAAAGTATGTAGAGAACATAACTCTAAGTTTGTTATCCCAAAATAATGTAATTGGGTTGGTAATGAAAGTCTCTCATACTCTTAATCTGAATAATAATGTAAATACATTTATTACATATAGAAGTAACAATATAGAAATTGATGTAATCCTTGATGATCAAATTACCAATAAAATAATAAAATAACCTTTTGACTGGAACTCCAACTATGTAAAAAAATTTTCTAAGTAAGATATAACACTGCCAACTTGAATTGGTAGTGAAGCTTAACAGCTCAAAACCAATTTAATACTGAATATTACAAACCAAAGTTAAAAGTAGGTTGTGTCTTTGGTACTCAATGTTCCTTTGATGATGATTAATATTGCTCAATTATAACCTACAATCGATAGTCTAATAGTCTTTTTGTAAAGGACATTTAATCTTTTAACTAACTTTGTTTATAGTCTTCGAAAGATTTCAATGACTTTAAAGTTAGGAATGCCCCATACAAAATTGAAGAGGAGATTAAATATATAGTTGATAATCTTAAATAAATAAACTTGGGCAATGATGAAGGCCATCATTCAATCTTCGTAAGTTCTTTATTGAATGAGAATGAAGGCAAGTAAAATGACCAAGTTTATTATAAAATTCAAAGATAATTTTACTTGAAGTTATAAAGAATTGCTTAGATTATATCCAGACATAGCAGTCCATAAGTTAGAAATTTAGCTTCATATTGTTCATGCAAATAAAGCACCCTGACATATGCGATTCAAAATTAAATAATAAGTACTAGTTGAATTCAAGAAATTAATAGAAGCTATTTTCATAAACAAAAAGAAATATATGTCCTGGTTTCCTAAATCAGTAGTAAACAATGCACTTTACACTTGTAGTAGATGATTTCACCTTGAATATTAATAAGGGTGACTTATAAGGATAATTTCTTATTATCAATTAAATTAAAATTGTAATAATTTGACCATTCTAATTTATATCCAAATGGTTGTGTATTGTTTTACATTTTAGTTAATTTTAAATTGTCAAATTATTTCTTAGGCTAATGAAGCTGATCAATAGATGAACACACCATTGCTGAAGGATAAGTAAAAGCTTAATCTAGGGGGAATATGTTAAGTTAAAAATATGTAGGGTTTTATTTTCTTGAATTCTAGTAATATTATTACTTTTAGTTGATAATGTAGAGAAATTATTAAAAAAATATAGAAAAATCACAAATTTTTAACTAGTGTCGCAATGCTTAATCAACTAGTGCCACAAACACGACTTGAACCTCCTGACCTCCTGCTCTCTCTCCCATGGACTGATACTTCTCCCTCACACGAAGCTTCTACTCTCGTCGCCACTTCCAAACCCCAGTCGCAATCCCTCTCCACCTCTACGCCTCCTGTAGATGACTCCTGCTCCCGATCGTGAGCCACGATCAAGAGAGAAACAGAGAGAGAGAGAGAGAGAGAGAGAGAGAGAGAGAGAGAGAGAGAGAGAGAGAGAGAGAGAGAGAGAGAGAGAGAGAGAGCCCCTCCTACCTAGCCGAGCTCCTCTCCTATCCAAATCCTTCCATCTCTGCCCTTACCTGACGTTCCTTTCTAGGACGTTCTTTCTTGTCGGATCGAAACAGAGAAGGGAGCTCGTTTGCTTTGAAAGTAACTTTCTCCCTGAACGCACTTCTTCGGCCAAGTTCTGTAAACCAGAGAAGGTGAGGGAGGGATTTTATCTTATTTTATATTATTATTATTATTATTATTATTATTTAGTTATAATTAATTATTAATAATAATAATTAATTATAATTAAGTATAATTATTATAATTAGATATTTTAATTATATTTAATTGTTATTATTAATAATTTGTTTTAATTAAAATAAGTTATAATTGATTTTGTTAATAATTATAGTTAATTATTTTAATTAATAAGTAACTATAATATGATTAAAATTAATTATAATTAGTTATTTTAATTTCAATTAATTATTATTAATTATGACTAAATATAATTAATTATTAGAATTATAATTAATTAATTTAAATTATAATTAATTATGATTAATTTAATTAATTATAGTTAATTAATTAAATAGATAATGATAATAAAAAATAATAATAAAAAATGCCCTTTTCTGGCCTCGATCTACGCACCCCGCGAACCCTAAAATTTTGAAAACCCATTCCCGGTGCTTACAACACGAAAAACGACCAACTCATGCACGCTTTTCTCTAACGTGGTGAGAAGGGAATTCGTTGCGGTGCTTGCAACGGGACAGGTAATGAAAACCCCATTTTTGTCGTTAGTGTCGGACCGAAAAACCAACTCATGCACGCTTTTCTCTAGTGTGGCGGGAAGGGAACCCGGTACGACGCCTACGGCGAGGTGGTGTCAAATATAAAATTGTTTATTTTTAGCTGATGCCCGAAAATCCATGTATGCCTTTCTCTGGCATGGTGGGGAAAAAATTGTTACGGCTGCAGTGTCCTCGTCCGAGGGCACCTACCATGCACACTTTTTCTAGCATGGCCGGAGGCCTAGTTTTCTGTAGTTTTCCCCTAAATGGGGGAGACGCTGGGAGGCTGTCGAAATTTTGGGTAAAAGATCGTACTTGGGACAATTTGGAGCTTTACTTGGATATTATTTATACATTGTTTGGACACTAAATGATTTATAAGATACTTGAACTTAAATAAATTTGAATGTGAATGAATTCAAATGCAAGGAAGGACTTGAACAAAAAAATGAGCTTGCTAATGAACTTGATTGAACTCAAATGGACTGGTGCAAAGGACAAGAGCTTGAACTGAACAAGACTACAGAGGACTTGGATTGAACTTGCACATTGATTTGAACATTGAATGAACAGTATAAACTTGTAAACTTGAGTTTGAATCATATGACAAAGGCTTGCAAACTTAAGTAAATTAAAAAGAATTTATTTGAATTGAACAAGACGTTGAACTTGAGCCATGCAACATCAAGTGGATATGACTTGAACTTAAAAAATAAGCAAGGACATGAAGGGGACTTTTATTTGGGCTTGAACGATAGAACATAGAGTTTGGACTCAAATGAGGTACTAAAGAGGTTCATGAACCTAAACTTGAATAAAGTGAAGATGAACTTGCAAACTTTTGAACAATAGAGGACTTGCACTTCATATGACAATGAAGAATACTCATTCTGGACTTGGCCTTAAGCTTAAGTCAAAACCGGACTTTGAATTAATGATCTAAATCTTAACCTAAACTATAGTCTAATGTTTGGAATTGAAAGTCATAAGTCATGAAAATGATGAGATCAAAGGTAAGAAAATGAGTGAAGACTAAGTCTTTAAGAGATATATAAGAAAGGAATGATGAGGTGGTATTATCTCGAATCGTTCATGCAAATCAATTCAATGAAAAGGCAATAAAATAGCAAACGATCATCATCCAAGTATCAATCTACATTCATGCTTACCCAATTGAGATTAAATGAAAGATGTATGTTCAATAAGAATGATCAATTAGGGCAAGGAGTGATCAAATTAATCTGACTCAAGGTCTCCAATCAAGTTGATATCCATGCAATGATTGAGCGAGGAATATGATAATGTGCCTACATGCAATAATGTAAGACTCTTCATGTACACAACCACTGGCTCATGGATCAAAGTAGTGATGAACTATCAACCAAGATGTATTTGAAGTGTGTGAAACCAATACAGCTTGCATATAAACGATGCATCAAAATACAAGAAAATACAACAGACCATCATTCAATAGTCAACAAATATGCCAGTCCATTTCAAGTAAAGGAGGACGATACACATCAAATACAAACATTCATAGGTTGTCGTAAGAAGATCTACTGCATATATTAGATACTGCCTACAAGCAAATGTAGGGGAAAAATGGCAAATGCGAATGCTTTATGGACAATGCCAAGAGATTTGCACTCAATGTTCATGTACAAATAGGCACATCAAATCATGCAAGTAATGACAAGCAAAGACTAAATATCTGCCATGTATATATACAAGATATCCACACACCTGCATGCTGCCATAGTGGAGGGTAATAAATGATACGACACCTTCATGATCAATCACAAGTAAAATGCCAAAGGATTACAGTAAATGTAAGCACTTACAGATCAAAGCAGGAGACTCGTTAGTGCACTACAATCCACCCGTAGAAAGCAACCATAGTGCACGACAGTCTTCCTGTATAAAGCAGCGAACAACTCAATTCAGAAGCTGCTATGATACACCACCGGATTTGTAACTTTTATACAAGCAGACAGAAGGCATCTACAAATGATTTCAAAGTACCCTTGCACCAGCACCGTAGTTTATATACACATAGGTACACAAGGGATAGATGCAATCACAAAACCCGCAAGAGCCCCGTCGAGCGTATTTTTGGTACACACGTCTAGGGATGCTACGCGGGTTATTAAATTTGAACCTGATCCTCCTAAACAGATAACAAGGAGATAAAAAGGTTTATTTATAAAATGCCCCCAAACACCCGTAAGGGCCCCAGCGAGCGTGTTATTCGTATACACGAGACGTCTAGGGATGATGCGCGGGTTAATAAGTGAATTCAAGTTCGAACCCGATCCTTCTATACGGGTCAATAGAAGTCGACAGGGTTCGAACAACCAAACAAGTATACGGTGATGGTGACCGATATATTTGTTTTAATACATTAATATTAGGCCTTCAAAGGTCTATAACAATATGAATTCACTAATAAGGGCATAAAGTATATGAAATTCGATCCTCTATCGATAATTCGATAGAGTTGACAAGATTCAATCAACAAAAGATAAATGATGGCCGTGTTGATTATTTATCTCAACCGGAGGGGTTCACAAATAATTTTCAAATGCCATTCCAAATATCCAAAAATCCAAAAAATCTAAAAAAAATCAAAAGTCCAAAACCCCAAAAAAACCCAAAATATTTAAAATTTGAAATAAATCCATCAACACTTAAAGCAAACTTCATCCACCCTCCGCAACAGTTTGCCAAGGTAGACAAATTAAAATTTACTTCAACTCACAAAGAGCCAAATGCCTAGTCGAAAATATCACTAGCATCCATTCTCAAAAAATCTCCTGCTAGTAAGGACGCAGTAAGTGTCCTCTAACCGGCGGTTTTGCTCCAAATGGCATCACAGGATAAACGGTTATGACTCGGCGCCCTCTGAACCGAGTGGTTTTGCTGCCAAATAGCACCATAAATTACTGGTTATGACCAGCGCCAATACGCTCCTTAATGGCATCAAATCCTTTAGATATGAATCAATAAGATATGATCGATAGGGCACAAAGCCCTCTATTAGCTAAGGTGGATTCAAATTTGTCCCTTTAGGCAAATATTCACCCTAGATCTACATGGTCCCCTTGGGCGAAGCAACCCATGGCTGCCGACAAGGATCCTTCTGTCAGGTTGGGTTGACTACCTCCTTTGACTAAGTAGACTAGGGACCACGATGGCCTGGGATGACAGAACCATGGGATCTTGATCAGGTCCATCATCCATTCCCCCCCCCATCCGCTTTAAGTGCAAGATGGTGTAATTTCTACTTTTAAATATCAAATCTCCAAGTCTTTCAACCCTTTAAATTCCAAATCTCCAAATTTTCGAAATCTCAATATCTATTGCTGCTACTATATGCCAGATAGCACGTATTCTCTACATATCTGATAGATGACTAGCCTTAATTAAAAGTTCTCTCTCGTTATCGGGAGGGGTAATTAACTATAGGGGCTTGCACCTATAGGAAACCAGAACTCATATCATAAAGTCCTAACAAAATGAGGGCAAAATCTCTAGGTAGAGCCTTATCTACAAACCCATCTTCCTTCCAAAATTTACCCAGGAACTTATTCAGTTAAAACTCCCTCGCCGAATAAAAAGAAAAGTGAGTTGAGGCCGGGGCTGAATTTTTGGAGCCCACAGCAATATGTTATTCTAGTCAAAAGCTATGTTGAGTCATTCAAGCATCATAGTAGAGCCTACTTAGCAGTGTGGAGATGCTAATTCATATTACAACATCGTAACACCACCATGCAGAGACCAACAGTGCTTGAGTCTATAATAAGTATAAATAACTTTTCTATTTTTTCAAGTGTACTATAGTTTTAGTAAATTTATTATAGAAGTAGCCAAGGGAGAGTAAGGTACATACTTTAGAGTGGCTAGCTAATATTATTGTGAGCAAGCAAGCACTGCGAGAGAAAAGAAGTTTGGAGAAAAAGTTGCAAGGGGATATTCACTTTTGGAAGGATTCATCTACCTGCTCAATTTGGAATCTTTTGTTTTGGGTGATATCATGTTACTCTTTTAAATTTGTACTATTTTTCTCCAGTAAGTAATGGAAATTGTGTTATTCTATTTTAATCTATGGCCATCTAAACTCGTAGTTTTGGACAATTGCTATGAAAATGCAAGTAATTACTAATATAGGCTCTTATATTTTAACTATATATATATATATATATATATATATATATATATATATATATATATATATATATATATATATATATATATATATATATATATATTCATTTAATTTATGCAATTAACTTGTTTAGAATAAAAATCTAGTTTTATATTTTGCCTTGATGGCGTAATATTAGAATAATTAGGAGCATTGGAATGAAACTCTTGCATGTCTAGACATAGGATGTTTAGTGTTATATGTTCTATGGAGATAAAATAATTATTGGAAGGTCATAAACCTTTTTTGCATCCTTAAAGCTCGTTAGAAATCTAAGGATGCATTTGCTCAGATTCATAACTAATTTAAGAGAGTATACTTAGGAAAGCTTAGGATATTTCATTAACCAATAGTCCAAAATACTATATTTATTGATATCTTTATTTTTCCTATGTTCTTCTCATTCTAAACAACTTAAAAACCTTATTTTTATTTTGGAGGATAAATTATGTAGCTAGAGAAGATAGTAATTCATTAACTACATAAAACAGAACACTTTCTTGTCAGATCAGCACTCTCTCATATCACTTTTATTAGTTGATTGACAAATACACTTGAATTTTTTGTAGGATTTATATCAAAGAAAACTTGAGCATAATTCAACCCATAACAAGCATACTTATAGAAATCCCAACAACCAGTTTTTGGCACCAGTGTCAAGAAAATAAAGAGTGTTCATGCAACAGTCTTTATATTGTTGGAAAAAGCTGCACATTTAATCCTTCTCGTATTTTGTTTATTTATCATTATTCTTTTTAGAATCCATGAATCTGTTATAATTTACATCTTACATTTTTTTTTAATTTATTAAGTGTTTTTCAAATTCTATTTATTATTTGTGTATGCTTAGTAGATATTGCAAAGAGCCTTTATTATTTGACTTAGAAATTGAACAAAAATAAAAAAAAAATCCAAAAAGGCAACTATATCATTAGGAATGTCTGAACTAAATCTAGACCAAGAAAATATTAGACATTTTATGGAGTTTGATAATCCTGTAGTAAATAAAATTCATTAGAGTATAAAAAGTCTTAATATCTAAGCCAATAACTTTGAGCTGAAACCTTCCATTATTCAGTAGGTTCAAAATTCCTAGTTTTGAGGAATTCCTGTTGAAGATCCCAACCTATATCTAGCAATCTTCATAGAAATCAAGAAATATTCAAGTAAAATGGTGCAAGTGATGATGCTATTAGACTTTATTAATTTCCATTGTTGCTAAGGGACAAAGTTTATATATGGTTAAATTCCTTTCCTCTAGGCTCCATAACCACTTAGAATGAGTTTTGATAACTGTAAATTACATATTATTTAATGTACTTAATTATTAATGATAATATATTATTTTAGTTATTTTCATGCAGGAAATACTCAAAAATTGGAAGAAATTTTAATGAACTTTTGGCATCACAACATCCGACGATACAATGCTACCTTCAATATACTGAGGCACCCTAATTCTAATATTATGACACTAAGTTCACTATTTACAAGTAATGCAATGGTAACACAGACAGCGTCATAACATTATCGGTGTTGTGGTGTCAAAATGTTGGCTTGGCAATGCTAGATTCTCTTTTTATAAATAACATGTCACCAAAATTTCTCATGCCTTGACACCATTATTGCACGTGGGTGCCACAACACTCCAAGGACCACAGTGACATGTCATAGTAATTATAACATCCAAGGGACATGTTCTATCAGTGAAGAGACATGACTGTTCACCAAATAATTGCTCCACATCACCAACTGCAATGGTGGAGAAAAAGCTCTAATGCTGAGGTGCTACTTCACTTCATGAGCACCACAATATCATTATTTAAAGCACCACAACACTAGTTATTATTTTTATTTTATTTTTTAAATAGCTATGATATTATGTTAATAGAAGAGTTCAGTTACTTAATGTAATTTTAGTACTTTTTATAGTACTTCTCTAGTTCCCTCTTAGAGTAAAATCTATGGGAGGCTAGGAAGTACAAGATATAATATTTTGGAGTATTTAGACTATATTTGGAGAAACCTTGATCCTTCATGGTGATATCTTTCGTATTTTTCATGCTTCCATGAGTTTAATGAAAAAGAGTGTGCTTGATATTCATTCCATGTATAGCTAATTCTCTTATTTTGGATTGATGTTATGAAATATATGTTGAGTACTACTGAAGACTCTTGTTCTATAATTTATCAAAAGTTGTTTTAAATATTATTTGTCTTTATTTAATGCACGTTATGGTCATATATGTAGTTAAAACTTAGTGTAATGTATATCCTCGACGGAGGAATGCAAGAATAATAAGGAGTGTTGAGATAGGATGTTTTAGATACCTCAACATAGGATGTAAAATATTCTAGGTTCATAATGAGATATTATATTTGTACGAGGTCAACCGATATCTTTTTTATCCTTGTAAGCTCGATAGAGATATAGGGATGCATATGCTCTTATTCTCTAAATCACATTATTTTGAATAATCTCATTATAAAGATATGCAATTTATGCTCATCAATCAAAAATACTTTAATTTAATATTTTATCAAATGTTTTACTATTTTATTCAAAGATAGAATCTCCAAAATATTATAATTTCAGTAGACAATAGTAGTTTGTTGCAAGTAAGCTTACTTTCTTGTGGATTCGATACTCTACTCTATCATTTTATTACTTAATTTGGCACATATATTTATATTTATTGAGTGTGTTTGTTATTATTTATATCAAAGAAAACCTAAGCATTATTTAAGGGTGATAGTGCCCTAGATTTTATATAATTCAAAGTTCACTCCACAACCCCCATTAAGTTTTCAACACTATTGTCAAGGATGTTTTTTTTTAAATTTTAACTATATTAATAAATTAAATACATATTTAGACCTACTTGTACCTTTTATTTTATTTACTAATCACATTTTAATGGTTGTATGCTTTATAAGCAAAGAAAGGAACTTTTAAGTTTTGACACTAAAATAGAAATAACCCTTTCAAAATATCAAAAAACTAAAAGATATTGAAGATGGATGAACTTATATTAGATCAAGATTAATCTAGACCTCTAAGGGATTATGATAACTTCTTAGTAGACAGAATTCATCAGAGTATTAATAGACCTATAATCTAAGCTAATAATTTTCAATTAAAACCTGTCATAATTCAAATGGTTCAAAATTCCAAATTTAGAGGAACTCCTATTGAAGATCCCAATTTATAATTAGTCAGTTTCTTAAAACTTTGTGTAATATTTAGATATAATGGTGTCAGTGATGATGCTATTGGACTAAGGTTGTTCCCATTTTCTCTAAGAGATAAAGCTAAGGTGTGGTTAAATTCTTTAACCCCAAGCTCTTTAACCACTCAAAATGAGTTGGCTCGTAAGTTTTAAGCTATGCATTTCCCTCTTCAAAGTCTATCAAGCTTAGAAATGATATCACTTCTTTTATGCAATTTGAAGGAAAATTAAATTATGAGAGTTGGGAGAGATTTAAGAAAATGCTTAGGAAATGCCCTTATTATACTTTACCTGATTTTTTGGTTATTCAAATTTTTTATAATGGATTTATAGAATCTCTTAGATTAGTAATAGATGTTGTAGCTAGAGGATCATTAATCTATAGCCTTTTGAGAAAGCATATGAATTAATAGATTAAATGACTACTAATAATTTCTAGTGGCCTATTCAAAGGGTAAACCATAAGAGAGTAGCAGGAGTATATGAATTTGATTCTTTGTCAATTTTGACTGCACAAGTTATAATAGGAAATTAGATAATTTAAAAGTTAAAACCAAGTAAAATTTGTTTAATAATATTATAATAAATCCTAAAAATTTAAGCACAACAATGTCGCAAAATGTAGCATTGCAGCATTATCAATCAAATTTTGAACAACTTCATAATTACAGGAATGGTAAGATATTCTTGGATAATATTATTATGTAATTAGGATTGTAATTGCATAATCTATATATTGCTCTTATAAAAAATTTAAGATCAAATAGGACATCTTGTTAAGTTAATTAATCATAAAAATTTGGAAGAATAATGTCATAATATCTAACTGAGATGTGGGAAAGATTTGAGATACCCACACAAAAAGTTAAAGATCTTCCTCAGAATAATGATGGTCAAGATGAACAAGTAGAAAATAAATCTTCAACCGAACAACCTGAATCTATAAAAGAACCTAAAAAATTAATTATGAAGGTTGTGGAGAGACCCCACAATCACCTTTTCCTCAGAGGTTAATCAAACAAAATTTATATAGATAGTTATCAAAGTTCTTAGAAGTATTTAAAAATTTAACCATTAATAAACCCTTCTCCGAAGCTTTAGAACAAATGTCTACTTATGAAGGATATTCTAAATAAGAAAAGGAATCTTCGGTTTTTTGAAAGTGTAGCATTAACTGTAAATTTTAGTCATATAATTCAAAAGAAATTTTCGAAATTATTAAAGATCTTAAGAGTTTTACCATAGCTATTGGTGATAAATTCTATCGGAGAGCTTTATATGATTTAGGTTCTAGTATCAACCTTATGCGGTTTTCTATTTTTAAAAGATTAGATATAAGAGAGGTTCAACCATCTTCAATCACTCTATAGTTAGTTAATAGATCTTTCACGTATCTAAGAGGGGTAATAGATGATGTTTTTATTAAAGCTGATAAATTCATTTTCTCTGTTGTTTTCATTATTTTAGAAATCGAAGAAGACAAGTAATACCTCTTATTTTAGGAAGACCATTCTTAGCTACTGGAAAAGGCATGATAGATGTGTAAAAAGGTGAATTAACTATGAGGGTTCAAGATAATGAGGTTATTGTTGATGTGCTTAAATCAATAAAATTTCCTCAAGAGAAGAATAAAGATTGCTTTATGGTGGATTTGGAAGATGTAGTAGTAGAAAGTCTAAAAGAAGAATTGTTGGAAAGAAAATTTTTTGAAGAATAAGAAGATGAAAAGTATAAATATATATTAGGAAAATCTATTGTAACAATGGAAGGGAATAAAAGTTTGATCAATGGAAATTTTGAATTTCTAGAGATTTCCTCTTCTAAATTTTTTTTAAAACTATCCATTGAAGAGGCCCATAAATTATAACTCAAGGCTTTGCCTTATCATATCAAGTATAACCTTTTAGGTAATAATTCTACAGTTGAGCCCTACAACTCAAACTACGCTCAAGGGAAGCGAATCCGACAAATTTGGCGATGCACACTTTAACGAAACTCATCACTTGAATGATCAACTAACCTCTAATTGTCAAATGGAAAATGGAATTACGACCAGGACATTGAATTCTGTTAGGTCGAGGCCCCTCGCAATAGAATCAGATGAGATCGGTCAAAAGGAATGACAGACACTCAAAATTAAAGCACGAGGCTGATCAAACGACGTCGGATCGACGAACAGACTTCATCATTGCATCTGGAATGTTGTGAACCTCTTAAAACTAAATTTTATTTGTTCAATTTGGATCATCAAGATTGGTGGCACGAATCCTGAGGCAAAGTAGAAATTTCAAGAAAAGTTCATTCGACTCTACCCAAATGACGTCCGATTGACGAACAGACTACGTCGTTGTGTTCGGAACATCAAAAATACCCTAAATGCACTATCAATTTGTGCTATAATGGTTGCGTATGCAAATCGAGGTGGCCTCATGTAAAAATTACCCTCGGTGTTGCCCAAACGAAGTCCAATCGTGAAACAGACTTTATCGTTGCGACCGGAACATCGATAATACCCTAAATCCAATATTAGTTTGCCTAATTTTGGTATTTGGAAAATTTGACATGTTAAACGAGATAGCGACACACAAATCGAGGAATCATATATGAATCAAGAGGATTTTTTGACTTATTAGCGCAGTCCTTTCATTTTAAATTAATGTAGTAAAGGATATATCACTAATTTGACATCTGAATTATAAAAATAGCAGTGAAGAAATCAGGTGTTGTTGACCTGTGCAGAGTAAAATAAAAAAAAAATCAAAAAAATCAATTTTTAAATCTCAGCTGCCCACTGCTGAAGCACGTCGTTTGCACGTCGAATCCACGCCCGACATCGCGTTGTCCACGACTCACCTCGCGTCGTTAAGTGCCAACGAAAAGGAGGCCGTTGGCCTCTACTCCCGAACTCTTTCTCTCGTTCCTCCCGCTCTAATTTTTGCTCTCTCTCTCTCGACGCTGTCTGACTACGCTCATTCGATTACTATCTGTTCTCTGTTGGATCGGAAGTTACAGAGCTTTGATTGGAAGCAACAACTGAAGCTCGTGGCTGTGAAGGACGGAAGTTATGATAGTTTGA
This sequence comes from Dendrobium nobile, assembly GCA_022539455.1. Classification (NCBI taxonomy): domain Eukaryota; kingdom Viridiplantae; phylum Streptophyta; class Magnoliopsida; order Asparagales; family Orchidaceae; genus Dendrobium; species Dendrobium nobile. The sequence continues at coordinate 30,010,953 of CM039727.1, forward strand.
TTGGAATAAGAATGGGAGTTCGCTGGCTTTGAAGTAGCTTCTTCCCTATCGTACAGCTTCTCCTGCACCTTCATTGGCGTTCGACTCAGCTCCTTTGACAACCTTCCAGTTCGATCGGAAGTTACAAATTTTGATCGAAAGCAAGAAGCAGAGCTCCCCTTCTCTGATCCCTTCGTGGCTGTTCGACTAGACTCCTTCGACGAGCTTCCTTTCTAACTGATCGGAAGTTACCACATTGTGATCGGAAGCAACAACGACGGGAGCTCCGTTGCCTGTGAAGAAGCAAAGGGGGAGCTCGCTGGTAGTGAAGCTGACTTTCTCCCTTTCCTGAACATTCTCGGCCAAATCCCATAAACCCGTCGAATTAAGGGATTTATAATATGTTTTATCTTAATTAAAATTAATTTTAATTAATTATGATTTGTTTCTTAATTATAATCATTTTAATTAAATAATATTATTGTAATTAATTATAATTAATCTTAATTAAATTAATTATAATTAATTATAATAAGATTTAATTATAATTATAATTAATCATTATTAATTAATTATAATTAATTTAATTTAATTAATATTAATTAGTTATGATTAATAAAAAATTATAATTAATTATGTTAATTAACTATAAATAATTATAATTAATTATTCTAATTAATTATAATTAACAAATAGAGATGATTATAATTAATTAATTATAATTAATAAAAAATAGAAGAAAAAGAAAAGGTGCTTGCTCTTACTCTTGCCTCGATCCTCAAGCCGACACGACCGGTCCACCGGTCTCCAAGGTATAAATTTATAACTTAAACCCCGCCCTCGATGCGCTTGACGCACCGGTGGACCTCATATACGCACTCTTGTAAGACGGTTGGGGGGAATCCTGTGCGACAGGTACGACGAGGCGGGTAAGCCCTATACACGCTCTTGTAGCGTGGTGGGGATGGTCCTCGACCTCGACAACGGCGCCAATGACTTCTATGCAAAAGTATGATGTTCCAAATCCCATTCTCGACGTTTGCGGCGGACCGGAGAACCACTTATTCGCGCTCTTGTAGCACGGTAAGTGGGAGCCTTGTGCGAAGCATACGGCGAGATGGGTAAGCCCTATACATGCCCTTGTAGCGTGGTGGGAAATTCACTGGTGTTCTCGTACGGGTACTACTGAAGGCCCCATACACGCTCTTGTAGCGTGGTGGGATGAAAATTCGTACGGCCGCGGTGTCTAAAGACACCAACCATACACGCTCTAATAGCGTGGTGGGAAGGTCTGGCTCTCCTACTTTCCTCCAAACGGGGGATATGCCGGGGTGTTGCCGAGATTTTCACTAAAGTACACAAGACTTAAACAATTTGAACACATCATTTGAGCAATAATACAAAAAACAACAGTTGACTCGTACTTGAACTGAAAGCATAGAATTTGGACTCAAATGAACAAGTGGACTTACATTTGATTAAAATCTAAACGATTAATCAATGTCAAACTCAAATAAAATAAAATCAAAATGAGGCCAAATTAAAATCAATTTGAACATGTAAATGAGCATGCAAATATTCCAGAAGACTTTGAACCAAAAGTGAACATGCAATTGAACTCAAAGGACTGCAGGGGACTTGAACAAGACTAGAACATCAAACAAAGACTTCAATTTTGGCTTGATCTAAGCTTGAGAAAGCATTTACACTTAAATGAAATAATGCAACAAACGGACTTATAGAAGCTTAAACTTGAATCAAATGATAAAAATCTTGCTATCAAAGCTAGTCAACTTGCAAGTGAACTTGTATGTTAAGCTCAAATTTAGTTCAAACTCGACATGAACGATAAAGAACTTGTGCCCTCAAGAACAAGAAGGGATTCAGTCTTGCATTTGACCCGAACATAGAACTTTTACTCAAACTCAATCTACCATTTGAATATGCACATTGGTTTGAACTTGAACTAAATTCGAATCTGGGTTTAGATACTGGATCTAAACAAAGTATAGAATGACATGGACTACTGAATGATCAGCAAATAATCAAGCTTCAGCTACTAGAAAATAAGTATGAGTAGGTGTAACGAACTCCTACAACAGTCCTTACAAAGTCAATGCATTGTACTTGTAAGTAACAACAAACAAGTGCAAATACATCAAAACTACCCACCTGAGATTGTTGAAAGGCGGGTAAGATGCAAGAACGATGAATCTTCTACAAAAACTTCCAGGAAGTCATAGTGGATACGACGATCCCCTGCAAAATGAATACTTGTGGGTAACAACAGTGGGTACCTCGTAGGTACAACAAACCATTGTGGACACAAGTACAAGTATCACCTACGATAGTGGTGATTGAGATGCTGCTAGTACGTCAGATACAAGGGCAACTTGATGTACGAAAAAGAACACCCCCTAATAGAGTGGAAGACATGTTTGAACAAATTAGAACTAAACTTCATGATGTTCTAAAGTTTCTTCTTAGTCCTATGCTTAAGAAGAAAACAATTTTGGTATTCACAAACATCGAAAACAATAATTCTACTACACTGATGATCCTGAAGGAGTTCTTTAAAGCAGTAAACTTCAAAGTTCCAAAAGAAACCCTCCCCGGTTAATAAGAAAGGGGAGTCAACGTTAAGATGAGGAGATTCCTCCTAACATCAAGATCATATCGCCACCGGATCTACAACACTCCTACTAGCGGAAAGAAGGCGGGTATAAGCTCCTAAGTGAAAAGTTGTGTGCATTCTAATGACAAATACCTGCACAACTACAATTATTTTAAAATAACCCTGAACGTGCACCATAAATTGTATACACATAGGTACACTAAAATGGGTAAATACAATCTCGACATGCATGGGCCTCGATGAGCGTGTTGTAGATACACACGTGACACCCAGGGATGCTGCGTGGGTTGACAAGTGAATTCAAGTTTGAACCCGATCATTCTATACGGATCAATAGGAGTCGGCAAGGTTGGAACCTTCGAACAAATGCACAGTTGTGGCGACTGATGTATTTGTTTTAATACATTCATATCAGGCCTTTAAGGCCTATAATAAGGAGAATTCACTAACAAAGGCACAAAGGATATGAAACCCGATCCTCCTAAGCATATAAATAGCAGTAGACAGGGTTCGAGATATTGGATAAATATGCGGTCATGAAGTCGTCCGGAATATTTATCTTATACATTCATATCAGGCCTTCAAGGTCTTTAACAAAATAAATTCATTCAACAAATGGCACAAAGCTTATTAAACCTGATCCCCTATCAACAAATTTATAGGGTCTACAAGGTTTCAATAAAATGAAAATGACCCCAAGTACACCCCGATGATGGCCGCATTGAATAGAAAATCTCAATCGGAGGGGTCCATTCACAAACATTTCCAAATGCCTCCCAAAAGTCCATTTAAAATCCAAAATCCCATCAATCATCCAAAAATCCAAAAATATTTAAAATTGAAATCAAATCATTAATCACTCAAATAAAACTCATCCACCCTCCGCAAAAGTTTGTTAGGGTGGACAAAATAAAAAACTACTTTAGCTCACAAAGAGCAAAATAACTAGTCGAAAATATCATTAGGACCCATTCACAAATGATCTCCTACCAGTAAGGACGTGGTATGTGTCCTCTAACCGGCAGTTTTACCACCAAATGGCACCGCAGGATAAACGGTTATGACTCGGGGTCCTCTGAACCGAGTGGTTTTATCGCCAAATGGCACCACCAAATACTGGTTATGGCCAGAGCCAATATACTCCTTAATGGCATCAAATCCTTGAGATATGAATTAATAGGATATGATCTATAGGGGATAAAGCCCTCTGTTAGCTAAGGTGAATTCAAATTTGTCCCCTTAGATAAATATTCACCAGGGTCTACAAGGTCCCCTTGGATGAAGCAACCTAGGAAGACAAGGATCCTTTTGTAAGGTTGGGTCGACTACCTCCTCTGACTAAGTAGACCAGGGACCACGATGGCACGGGATGACGGAACCATGGGATCTTGATTGGGTCCATCATCCATTCCCCCACTATCCTCTTTAAGTGCAAGATGGTGCAATTTCTACTTTTAAATATCAAATCTCCAAATTTTCTAAATCTTTCCAAAAATCCCAATCCAAATCCATACCTTATGCTGCTACTATATGCCATATAACACGTATTCTCTATGTATCTGATTGACGACTAGCCTTAATAAAAAAATCTCTCTCGTTATTGGGAGGGGTAATTAACTATAGGGGCTTGCGCCTATAGGAAAGCAGAACTCAGATCATAAAGTCCTTGCAAAATGAGGGTGAAATCTCTAGGTAATGTCTTATCTATAAACCCATCTGCTTTCCAAAATTTACCATGGAACTTATCAGTTAAAACTCCCTTGCCAAAGCAAAAAGCAAAAGTGCGGCGGGGAGGCCGGGGCCAAATTTTCGGAGCCCACAGATTTTTGGCGACTCCACTCGGGATTGGTTTCTCTTTCGATCTCTGGCTAGTCACTAAAAGGCTATAATAGCAACAATCAGATTCATCTGGGCCAAATTTTAAATTTCCTAAAATTAATCTTTTAAGTAAGATTTATTGAAAATTCAACCAGTAGGGTTTTAATTCCATTCTAACTCTCCTGCTTCTATCATTTGTTATGCGTTATTTCTATTTTATGAAAGTGTGGGGTGATGTATCAACTCTGATCACTAACCCGTGCCTTTCATTTTTGCAGAATGGAAATGCAGGACACCATGATGAACATCCAAATTGGATGAGGAGGTAGGATTCAGCTGGCTAACGCTGTCATATTGACTGGAAATACTGGAGCAACAATCCACTTTGGTGGGATCGAATTCTCAACAGCTACTACAAGGGCTGCAGGCGTCCCTGTGTACGGCGTAAATTCTGAAGAATTTTTTGGAAGGTCCCACTCTGCAAGGGCTACTACCAGGGATATTACTCAAGAACTTCTGTGTTTAAAAGATTGTCCCAATCTGAGACCCTTATTGCAAAGAGAGTTGTTGATTGAAGGAAAATTTTTGTAGTGATTGCAAACACTACTATCCTACCCAGAGAGCCTGTTGCACCTGGGAAATATGACATTGAAGCTTCCTCATCTGGAGGAAGGCTTAATAGAAGGCAAAGGAGGAAGAGAAATGCAAAACTACGTGCTTAGCCCTACCTATTGCTGCTACTATATGCCAGATAACACGTATTCTCTACATATCTGATTGACGACTAGCCTTAATCGAAAGTTCTCTCTCATTATCGGGAGGGGTAATTAACTATAGAGGATTGCGCCTATAGGAAACCAGAACTCAGATCATAAAGTCCTCGCAAAATGAGGGTGAAATCTCTGGGTAGTGTCTTATATACAAACCCATCTACCTTCCAAAATTTACCTCGGTACTTATCAGTTAAAACTCCCTCGCCAAAGCAAAAAGCAAAAGCGCGGGGGGGGGGGGGGGGGGGGGGGAGCCGGGGCTGATTTTTTGGAGCCCACAGGTGCTGAATGAGAAAATTGTCAAATTCATATCAATGTGCATTAAATGTACATCGTTATGTCGAAATCACTTTATTCGTGAAGCTTTGTTGTCACAGCTGGCTTTCCCCCGTCGTTAAAACAAGGAGTTTAGCTTCTTGGGCTTTCCCAGCTTTTATCTCCAGAGGGCCGCAAGTCTTTCCGCAAAAAAAAAAAACTCCACCCAACTCCTCTTCCAAGCTGTTGGATCCCACGAAGCACGCAGGCCCTCCGTCCATTCTTGCTGCCTTGCCGTGAATCCACCTTCTCCCTTCTCTGATTCACAAGCAACCAAGCCCTTTTGTCCCTTTTGGCTGTCGAAGGTAACCCAACAACCCCACTTCCCAACCTACTCAAATCCCACGATCCTGCTGCAAGCTCAAGACTTCCCCTTACTCTGAAAAAAAAGGAGAGAGTAGCTGCAGCCTCGATTCAACTTGCCGTCTCTCTACTTCCTGCTTACTTTAAGGTAGAAGAAAAGAGAATCTCTGCTTTGCACTCCACGTGAAAAACACCTCCGTAATTTGTCCTAGATCCTTCCGCTAGCAGACAAATTAGAGACTATTTTTTAACATTCATTCCAATATCTTTATCTAGCCCATCACTACACTAACAAAAGCCCAAAATTCCCCCTATGAAGCCTACAACTTTACCTTAGAACATCTATAAAATTCATCCACGTTACATATAGCGCCCAGGAAAAGACCCATTTCACTCAATAGCCCAAGCAATCCCTTTCACATTAATCTGTTACGCTATCACTCCACTCCATTTCTACATTCTCATATAAAACTCAAATCATATAGATCAGTCCAATTAAAAAAAAGAGGCCCACAACTTCATCATATTCAAGCAATAGCCCAATACAGACCAATAAATCTTGATTCAGTCCACAACAATCCACAGGTATTGCAACCCATCTTCCCTAACGGCTCAAACATTTCATCAAATCCCATTTACTCCTTGCTATTATCAATTTCATCTAGTCTAGCCCACATCACCTAATCTCACGTCCAAGGCAGTCATCTAAACCCATTCTATCGTCACCACATAAGCCTTCCCATTCTTCTAAAAGGCCTAAATCAACCCACAAAAATCTCTCCAAAGCCCATTTAATATCAGCATATTCACACCCATTGTCCACCTACATCAAGGCCCATTATCCACCACAATTCCTCCTCTATCCCGATAACAAAGTTATCTTATTTTCTATTAGTCAAAACAGTAGATCCCTTTGATTGTTAATATGGTTTAAAATTATCTTGTGTTGGTAGCGTTAATTAAAGTGCTTGATATCTTCTATTTTGATTAGACAGGTAACATTAACAGTTGCTTACTTCTTCTTTTTTTTTTTGCAACCTAGTCATTTATTTACCTATTAAAGTTATGGTTATTATTAAAATTATAATCATTGTTAGTCATCAACAAAAAAATAATTACTATTGCTGAAGTTATTTATGAATTTTGGTTATTGTTGTCATTGTTATTGTTGTAAGATAAAAAAAAAGAGAGAGAGAGTGGGGAGAGGTTTAAAAAAAAAAGAGAAAATGAAAGAAAAGTTTCAAAAAAAAAGGGGAGAATGAGAAAAAAAAAGAAGAAAAGAAGGGAAATTTGTTGTGTTTTGTGCATCTCACCATTGTCATCAACCTTCGCGAAGGTATGAATTTCCAACTCAGATTCTCATTTTAGCGTTCACGGCGCACCAGCAAATTGCCCATACTCGTTTTTCTCTAGTGTGGTAGGAAGGGAACATGGTGCGATGCCTACGACGAGACGGTCAATCATCTAAAATCTCTTTTTGGCATTCGTGACGCACCAGAAAACTGCTTATACACGCTTTTCTTTAACGTGGTAGGATGGGAACCCGGTGCGACGCCTACGGCAAGACGGGGATATTAATAAGTAAACGCTCGCGGGGAAATGACTGTGTTTTCTTGCAACAGGTACCGAAGACCTGTACATGCTTTTCTCTGGTGTGGTGGGGTTAAAGATTTCACGGCTGCGGTGTCCTCGTACGAGGGCATCTACCATACACACTTTTCTCTAGCGTACCGAGAGGCCTAGTTTTCTGTAGTTTTCCCCTAAACAGGGGAGACGCCGGGAGGCTGCCGAAAATTTCAATGAATCGGGGACCTGACTTGGACAATTTTGGACATGAGTTTGAACTCAAACTTGGACTATAATAAAAGACTTTAATTCAAATTGAATATTAATCAAACTTGAAAAAAAAAACCTTGAATCCAAACTTGAATAAATACTTACAGGGGACTTGAATTAGCATGATTTGAACATCAAATGAAATGAACATTGGAACAAAGTGTAAGAGGACTCGATTTGGGACTGCATAGAACTTGAACTTACTTGGAAAACAGGGGACTCAACGAATGGAAGAGGCTCATTTTGAGTCTGAACTTTATTTGAACTTGTTTTTGGACTTGAACTTGAGCCAAAGTTGGGTGACATGAAACATAATTTAAAACAAAATTTTTGATAAAGTGACAACATGCAAATAAGAGCCAAGTGGGGAAATAGTGCAATTAAATGTCTATAACTAATAAAGCAAAATCTTCTTTGAAAATCTAGATATTGTCACTTTAATTGGATAACAACTACTTACAATCCATTTTGCAAATATAATTTGACTTCTAAATAACAAAGATCATGAGGAATATTTCTTAATCATAAAGCTATAATGTGAGAGAATCCTTTGTATCATGATAATCCATTTGCAAAGGTGGACATGATACATCCTTAAACAACGATAAATGGAATGACGTGCTGAAAATCAATGATACAAAGTTTTCATTCAATATCAAGAGGTCACCATACCAATTGAGACACAACCATTAGTGAGCAAACAAAAACTTGTTGAATATAATGAATGATAAGTGCATCGTTTATGAGCAAAAGCAACGGGCATGTCAATAGCAACTACAAATAATGTTCGAGGATGAATGAGTTCTCTATATCTCATTCAAAAAAAAGGGCAACAAACATAATGATATTTGCGCAGTGAATAGCAACTCAATGTCAAGTGAAATACATTGATCTTCTCAAATAAAAGTGACTAATATGCAGTAGATGTAAGTACCTACGAGCTCTTATAGCAAGGATATCCAAACATCCTTGCCCGTCAACATACAAGGATAAATCAGTGGCGAGCATAACTCAAACAATTGCCAATAATAGCATGCAGGAATGTGTGTTGGTCTCCTATAAAAATTGGAAGACTGATGTGTATTGGACAAAGAAATCTACCAATCATTACGCTTGAAGAAATTGGTAGCGAAATGCAACTTGACTAATAGTCAATGACAAATCACTTGCATACAAAATGTGAAAAGGGGTATATCATAAGTATGACAGGTCAAATCTTTCTACAAATACGGATGTATACATACAATCCTTCTTTTAAGGGTAGATATAGAAAGACTTCAGTAAATGCAGTATCCAGAAGTCAATTTCAGTTTGTAAAGGAAGACATCTACCTACCTGAATGCAGCTGTAGAGGATGCACTGAAAATACCAAAGACCACAACAAAATGCATGAAGAATACGACAAGTACAAGCCCCTACGACCCAAAGTAGGAGATTCGTTAGTGCATTATGATCTATCTGCGCAAACCATGCAAGTAATACACAACAGTCTACATGTACAAAGTAGCGAACAAGTCTATTCAAAAATAGTTACGCTAGGCCACCGAATCTACAACTATCATGCAAGTAGACAAAAGGCGTCTACAAGTTACAACGCCACGTCACCGGATCCACAACTTCTATACAAGCGGACAGAAGGCGTCTACAAATACTTTTAAAATATCTCTGCACATGCACCATAGCTTGTATTCACATAGGTACATAAAGGGGTATGTCAAATCAATGAAATTCCCAAATACTCGCATGGGCCCTGGCAAGCGTGTTATTGGTACATACATGACGTCTAGAGATGCTACACAGGTTATTAAATTTGAACTCGATCCTCCTAAGCAAGTAAAAAGGAGTAGACAGGGTATGATTATAAAATGCCCCCCCAAACACCCGCATGAGCCCCGGTGAACGTGTTATTAGTACACACGTGACGACTAGGGATGCTGCGCGGGTCGATAAGTGAATTCAAGTTTGAACCCGATCATTCTATATTGATCGATAGGAGCCGACATGATTCAAACCTTCAAATAAATACACGGTTGTGGTGACTAGTGTATTTGTTTTAATATATTCATATCAGGCCTTCAAGGATTATAATCAAGAGAATTCACTAAATAAAGACACAAAATCTACGAGAAACCCGATCCTCGATCAGCAGCCCGGTCGAGTTGATAGGGTTCAATCAACCAAAAAGAAATGACCCCAAACACCCTGATGATGGCCGTGTTGAATAAATATCTCAATTAAAGGAGTTCACAAGCATCTTAAAATGCATCACTTTAACCTGTCCAAAATCCAACTAATCCCAAATTCCAAGATATTTAAATTTGAAATTCAATCATTAATCACTTAAAGTAAAATTCATCCACCCTCCGCAATAGTTTGTCAGGGTGGACAAGTTAAAATTTACTTCAGCTCACAAAGAGCCAAATGCTTAGTCAAAAATATCACTAGGATTCATTCTCAAACAATCTCTTGTTAGTAAGGACGTGGTACGTGTCCTCTAACTGGCGATTTTGTGACAAATGGCACCGCGTGATAAACGGTTATGACCCGGGGCCCTTTGAGTCGAGTGATTTTGCCGCCAAATGGCACCACAAAATACTGGTTATGGCCATAGCCAATACATTTATTATTGGCATTAAATCCTTGAGATATGAATCAATAGGATATGATCGATAGGGAACAAACCCCTGTGTTAACTAAGGTGGATTAAAATTTGTCCCCTTAGGCAAATATTCACCCCAGGTCTGCAAGGTCCCCTTGGATGAAGCAACCCATGGCTGCCGATAAGGATCCTTCTATTAGGTAGGGTCGACTACCTCCTCTGACTAAGTAGACCAGGGACCACGATGGCCCGGGATGACGGAATCATGGGATCATGATTGGGTCTATTATCCATTCCTCCACCATCCGCTTTAAATGCAAGGTGGTGAAATTTTTATTTTAAATATCAAATCTGCCCAAATTTCCAAACTTACAAATATTTCTAAATCCATACCTATTGCTGCTATTATATGCTAGATAACACGTATCTCTATGTATCTGATCGACGACTAGCCTTAATTGAAAGTTCTCTCTTGTGATCGGGAGGGGTAATTAACTATAGGGGCTTGCACTTATAGTAAACCAGAACTTAGATCATAAAATACTCACCAAATGAGGGCGAAATCTCTGGGTAGTGTCTTATCTACAAACCCATTTGCCTTCCAATTTTACCTCAGAATTTATTCCGTTAAAACTCCCTCGCCGAAAAGAAAAGCAAGCGGGCGGGGAGGCCGGGGTCGAATTTTCGGAGCCCACAACTACCTATAATCATTTATGCAAATTTAGAGCAACATCAAAAAGTAATTTAATTTGGATTTTAAGAAAATATAGAAGATCTTTTGGGTGGATAATTATTGACATTAAAAGGATTAGTCCCTCAATTTGCATGCATAGAATTTTAATGGAAGCTAATTCAATCACAAAACTGGATCCTCAAAGAAGATTTAACCCTTCCATGAAAGATGTTGTTAAGAAAAAGATTCTCAAATGGCTTGATGCTGGTATTATTTATTTATTTTTAATAGTTTTTGGGTGAGTATTATGTTCCTAAAAATGAGGATTGACTGTCATAACAAGTGAACATAATAAACTTATACCCACAAGAACTATTAATTACAAGTTGGAGGATTTGTATAAATTATAGGAAATTAAATAAAGCCACTAGAATTATTGATCATATGTTAGATAGATTGGTAGGACATTCATTTTACTATTTTCTAGATGGGTATTCCAGATATGATCAAATTCATATTGCACTAGAGGATTAGGATAAGACTACCTTCACTAGTCCTTATGGAACTTTTGCTTTTAGAAGAATGTTTTTTGGTCTTTATAATGCTTATGTTACTTTGCAAAGATGTATGATGTTAATCTTTTTAAACTTAATTGAACAGGGTATTGGAATTTTCAGGGATAACTTCTCCGTATTTGGCACTACATTTTATTCTTATCTTGAGAATTTAACCTCTATTTTGAAAAGTTGTGTAGAAATAAATTTACTATTAAATTGGTAGAAATGTCAATTCATGGTAATTGAATGCATTATTTTAAGACATAAGATTTCAAGAAAAGATTAGAGGTAGATATTGCAAAAATTCAGGTAATAAAAAAACTACCTCATCACAACTCTATTAAAGGCACTAGGAGTTTCTTATGTCATTCTGGATTTTAAAAGAGATTTATGAAGGATTTCTCTAAAATTTCTAATCCATTATGTCAATTATTATATAAAGATGTTCTGTTTATATTTAATTCTACTTGTCTAGAAGCCTTTAATATTTTAAAACAACACTTGACTACTGCCCTAGTAGTTATTATTACTTATTATTGTTCTTTACCATTTAAAGTGATGTGTGATGCCCGTGACATTGCTATAAGTACAGTTCTTGGACAAAAGAGAGATAAGAAATTCAATGTCATTTTTTATGATAGTAAAACTTTAATTCTGCACAATGCAATTAGATAACTATTAAAAAAGAATCGCTAGCTATTATTTTTTCTTACGATAAATTTAGATCACACATGAATCAAACCAAAGTATTTGTTTATATTGATCATTCAATAACCAAATATCATATGACAAATAAATATACTAAACCAAGCTTGGTTATGTGAATTCTTCTAATACAAGAATTTGAAGTAGAAATTTTTGACAGAAAGGGCACTAAAAATTAAAATTTTGATCATCATTTGAGGCTTCCTATTGAAAAGCATGCAGCACTTGATGGTAAAATTAATAAAAAATTTCCTGATAAACAATTATTTTCTCTTCCTTTGAATAAATCACCTTAGTATGCTTACATTGTTAATTTTATTATTAGTCATATACTTCCTTATAATTGTCATTAATTCAAAAGAGGAAGCTTTTGTATGATACCAAGTTTTATTTTTGGGATAAACCCTATTTATTTAAATCATACAATGATCAAATTATGAGAAGTTGTGTCCTTGAAGAAGAAATAAAGTCAATAGTTAATGAGTGTCATGATTATTGTTATGGGGGACATTTTGGAGGATTTAGAACTACTTCTAAAATCCTTTAATCTAGATTTTTTGGCATAATCTATTCAAGGATGTAAAGATTAAGAAATGTTATCAATGTCAAAGAGTGGGAAATATTTCAAAAAGAAATAATATTCCTTTTAACTATATTTAGAAATAGAAATATTTGATGTTTTGGTATTTTATTTTATGGACCTTTTTTGTCATCACATTGAAATCAATATATTCTTAATACTATAGATTATGTGTTAAAGTTGATTGAACATGTGGTAACCTCTAAAATTGATGCTCAAATTATGATCAAGTTCTTAAAAGAAAGATATTTTTTCTTGGTTTGGAATGCCAAGAGTTTTGATCGGTGTTGAGGGAAGTCATTTCAATAATAAAAGAAGAGAAATAATTTTAAAGAAATATGAGATTTATAATAGGATAGATAATGCTTATCATCCCTAAACTATTGGTCAGGCTAAAATTAGCAATAAGAAGATTAAAGGAATCTTGAAAAAATGGTCAATTCTAAAATGAATGATTGGGTGATTAAATTAGATGGTGCCTTATGGGCCGATAAAATTGCTTTTATGACTCCTATTGGTATGATTCCTTATAAATTATTATTTGAAAAAGCTAGCCACCTTCTTATGGAACTTAAGCTCAAGGCATTCTAGGTAATTAACGATTTAAATTTAATTTTGAAGGTGTGGAAGAAAAGAGATTAATATAATTAAGTAAATTGGAAAAAAAATGATGCTTTCGAAAATGTAAGGATTTATAAGTTAAGAAAATGGCATGATAATAAACTTCTTAAAAAGGAATTCACTCCTAGGTAAAATGATTTATTTTTTAATTCAAGACTTAAGCTTTTTCTAGAAAAATTAAAATCTAGATGGTCTTGACCTTTCGCTATTATAAAAACATTTACCTACAGAACTGTGGAAATTCATTATAAGAAAAGCATACATGTTTTTAAAGGGAATTATCACATATTGAAATCTTATTTAGGTGAATACATTGATCGATTACAAAATATAACTGACTTGTTTCATCGTGAAAAAAAATTATTAGTACAGTCTAGCAGAAGATTATAAACTAAGCACTTATGGGAGGTAACCCACTTGTGTCTTGAGTGAGCATATAGTGATGTTTTAGGGCGGTATTTAATGCACTAGTTATATTATAGCCAATATTTTTTTAGTTATATTTGACATATTATATGCTTTTTTATCATTCTAACGAACATAAGTATTATTTATTAATTTTCATGTATGTTGTTATTTACATTTAATTAAATTTCGTTATGCTTAAATCTGACAACAATCTTATACTTTTTTTTTTGAAGAAATGTAAATTGCATTAAAATAAGAGAACCTAATACAATCTAGAAAGCAAAAACAAACCCTTTAAAACTACCATAATGGATATGCGATCCACTAAATTCCATTTTAGATCCATTGGGGTGATGGGGATACCAAATATTAAAACAACCTAAAAGGTTGGTTAGTATCCCAGCTTTCCCAAAAGATGGAAAATGAAACCTAGTGAAAATCCCATATTTCATCATAATGGTTTTAAAAAGGTGTAAGAAGCCTATAAGCAAAACGAGTAAATGATAACTAGTTACAAGAAAGAGTAAAATAATTTCTAAACCAGCTATCCAAACATCATCTATGTTCCCATCAATCTTAGGGTCCAACAAGCTCCAAACAGTCTCTTCACAAGCAAAGTCGTATAAACTGAGAATCGCCATCACATCGATAATACTGGGAAGAACAACACGAGTGATATTCTAATGGAAAGCCATAATACCGACGACCTCAAGAAGCCAATAACCAGCCTCATCAATGCCAAAACAAATCAAATTGATAATCATTACCATTCTCATCATATAGATAAGAGAGAAACCAAAAAACTTCAATTCCTTCAAATCTTTAAACAATAAGATTTGATTTCATAGAACAACTGAAAAGCAATGGACCAAACAACCGCTTTGTCATTACCAACATCAACCAACAACCATCTCAACAAAGTCGAACCATGTCCAGAACATCCGACCATAAACTCCTTGAATGATCCAAACAAATTTGATGAAATAATAACACCAATTCCAAAATCAAGAGTCCAAACAGCAACCAAAATACTAAAGCTGGTTCCAATACATTTAGAAGGAACCAAACAAACTTCCATAAACAAACCGAACCACTTTAAATCAATCACAACAATATTTCTGGCTTTAATAGACAATGCCTTCCACATAGTTGCATAACTAGATGCAATCAAGCCAAAATCTGCTTGTAATGTAAATTTTCCTTTAAAAGAAAAAAAGAACATCAAGAAACTGCTTCTTCTGTCCACAACCAAACCTAACAGAGGAACATCATATCCAATAATCTTCAAGATTCCATAAGAAAGAAATTCTTCAAAATAGAAAAACCATGTTTTCCATCTAAATATCCAAATACCACCAAACTCTTGCAGATCAACCGATCAAAAAATAAGAACTCAATTAAAACAAATCTGGAATCAAGACAGTTAATGCGCCAGAATAGCTCCGAACTCCAAAATCGACACATAAAACCGAAATTTAGCCGAGTAGAAATTTCAGCTAAAGACAAATTATAAGCAATGTCTAGGCAACGATGCCAAGAACTCCAAGATTGCCAAGGACCTCGCCTCACCTCCGAAAAATAGGGCCGAAAGCATACCTCAGCCTGACCAAGTTCACCACATAAATCGCATTCCATGCAAAAAACCAACCAAGGAACTCCAAATAAATTCCAAAGATCCATCAAAACGTCAAGATCACAACGTAATGCCAAGGAGTTCGCCTTCGTTCCCGAAAGTGAAACTCTGGCCAAACCTGTCTTGAACTCCATTGCCTCTCTACCTAGATCCTTCAAAGAACCTCCGTCGGCCATACCAGGCCGACAGAGAACCACTGATCTCCACCGATCTGCCAAAATCGCCGCTCTCTTCGCGCCCTTGCATCTGAATCAACAATCTTTTTTTTTTTTACAATCTTATACTTTTGAAAAAGAGTTCTAAAAAGAAAAAAAAAAGAAAAAGATAAAGATAAAAAGTATATTAAAAAATTGGTATCACATAAAAGTTTAGAATGTGATTGCAATCTTATACTTAAATTCAAAGGACATATGATGGGAGAACTAATATAAATAATGGTGAACTTATGAAATTAAATTTTCACTACAAATAAATCTAATTTTTAAGCTTCATTATTCTCTTAAAAATTTCAAAAGTCATGAATTTAATATATAACCTATAAATTCAAATTAAGTAATAATAAGAATGACTAGTTAAAATAGTTATTAGTATTTTTTCAAACTTGAATTATAACCTTGTTTATTTTTGCTATTCTAGACCATAATACATTATCCTATATTTTAATAATTTAAATTAATAATATTTATTTTTGTTATTTAATTAATTAAAATTATAGATTTCTTTATTTGCTTGAGGACAAACAAGAGTTTAAGCTAGGGAGAACTTGACAAGTGTAAATTACATAAAATTTAATGTATTTTATTTTTAATAAAAATGTGTTATTTTAGTTATTTTTGTGTAAAAAAACTAAAAAAATGGAATAATTTCTAAGGAGCCTTTAGCACCACGGTGTTCGATAATACAACATCGTAGAGCTATCTTTAATTCCACCAAGGAGCCCCAATTCTAACATTGTAATACCGATTTCTCTATTTGTAAGGGCTACAATAGTAACACAGATAATGTTAGAAAATTAGGTTGGAAGCACTAGATTCTTTATTTTCAAATGTCGCACCACGGAACTATAATTTCTCTTACCTTGACACAATTGTTGTACTTAGGTGGTACTACACTTCAATGTATGCAGTGTCATGGCATAGAAGTTGTAACTTCCAAGGGGCATGTTCTATTAATGAAGAGACGTGACTATTCACCAAGTAATCACTCCATATCACTAAATACCGCAGCGATGCAAAGCTCCAGCATTGAAAAGATAGTTCACTTCATAAGCATTGAGGTACCATTATTTCAAGGCTAGTTGCCATTTTTATGTTTTTCTATAAATAGTTATGATGATATTTTTAAAGGAGAGTTCAATCACTTGTGTAATTTTGGTACTTTTTAGAGTACTCCTCTAGTTCCCTCTTAGAGTAAAATCTAAGGAAGAATAAAAAGTGGAATATATAATTATTTGGAGTGTTTAGCCAGTATTTATTAAAGAAACTCTAAAGTTAAAGGGAGAATGACCGTAGAGGAGATACTTTGATCCTTCCTGATGATATCACTCTCTTGTATATTTCATTCTTCCATGAGTTTAATAAAAATGAGTTTGCTTGATATTTATTCTATCCCTGGCTAATTCTCATATTTTTTATTGATGTTATGAAATGTACGTTGAGTACCAATGAAGTCTCTTATTCTATAAACTAGTAAAAGATGTTTTCAATATAATCCAACTCTTTCTTTAATGTACATAGTGGCTATATGTACAACTAAATTTTAGTGTGATGTAAAGCCTTGATAAAGGAATGCAAGAATAACCAGGAGTATTAAGATAGGATATTTTGTATGCCTAGACATAAGATGTAAAATATTCCAGTTTTTTAAGGGGATACTATAACTATAGAAGGTCATAAAATAACCTTTTTACACCTACAAGCATGATAGAGATCAAGGGATGCTTATACTCTGAAACACATTTGCTTTGAAGAGTCTCATTAATAAAGATATGATATTTATATTCATAAATCCAAAATTCTTTAATTTAATATTGTATCAAATACTTCACAATTTTATATAGTGATGGAACACTAAAAATATTATTTTTAGTTCAAATATTTTTAGTTCAGTAGGATAATTATTAAAATTAGAGTAGATAGTAGTAACTTATAGCAAGTAAGCATACTTCCTCGTGGTTTTGATACTTTATTATATAACTTTATTACTTGATTTGACATATATAGTTGTGTGTATTAAGTGTAGTTTATTATTATTTGTATCAAAGAAAATTTAAGTATTGTTTAGGGGTGATAGAGCCCTAAATTTTATATAATTCAAAAGTTTACCCATAGTCCCCATCAAGTTGGTACATAAATTCCTTGCAAATAATTTCCCACCTTTTAAAACTACCAAGCTTACCAATGATATAACTTCTTTTTCCCAGTTTAAAAGAGAGTCAACTTATGAGAGTTTGGAAAGACTTAAGGAGATGCTTAGAAAGTGTTGTTATCATGCTTTTCCATATTTGTTAGTTATTTAGACCTTTTATAATGGGCTTGTAAGATCCCTTAGGTCAATTTATTAATAATAAAATTGGAGGTTCTTTAATGTCAGAGCCTTTTAAAGACACATATGCCATAAATTTAAATTTTTATAAATCAATTTATAATTACGCTAAGATTTCAATGTATGGAGTCTCTAAACTCTAGATTCGAAGATTATGGTACCATAAAGCTATGTTTTAAATTTCATCAAATTTGGACGAGTAGATAGTAAATTATGGGCATTGCAATTTATAATTCAAATTTAAACTATAGGATTTTGGTTGATCTGTTCGAGCATGTATCATGATCGAACAACCTTAGATGCATTCGAATGTGTAATGCATTTGATGGTGTTGGAACTCGTTCAATGAGAATTAGGATGTTAAGCCTAATTAAATGTCCCAAGGCTAACCAAGAGGGGGGGTGAATTGGTAATTTAAAAATTATACTTCTACTCTTGGATTTTTAGAAAACCTTTTTAATTATTAATGTAAGTTAAATTTAAAGTTTAAAAAATAAACTTTTTAACCAGAGTAAACAACTTGCAATGAAATTAAATGCGGAAGAAAAATAAGAAAGAACACACCAGATTTATAGTGGTTCGGTCAAACCTTGACCTACTTCCACTCCCCGGAGGCACCCTCCAAGTATTGCACTAATACCACAAAGTGACTTCCTTTTGGCCCCACAACAAGGCGGAGAAGCCTGTACAAAATCACTTTCACCTTCCCCGGTGCGGCGGAGTAGCCGGGTTCTTTGACACCAAAGAGATCTTCTTCTCGCCAAAACTTCCCTCAAGATGACCCTTGAATCCGATGGTACTGAAGTGCATGTTCGCCAGAGCAACTGTGTGAATATCCCCTCCACACTCCCTTGAAATCCCCTCCAAGGATCTTCTCCCTCTCAAACACCACCCTTTCCTCTCTCCCTTTCAAGTTCTCTATTCTAGTTTTCTCCCAAAGAACGAAGACACAATGGCTGTCAAAGAAACACTTTGTCGTCCTTTTATACTCTCCAAGTGTCGGCAGAGAACCGGACCGATGTTGTTGAACTTCACTTGAGAGCCTTCAAAGGAGATGGGAAGAAATAAAGAGCTCTTCTTCTTCAAGTAACCTTATGAATCCCTCACAAACCCCTCACTTGATCTCTCACTCTTCACTCTTACAATCTCTCCCAAACTCTCACACTCAATGATCCCTCTCAAGAGAAAACAACTCCAAAGGCACTTGTAATAGTTTCTAGGACTCCTTATATAGAAAGGACATGAAAAACCGCCCAAAAAACTGCTAAAAACATATTTTTCTACGCACTGGATCGTCCCGTACGAAATTGAGTTAGTACGGATGAACTGTGTAAAAAACTATCCCGTACGAACCATTTGTGCATCTGTACGAACCAATTTCATCCTGGACGAAATAGGTTCATCCCGTACGAACAAAATTTCGTGCAGTACGAATTGTTATTTCAAAAGTTGGTTCCGAAAACTGCAAAACGTTGTCAGAAACTTCCATAGTCGGATCCCATCGGCCTGGACGAACATGACTTTGTCTGGACGAAATTTTTTACAGAGAGAAACTCGTCCTGGGACGAAAATGATTTTGTCTGGACGATCATGACTTAGAAAAATTTTCCAGTTCAGTTCCTGTCCGTTCCATTGCTCTTACAAGGAGATAACTGATCTGATCGTCTCGTATGAACAATGTTCGTCCCATACGATCAGCACAAAAACTTTTTCAAGATCTCCTTAAGTATGTGTGTGAATTTATTCACTCAATTACAAACACTCCCTCTCAAATTTAATTCAAATAAAAAGTACAAGCTTCAAATTCACAAAGTATCTCATGCTGAATTTGATTTGAAGTCTTCGTAGTCTGGAGTTTAATTTTCCTGAAATATTAGTACACACAAGAGCAAAAACAAATCTTCCAAAAAATGTTAGGAGATAACAACACATAAAACAATAATATTTGGAATCATCAAAACTATACAAGTTGCAAGAATGTAAAACATGCAAATAGCAACTTTCCTAACAGATGGGACTCTAACCCATGCCACACAAAACCTTATGCATATGACGTGAACAAATCTTAGTCTTCTATCTAATAACGTACAGATTGAACAAATCAAACTCATATCCAATATCTAATTTGATTTTTCTATGGTTTGTTTATGTTTTTGCAAAATTTAGTATATGCAACTAATTTCACCCAAATCCAGTCTGTAGATCTCCTAAATTAAATGACTAAAAGTATATATAATCTTATATTTGGTGATTTATTAGATGAATAAAATCAGTAGCCCATGTGGCATGAGGAGGATAGGGCATGTGATATGAAACTTTTGAAACCCAATTCAAGTGGCTTTAGCAACCAATATGGGATGGTTCATCAATGGGCCCAAGAAATTTAGTTTTAGATGACTTGGTTCAGCCCAATTGAAGCTAGGTCAAACCATGGGTTATGCTTATTGGTCATATGTATAGGGTCATGTGACACCCACTATAATAATTTATATAATTTAATTTGACAAGGGTAGAGATTTGGTTTAAGAAAACCTTTTTTGATGCACTTGGTTTAATTTAAATGGCTAAACCAAGTGGGCCCAAGGGATGAAATATTTTCTTAGGAGACTCATGTTAACCTCAAAGGATGTCCCCATGACTGTGGTTTAATGGTTCTGTCAAAATCATGAGTTTTAAAATTTTGAAGTGTATAAGGTGTGTTTTGGTCTACCATGACTTGGTCAACCAAGTTTGACTAGGTCAATGTTGGATCCAACTCATTCTAAATATCATTTTGGACTTCGTGGAGGTGGTGCCATGCAACGAAGAGGTTATTTGGTTTAATATACATGTTTAAGAGCTTAAGGGGCCCTTTGATCAACCCAGGGTGACTTGGTCAACCAAGGTTGACCATGGGTTATGATGGGGTCTAATGCATTATAAATATGATTTTAAGTTTTTTAGAGTTAATCCCAAGATTTGGTGGGGATCCAATTGTAGTTTAAAATGGAAAATGGCATTTTGGTCAACCTAGGTTAACTTGGTTAACCCTAGTTGACTAAGGCTTGGAGTTTGATTCAATATAATCCTAATCATATTTGGGATAAGTTGGAGTAAGATTTAGGATTCAATTTGACTGAGCCATGTTGAAGTTTAAAACCAATTTAGTTTTTAATAGATTTTGGTGTTTTAGGATTTTTAGGATTTTGCTATCAACCATGTCCACCAAAGTTTCAATGTTGGCTCAATGCATCATGCTCAATTTATTGATGATGTTCAATGGGTTTGAACAAGCTTTCAAGGTTAATTTCCCTAATATGTCATGTCTAGTGGCGTAGGTTATAAATATTAAATGTTTTATAGCCTATGGAAATGCCGTGAGTTTCAGGGGTTAGAGGTATTAGAATGTCTCACAATTTAGTTGGTTGACCATATAGACATGCCTAGTTAATATGCAATTGCCTAATCATCAATCCATGGTCATTTGCATGGGTTTCATGGGGATTAAAATTTCTCCTAAACTAGGTTAACATCCATGGTGTTTTGGGTTTGGTTTTGAGCAATGGACTTTGATCTTTTGAATATTTGACGGGTTTGATCAATAAATCTATTTTAGATATGATTTGTTTAATGATTTCAATGGAATTTTGAGTTTACAATGCTTAAATCATTGATAATGATTGACTAGGTGATCAGATAACTATCATTGGTGACTATCAACTAATGGATTTGATATTTTGTTTTTGCTTGAGTTTTGAATTGGTCAATAAGGTTTAATGATTTAGAGAAATTTGTTTTGCAATGTTCATATCACTGATAATCATTTGGTGATTGTCACGTGACTGATTAGATGATCAAATGAGAATCAAGGGTGACTATCAAGTGATGATTTCATAGGTCAATGATCTGGTCACTATGCCAAAGCACAGTGATGAGTTTTATCTGAGGCTTGGAGTGTAATTTAATGATTATTGTATGGAGATTTGATGTTTGATATAGGTAATTAACCTCTCTTACAAAAATGAGGTTAACCATCATTATAAAAGATCATTTTCATTTGCCTTCTATTAACCAAATGCTTGATAGATTGGTAGGGCATTCATTCTATTAGTTATTAGATGGCTACACACATTTTCATTAGATTTTTATTACGTCTGAGGATCAAGACGAAAAAACTACATGTACTAGCCCTTATGTACATTTTCTTTTCATATAATGCCTTTTGGAATTTGCAATGCCCCTACAACATTTCAAAAATACATGATGACTATCTTTTTAGACTTGATTGGTAGGGCATTAAGATTTCCATAGATGATGCATTTTTATTTTATACTTGGTTTGATTCTTGTCTTAAACACTTAGCTATAGTTTTGAAGAGACGTAAAGAATCAAACTTAGTGTTAAATTTCATGAACAAAAAAAAATCTTTTTTTTTAAGGATATTAGGACCATTACAATTCTCAGATACACCATCATTACCCTTGGCTCTTGGAAATGAAAACTAAAAATATATGTGGCAATCTCTTTTCTCTTTGACCAATCCAAGGTAGCAGTAGCAACTTCTGCCACTTCCCTCTTTTTCTTCTCTTCTTCCTTGAATGTTGTAGCAATCAACCTTTGGTAATTAAATGAGAAAGAGTGTTTACATATGGTACAATGCAAGTGCATGTGCAGTACAGTAATATAGTGAAAGAGTGGATTATCATTCCCATGAGAAATTATATGAAATTTTTTTTGAGCTATTTAATAATTCTTTTAACAACACTATTTATCTTGCCATAGAATTGAGTCTGAAGATACCAAAGAAAATCTAACCTTTTAAAATTTTTTTAATTAAAAAGAAACTTATGAATTTATGATTGATCTGATGAATATATGTGATGTATATTGATCTAATCAATTTATTTATGGATCATAGCATAAGTGATTCCTAGTCTCTGTTAAGTTTGTTGGAATCATAGTGAATGAATGATTAATGTTAACTCCACTACATGATAACTATCTTCTTAGATGAACCAAAATTTTTTGAAAGACATATGTCTATATTTAAAAAATAAATAAATAAATAAAAATTCATGCTACTCTATTTATTCCATTATGCCTCTATCAAGGTTATATATAACACTAAATGTCAACTTTGTGGATGGTCAATCCACAACTAAATTAAGTTTTAAGATGCATGAAATAACAATTTGACATAATTTGTAACTTAGACCTAATCTACATTGCACATGCTTCTCCACATCATATCATAAATTTAGAATGAAAGATCTAGCTTGCAAGAGTCATTGTAATAGAAATAATGAATATTTATTTCATTGATAATTAAATGAGAAAGAACGAACCAGGAATCTCCTTGCAACAACTACAAGTTTCACTTTGCTGAAAGGCTATCATGTTCTACTTGGACACTCCCTTCTCTTTCACTCCCTCCTTAATTGAAGTACCAAAGAAAGTTCAAATAATAATAATAACCCCTCAAAATTTGGCCCCTTTTATATTAGTATCCCCTTAACTACCATTAATACCATGATTTGTGTGGTAGTAACACTATGTTGCTCTTGAGATAAACTAATTTTGTGGTGTTATAAAAGACTCGCATCATGACATTGACTATGAATCAATGTGTCGGTTCACCATTAACTATGTTTACTACTCTATCACTTCACTCTGGAGGTTTTGTACTATGATGCTTAGATAGTACTATGGTGCTCAAGATAATTAGCACTGTGATGCCAAGCTATCTGTTTCTCATTCTTATCTATGGCATTGTGGCACTCAATGGTACTTTTGGTACTATGGATTCAAAGTCGCAATGCTATAATGTTAAGCTCTCTATCTTGAAATTTTTTTTCTCTACGAGTTGTGATGCTATGATCTAGCGTTACGATGTTTAAGTTTTTTTTTTTTTTTTTCCTGGTTATTTCCATGTGCTACGGTGCTACAAGGTGTGGAGTTGTGGTGCGCCATAATTTTTCCTTGTATATATGCTTCCTATTTGAATATTTCTTGTACCAAATAACAAAGTGAGCTCACATTTCTTACAAATTTTATATTACAAACTATTACAAGTTTTAATTTAACATATTGCTGGAGGAAAGTCTGCACTTATATAGGCATATCCTAGTTTGTAAGTAACATTTACAATCTCGACTATCTTTATCATTCTCAAGGCCATGCCCCAAGAGTTGATCACAATGCCCATTCCAAGTAGTCTTATAAAAGAACTCCTTCATAATGAACATAAAAATTGGGAGGCTCTCTATTTCAGCTTGGTGCATGTGAGAATGCTGCTCTTTTTAATTATTCCTAGAAGAAAATTGAATACCCCTTCGAGCTGCTTTTGGTTTAAGGTCGTAGATCTGTCAAACTCTCCCTCCCGTTTTATCTGGAAAGATTTAAAAAAATCAAAATCTCTGAGCTATTGCTTTCAATTTCACCTACTGAGCAAATAAACAAATTCCATAGCACAATACCCGCCATTCCCTCATAAATTTTAAATTTAATGACTGAGGCTTAATTATTCTTTTCCCTTGATGATTTTAAATCTACTAATAACAACTACGATAGTGGTAAATCATTAAAATATCTGTAGCTAGCGGCTGCATTTTTAGAATTTAGATTCAGACTTCCTGTATTAACAAGAATTGGAAAAGGTTAAGCTAGTCATTTAAAAGCCAATTTGGGGAAATTTAAAAAAAAAAACTAATTTGAGTTTGTCTGAACCCAATTAGACTCAATTTAGTTCAATTTGACTAATTAAATTCAATTTATTTTAAATTTACAGAGTTTAAATAAATTCAAATTGATTTGAGTCTATTAAACTAAAATGATTCTTTTTTTATTAAACTTTGACTCGATTCACATCAATTCAGTATAATATGTTGTATTTTAAATAAGTTCAACTCAATTCAAGTTATTTTAACCCAAATTAAGTTGATTTGACTTGATCGACAAATTTGATAAAATTTTGTAAGATTTCATTCATATTAATGAATTTAAAGTCGAATTGAACAAATAATTAATTAAATTGATTTAATTAATTCATTTAAATTAACCCATTTCTAAAATTACTTCAAATTTAATTAGATTGAATCGTATCGAGTTAAGATTGAGTTGAGATTTCAATTTTGAGCCTTTGGATTAAGTTTGGTCAACCCATTAGGCTCACTTGGTTTTTTTTTTAGGGTTCGGGGTGGGGGGAGGGGAACCCATGGAGGGGCCTACACGTTAATTAATTAAAAATTTCAATATCCTTAAAAAGGACCTCGAGCTCTATACCGCTCCAAAGAGCTAAAAGAAAGCCAAAATAAAACCAACGAGCTCAAGGTCCCTACTAAGCAAAAGTACAAATATCCAATGATTCGCTTTAATCCCCATCTTTCCACCCAATATGTTAAAAGCTAAAATAATTGCAATAAAATAAACCTGCAAAATTAAGAAAGCAAAAGCAACAAACATATACTTGCAAAAGATTAAGGGTTCGTTTGTTTCCACGTTTTTCCTCTTTTTTCTCGGTTTGAAATGGAAAATGTAGTTGTGGAACTTGTTTGGACGTGAACCAAACTTTTTTAAAAACTCCATTTCTCTATTGTTTTGAGAAGCATTCTATATTAGCTTTCTCCGTTAACAAAAGCCTTTCTACTATTGACAATTTTTATACCGTAAGAGGAAATAAACCAAATGAAGCCTAATATGTTGAGCTTTTCCTTAATCTATTTGCGAATAGAGAATAATACCCACCTTGACGAAATGAAGGCGATCGGTGGTTCTCTGTCAGGCTTCGTTTGTTTTTTTGGTGCTTCTGCAAAAGACAGTTTAAAAAACATTAGCTTAGAAAATGGAGTTTTCTAATGGAGAAGCATATATAAAAAACATTCTCAAAACTGCAGAAAAATGAAAAAAAAAAGTTATTGGGAACGTGATTTTGACAAACCAAACAACATAAAAAAAATTCCTCCATTTGAAAATGGAAAAAGGCAATAAAATGCTCAAACAAATAAAGCCTCAGCCTTGTATGGCCGACGGAGGTCCTTGGTGTGTCTCTGTTGATTTTGACAGAATAAAGAACAGGAGGATCGGAGAAGAGCGGAGAGCGATCTCGGCGTTCTTCGCAATTTTGATGAATCGAGGCGATCTTGGCGTTTTGGCGGTGCTTTAACGTTCGGTGGATCTCTGTCTGCATGATATGGCCGACAGAGTTCCTTGGTGGGTTTTTTGCCAAGATTGTGATTTATATGCAGAGAAGTTTGTCAGGCGGAGGTCCTCCTTCAGCCTATTTTTGCAAAGGCGACTGATTTGAATTCGGTTTTGGTGGAACATTTCCTGTGACGAGGCGATCTTGGCATTTCGACGATCTTGGCGGAGATGATCTTAGCAATCTTGATCGATTTGAATTGCAAAGTGAAAGTGTCAGGCAGATGCTTTGGCAAGTCTGAACGGTAGAGGAAGGTGATTCTGAAGGCGATTTTGGAGTTTCTTTGGATTCTGGTGTTTCTTCGTCGGTCCGGTGTGGCCAACGAAGATTCTTGGTCTCGATTTTCTGCTTTTGTAATCATTTTTCACTCTCCAATAAGGATGATTTTGAATTCCTTTTAGATGTTTAGTGCAAAGGTGGTTTTCTTGGAGATCGATCGTCAGCCCTGTGTGGCAGACGGCTGGTCTTGTAGTTCTGTTAATTCGAGGTTATGGATCTCTTTCGTTCAGATATCGTTCAAGGCCATTTCGGCGTAGGGACGTCGTCGACCCGATCTTATCGGTTGTTATTTTATAGATTGAAGCTTTTCTGGAAGGATCTCTTTTTGTTCAAGAAATGGGGTAGATGCAGATTGTTTTGGTCTGAAGATTTTTCTGTGGCGGTTTGGAAATCTTTTCATAACCAGTTTGTTCTTCATTTTTCTTGGCTTGATTTCTTGAATATTCTTGGTGAAAGATCTAATGCAGTCCCGGTTGTGATTGATTGTTCTTTTGTTCTTGCTCTGGATTGTCCAAGTGGCAAGATTTGTGATGGATCAATGAAAGTTGTTGGATTTTCTTTTGGTTTTACTCATGTATTGAGTTTGGATAACAAGTTCAGTGGAGGATTTCTCAACGTCATTTCTTCTTGTGAGGTTTGGTATGTTTCGGTTGCCATGAGAATTGGCAGGTATGTGGTTGGCAAGGAGGATATTTGTGATGCCCCAGATATCAATAGTGAAAGGATTCGTCTGACAGTCTTGATCAATCTCCATTGCAGCTCCCATGCTCGGACCTGAAAATTTTAACCACATATAATGAGCTTTACAAAGCCCAGCAGGTCACCTAATACCTATAACTGAAATCAAAGCACGGCTATGCTATCAATATGCATGTCAGTCAATCACAGTCAATCAAGTCTATATCAGTCAATGGTCAATGAGTCTATGCAGTGGAAATCAAATCAGTAATCGATGCAATCCGAAAATCAATAGTCAATAAAACCAGTCAATGCAGCGGCAGGCAAATCAATCATTTCAATTCAATCAATCAATCAATATCCATCAATCAAATCAATACGGTCAAATCAATGAAATCAGTCGAGAAAAGCAATACGGAACAATGAATCTATACGACAGTCAATACGGTGCAGAACAGTAGCAACAGCGAGTCTATAAAATCTATAGGCAACAATATCAATGAATCGGTAGGCAGTAGTACGATGTCCATGTTCATGCTATCAATACAGTATCTATATCTATCAATGTCCATATCATATCCATATCAATGTCGATGTCGGTATCTATCAATTGCTACAAGCTATATCAATAACAGTGTCAATCTCTATGAATCAATACGCAGAATCCATATCAGTATTGGTGCCGGTATCTATGAATCCATAACGTACAATCGAAATGCTAAACCCATAAATCCAACAATAAATCCGTCAAGTCAATCAAGTCGAGAAAATCAATCAAAATAAATCAAATCTATACGATCAAGTCGATAAAATCAATCGGAAAGACAATACGATAAATCTATAGTAGCAAGTCGAATCAATGCAGGATCAATGGTATCAATGAATCTATAAATCTATGCCGTCCATATCCATGTATCAATGTCAATAATCAATAGTATCAATGCTCGATGATCAATCATCAATGAATCTATACAATATCTATGTCCAAAACAATAATCAATGGTCAATAGTATCAATGTTCGACGATTATCAATGATCAGTCAATAAAATCAATGAATTCGTACAAAACAGTAAATCCGTAAATCCATGCACATCAGAAAATCTGTACGATGCAATCATTCAATGGTCTTACTAGACAAGCACAAACGCTGGTCATGTTGCTGTTGTAGAATCCGTATTGCTGTTGTAGATATCTATACATTGGTTCTATGAAAAAGAGTCGTCACTCTATTGCCCGTCGGCCGCCCGTCGGCATATAATCTCCTTATGACTCCCATCGTTATATCCATGATCCATGATCTGTGATTTAAAGGAAAGCCCGTCGGCCCACCATCCTGTATAGGTATCATCTCCAACCAATGTTCAACCATGTTCCCACTTGTCTTTCAGTATCAATAGTCAATTCAGTAAGCAATTCAATAATCAATCTATAATCAATGCAAAAATCAATATTAAAGCAATCCAGAACAATCATATCAATAGTCATGCACATATCAATTCAATCTATCAATTTCAGGAAAATCAGAAATCATACGAAAATCGGGCAGCGTAACAGTAGTCGGTCAAGTTTACACAAAAATCCTGCAAAAAGACACAAATTCCAAATCTTTCCAAATTACAGACGAAGATCCACGGCATCAATACAAGACTATTATTCTATAGAAACCAAGTCAGAAAACATCCTGATAATTTTCTATTCGATAAAAACCGCGTAGAACCAATTCCGACCGGAAGAAAATTCGTAGAATACAGTCAAATCGTGTAGAATAATCATATCTATAACACTCTAAAAGTTGTGCGGTGAAAGTTGTGTCAATCTCAAATCACGTCGAAAAGTTGACTACGAAAATACAAAACAAATCACAACTCGGTCAAAACTCAACATCTTTGAAAACAGAAACAGGATTCGGAGTCCTTACCACGAGATCTTCACTTTTCCCAACAGCAGCGTCGGACGAAAAGCGCTCCGCGGTCTCCGAAAACCAGCTTTTCTCTTTTTCCTTTTCTCTTTCTCTCTCCTCAGATATTTCTTTCTCTTCAAAATATCTCATTTCTATATATATCCAGACTGATCGTCCTGGACGATCGAGCTTCGTACCGGACGATCCATGAAGAGAAGAATTTCGTCCAGACGAAAAATTACATATCGTCCCTGGCGAAGGGTTCTCTGACTTATTTTCGTCCAGACGATCCTGATTTCGTCCAGACGAACCATACAGCCAAACATGATTTTTCTACACAACCTGAACCGATCGTCCCGGACGATCCAACTTCGTCCAGACGAACCTGAAGCAAAAGCTGATATTACAATCTCCCCACCTTAGAAAAATGTCGTCCCGACATTTCCCTAAAGGTACGAAGCAAAACACGAAGCAAACCAAATCGATCGAAATCCAAATCCAAAACAAAACTCATCGAAATCCATACAATCACACAATGCAATCAATCACATGTCAATCACTATGTGTGCAAAATGAATCCATTCTATCAAACTATCAATCAAATTCTTTCACTACACTTGCTCTGATACCAACTGTGATGCCCCAGATATCAATAGTGAAAGGATTCGTCTGACAGTCTTGATCAATCTCCATTGCAGCTCCCATGCTCGGACCTGAAAATTTTAACCACATATAATGAGCTTTACAAAGCCCAGCAGGTCACCTAATACCTATAACTGAAATCAAAGCACGGCTATGCTATCAATATGCATGTCAGTCAATCACAGTCAATCAAGTCTATATCAGTCAATGGTCAATGAGTCTATGCAGTGGAAATCAAATCAGTAATCGATGCAATCCGAAAATCAATAGTCAATAAAACCAGTCAATGCAGCGGCAGGCAAATCAATCATTTCAATTCAATCAATCAATCAATATCCGTCAATCAAATCAATACGGTCAAATCAATGAAATCAGTCGAGAA
The DNA here is from genome assembly GCA_022539455.1 of Dendrobium nobile. Classification (NCBI taxonomy): domain Eukaryota; kingdom Viridiplantae; phylum Streptophyta; class Magnoliopsida; order Asparagales; family Orchidaceae; genus Dendrobium; species Dendrobium nobile. The sequence goes on from CM039727.1 coordinate 30,040,987, forward strand.
AAGCAATACGGAACAATGAATCTATACGACAGTCAATACGGTGCAGAACAGTAGCAACAGCGAGTCTATAAAATCTATAGGCAACAATATCAATGAATCGGTAGGCAGTAGTACGATGTCCATGTTCATGCTATCAATACAGTATCTATATCTATCAATGTCCATATCATATCCATATCAATGTCGATGTCGGTATCTATCAATCGCTACAAGCTATATCAATAACAGTGTCAATCTCTATGAATCAATACGCAGAATCCATATCAGTATTGGTGCCGGTATCTATGAATCCATAACGTACAATCGAAATGCTAAACCCATAAATCCAACAATAAATCCGTCAAGTCAATCAAGTCGAGAAAATCAATCAAAATAAATCAAATCTATACGATCAAGTCGATAAAATCAATCGGAAAGACAATACGATAAATCTATAGTAGCAAGTCGAATCAATGCAGGATCAATGGTATCAATGAATCTATAAATCTATGCCGTCCATATCCATGTATCAATGTCAATAATCAATAGTATCAATGCTCGATGATCAATCATCAATGAATCTATACAATATCTATGTCCAAAACAATAATCAATGGTCAATAGTATCAATGTTCGACGATTATCAATGATCAGTCAATAAAATCAATGAATTCGTACAAAACAGTAAATCCGTAAATCCATGCACATCAGAAAATCTGTACGATGCAATCATTCAATGGTCTTACTAGACAAGCACAAACGCTGGTCATGTTGCTGTTGTAGAATCCGTATTGCTGTTGTAGATATCTATACATTGGTTCTATGAAAAAGAGTCGTCACTCTATTGCCCGTCGGCCGCCCGTCGGCATATAATCTCCTTATGACTCCCATCGTTATATCCATGATCCATGATCTGTGATTTAAAGGAAAGCCCGTCGGCCCACCATCCTGTACAGGTATCATCTCCAACCAATGTTCAACCATGTTCCCACTTGTCTTTCAGTATCAATAGTCAATTCAGTAAGCAATTCAATAATCAATCTATAATCAATGCAAAAATCAATATTAAAGCAATCCAGAACAATCATATCAATAGTCATGCACATATCAATTCAATCTATCAATTTCAGGAAAATCAGAAATCATACGAAAATCGGGCAGCGTAACAGTAGTCGGTCAAGTTTACACAAAAATCCTGCAAAAAGACACAAATTCCAAATCTTTCCAAATTATAGACGAAGATCCACGGCATCAATACAAGACTATTATTCTATAGAAACCAAGTCAGAAAACATCCTGATAATTTTCTATTCGATAAAAACCGCGTAGAACCAATTCCGACCGGAAGAAAATTCGTAGAATACAGTCAAATCGTGTAGAATAATCATATCTATAACACTCTAAAAGTTGTGCGGTGAAAGTTGTGTCAATCTCAAATCACGTCGAAAAGTTGACTACGAAAATACAAAACAAATCACAACTCGGTCAAAACTCAACATCTTTGAAAACAGAAACAGGATTCGGAGTCCTTACCACGAGATCTTCACTTTTCCCAACAGCAGCGTCGGACGAAAAGCGCTCCGCGGTCTCCGAAAACCAGCTTTTCTCTTTTTCCTTTTCTCTTTCTCTCTCCTCAGATATTTCTTTCTCTTCAAAATATCTCATTTCTATATATATCCAGACTGATCGTCCTGGACGATCGAGCTTTGTACCGGACGATCCATGAAGAGAAGAATTTCGTCCAGACGAAAAATTACATATCGTCCCTGGCGAAGGGTTCTCTGACTTATTTTCGTCCAGACGATCCTGATTTCGTCCAGACGAACCATACAGCCAAACATGATTTTTCTACACAACCTGAACCGATCGTCCCGGACGATCCAACTTCGTCCAGACGAACCTGAAGCAAAAGCTGATATTACAATATTTGTGTTGTTGGATGTGATGGTAATATGATTAAACATGTGGTTGGTGTTCTTGTCTCCTTTATGAAGATAATGGAGATTTTATTTGTTCATGGAGGTTTCATACCTCCTAGTTTTAAGGAAGTGAAAGTTATGTTTCAAGAGGATTCGGTCTCGAATACCAGGATTATTGCAGTTCTTTTGGCTACCTCTTAGTGGATCATCTAAGGATGACTGTTTGGTTGATTGGATTTTCCAAGGAAGTTTGCATCTTTTTACTGTTTTAGAGAAAAAAGATATTAGAGCATGGCTCCTAAATGGAGCTTCTTTAGGATTGGTTTTTGTTATAGTTGTTTTTAGTTTTAACTTTTCAGGTTTATGTTTTTATTTTATTTTCTTACTAGGCCTTGTTTGCTTTTTTGGAACTATTGTAATGTTTTATGAAACTTACTATTTTTCATTTTTTATCTTTTGGGAACTCTGGGATACTAACCAACCTTTTAGGTTGTTTAAATATTTGGTATCCCCATCACCCCAATAGATTTAAAATGGGAAGTAATATATCTCATATCCATTATGAAAGTTTCGAATGGCTTACTTTGTTTTTTGCTTTCTAGTTTGTAATAACTTTTTTGTTTAATGCTATAAGCATCCCTTAAAAAAAAAATTTTATATGTAAAAAGTATTCATATTAAGGCTATAACAAATACTAGAAAATTTCTTAAGGTAGATGGGAAGAACATTAGTTTGCAAGATAAAAAGGTTTGTGATCGTAAAAAAAGCATTAAGATAATAAGAAATAATAAAAGCAGCAGATATAACCATGGATCCAACAACCAAGCCACCAAGAGGAATATTAAGGTTAGAAGAACAATGCAAGTGGACCAAGCATTCAACCAGGATAACAGTGAAAACCAGAATAGAAAGACAACTAAAATAATGCTGCTCTAATATAATTCATTATGAGGAAAAAACCACAGGTTAGTATGATAAGGATCCAGAAGCCCCAAAGATAGTCAACCAAAAAAGGGCAAGACCCACAACCCCTTAACACAGTTCAAATAATATATAAAGGAAGGCAAGCCATTCGGCCGAAAAAATTGCCCTAATACCCAACAACCCACCAAAACCACCTCCAACAATTATAAAGTAAAGCCACAGAGGAAAAGATGGGGAAAATCCCAGAATCAACTAAAAGGATAAACAAAATGATAAGATTCTATAAATGCCACAACAAGAGCCACCAAAGACTCCAAGCAAATAACAACCCAACATTAAAAAAAAGAGAGAAACATGTAACTAATCTTAGAGAAGAACTCCAAAAAGTTTAACAACACAAAGACCGACACATGAAAACCTCAAAACCCCAAAACAATAGAAAATGACCCAGATTCCTCAACACATACCTTAACCAAAGGAAGTAGAACCCAGATAGAAGAAAAGACCATAAATAAAGAACCAAGAAATAGCTGATAGGCATGCCTATTAAGCTTAGGAGCATTGCATCTATATTGCAATCATGAAGCAAACCCGAAAGGCACTCCAATCTAAACCCTAACCCACCCAGACAAAATAATAACCTGCAGTAAATGAGAGGAAAGGAACTGACAAAGAAGAAATAGGATGCTAAAATGAAAATAAGCCCAAACCCATGGATCCTAACCCAACAGCCAACTAACCAAAGAGGGAGAATAAATCCCCCAAACTTAATCAAAATAACCAACAAGGTAATGTCCATGAAGTATGGGGACCTATAAAGCCTCACAATAAGCCAACCAAAATTGCAAGGCCAACAAAAGCAACAGAACAAGATAATCTGAATCTAGATAAAGTTTCAACATATTAACCAAGAACTAGTCATCGAGGGAATAGATGAGCAGCTTTTTAGGTTTAATTCAGTAACATAACTGATACAATTACAGCTTAAAGTTGGCCTAGCATAACAAAGAAAAAAATAGACAGGAGAAACAACCCCAAAACACCCAAAAACATAAGAAGATAGAAAAAATAAGAGCCCAGGCCACCCCAACCAAGGGTACCAAATCATAACACTGAAAGAAGTGCAAGAGAACCCACATGCCCCTTCCAATAAAAATTGAAGGAACTGCATGAGAAAAATATTAAAAGCTAAATGGAAGAAACATAATAAGAGGAAGGAAAAGTGAACATAGCACCAGCACGCAAACTAAAAGATGATTAAGTTCTAACTGTTGCAACACGGGCTTCTGAGTTTATGATTTTGATGATAACTAATATTATTGATTACCTCTTTATTTCTCATAGTATTCGTAGTTCATATTTGTTCATGTGTTAACTAACATTTTAGGTATAACATGCACCGTTGTTTCAAGATTCAAATCTCAAGGTGGGGTAAAATAGGTTATGCTAAAAGAGTATGTAAATTTTACTTATTTATTTTTTATATCTTTAGTCAAGTCCCATAACGGTGTATGTTAGCCTGATGACCGTGCACGCACGCACAAGGGGAGAAAAAATAATTTTAAATATTTAAATTTTTCTATACATCGTACAGTGTGATCTGGTGTAATAGAAATTAATTAAAATATTTTATGTTTTTAAATATTTTTGAAATATAACTATTCATACAATGCGACCACCACATCGTCTTGAATGATCTTTTATAATTAGAAATCCCATTGTTCATTAAATTAGGTAAAATTTTGAATTTGAAAAGTTCTATTCGTACTATATGTACCTAATCATATTGTACAATGTTTAAAACATTGCTGAATGTAATCCTGTGATTAATCAATGAATTTTCTTAATTTTAATATCTTGATCGTACTGTATGATCGATAGAGATGAATTTGGTCATCCCATGATTCATCCTAGATGAACTACATTTCAGTTGAACTAATCGTACTATATATTTGGTCATTTGTATTGATGATTGTAAAGTACTAACATGTAAATTGAACTATTCATATTGATGTTCGTACTGATGATTGTACAGTATAAACATAAAAATTGAACTGCCTATACTTACTAGCAAACGTACAATACTAACTCTTCAAATTCTACACATTTTACTAGAGGATCATACAATCGTATTGTATGATCTTTGATGGCTAAAATGATTTTTTATGGTTCTCGAAGCCCTCTATTTAAGCTTTCTCCAAAGACATTTTAAGTGTCTTTAAAATGCATTGAGTCTCCATTCTTCTGGAGAAAACTTGAAGAGAGCCTTAAAATAGAGAGAGGAGAGGGTGGAGTTTGACAGGGAGAAGATCCTAGTGGGGTTCAAGTGAGTGTGAAGGGGGTTCCACACGGTTTCTCTGGCAAACATGCATCTTAATACCATCAGATTCAAGATTCATCTTGAGAGAAGTTTTGAGAAGAAGATCTCTTTGGTGTTAAAAGACTCGTCTACTCCGCCGCACTGAGGAAGGTCAAAGTGATTCAAGATTCTCTGCCTCACTTGGAGGGTGAAAAGGAGTCCAAGTTCTCTCCCTCACTAGGAGTGTGAAAAATAGTCATGGTTTTTTACCCGTGAAAGGAGTTACGGTCCTCCACCACACTATGTTGGTGGAAGTGAGTTTGTGAGAGCTTCTCCACCTACTTGTGGGAGCTAAATGAGAGACACTATAGTGATAGTGCAATACCTGAAGAAGGAGTCTTTAGGAAGTGAACGTAGGCCATGGTTTGACCAAACCACTATAAATATTGTGTGTTATTTCTTTTTTTTATGTAATTTATTTTTTCACATTTTAATTTTCTATTATAACTGCTTGGTTGAAAATCTATGATCGATATTATATTGTTTTGAATTAGATTATTATCACCATCTTTGTAACTTTTGATAAGTGTACTATCTTCAACATCAAGTGATAGTATTGCTTTCATCATAGTGAGCCTTAGGGATAGTTTATTTGAGGTTGAACAACCTCCTCAAACTTTCAAGTGGTATCAAAGCAATTTCACTAACACATGTTAAAAAGTTTTTATCTATTCTGATAAGGCCTTTCAATGCATTAGGTAAATTAAGAAAATTGAAATCAGTAAAGTAGTACATTGTAACCATGATTTGCAAGCTAATCAACACAAGTTTTCCATTCTCTAATAATATGGGTGATGGTGTAATTTAAAAATATTTAAAGTTTCTTAATTTCCTTAATGAGATAAAATAAATTTGAATTACAAATAACATCGTCAGAGTCTTTTAAGCAATAAATACTATAAGTAGCATCCACCTCAATCCATATATTAGTGATATCGAGAGAAATACATAAGTTCATACCAAGATAACAGATAATTTTGCAAAGATAACAGAGCAGTTTGCTAAGGGGCTAGCATAATCCAAGATAACATTCCCAAACGCATCCCTGATAATACTATCACAACCATAGACAAAATCATTAACTGACCCATCAACATTAAGTTTAAAAATATTATCAGAGGGGCATAACCCAATAAACTAACTTAGGCTCAATATTAATGTGATTAACTTAAAAATGAATGTCTAAATCATAAGCTACAAAGTAAAAAATCCTTAAAATTCTTAGGGTTAACCAAGTTAGCAGAAAAAGTTTCAAAATTTTGTCTTTTACATTAGTAAAGATATAATAAAGGTTCATGTGGATATTGTTAAAATTAGAATTGTTTCTAGAAAGCCATAAAAACCACATAATTAGATAAGGAATCAAATTCATAATATGACCTATAACATTGACAAACTAGAGGTTAAGCATATCATTGATGTAATTTTTTAGTAGGGTGATATCTAGTAGGAAAGTGCTTAGCCTCTCATACCAAGCCCTAGGTGCCTATTTTAGTCCATACAATGTCTTTTTCAATTTAAACACATGATTAGGAAATTTTGAATTTTCAAAACCTAAAGGTTGCTTAACATATACATTCTCTTGTATCACCCTACTAAAAAAGACAATCTTAATAGCCATTTGAAATAATTTGAAACTTTTAAAATAGGCAAATGCTAGTAATACCCTTATTGCTTCAAGTTTGGCTACAGTGGTAAAATTTTCTTTAAAATCAATTCCTTCTATTTGATTATACCTCTTGGCCGCCGATCTTATCTTATTTCTAACCACTACACCTGAATCATTCATATTATTTTTGAATATCCACTTAGTTCTAATAACACTTTGATATTTAGGCCTTTCAATTAATTTCCAAATATCATTTCTAACAAATTGATTAAATTCATCTTGCATGGAAAAAACCCTAAATTAATTAGGAAGTGCTTGATTTATATTAGTTAGTTCAATCATTAAAATAATGGTAGAGTGGTTCACTTCATCATTAAGTCTATGCCTAGTTCTAACACCTTCACTTAGTTCACCTTGTTTAGAGAGTTGTTATTTGCATGTTTTACATTCTTGCAACTTGTATAGTTTTGATGATTACAAATATTATTATTTTTAAGTTTTGTTTTCTCCTAACACTTTTTGGAAGATTTCTTTTTCGCTCTTATGTTGACTAACATTTAAAAGAAATCGAACTCCAGACTAATGAAGACTTCAAATCAATTTCAACATGAGATAGTTTGTGAATTGAAGCTTGTACTTTTCATTGTATTGAGTTTGAAAGGGAGTGATTGTAATTGAGTAAATAAGCACACACACAAACACACACTTGGGGAGATCTTTAAAAATTTATAATGATCGTACGGGACGAACTCATTTTGTATGGGACAAACTCAATTCGTATGGGATGATCATGCAATTATCCCCTCAGAAGAGCAATGGAACGAACAGGAAGTGAGAAAATTTTTCTAAGTCCTGATCGTCCAAACAAAATTATTTATTCATCCCTTGACAAACTCCTCTGTATTCTCACTTTATACTGTTCATCTAGATGAAATGCATAATTCTTCCTTGGATGCACTCCTCTGGATTCTCACTTTACGCTGTTCGTCCAGATGAAATACATGATTCATCCCTGAATGAACTCCTCTGGATTCTCATTTTACAATGTTCATCCAGACGAAATGCATGATTCATCCCTGGACGAGCACCTCTGGACATTGAGTTTACACTAATCATCAAGATGAAACATTGTACTCATTGCTGAACGAAGTCCTTTGGACAAAATTCATCCAAGAAGAACCTACATTCATCCTAGGATGAAGTGCACCGACTCTTGAAATTTTGGCAACGTCCTGTAGTTGTCGAAACTGACCTATGGTATAACTGTTCGTACCAGATGAACTTAGTTTATACAGGATGATAATCCGGTACGAAGTCAATTCGTACCAATATACATTGGGTTTGTTTCCAACTAATTTAAGTAAAATCATCCAGGATGATCCATGATCGTATGGGACGATCCACTGCTTATAGACTTAAATTTCCACAGTTTTTGGACGGTTGTTTGTGTCTTACCTATATAAAGTCTAATATAAACTGTCACTTAATCTTTTTGCCTACTGATCTTTGTACCAATTGAAAGGAGAGTCAAGGAGAGAGTGTGAGAGAGTGTTTGAAGGAGGATTCTTACTACTGGAGCGTGAAGGTTTCACCTGGTCTCAAAGTTAAGAGTCTCTACTTGTGATTTGTGATTACTTCACTCTTTTTTCTCATCCTTTTAGATTTCTTGTGAGAAGATCTGTCAAGGAGATCCAATTCTCTACAGACACTTGGAGAGTGTGAACAGTCGAAGGGTTCTCTGCCCACACTAGGAGATTGTGAAAGAATGAAGGGTTCTCTCCCCACACTAGGAGAATGTGAAAGGATGAATGGTTCTCTGCCTATACCGAGAGAGTGTGAAAGGATGGACCATTCTCTGCCAATAATGGAAAGAGTGTAAAAGGACGACGGTTCTCTACCGCACTAGGTAGTGGTGGAAGAGAGTTTTGTAAAGGCTTATCCACCTTATTGTGGGTGCAAAAGAAGAGTCACTAGTGGTATTAGTGTAATACTCGGAGGGTGCCTCCGGGGAGTGGATGTACGTCGTGTTTGACCAAACTGTTGCAAATCTATGTTTTCATGGCTTGTGTTTTGATGATTGACAAACACTACTTCTCTTGGACTACTTGTTGCTTCTAACTTTTCAGGAATCGAAGACCGGACGATCATGAAGAAGCCAAGTTCAGAATTGTGTAGGTTTAGGGTTGAGTCAGTCTGTACTTTTGTTTTTCTGTTTTTGAGTTTATTTGTAATGGTCAAAGAGACTGATGCTAAGTAACCCTACACACACACACACTTGAGAGACTTAGAATTTCTGTTTTTGCCTACATCGGCCCGGCCGATATTTATATCGTCCGGGACGATCAGCTTAAAACAGAAAGTCTAATTAAGGCAGCCGACATTAACATATCGGCCTAGACGATACGTGTATCGGCCTGGACGATACGTGTATCGGCCTGGACGATACGTGTATCGGCCAGGACGATAAGCTCAAAAATAGAAAGAAGTAGCCGCCTTAGACAGTTAAGGTATATTGTATTTTTAAATTATCGGCCAGGACGATCCCCGTATCGGCCTTGACAAAATTACCAAATTATGCCTTAATTGATCAGGAAATCAAGGGAGTAATTAAGGATGATTGATACGATCAGATCATCCTGGATGATCGCAGGATCGGCCAGGACGATACATTCAAAATCCTTGAGTTCCTTCAGGACGATAAATATCGGCCAGGTCATAAACAGGGCGATCCTCAGGACGATTTGCGTCTGATTTGAACTAATCGTCCAGGACGATTGTATGATCGGCCTGGACGATCAAGCCAAATTTCAATCGTCCAGGACTGTTCCCAGGGCGATGCTCTGGCCGATTTTCTTTGATTTGTACTGATCGGCCAGGCCGATGTCCAGATCGGTCGGGACAATAAAGTCGGCTACTTGCAATTAATGAGCTCCTTGAGAGCTCTTCTATTTAAGAGCTCTTGTTCAAATGTTTTAAAAAGAACTTTGGTTGCTGCCTTGACCTGAGAAGACCTTGAGGAGAGAAAGAGAGAGAGGGAGAGAGAGAGGATCTTGTGAGGGGGAGCTTGTGAGGGGGATTCACAAGGGTTGCTTCAAGGATCGCTCTGCTTGTCTTTTGTCTGGAGTTTCTCGTCCGTGGAAGGGTCGGTAGAGGTAAGGAGTTTGCTTTTGGTTGTGGTTCTCTGCCAGCTTCAGGAGGAAGCAAAAGGACGTAGGTTCTCTGCCTTGCCGGGGTGGCAAAAAGGAGGTTCTTGTAAGAGCTTCTCCGCCTAGCCGTGGGGGCTAAAGGAGAGTCACGTTTTGTAGTGCAATACTTGGAGGGTGCCTCCAAGGAGTGGATGTAGGTCGAGTCGACCGAACCACTATAAATCTTGTGTTCTTATTTTTGCTTCCGCACTTTTTATTCCGCATTAATTTCTTGTGGTGTGATTTGGTTTGTGTTTTTATTTCTTTGTCTTAAAAGTTTTTTAATAAATACCAATTCACCCCCCCCCCTCTTGGTTAGCTTGGGACTAAGTTCATAGGGCTTAACATCCCGAATGAACTTTCAAGTGGTATCAGAACGGGATTCAAAAATTTAAGTTTGAAAACTTTTTGAATTTAATCCATGGCTAACATTGGGAATCGTACTACAGAAGGGTATTCCATTACCCGACCTCCCCTGTTCGATAACCTACCTTTTGATTTTTGAAAAACCCGCATGTCAACGTTTTTACAATCTACTGATTATCGCATGTGGATGCTTATTCAAGAAGGGTATTCTCCACCTTCTCGTGAAATTAATGGAATTAAAATTGAAGTTGCTTTTACTGAATGGACTTTCGATGAACGTGATTTGGCTCAATTAAATGCAAAGTGTTTGAACTATTTTTTCTGTGCTTTGAAATCTGAGGATTATATGCGAGTTTCAACTTGCAAAATGGGTAAAGAGATTTGGGATAAATTATGCATCACCTATGAAGGTACTAATGAAGTTAAGCAATCCCGTTTAAACATTCTCTTGCATGATTACGAACTTTTTCGTATGAAACCTCATGAATCGATTTCTGATATGTACACTAGGTTTACTTAGATTGTTACTTCATTGCATGCACTAGGAAAAGAGCTTTCAAATTATGAAAAAGTTAACAAGATTTTAAGATGCTTGCCTTCGTCTTATGATGCAAAAATTACTGCCATTACTGAATCCAAAGATTTGAACACCTATTCTATTGATAACTTACTTGGCTCACTCATTGCTTACGAGCAAGGGGTGAATCAAAGAAGTCTTGATGCAGGTGAGAAGAAAAAGGAGAAAACAATCGCACTGAAGGCGCACAAATCGGATTCTGAATCTTCCGAGTCTGAAAGCGATGATGTTGCCTTCATCACAAGGCAATTCAAAAGCTTTCTAATAAATAAACAAAAGCATCATCAAAGTTGGAGGAAAGGTAAGGATCACAAATATGTTAAGGGATCTTCTGATGTTGTTTGTTTTGAATGCAGGAAACCTGGACATGTGAAAGCCGATTGCTCTACACTTAGAGACCAATCAAGCAAAAGAAAAAGTGAGGAGAAAGCTAAGCCTAGGAATAACAATAAGAAAAACCAAAGGAGCTTTTGGGCAGAATCTGGTACTGACTCCTCTGAGACTGAACCATAGGAAGAAACTTCAAACTTATGTTTCATGGGAAAAGATCAAAGTGATCAAGAAGAGGTATGTGAACTTTCCTACGATCAACTTCTTGAAGTCTCAGAGAAAATTCATGCATCATATAGGAAATTAAAGAAAACTCATGCTAGCTTAAAACTAGAATTTTTAAATCTACAAAAAGAGCATGAAATTTTAATTAAAGACCATCAAACAATTGATTCAAATCATATGACTTTACTTGATGAATTTGATGAGTTAAATAAAAACCATGATGAGTTAGTTGAAGAGCTTGATGCATTAAAAATAACACACACATCACTTGAATCAGATTTTATGAAGTCTAAAGAGATAGAGAAAAATTTGAGAATTGAAAATGAAGTTTTAAAAAGCACAAATTTGAAGATTCAAAATTATTTAGAAGCATGTAAGAAAACTAGGATGACATCTACTTTTGATCAATTGCCAAAACCTAGGAAGAGGCATTATAACTCAAATCACTTAAGAAATCCCTTTCTTGGAGTTAGACGTTTTTCATGTGGCATGCTAGGACACATCTCACACACTTGCACGATTCACCATAGTACACATTGGGTGTGGAGACCTAAGGTGCATGATCCACAGCATACCACACACGCATTGCATTCTTCTCTTCATAAGAAGGAACCCAAACCTGCTTGGGTTCCTAAATCTAACATTTGATAATTTTACAGGAGGGCTCTCACAAAAGACCTCGTGAGAGTATGTGGTACCTGGATAGTGGATGCTCTCGACATATGACTGGTGAGGCTAGCCAATTTGTTGTACTAGAGTCCAGGACTGGAGGCAAGGTTACTCTTGGAGACAACACCACCAGGAAGGTGGTAGGAGCAGGCATAATTGGCAATTCCAAGAACCTTATGATTGAAAATGTTTTGCTTGTAGATGGATTGAAGCACAACTTGCTCAGCATCAGTCAATTCTGTGACAAAGGCTTCATCGTGCAGTTCTTTACGGATTCATGCATTGTAAGTTTAAGTAACAATACTATTTTGCAGGGAAAAAGGATCAACAACGTCTACATGCTTGATTTAAATAACATTGAATGTGCTGCTTCTTTTTGCTTAAAAACTGTAATTGATGATTCTTGGTTGTGGCACAGGAGGCTTTGTCATGCAAGTATGAAAACCCTTAAGAAAGTGACCCAAAAAGATCTAGTTAGAGGTGTCCCCAAACTTAAATTTACAAAAGACCATCTTTGTGATGCCTGTCAACTAGGAAAGCAAGTCCACTCCACTTTTCAACCCATCAAGGACATTAGCACCTCTAGACCTTTAGAAGTCCTTCACATGGATTTGTTTGGACCCATTAGCACGGCTAGTTTGGGAGGGAAAGTCTATGGCTTTGTGATTGTTGATGACAACTCGAGGTTCACTTGGACTAGATTTCTTTCACATAAAAATGAGTCTTTTGAGGAGTTTAAAACTTTTTCTACTTGGATTCAGAAGAAGCTAGGTTATGAGATTTTGACCATCCATAATGATCATGGGGGAGAATTTGAAAATGAAAGATTTGGAGATTTTTGTGAGGACAAGGGGATTAGTCACAATTTTTCAGCCCCTAGGACCCCTCAGCAGAATGGGGTAGCTGAAAGGAAGAACCGGACCTTGGTGGAAGCCGCTAGAGCCATGCTTGCTGAGTATTCACTTCCAAAATACTTTTGGGCTGAAGCGGTTAACACAACTTGTTATGTGTTGAATAGGGTGAATGTTAGAGCTAAATTAGAGAAGACACCCTATGAGATCCTTAAGGGTAGGACACCCAATCTTTCTCACCTTCATGTCTTTGGTTGTAAGGTTTTCATTCACAACAATGGGAAATCTCACTTGGGAAAATTTGATCCTAAATCTGATGAGGGAGTATTCTTGGGATATTCTAGTATTGGGAAGTCTTTTAGGGTGTTTAACAAGAGAAATTTAATGGTGGAAGAGACAACTCATGTAGTTTTTGATGAGTCTGAGCCTAAGAAACATGGTGTAGAAGATGATGATATTGGAGAGATTACTAGTGGAGTAGAGAATTTGGGAAAGGGGTGTGAGCACCTAAGTAATGAAGGAGTAGAAGGTGTCACCCAAGGAGTAGAGAACTTTGTTGAAAGGGGAGAAACTTCACACACTTTGCCTAGAGATTGGAGATACTCTACAAGTCACCCCAAGGATTTGATCTTATGAGACCCTTCTAGTAGAGTTAAGACTAGACATGGACTTAGGAAGGAGGTGAACCACTCTGCCTTTATTTCTATGACTGAACCCACCACCATTAACCAAGCCCTTTCTGATGAGTTTTGGATTTTAGCAATGCAAGAATAGTTGAATCAATTTGTTAGGAATGATGTTTGGGAACTTGTGGAAAGACCTAAAGGACAAAGTGTAGTTGGAACAAAGTGGGTCTTTAATAACAAAGTGAATGATTCAGGAGTGGTGGTAAGGAATAAAGCAAGATTGGTGGCTAAGGGGTACAATCAAATAGAAGGGATAGACTTTGAGGAGACTTTTGCCTCTGTAGCTAGATTGAAAGCCATTAGAGTGCTATTAGCCTTTGTCTGTTATAAAAGATTTAAGCTTTTTCAAATGGATGTCAAGAGTGCCTTTTTAAATGGGGAGATAAAAGAAGATGTGTTTGTAGAACAACCCCCAAGTTTTGAGAGCTCCCAATTTCCAAATCATGTGTTTAAATTGAAAAAGGCATTGTATGGTTTAAAGCAGGCACCAAGAGCTTGGTATGAGAGGCTTAGCACATTCTTACTAGAAAGGGAGTTTGTCAAGGGAAGTGTAGACACCACCCTTTTTCTTAGGAGAGTTGGAGATAATTTACTCATTGTTCAGATTTATGTGGATGACATACTCTTTGGATCTTCTAATAAAATTTTGTGTGATGATTTCTCTAAAATAATGAGTAGAGAGTTTGAGATGAGTTTGATGGGAGAATTGTCATACTTTTTGGGGTTTAGCATAAAGCAATTGGAGAATGGAACTTTTCTAAATCAAACCAAATACATAAAGAACATTTTGAAGAAATATGAGATGGACAAAGCCAAGCCAATTAACACTCCCATGACTTCTAGTGCTCCATTGGACAAGGACCCAAGTGGTAAGTCTGTTGATCAGAAGAAGTATAGAGGCATGATTGGATCCTTACTTTACTTGACTGCGAGCCGACCTGACATCATGTTTAGTGTTTGCCTTTGTGCTAGGTTTCAGGCTGACCCTAAGGAATCCCACATGACTGTTGTTAAAAGTATTTTTAGATATCTTTTGGGGACATAAGGATTAGGGATTTGGTACCCTAGATATAGCTCTTCTTTTGAGATTATTGGTTTTTCTGACTCTGATTTTGCAGGATGCAAGGTGGATAGAAAGAGCACTTCTGGAACTTGTCAATTCATTGGACAATCTTTGGTCTCTTGGTCTAGTAGGAAGCAAAACTCTGTTGCTCTTTCCACTGCTGAAGCTGAATACATTGCTCTTGGAAGTTGTGTGGCCCAAGTCTTTTGGTTAAAACAACAGGTATTGGATTTAGGATCACATGTAAGTACCATCTCAATCTTTTATGACAATACTAGTGCCATATGCATCTCTAAGAATCCTATCCAACATTCAAGGACTAAACACATTGACATTAGGCTTCACTTCATTAGAGATCATGTGACTAAGGGAGACATTGAGTTACACCATGTGACAACTGAAAATCAACTGGTAGACATCTTCACTAAACCACTGGCCATCGATACTTTCAGCTCTTTAGGACCAGGTTGGGTGTGATTGACATAAATGCATAAAAACTTTTTATTTTCATTTGTTTTTTCTTTTGCTTTTTATTTTCATTTACTTTTGTTTCCTTTTCGTTGTTTTAGTTTTTTTTGTAAGTTTTACTTTTCTTTTTTTTTCTTCTCTTTACTTAGTTTTCATAACCATTGCTAATATGGTATTATATTCATTGTCCTTGTCGTTGGAAATTTGTAATCAATATGTTTTTATCTACTCAATCTCTTAAGTGGTAAGAATATTTTGTGATTGTGTCTCTTTCTCTAACCTATTTTAGTGGCATAGTTTTCTTCTCTAATCAAAAATCTATCTCAAGTTAAAGATTGGTTATGGAATTGCGATCTTGTCTTAAGCTTGCTTAAGCAAATCTATCTTATACTTATAATGTTTAAAGTCTTTTTATCACATCAAAATTTCTCATTACTCTTGTCCTTGATTATTAATTCTGCTTGTGATAACTCTTCCTTTTGTTAGAGAGAGTGCTCCTATTCTCTAATATATGAGAAGATATATTCACAACTTTGTCTTTAAAAGATTATAAAAGACAATATAGCTTGCAAAAAGAAAAAAAAATTGGCCAATGATGCCAACAAAAGATGTGCAAAGACGCCAAAAATTGAACAAAAAAAAAATGTGCGCAAGACGCCACGATATTGACAAGAGGCATAAAATGAGCCCACTCCAAAGCAAGCTACTCTCTCTTTTAAATCTTTTAGAACTTAGAAGTGTTGGTTATCAAAGACTTGACTTCGATTAACTTGCGATTGTGACAAATTTACTTTAACTCATTATTGTATGAATATGTTTTTTTTAAGCCAAGTGATAGGTGGATTCCTTTTTCTCATAAACCCTTGAGTTAGGTCATTGATTTCAAAAGACGATTCTACCCTAAAAAAAAGTATAAGCTAAGGATAGTCATGATCGGATATTCTACTATTCTATAGATTGATGAGCTTATTAACACATTAACTCACAAATTTTCTTTTGATTTAATCACATGGAATACTATATCATGTTCATGCCTTGGTAAAAAAAAAAAAAAAAAGGAGGATCTCTTTTGCTTTGCTTTCTTGTACCCTTCTTTTTGATATGTCAAAAGGGGGAGAAGTGTATGAGATTCCTCTTTTCATCAATTCTGAAATTTTTTGCTATTTTTTTCGTAATGTTTTGCCATCATCAAAAAGGGGGAGATTGTTGCAAATCTATGTTTTCATGGCTTGTGTTTTGATGATTGACAAACACTACTTCTCTTGGACTACTTGTTGCTTCTAACTTTTCAGGAATTGAAGACCGGACGATCATGAAGAAGCCAAGTTCAAAATTGCGTAGGTTTAGGGTTGAGTCAGTCTGTACTTTTGTTTTTCTCTTTTTGAGTCTACTTGTAATGGTTAAAGAGACTGATGCTAAGTAACCCTACACACACACACTTGAGAGACTTAGAATTTCCGTTTTTGCCCACATCGGCCCGGCCGATATTTATATCCTCCGGGACGATCAGCTTAAAACAGAAAGTCTAATTAAGGATTCTTAATTAAGGCAGCCGACATTAACATATCGGCCTGGACGATACGTGTATCGGTCAGGACGATAAGCTCAAAAATAGAAAGAAGTAGCCGCCTTAGACAGTTAAGGTATACTGTATTTTTAAATTATCGGCCTGGACGAAATTACCAAATTATGCCTTAATTGATCAGGAAATCAAGGGAGTAATTAAGGATGATTGATACGATCAAATCGTCCTGGACGATCGCAGGATCGGCCAGGATGATACATTCAAAATCCTTGAGTTGCTTCAGGACGATAAATATCGGCCAGGTCATAAACAGGGCGATGCTCAGGATGATTTGCGTCTGATTTGAACTAATAGTCCAGGACGATTGTATGATCGGCCTGGTCGATTAAGCCAAATTTCAATCGTCCAGGACTGTTCCCAGGGCGATGCTCTGGCCGATCTTCTTTGATTTGTACTGATCGGCAAGGCCGATGTCCAGATCGGCCAGGACGATAAAGTCGGCTACTTGTAATTAATGAGCTCCTTGAGAGCTCTTCTATTTAAGATCTCTTGTTCAAACGTTTTAAAAAGAACTTTGGCTGCTGCCTTGACCTGAGAAGACCTTGAGGAGAGAAAGAGAGAGAGGGAGAGAGAGAGGATCTTGTGAGGGGGAGCTTGTGAGGGGGATTCACAAGGGTTGCTTCAAGGATCGCTCTGCTTGTCTTTTGTCTGGAGTTTCTCGTCCGTGGAAGGGTCGGTAGAGGTAAGGAGTTTGCTTTTGGTTGTGGTTCTCTGCCAGCTTCAGGAGGAAGCAAAAGGAGGTAGGTTCTCTGCCTTGCCAGGGTGGCAAAAAGGAGGTTCTTGTAAGGGCTTCTCCGCCTAGCCGTGGGGGCTAAAGGAGAGTCACGTTTTGTAGTGCAATACTTGGAGGGTGCCTCCAAGGAGTGGACGTAGGTCGAGTCGACCGAACCACTATAAATCTTGTGTTCTTATTTTTGCTTCCGCACTTTTTATTCCGCATTAATTTCTTGTGGTGTGATTTGGTTTGTGTTTTTATTTCTTTGTCTTAAAAGTTTTTTAATAAATACCAATTCACCCCCCCCCCTCTTGGTTAGCTTGGGACTAAGTTCATAGGGCTTAACATCCCGAATGAACTTTCACAAACCACTATAAATCTCATGTCTTTTATTTTTCCACTATTTTTAATTTTTTCGTTTTAACTTGCGGTTGAAAAATCTCTTTCTATAAAATTCACTAAAGTTAATTCTCGATTTTAATTTATTAAAAGAGAGATAAATTTTTAATTACCAATCACCCCCCCCCCCCCTCTTGGTTAGCCACTAGGACATAAGCTTAGGTTTAACAACCTAATTCATATTGAATAAGTTCTAATAAGTGGTGTCAGAGCATTGTTTCCAAATCATAAGTTTAGACTACTTTTTTATTAACATAGATGGATACATTTGGAAACCAAAATACACTCGAGTGTTACTCTATAACTAGACCTCATTGTTCGATAATATTCCTTTTGATTTTTGGAAAACATAAATGTTTACATTTTACAGTCACTTGATTATCGAATGTGGATCTTAGTTCAAGAAGGGAATACAAAACCAACTAGACTAGTTGACGGAGTTAGAGTTGAAACACCTTTTGTGGACTGGACAGTGGAAGAATGTGATTTAGCACAACTAAATGCTAAATGCTTGAATAGTTTCTTTTATGCTCTTAAATTAGAAGACTACATGTGGGTTTCTACTTGTAAGAGTAGAAAGGACATATGGGATAGACTTTGTACAAAGTATGAAGGAACTAATGAGGTTAAGCAATCTAGACTTAATATCTTGTTGCATGATTACGAACTTATTTCTTATGAAACCTAATGAATCCATTTCTGATATTTACACAAGATTCACACAAATAGTCACTTCTTTTTACATGCATTGGGTAGGAAACTAACGAATGCTAAAATGGTTAATAAGATTCTTCGTTGTTTACTTACTACTTATGATGCTAAAATTACTGCAATTATAGAGTCTAAAGATCTAAACATTTACTCTATTGACAATCTTTTTAGTTCGCTAATTGCTTACGAGCAAGGAGTTAGCCAAAGAAAGATTAATGCAGGTGAACCACGAAAGGAGAAGAACATAGCACTGAAAGTGGAGGAGTATGAGAGTGAACACTCACAACCTGAGGATGAAGACGACATCGCACTGATGACTAGACAATTCATAATCTTTCTGAAGAGGAAGCAGAGGAGACGCCAGCAATGGAATAGTGGTAAATTCAATAGAAATGTTAAGATTTCAAATGAAGTTATTTGCTATGAGTGCAGAAAACCTTGACATATTAAGATAGATTGCCCAAAACGCAAAGCCATTCCTAGCAAGGAGAAGGTACAGGAGAAACCATTTATGAAGAAGGGAAAGAAGAAATTCCAAAGAGCTTTTTGGGCGGATTCAGCTTCAAACTCATTAGAGATAGAAAAGGAAGAGGAAGTCACTAATTTGTGCTTAATGGCCGATAGTCTTGATCAATTAGATCAAGAAGATGTATGTGACTTAACTTATGATGAGTTTTTTGAAGTTTTTGAACACATGCATGATGCATATAGGAAAATGAATTAAATGCATTCTAGTCTAAGTTTAGAATTTGAGGAACTACAAAAGGATCATAAAATTCTTAGGAAAAATCATACTTTAATTGATGACAACCACGTGAAATTACATGATGAGTTTGATGACTTGAATAAAAATCATGAAAGTTTAAAATCATCCTATGCAAAACTTGAAAAAGAATTTTAAAATTTTAAGGATGAATAAGAGAGCAAAATTTATAGATCAAATTATACGAATCAAATTTTGGAAGATATGAGTTGATTTTATATTTTAAAGATAAAAGCTCTCGAGGATAATAGGATACCCCCAAAACTTGAAGATTTCACTAATCCTATTTTGTATCCTAAATTTATGAAATCCCTTAATAGACAAATGAATGGTATAAGACTTAAGAATCCATTTCCAAAAGTCAAATGTAATAATTGTGGATTGATTTGACACATAGCTCACACCTGTACTTTGAAGAATAAAAATTATTTGATGTGAAAACTTAAGATGCATAACCCTAGACATATCATATATGCATCTATTTATAAATTGCCAAAAGGAGAAACCAAACTTCCCAGGTCTAATATTTGATAATTTTGTAGGGTCGCTCTCACACAAAACCTCATGAGAGCATATGGTACCTTGACAGTGGATGCTCAATGAATATGACTGGAGATACTGCATAATTCATATCGCTAGAAGCTAGGAGTGGAGGCAAGGTTACACTTGGAGATAATACCACAAGGAAGGTGATTGGGACATGTATGTTGGAAATCTTAAGAATTTTTGCATTGAAAATATTTTATTGGTAGAAGGATTAAAATATAATTTGTTAAGTATAAGCCATCTATGTGACAAAGGATATTGTGTCAAATTTTTTTCTACTAGCTACATATTAAGCCTAAATGGAAAAGATGTTTTGAATGGTAAAATTATAAATAATGTTTATATGCTAGACTTAAATTGCATTCAAACTCCTACTTCTTTTTGTTTAAAAATTATTTCTGATGAGTCATGGCTTTGGCATAGGAGACTATGTCATTCTAGCATAAAAAATATTAGGAGGATTACCCAAAAGAACTTAGTGAGAGGTATACCAAAACTAGACTTTACTAAGGTCCACCTTTGTGATACATGTCAATTAGGAAAATAAGTGAATTAATCTTTTCAGTCGAATAAGGATCTTAGAACTAGTAAACCATTGAAAATTTTGCATATGGATCTTTTTGGACCAGTTGGAACTTTAAGTCTAGGAGGGAAGGTATACGAATTTATAATTGTGGATGATTACTCAAGATTCACATGGGTTAGATTTTTATTTCATAATAGTAAATCATTTGAGGAATTTAGAAACTTTTTGACTTGGATTCAAAGAAAGCTAGGGCGTGAAATAATGAATTTACAAAGTGATCATGGAGGAGAATTTAAAAATGAAAGATTTGAGGATTTTTGTAAGGATAAAGGAATGGATCACAATTTCTCTGTACCTAGAACCCCTCAGTAGAATGGGGTAGTCAAAAGAAAAAATAGAATATTAATAGAAGCCGTCCGAGAAATGTTGGCAGAATACTCACTTCCTAAATATTTTTGGGCTGAGGCGGTTAGCACTGCATGTTATGTTATGAATAGGGTGAATGTGAGATATAATTTAAATAAAACACCCTATGAGTTACTAAAAGGAAGAACATCTGATATGTCTCATTTGCATGTTTTTAGTTGCAATGTGTTTATACATAACAATGGAAAATCTGCCTTAGGAAAATTTGATCCAAAATCAGACGAAGGAATTTTTGTTGGATACTCAAATGTTGGAAAATCTAATATAGTATTCAATAGAAGAACTTTGGTAATTGAGGACACTACACATATTGTATTTGATGAATCTGGAATTTTGAAAGAGCCAAATGTTGTAGAAGATGAGATTGAGGTTAACTCCCAAAAGATTGATAAAGTAAATTTGGAAGAAAATATGAAAGAAAATTTGGAGATAGAAAAACCTTTGCATAGAGATTTGAGATTTTCTAAAATCCACCCAAAGGAGTTAAAAATTGGTGAACCTACTGAGGGTGTAAGGACTAGGCGTGGATTAAATAAAGAAGTCAATCATTCAGCCTTTATTTCAACTGTAGAACCCACAAATATTGATCAAGCAGTTTCAGATGAATTTTGAATTTTGGCCATGCAAGAAGAGTTAAATCAATTTGTAAGAAATAAATTTTGGGAATTAACTATAAGGCCAAAGAATCAAAGTGTAGTTGGAACTAAGTGGGTATTCAAAAAATAAAATAAATGACTCAAGAGTAGTCATTAGAAATAAGGCTAGATTAGTTGCAAAGGGATATAATCAGATTAAAGGGATTGATTTTGAGGAGACTTTTGCCCCTGTAGCTAGACTTGAAGCAATTAAGGTTTTGTTAGCCTTTGCGTATTTTAGATGATTTAAATTGTATCAAATGAATGTAAAAAGTTATTTTTTAAATGGGGTAATTCAAGAAGATATTTTATAGAACAACCACCAGGTTTTGAAAATTCTAAATACCCAAATGATGTTTTCAAATTGAAAAAGGCATTATATAGATTGAAACAGGCACCTAGGGCCTGATATGAGAGGTTAAGCACCTTTTTACTTGAAAGATCATTTGAAAAACGAAGTGTGGATACAACTCTCTTTTTGAAGTGATTTGAAAAGGATATACTCATTGTACAAATTTATGTAGATGACATCATCTTTGGATCTTCAAATAAAAATTTTTGTGATGATTTTTCTAAAACAATGAGTATTGAATTTGAGATGAGTTTAATGAGAGATTTAAGTTACTTTCTAGGCTTTAGTATTAAGCAAACTGAGAAAGGTACATTTTTTAGTCAGTCAAAGTATGTTAAGGGCATCCTAAAAAAGTATGAAATGGACAATGCTAAACCTGTTAGTACACCTAAGAGTTCCTTAGTACTGTTGGATACGGACTCTAAGGGAAAATCTGTTGATCAAAAGAAATTTAGAGGGATAATTGGATCTTTACTTTACTTGACAGCTAGCCTGCTCGATATCATATTTAGTGTTTGTTTGTGTGCTAGATTTCAATCAGATCCAAAAGAATCACATTTGACAGCAATAAAAAGGATTCTAAGATATCTGTTAGGAACTCAGAACTTAGGAATTTGGTATCCTAAGTTTAGCTCTTCATTTGAAATAATTGGTTATTCATATTCTAACTTTACAGGTTGTATGGTAGATAAAAAGAGCACTTATGGAACATGTCAGTTTATTGGAAATTCTTTAGTCTCTTGGTCCAGTAGAAAATAAAATTCAGTAGCACTATCTACTATTGAAGCTGAATACATTGCATTAGAAAGTTGTGTGGCATAAGTACTTTGGTTGAAATAATAGTTGATTGATTTAAGATTAACTATAGGAAATATTCTAATTTAGTGTGATAACATTAGTTCTATTTATATTTCTAAAAATCCTATTCAACATTCAAGAATCAAACATATAGATATCAGACATCATTTCATAAGGGATCATGTATCCAGAGGAGAAATTGAACCCACTTATGTTTCTACTGAAAATCAACTTGTAGACATTTTTATAAAACTTTTAGCCTTTGATACTTTTAGTGCATTAGGAACAAGGCTTGGAGTAATCGATTTGAATGCTTAATAAAAAAAATTTCTACAACATTGATGTGTGGTTTTAGTTAGTATTTTTTTAGTGTATTTATGAGTTTGTGATTTTCAGTATTTGTATTTTTGTTTTTGTGATTTTATGTTTTTTCATAGTATTTTTTTTGTGTTTGTGTTTTGTTTTTGATTGAGTGTATGTTTTTGAAAAATTTGAGTAACAATCATCCGGGACGAAAATATTTTCATACGGGACGAATTGTGTAGTGTGTCAAACTGTCGGATTTGAACCGTTTGGGTGTAATTTTTCAGTTTTTAATTTTGACTTCATCTGTACTATTATCGCGATCGTCCAGGACAAATTTTTTTCAAACGACGGGATGATTGAATGACAGTTAAATGGATTAGGTCTTTTTTAATACTATATTTGTACGTACAAACCTTTGGTTCATCCGGATGAGCACTTGGCGGCTCCATGTGGGGGACGGTTTCAACTGTCACTAAAACGATCTTAAATTTATGATCATCCAGGACAAGCACCTGTTCGTCTGTACGATCATTTGGTCAAAAGTCTGTACGAAAGGACATTTTGTAAGTTGTGTAATTGTGAAAAGCCATTTTATTTTGGACTCATTCATTCGTCCATACAAAATTGTTTCATACGGGACGAACTGAATGTCATTCGGGATGAAAGTAATTTCTTCTGTACGAATAGTTGTATTTCAATAAATTGAAGGGCATTTGAACTCAATAGTCATCACTCACACATCCCTTTCAAAACTTTTCTTCCTTTAGATCTTATCAATGGCAAGTTCAAGCAAACGACAAAAGGTTCTAGCCAAGGGACCACCCAGAAATTCTTCCGATAACTTTCTATCTAAAGCCAATGAAGAGTCTTTTCCTAGATTTGTCTCCGCTAAGATCACACCCTCTAGAGTTCTTCTTCAGGAATAATTGAACTTTAAGGTAATGAACTTGTTTTCCACCACTCAGTTTGGTTTCATCCTCACTTTAGTCCACTTCTTCAACAAAGAAACCTTTCATTATTTCCTGGCAAACATGTCATTTAACTCTAACCATTCTGTCATAAGGTCCTTTGTTTTTAAAAAGAAAATAGAGATCACCAAGGCTGACCTAAGTAACTTTTTGAACTTAAGGAAAGAAGGAATTATAGCACACACCGTGACCACCACTTCTATTTTTGATTGGACTCAAATTAATCGAGTGCTTTGAGGAGTTAGTTTTAAGGACCATTTGTCTAAGGTAGTGACTCTAGTTCGCGATGCTCGTATCATCCATCATGTTCTTAGAACTTCCATAATTCTTAAAGTTGGTGATAGAGTCAACCTTTCTCCTCTTCTTTCTACTGTAACCAACTTGATTATGACCAACCAACCTATACATGAGGCCTAACTCTTAATTGACTACATTTATGGACTCTCTGAAATTGGTCATGTCGCCCATAAAAGAAAGAAGAACATTGTCTTAGGACATCTAGTTGCCTACATTCTGAAGAAGAAGTACAATTTGGTTCATCCAAAGCAAGATTTTGAAGAATTGCTCTACTACAACGACGCATCCTTTAGAGCAATCTTCAATAAAGATGAACCACAAAAAAACTAATGTTGTTATTAGTGAATCAGAGGAGGAAGCTGAACGTGCACCTGCTAGTGAACAAAATTACCAGGATTTGGTTCAAAGATTTGACCGTTTAGAGACTCACTTTGATCATAAGTTTGATCAAATTGAAGCTCATATACAGCAGCAGGATATACAATACAATCAAGATATGGGATTTATGCGAGAATAGATAAATGATATAAATTCCAACATGCTTATGATAAGCAGTTATTTTAACTTCTTCGGTAGTGTACCTCCTCCTCCAGATCAAGGTCCATCAAAATGATTCATGTACTTAGTTATGTTTTTCTTTAGTTGATGTATTTGTATTGTGTTATAGTAGAATGTGATGTGTTTTGTTTTAGTTATGTGTTCTTTTCATTAGATGTTTTTGTATTTGAATTTTATGTCGTGTTGATAAAATTTGCTTAGATTGTAATATCCTTTATTTTGATATCAATATAAGTTATCTAGTTTTGTTTTTAAATCTTGTTTTGAAATGTGTGTTAGCCCATATGACAATCTTAATTTTTTTTTTATCTTAAGAGTGCTATAACTTGAAGTGTAACTTAAAACTGAATTCATTAGAAAATCTAATTTTTCTAAATTTAAGTTTTGCTTATAACTTGATATAATTAAGATTATCAATTTCATGTCTCTTATTAGACTACATTAATATTTAATATTATTATTGTAATTGTGATGCTTACTTATTTTGTATTTCTCTTATCAATAAATATTGATGCACTTAGAAAATTTTGAATTTTTTTATTATTGATTTTGGAAAGATCAAAATTTCTCTTGAAAAATGAACAAAAATCAAAAGGAATGTGAAATGGTTCGCAATTTAAAAAAGATGTATAAAATAAGCCCACAAGTAAAAAGATGCACAAAAATATGCCACAACTTTAAAAAAGATGCATAAAGCACCACATGTGGTAGTTATTTCTTTCCACAATCTTTTAATCTCTTAATTCAAATTGATCTTCTGTACATTTATATTTCGTATTGAAATTTGAAATATACAAATTTTATATTCATCCTTTATGCAATGATATTCTTTATCTTAGTGTCTAAATTGATTCATGTTTTTGATAAATACCTTTTATTATCAATGTTATATCATTTCTTAAATTATATGAATCATGTTGATTTGCCTAAATATTTGATTTTATTTGCAAAATTTTTTTTTAATCACTTTCAAGGATCAATTATCACTGGATTTTCATATGACTGCTTACATTTCTGGTCTTATTCTTCTTCTTTTTTTGATGTTCTGCAAAAGGAGGAGAAAATATTATTCGTAACTTTTCGTATCTTTGTTCTGTATCATATATTTGTGTTGTCTTTAAAAAAAAAGAAAAAGATAAAATTGTTATGCAATGCCTCCTTATTTTCATATATTCATAAATTCAGGGGGAGTTTAGAAGATTCTTAAAATTTGAAAATTATACAAATAATAATTATTTTGCCATCATCAAAAAGGGGGAGATTGTTTAGAGAGTTGCTATTGACATGTTTACATTCTTGCAACTTGTATAGTTTTGATGATTCCAAATATTATTATTTTTAAGTTTTATTGTCTCCTAAAACTTTTTGGAAGATTTATTTTTGCTCTTGTGTGGACTAACATTTTAGAAAAATTGAACTCCAGACTAATGAAGACTTCAAATCAATTTCAGCATGAGATAGTTTGTGAATTGAAGCTTGTACATTTCATTATTTTGAGTTTGAAAGGGAGTGATTGTAATTGAGTAAATAAGCACACACACACTTGGGGAGATCTTTAAAAATTTATACTGATCGTACGGGACGAACTCAGTTCCTAAAGGACAATCATGTCAGTTATCCCCTCGGAAGAGCAATGGAATAAATAGGAAGTGAGAAATTTTTTAAAGTCCTAATCATCCAAACGAAATTTTTTATTCATCCCTAGACGAACTCCTCTGTATTCTCACTTTATACTGTTCATCCAAACGAAATGCATAATTCATCCCTGGATGAACTCCTCTGGATTCTCACTTTACATTGTTCGTCCAGATAAAATGCATGATTCATCCCTGGACGAACTCTTCTGAATTCTGATTTTACACTATACGTCCAGATGAAATGCATGATTCATCCCTGGACGAACTCCTCTGGACATTGAGTTTATACTAATCGTCAAGACGAAACATTCTACTCATCGCTGAATGAAGTCCTCTGGATAAAATTCATCCAAGATGAACCTACATTCATCCAGGACGAAGTGCACCGACTCTTGAAATTTTGGCAACATCCTGCAGTTGTCGGAACTGACATATGGTATAACTGTTCATATCGGATGAACTTAGTTCATACAGGACAATGATCGGGTATGAAGTCAGTTCGTACCAATATACATTGGGTTCGTTTCCAATTGATTTAAATAAAATTGTCCAGGACGATCTACGATCGTACGGGACGATCAACTACTCACAGACTTGAATTTCAGCAATTTTCGGACTTCTTTTTATGTCCTACCTTTATAAAGTCCAATATAATCTGTCACTTAATCTTTTTGCCTACTGATCTTTGTGCCAATTTAAAGGAGAGTCAAGGAGAGAGTGTGAGAGAGTGTTTGAAGGAGGATTCTTACTACTAGAGCGTGAAGGTTTCAGCTAGTACTCAAAGGTAAGAGTCTCTACTTGTAGTTTGTGATTACTTTACCCTTTTCTCTCATCCTTTTAGATTTCTTGTGAGAAGTTTTATCAAGGAGATCCGGTTCTCTGCCGACACTTAGAGAGTGTGAACAACCGAAGGGTTCTCTACCTACACTTGGAGAGTGTGAACAGCCGAAGGGTTCTCTTCCCACACTAGTAGAGTGTGGAAGGACCAAGGGTTCTCTTCCCAAACTAGGAGAGTGTGAAAGGATGAAGGATTCTCTGCTTACACCGGAAGAGTGTGAAAGGACGGACGGTTCTCTGCCAACACTAGGAAGAGTGTAAAAAGACGACGGTTCTCTGCCGCACCGTGTAGTGGTGGAAGAGAGTTTTGTAAAGGCTTCTCCGCCTTACTGTGGCTGCAAAAGGAGAGTCACTAATGGTATTAGTGCAATACTCGGAGGGTGCCTCCGGGGAGTGGATGTAGGTCGTGTTTGACCGAACCACTATAAATCTCTTGTCTTTTATTTTTTTACTATTTTTAATTTTTTTCGTTTTAACTTATGGTTGAAAAATCGCTTTCTATAAAATTCACTAAAGTTAATTCTCAGTTTTAATTTATTAAAAGAGGGATAAATTTTTAATTACCAATTCACCCCCCCTCTTGGTTAGCCGCTTGGACATAAGCTTAGGTTTAACAACCTAATTCATATTGAACAAGTTTCAACACACCTAAAATCAATTTTTTAGAATAACTTTTAGAAAATTTTCATTCTCTAGGTAATTTACTTTCTATTCCAACATTCTCTTCAAGATTTGTTTTTCAATTTCTTGGGAGATCTCTTCAATATGTTCCTCCTCCAACTTTGGCTCTTTATAAATATCATATTCATTAAAAACTACATGTGTGGTCTCCTCAACTACCAAAGTCCCTTCTGTTAAAAGCTCTATAAGATTTGCCAACACTAGAATATCCCAAAAAAATTCCTTCATCAGATTTATGATCAAATTTTCCTAAAGGAGTTTTATCATTATTATGAATGAAAACTTTATATCCAAGGACATATAAATGAGAAAGAATATGTGTTCTCCTCTTAAGAAGTTTATAGGGTGCATATTCAACTTGGATCTAATGTTTACCCTATTCAGAATATGACAAGTTGTATTAACCACTTTGGGCCAAAAATATTTTGGAAGTGAATATTAAGCCAACATGATTCTAGCAGCTTCTATCAAAGTTTTGTTCTTTTATTCAACAACCCCATTCTGCTGAGGGGTCATAGGTACTAAAAAATTGTGATTAATTCCTTACTTTTTATAAAAATCTTCAAATATTTAATTTTTAAACTTTCCTCCATGATCACTTTAAATTGATAGAATTTCACACCCTAGCTTCCTCTGAATACAATAAGAAAAATTTTAAAATTCATCAAATGATTCACTCTTATGAGATAAAAAATTAATTTAAATGAATATTGAATAATCATCAATAATTACATATCCAAAAACTTTACCTCCTAGATTTATAGTGCTAATTGGTCCAAAAAGATCCATGTGTATGACTTTTAGTGATTTGCTAGTTTTAATATCTTTAATTGAATGAAAGGAATACTTCACCTATTTTCCTAATTTACATACATCACACAGGTGATCCTTAGTGAAGTGTAGTTTAGGTACAAGTTTTTTCTGAGTATCTTCCTAAGATTTTTCATGCTTGCATGATAGAGTCGTCTATGTTATAACCACGACTCATCAGTGATTATTTTAAGATAAAAATCATTAAAATATTTAATAAAGTTTAAATCAAGCATGTATATATTATTTATACTATTTTCACGTAATACATCAATTTCATTTTGGATTATAATGTAGTTTGTAAGTAAAATTTTAATACTAAAACCCTTATCACAAAGCTAACTAATACGTAATAAGTTATGTTTTAAGCCTTGAACCAATAATATATTCTTAATAAAGAAATTATTCTTGTTGTTAATCATACCTGTACCTACCAATTTCCAAGTGGTATCTTCTCTTAGTATCACTTTTCCTCCATTCATGGCTTCCAACAAATATGAATTGAAATGTATCTCTAGTCATATACTTTGAATATCCACTATGTATGTACCAAATGCTGTCATGAGGATTTGTATGAGAGCGTTTCTACAAAATTATTAAATATTATACTTGGGAACCCAAATTCTTAGCAATGATAATTTGGATGCATATTTGATATACTGTGATTTAAACATCTTAGGTCTCCACCTAAATGTGTTCTATTATGAATTGTATAAGTGTGAGAGACGTGTCCTATCATTTCACATGAAAAATATTTAACATTAGGAAAATGATTTACCAATCTATGTGAGTTATAATATCTTTGTAGATATCATAGAGCAAATAGGGTTCTTAATTAGGTCAATAGAATCGGAATTCAGCCTGTCATCGATGTGAATCTCACAGATATGATCGACCAACGAGTGCCCAAAGCAGAGCAAGAGTCTCAGCCGGTCCCAGCGTCTATCAGCAGAGATAAAGTTGGACACTGTAAGACTTTTAGTGGCAGCAACATCACAGAAGGTAGGCACTTAGAAAGTGCCCTATCCCAAATCTAAACATCCTCGAGAACATCAATGTTTAGCCCATTACCAACCTTCCAGCGAACTGCACCGCGGAGGCTAGCAGCTCCATCACAAATGATCTTCCAACAGTTAGACCTCCTATGACTCCTCACAACCTCCCATGGTCTGTCACCATAATTCTGTCTTAAGCACTGTGAGAAAATTTTTTTACTTCTTTCAATTAATTTTAAAATAAAACTTGTCCTAATTTTTGTAAATAAATTATATATAGATAAAAATAGAGAGATTCTCACATGATTTTCTTTATTTGTATTTTAATGATTTCTTTCAATTAAATTCACATAGTCATACATTATATCGTCCCAAAAGGAAGACTAATATCCTTCTACTGATTTTAGAGAAAGAACACTATAATTTATTCTTCTAATCGGGTGCAGAATAGGGAATATACAAATCATCCCGAAGAATGATTTGCATATTCTCCCATCGACCCAATTAGACTAATGAATTATGGATTTATTTCCATTATTAAATATAGAATATATTTGACTTGCTTGTGAGGGCAAATCAATCATCTACCTATTCTTTGATTATAGAAATAAATTTTAAAATATAGATAAAGCAACAGTCTACATTCGCAGATCTTTCCCCCAACTCAGAAAGGAAACTAAGATAGGGTTTAGATTATTCTGGGATCTAGACTTTTTATAGGGGCAAGCCCCTATAGTTAATTAAATCTCCTAAGAGAATACTCTTGATTTAAATGAAGACTAATTAATTCAAAAATTATAAATAAATTTAATCAAATATTTGGGCTAATTTACATTTTCATGCTCAGGCTTTAGATTATAAATTTTTACACTGAATTTAGAAGAATTAGAATTAATTAGAAAGAATATGTAGAGAGAGTGTGTATACATTCTTGACTTACCACCTGCCTAGAGTGGGCTGCCAGCTAACAATCCTAATCATAACAATTCACCGATGATGCAAGATTTAAGATAGCTCTATCCTAGGAATCAAGGAATGGCTAAATAATTTAAATCAAATGCAATAGAAATATGCTTACAAAAACTGAAAATCTTCACGAGTACTAATTATGCATGAGACAATTGTATATATATGAAAGAGTTGATTTTCTTAATATAAAATTTACATGTTACATCCTAGGGTCTGCAGTAAAGTAAAGGTGGCCGGGCTCCACCGATAACAAACCTTGTTTCTAAGTCTATAAGAAAGTAGAACTAAATATAACTGCTTATGGTATTCAGGCTCCAAGTCTTCTACCGAATTCCAAAAAGGAACATCCTCCTAGTGGAGGGTATTACTTTTTGGAGCCCCATTTATATATATAAGCAATTATTTTTTAATTCTTTTACAAACTCGAGACGCTTTATAGACTCAATATATATACAACAATTCTAAGAAAATAAAGCTTTACATTTCTCTTTATAATTACATCAATCCCTAGGAACATTCTACTTTGCAGGTAAGTAAAAGTAGGAAAGTAAAGCAGTTATGTAGTTATGCATGCTATGAGTGCGTTGTGTACAGTTATAAATGCAAGAAAGTAAAGACAGAAAAGTAAAGTACACGATCCTCACTTCATTCACTCCGCTGTCTGGCGCATTGACAGGAAAATAAATATGCATGCTATGCATTACAGAAAAAGTAAGCAAACACACATAGGTGCCCTCTAGACAAGACACCCGCAAACAAATCAAAACAAACCACTGGCCTAGCCTAGGCTAAAGTTGGTAGTCCTAGCAAGCATCTAAGTGTGTGAAAGATGTCGTGCGGCATGGATAGGTCCTATAGGAATAATTTTTTGAATTACATGTATTATTAGTATTGATTTATTAAATGTCAAATGTGAATTTAATTAAAGTTTACATAGAGTGTATTTGAATTTTAATTTATTCAAATTTTAGATGTTAAAGTTATTTGATTTAGTTATAAAGAACTTATAGATTGATAACTCCCTAAGTGCAGGAAGTTATCAATTTATAAGTCCTAGGACTTTCAGAATGAACACTCGTCTTATAATAAAGATAAGTATTCATTTGAAAATCCCTAAAATTTTATTAGAGAGAGGAAAAGGGACCTTATAAATGCAATAACACATGCCCTCTCGAAGGAATCTAGCACGTCGTATAAGTGCCTTCCTAAAAGGAGTCATGCACAACACATAGGAGATCTCTTTATTATTTATGTGTATTAAAGGCCTCTTTAAATAAAAAATGCCTAAAGCCCTCTAAAAGGAATCAAGCTTTAGGCCTAGAAGCCTTAATTCACTTAATCTAAATCAATAATCAAATTTGATTGATTAAAATAAATTCTAATAAATCAAATTAACTTAGTTTAGATGAGTCAAATTTAGTTTAATTTTTAATGAATTTTATTAAAATACTTAGAACTTTGAATTATTTATTGAATACTTAATGATTTGAATTTTATTTTAAGGTTGGTTTTAATAGTTAGTTGAACATTTCTGGAGTTTTAAAACAATTCTTTGAGTTTGATGAATTTTTGGATTATTTTAATCATTTAATTAAGGGATTACAAATTCTGGAATGTTAGAATTTTATTAAAATATTAGACCTTAAGACGATCAGTTAGAAGGTAAGTATGTTGAAATTGGATTTTTCTGGATTTAGTTATGAATGTTTGAAGTTTTGAACTAATTTTGACTTAAAGTTGACCGATCTATTGACTTTTTGAATTTAATGGTTTTCTTGAACTTTCACATTTTTAATAAATATTAAGCATTATTATGAGTTGAATGCACTTGAGCTTGAGTGATTTGGATTTTTCTTGAATTAGTTATGAATTTTCAAAGTTTGAGGCATTTATTGAATTTTTGAAATTATTTAATTAAAGGGGCCTTTATGGTTTTGCTACAAATGAGTTCCCAACCCCCTTGAAATCAACTCCAATGGTTAGGTTATGAGTTACCTAAGGAGGGATTCCCAAGTGTTTGGGAAATTATTGGAATTTTTAATTATTATTAATTATTTAAATCAATTAAATATTAAATTTTACTTAAATTTAAATTAAACTTTAATTTGCTGTTAAATCAAAGGGATTTTAATTTTCATTGATTAAGGGTTCAATTCTGGTAAGTTAGAGGGGTTGTTTGTATTTTTTAGGTTTAAATTTGATTTATTACATTTTTAGAAGTTTTGTGGGTTAATTAAGTGTTTAATTTAGGTTTAATGATATTTGTGCTTTTGTTTTGATTTTTGAATGATTGTGATTTTATTTTTATAGTTTATTAGAGTTTATTGAGATTGATTTAGATTTTTAGGAATTTTATTTGATTTATTTGTATTTATTGAAGTTTTGAAGATTATATCTAAACTATGTTTTGATTAGTTTGAAGGTTCATCAAATAAGTAATCATATATTTGATTTAAGTCAATGATACTATGGTGAATGAAAGATACAACATAGTACATTAAAGTTTATTTGAAATCAAACTATTGAGGATTTAGAAGGTAATAAATAAAAACTAGAAAATATGATTGGAATAATTGCCCTCTAAATACCCAATAAAGGTTGAATGTACTTGGATATGATGACTTACTGATATCTTAAAGTGTATGGATGAAATCATTAAAATAAATCAGTCAATTTATAATGAATTTCCTCTTAAAGTACTTAGGTTAAGTCATAACCTATTTTAAGAGATAATTCAAATGTGAATTGAATGAAACTCCAAATGATTTCATACAAAGACACTTAAGATGCATTCAAATCTCTTAATCATGCCATTTAAAACTGAATGATGCCTCTTAAAAAAACTTGATTTAATTAGAAATTTAATTAAAATATAATGAAAAATACAAAATAAAGTTAAATAAAAATAGGGTTTAAAATATACTTTTTTGAAATAATGAAAACCAAGCTCTGATTTTATTTTTAGAAAATAGGAAATTTTATTCCGAGAAAAATGATTGGTTGTGCGCAAATTTTAACCTAGTATTTAATTTTTTCCGATTTTTTGAAGTTCTGGCTATAATTAAAATAAATATTCAAAACATTATTTGCACATGGCGGCGGGCAATTAGATCATTCAAATGTCGGCGGTCAAACGGGACCCGCCACTTAAGTGATTCAGCGTCGTTTGCGAACCGTCCGATCCCGCGGCTTCCATCCAACGACAGGGATTGAATCCCGTGACTGAATCTCAATTGAGAGATCGGATGGTCCAAGATACCCCCGCCGTTTGGAATATATGGATAAGATCTAACCGTACGGGATCTCATCATCCCGCTATTACAGAATATCAAATCCGATCGTTATTTTGGACGAGATCCTGGCCATCAGAACTAAACAGAGAAGATGGACGGTAGTGATTTCATCACTGAGCTCGGGAACCCAAAAACCCTAAACTCAAAAAATGTTTTAAACTTTGCTTAGGGCATCTCCAACCGAAAAACTCATTTTTCACTCCAAAATGTAGTAAAACTTTAAAATGCAGTAACTTGACTCCATTCGAACTTCATTTTCTAACATAGAAAAAGGAATATTCGTAACATATTCTTTTCTTATTTTATTTTAAATATATTTAATCATATATTTATATTTATCAATTTTAAACCTATTATAATTTTAAAAATTATGTCTCTTTTCTCGATATAAAGAAAATGGAATATAAATATGTTCTAAATAAGCAAATATATATTTAATACAATTAAAATTACATAACTCGCTATTTTATTTTTTTTATTATCCGAACTTGTTTAGTATTTTGATTCCAGTTTTTTTTTAAGTATTGTAGTACTCAATGTCTTTTATTAAATATGTATGATATGAAAATTATCGTAATTTTTATGTTAATATTTATCTTTTAAAAAATAATTACATAAAAAATATTTTAATTTTTGAAAAATAATTTATTTCTAAATTATTATTCTTAATTATTTATAATATAAATTTATATTTAAACATTTAAAATTAAAAATCAATTATATATTAAAAAAAATGCCGAATGAACAGTGCGACGCCATTATTGGTGTCGCACTGTTCATCGGCAAACAAATGCCGTAATATATGTCGTTCGAATGGGACGATCGCTGAACTCTATTCAGGCATATGTCGATCGGCTGGAGACGGCCTTACAAAGGATTAAAAGGCTTGATATTTGAGATTTAGATTTCAGCCGATTAGATCAAGAATGGGGAATAGTTTTCATGCTTTAAAAATCCCTAGATTGATGTCTATTTAAAAACCTATGTAGGAGCCTAGGGTATAGGTTTAACTGTAATTTAAATGATGGATTGAGCTGATTAAGGTCTTGTTGAGCTCGTGGATCATCCGCGCTCACTCTCTTTCAAGACCTCGAGCTCGAAGGAAGCTTCCACAGGGAGTTGAATCAGTTTGAACAGTGTAGCTCACGGTTCTCCGCTCCTCTCGTCGCCAGTGAGCTCCAAACAGCGGGAAAAAGTCAGGGAAGTGTAGAGGAGATCTTTAAGAAGCAAAACGAAATGCTAGGTGTTCTGGAGATACACTTGAAATGGAGATAGAGCTTAATTCTTGATTTCATCCCTCACACCCTATATAGGGTTTGGAGCCAAAAGGGATAGCTGGGATGTATCAGAAAGAGTGTTGGGATGCTGGACATCTGTCCCAAGGACATTAGGGAGCAGAAGGAGTGGCTGGTTCAGGTGAAAATGACCCTAGGTCATTTTCAAGTGGAGGGGACCACTATGGTGCTAGGCTCAGGTAGGGGGCAAGCCAAAGGTTGGGGGAGATCGTTTTGAACTTTAAGAAGTTTTTGGAGTCAAGTCCAGGGGCTGGAAAGGCCTAGTTTAGGTTGGCCAAATCTTGGTGGGTTGGGTTGACCATTTGAAATGGGTTTTTGAGAGTTTCATTGACTTGTTTGACCAGTCAATGAGTTCAAACTGATGAGGTGGATTCCATGAGACTTCTGGAATGTGTTTGGGCAGTTGGATTAGTCCTAAATGAAATGGATTAGCTTTTGGGAGGGTATTTGACCATGTTTAACCCATTTTCAACTCCCATTGACTGTTTGATCAATCAATGGGTCAATGAATGCTGAGGTGGCAATGAAGGAGTCTAGTGAGTTGGTTTGGAAAGAGTCTTATACCATTAGTTCAAACATTGAGTATGTAGATAGAATTTAGGGAGGATTTGACCAAGAATTGAAGTTTGACCAAGTCAAACTTGATGTGATTTGACTTCAAATAAGCTTGAATAGATTTGACTCAAGCTTTGGTGCTGGTTTGAGGGCTTGAATGGGTTAGGCATCTCAAATGGGTTGAAATGACCCATTAAAAGCCTTAAAGGGCAATTAGGTCAACTAGGTTGACTGGGTCAACCAGGTTGACTTGGGGTGTAGGTCTGGGTTGGACAGGTTTGATTAAGTATTTGGAGTCTAGTAGGAGTGATTCCAGGGTTTAAATGGGTCATTTGGGTCAAAACACCTGTTTGAACCCTAAAAGGGTCTCTTAGGTCAACCCTGTTGACTTGGTCAAACAGGTTGACCCAGAGTCTAGAAATGAGTCTAACAGATTGAATTTGATATTTGAAACTTGCTGGAGGTGGTTGCATTCAATTTGGAGCTCATTTGGTTTGAAGTGACCATTTGAACCCCATAAGGGTATTTTGGTCATTTTGGTCTCAGGTCACTGGGGGCTTAAATGAGTCCAAAAAAATATAGTTTATTGATCAACATGTTAGGATTGATCGTCTGGAAGTGATTGGAGGCTTTGGTGAGGACTCCAAGGTCAAGATCCACTGGATGGCAGGTCAAGTGGCATAGGTTGTAAATATTTGAAGGTTTTATAGCCTTTGGAATTTGATTTACTTTCTAGGGTTAGAGACCTCAGAATGGGCTCGAACTTGGAGAATTACCTCTGGAGACATGTCTTATCACTATGCAAGTGATATATTCTGAATCAGAGGTCATTTTATAGGGGTTTGAAGTATATAAAAATCCACTGGAAAAGGCTTTCAGGACTGAGCCTTTGGACTTAGAATTTGAGTCTGAATTATGGATTTGGATTGGGTTTGATTGCAATCTAAATAGATTGGGATATGAATTGACTTGAGTTTGGATTGATTTTAATTTGAATTAGTTTTAGAGTCTATTAGAGACCTCATATAAAAAATGAGGTCAACAAATGGACCCCCAACATGTGTGATGAACTCAAAGAGTAAATCACACGTGTTGGCGTTGGTCGAAGTAGATCAATGAAGTTTAGGAGCTGTGGACTTGATTGAAGATCGATTTTCATCCAGTAAAATTTTAGACCTGAATGAGAAATCGATTCTCAGAGAGGTGAAATTTAAAAACCTTAAGTGGGAGATTGATTCCCAAATAACGGTGGGTATTCAAACGGGAGATCGATTCCCCAATGAATGGATTTAGAATCCTGACCGATAGATCGATTATCGGAAAGGAGAAATTTAAACTTTGAATGGAAGATTGATTTCCAGAAAAAGTAAATACCCCAACGAGAGATCGATTTTTGAATGAGCAGATTTAGAACTTGACCGATAGATCAATTATAGGAAAGGTAAAATTTAACCCTTAACTAGAAGATCAATTTCCAGAAAAAGCAGATACCCAGACGAGAGATCGATTCTCGAATGAGCAAATTTAGAATCAAACTGTTTGAATTATATTTGAAGTTCGAATCATCTAGTTCAAATAGTAATATCAACACCGGCACCTTTAGAATTCAGAATTTTATTTCCTTGCAATATTTGTTAAATACATCAGCTATCATAATATCTCTTAAGATATCGTCGATTGATAGGCAACATAGGATGATTGCCTTTACAATCTATAAGCTGATAAGATCCTCCTTGGTAGACTTTCTCCACTACAAAAGGTCCTTCCTATGTTGGTTCAAATTTGCCTCCTATCTTCCGATGAGATAAGATGGGTCTTCGAAGAACTAAAACCAAGTATCTTACTTGAAAAGTTCTAGGTCGAACCAATTTATCGTGAGCCAGTATTATTTTAGCTTTATACAACTCAAGGTTTTGTTGAGCCTGCAAAAGCTTCTCTTCTAAACCTTCGAGTTCTTCCAACCTGAGCTTTTGCATTCTGTTCTGCAGTGATCTTGTAGTTTATTACAATTCTGAGTGAGTGTAGTTGAACTTCCAAAGGAATTATTGCTTCTGCACCAAAGACTAAAGCGAATGGCGTAGATTGAATTGGAGTTCTATATGTGGTTCGGTATGCCCACAAATCTTCAACCAATTTCTCATGCCATTGACACTTATTGTCATCCAAAGTCTTCTTTAAGATCTGAATCAATGTTTTATTGAAGGCCTCCGTCAATCCATTTGCCCGAGGGTAATAAATGGTGGAGTATCTCCAATCAATGTTGTGTCGTCTGGCAAAGCTGTTAATTTTAGTACTCTTGAATGAAGGACCATTATCCGAGATGATCCGACAAGGGACACCGAATCAGTACACGACATTTTGAAAATTTTTAGAACTTGTTGAGATTTGACTTCTCTCAAAGGAACAGTCTCTGCCCATTTGGAAAAGTAATCTATAGCTGCTAGAATGAATCTATGGCCTCTAGAGGACGGGGGATCTATCGGACAATTTATATCTATGCCCCAGCTTTCGAAAGGCCAAGAAGTGTAGGACATTTGGCAATTGATGAAGAACTACACCGTGCACCTAACATTGATGACAGTGACGTGCAATTTTCATGCAGTCATCTATCATTGATGGCCAGTAATATCCCATCCATTTGAATTTCATCTTCATCTTTGGACCAGATTGGTGTGTGCCACATAAGCCAGCATGTACTTCTTCTACTATCTTTTGCGCTTCTGATTTACTTAAACACCGCAAACACATCTGATCGAATGATATTCTGTATAGGGTATTGTTAATAAGAGCATAAGATAATGATCTTCTTTTGATTTGATCTGCTATTGATTTCTCTTAAGGGAGCTTATTTTCCCGCAAGTATTCGATGAACGGTTTTCTCCAATCTAACACTTCATCGTCTACTGCTAAAACAATATTCACCTTAGTTGAACATTCTCTGTTTATGTGTTCAAGATCTATAGGAGAAAGGAATTGTCGAACTTGCACTTCTATCGGGATTGAATCTTTTTCGGGGCACGCCAGTGCTTTAGCCAGTTTGGCAAAAGCATCGGCTGTAGAATTCTTTCCTCGAGGAATTCGATATAAGGTGACATTCGGAATCTTTTCCAAGAGACACATCGCATACTGATGGTAAGGGACCAAAGTGTCTTTTAATACTTTAAAGATTCCCACAATTTGATTAATAACAAGCTGTGAATCTTCGAAGATCTTGATTGAAGATAGTCAATTCCAAACCGGTTATCAGTGCCTCGTATTTAGCTTCGTTATTGGTACGTGGTTCTAACAAATGATAGGAGTAATACATGATACCTCTATCAGGTGTAACGAATACTATGCCAATTCCTTCATGACCAGGCAAAGTTTCATCTGATTCTCCTTGTTGAATAGAAGCAGCACCGTCCAAATAGAATTCCCAGATGAACTTTTCATTTGTCTCGAGTTCCATGACTTGTTTATCCGGTAGTTCATCATTTATCGGGCAATCATCCTCAATAGGATGAGCTACTAAGAAATTTGCTACTGCTTGTCCTTTGATTTCTCGTAAAGGAGTAAATGTGATGTCGAATTGTGATAATATCATTGACCAGCAGGCTAATCTCCCCGATAATGTTGGTCGAGTCATCAGATACTGCAAGGGATTTATTCTGGATATGAGATTTACTTTGTGAGAAAGCATATAATGTCTTAACTTTTGAGCGGTGAAGATTAAAGCCAAACAATGGTTTTCGATCGGAGGATAATTCACTTCGGTGGGAAGTAACCATTTACTCAGATTGTACAGCACATTATCTTTTCCTTCCTTGTTATATTGAGCTAATAAGGCGCCAAGAGATTCACTTAAAGCTGTTGTATATAAAATCAGTGGTTTCCTGGATATAGGAGCTGGAAGCACTAGAGGATTCATGAAGTACTGTTTGATGCTGTCAAATGCTTTCTGGCAGTTCTGATCCCATCTAAATGGAGAATCTTTCTTGCATAATGCTGCGAATGGTTGGCATCTTCTCGAAAGATTCGATATAAACCTCCTAAGGTATGCCAACCGACCTTGGAAGGATCTCAATTGAGTGAGTGTTCTAGGAGGTGGCATTTCTGGTATTGCTTTAATCTTAGTCAGATCGATTTCGATTCCACGATGTCGGACCACAAAACCCAAGAATTTCCTTGAAGTGATGCCGAAAACACACTTCAAAGGATTCATTTTTAGATCATACTTCTGTATTCTTTGAAATACGATCCTCAAATCATATATATGATCGTTTCTTTCGACACTCTTAACGACTAGATCATCGACATAACATTCCACTTGATTATGGATGAGTTCATAAAAAATCTTCATCATTGCCCTTTAGTAAGTCGTTCCCGCATTCTTTAAACCGAAAGGCATAACTTTGTAACAGTAAACTCCTATCGGTGTCCTGAATGCGGTATACTTCTCATCTTCGGGGTCCATTCTGATTTGGTTGTATCCGGATGAGCCGTCCATAAAGGAGAATATCGCATGAGAAGAAGCGATATCTACCATGAGTTCTGGTATAAAAAGCGGGAACTTATCTTTAGGACATGCTTTGTTTAGATCTCTGAAATCAATACAAACGCATATCTGACCGTTCTTCTTCTTGACTGGAACGAAGCTAGCTAACCAGGTTGGATATTTCTCCTCCCTATTAAAGCCCGCATCGATTAATTTCTTAACTTCGATGACGACCTGATGTTCGATGTCGAGTCGCATTCGTCGGGGTGCTTGTTTTATTGGAATTGTTTTTGGTTGAATTGCTAATTTATGAACGCTACATCTGGGGATAATCCGGGCATTTCTTCGTAGCTCCAAGCAAAGCAATCTTTAAATTCAGATAGAAGTTGAATCATGTCGTTCGCCTCATCCTTATTCAAAAGAGATTGGACGAGGGTCTTCTTCAGTACCCAGATTTATTTCTCTGAGATCGTCGATCGTAGATCTGTTCTTCCTCAAGTTCTGGAGGTGCGTCTCGAATTTGAAAATCATCAAAATCGTCCGAAGTTTCTAAATAGAGTTTGTTAAAACATTTAACGTCCTGTGAAAAGAGACTATCAGATTCAAAATTATTAGAAATTACTAAACAATATTCGTCATCATCAAATGAACATAGAGTAGCGAAGCCAACACCTCGCCTTGAAAGTTGTTTATGGTATTTTCTATTCCATAGGTGTTCAAATTGCTAGGCTTCGCCTCTAGTCCACTTCAATGGCGTCAAACCTTGTTTAGCAAATCTATTTGCAGTGTTCGAATACCAATCATAAGGCAGTTCTATTATATCATCCATAAAAGGATCAGGGAGGGTTACATCGATCTCTGGAGGTTTGCTAGTAGAAGGTATGAAGTTATTGGCTTTGGTTTCAGGGTTTAGAGGAAGATACGCTTTAACTTCCAACCTCTTTACATCATTCTGGGATAAAGGGGTCAGGGTAATATTTTCCACATACCTTTTTAATCTCTCCATGGTAGATAAATCCGAATTATCTTCCCTAGTGACTTGGACCCTGCCTTCGTCACTATCAGTTTCTATAGAAATCTCAAATTTTGGCTGATTTAGAAATTTCCTATATTCTACAACCTGTGAGTCTTTCTCGAGTGTATATGATTTGTCCTCCGAACTAGATTCCAAATCAATATGTATTGCAGGTTCCCTTATTTGCATGCCTTGAGTTACATTTTCATGCATTTCTCTATTTTTCCATCCTCGACCTCTCCCTCTAGACCATTGTGCCATTCTTCCACCTCTTTGTGAGGGAGGAGCATGTGAACAATAAACATCGTGTTCGAGGTCGGGATGATGTTCTTTTTCTTTTTCCTTTTATTTTTTTTCTCTTTTATTTGTCTTTCTTCTCTTTCACTTCTTTT
Source organism: Dendrobium nobile (assembly GCA_022539455.1). Classification (NCBI taxonomy): domain Eukaryota; kingdom Viridiplantae; phylum Streptophyta; class Magnoliopsida; order Asparagales; family Orchidaceae; genus Dendrobium; species Dendrobium nobile. Next base: position 30,082,735 of record CM039727.1, read on the forward strand.
ATTTCTACTTAAGCCAATTTGAGATTTTTAAAGAAGACTGTCTGCTTTTTAGGTAGATAATATGAAGCGTCTTCGTATAAGCCGACTTCGTGAACCAAAAACAGTTGTAAATCGCCCTTAATACAGTATTCTACTCCATCTCTGGAGAATTTGATACACTGATGTAAGGAGGAAGGTACCATTCTATGTTCATGAAGACAGGGTCTACTTAGGAGGGCGTTAAAAGAAGTTTCAGAATCTATTTTGTAGGTTTCTATATCTAAAAGCAAGGTTACTGAGCCTAAAGCTCTCTCGCCTTTCTCATTGAATCCTCGCAACATCATTTTGTCGGAGCTGAGTTTGCGAGTATCAATCTTTAGGTATGCGAGAGTTTTGGGCGCCATGATGTTGACCGATGCACCCGGATCGACAAGCATAGGAGATACTTTGAAACTGTCAATTTTGACTGAGATGTATAGTGGACGATTGTGATCCGCTGTTCCCAGTAACAAATCTTCATCTGAAAATGTAGCATCAGGAACTTCTTTGAAATATAACGCTTCCTCGTCGGACTGTCTTGAAGATAACTGAGCCATACAAATCTCTGGGTCGGATAAAGCTTAAACTAAGGCTTCTCTCATTTCTTTAGAAAGAACCAGAACGTCATATATGCTCAGTTTCGCTAGGAGTTTCCTAAGGTGTGCTAATACGTTATAGTCGACTCTTGGAATCTTAGTATTTCCTTATTCTATAGCTCTTGATCTAGTTGTGCTTGATTAGATGTTTCTGGGTTATCCATACCTTGCTTCTCCTTTTTAGTAGATGCAATTCGTGGGGGTAAGACTTTACCGCTACGAAGATTAACTTGCACTACTTCTTGGGATGAAGCATTTTCACTGGCCTCTATCTGTTGATCACTGTTTGAGTTTCTTTTGGCAGTGTATCTGAATTAGATAGTTCCAATTCTATATTAATAGGATCACCCTCAACAACGAGAATAGGGGAGTCACTATCGTAATAGTATTGAAACTGTTCATTTACTTTATTTGCATTTACTATATGAGAATTATTTTCATTGTTATTTAGGGTTTGCTCAGCATATTCATTAGCAAAAACAAACATGATATATGCAGAATCTTTTTTCATTGATTTCTTAGTCCCAGGAGGGACAAAATAAAAGTCATACAAAGTTAAGGGTTTGAGCGACATATGCTCGCAATTTGTAGAAATAACTAACTTATCAGAACTTAACTCCACCTCATTCTTCTGCTCCTTCTTCGGGACTGGAGGAGCTTGATCAACTTGTACCTCTTTAGGCCCTATGATTGGAGCCTTATTTTTCTGTCGATCACGAGCTACTAAATCAACCTGGTTGGGATTCTGGACTCTCAGAGGTTCCTGGAAAGAAGAACGATATATTTTATTAAGGATCTTTTTAGAGGATTGGGACAAAACTACGTCCCATTTATCATTGGAATTTAGAGTGGGAGGTGCGGAAGGCTCACCAAATATACACTTAGCAGATCCCTGACTCGGATCTACTAAGTATTCTTTGGGTATCACGATTGTACAATTCAATGTGATTTCTATCCAACCATTCCTTTAAAGTTATGCAATCCTCTATCTCATGCCCTGATATCCGGTGATATGGACAAAAATTGGGTTATCCTGCTTTAACAGCTTCTTCTGGCCTTTTGGATTCGGGAAGTTTGAATCCTGGTTTCTTAACCAAGCTCTTGAACATCTTCATGAATGCTTCTTGCTTAAAAGGATAAACTTTGTTCACAAAGAAGTCAAATTTCTCTTTACGTTGTTTTGGAGTTAGATAGGGTTGGGGCCTAGTCTGCTGATCACCCTGAGGTCTGTTATACTATTAATACTGAGGAGTCCGAATGGGATTCTCTGACTGAATTTGCATTGGCTATTTTCCTTTGTCCACTGCAGACACTGTCCCTGATCTTATTTCTAAAAACTTCTGTGGTTTCAATTTCTTCATTTCTAAAGAAGCCGGATCCTTTGAGAATGGAAGTTGGGAGGCTTCTTCTTGGAGATTGGATGCCTTGTTTAATAACTTCTCAAAGGTTTTAATGGTAAAAACTTTGAGTAAGAATGCAATTGGGCCATGAATGTTTTTTAGGAGAATTTCTATAGCATGTTGTTCTTGCAGCTGAGGCTCACATCTCATGCTAAGATTTCTCCATCTCAAAATGTAATCCACCAAGCTTTCTTCCGGCTTCTGGCTTTCCACAACTAGATCGCCAACAGTGATGTGATGTTTGGCACCCGTGAATCTTTTAATGAACATTTGTTCCAATTCATTGAAAGAATGGACTGACCCATTAGGTAGTTCTACATACCAATCAAATGTGATACCTGATAAACTACTTATGAACTGTTTGAATAACAGTGCATCAGTACCACCAGCATTATAATAACTAGCTCTAAAGTGAGCCAGATGTTGCTTAGGATTACCCATACCATCAAAGTTTTTGAAGGAAGGAGATACGAATCCTTTCAGATAAGGGACCAAATCATATTCTTCCGGGTATGGTCTACCCATTAGAATAGATGAGGTACTTTGAGCCTTAGCCAAAGCATCCTTTACTTGCTGTTTAACCATCTGCTTGATATCGATATACTGCACTGACGGTGGTTCTACTTTAACTGGTTATTCTACCGGCTTATCAAATCCTTCTATTCTAACTGATCTATTCTTTGGATTCAGTTGTACTGATTCATCTGGAGAAGGTCTAACTTGAGTTTCGGGGACAGGAGGATTGTTACCTTGCATCATAGAGATCAAAGACATCATCTCCTCCAATTTCTTCTCCATTCTCTGTATCTGTTCGTCCTTCTGACTCAGTTGTTACAAAAGATGATGAGTAGAATCTGCAGTATCATCTTCATCATCCTCGGCCTCAGTTGTTCCTACTTCACCATTGCCCTTCTCCTTATCTTTCTACAAAGAAGAATGAGTGTCCACCATATTGACACTACCAGACATTCCCTGGTTCATATTTTCATCTTCTCCCATTTCTTCTTCATCGATTTGTCGAATGCTTTCTTTCAGATGATTGACCATTTCTTCAATTGACTTATCCCCCACCTCGTGTGGGTTGGCTGGGATGTATTCTCTAACAGGGGATGGTTCTGCAACAGACTAACCTTTCCTCGATCTCTCTTCTACCGCATCTTTCTTCGACCTTGCTGATGCAGTTGAGATTGGAGTTGTTCTGGGCTGCCAAACCCTCTCCTGGTTAGGTAAAGAGGACGACTGATTTGGGAATTTTATTCTCCTCTTATCGAAACCGATAGAAGATTTGCTACCCTTAAGAATAATGTCGGTCATTCCTTAAAAGATTCCAAGGAGAAGGATTATCATAAATCCTAAGTGGACAATTCCCAGACTGATGTGAAGGAGGGGATATGGAATTATACCCTCGTTGGGATAATGCTCCATATCCTAAGGATTTAATGGGAGTCTGTTGGCTATCTTGATAGCCAGAGTTTTGATATTGATCCCGAGAAGGGAAGCTCTTTAGTTCTCTATGATAGTCTGGTACAGCTGCTGGTCGGCTGAGACCTGCTCCCTGAAACTGCACTCTTTTCTTTGTGGGAGGAGACTCTCCTCTCCCTCCCTCGGTTGAGGATGTACCTCAGTATAGAGATAACATCCTTTACACTTTCCAGGAATTCTAATTTCTACTGGCCATAATCAATGGTGCAGTCCTGGATCAGCCCGTTCAACAAAGTTTTGAATTTTCTTTTCTTCTCGTAAAGAGAAGGAACGATTGGATCATTCCAGAATGGAGTAAGCGGAGAATGTGCTATGCGCACTACACTCTCTTCTCTGGCAGCAGTAGATAGGGGATGAAACCTACTACTAGCCAACTGAGGAGAATTGAAAAACACCTCAGTGAATTCAGGAGTGATATTCTTCGATGCCTCAGCTGCGGCAACAACAACTGGATTATTCTTCGACGCTTCGCTCTTTTTATTCTTCGCCTTATACGACGAATCATATTACGACGCTGAGATTTAGTGATCTCAGGAATGACAGATGATGATCCCAGTTAAAATTTTCCAAAGTTCGGGGAATCAACCACAACAGGGGACTTTCCTTTAGCCATGGCAGCTGGCTGAGGATGAGTCAGGCGGGTGAAAATTGAGGGTTTGGTAGATGTAGGAGCAGCTGTAGATCTACCCTCAACATTGATTTGGACTGGAATCGATTGAATTGACTCGACTACGGGAGTCACCATCTCAGTGTGTGGTGCTCCGAAAGTAACTTGCAGATTGTTAAATCCAGAATCGAACTTGATCTCATGGCCCTCAGCAGATTGGGCAGCGGCGATGTTGAAGTTGAAAATTAGTTTTCCAGACATATTCTCTGTAATTCAAATGTGATTACAATCAGAAACTAATCCTTATGAGTCTATGTAAAGAATCTGACTGCTGATAGTTGCACTGATTCGAATGTAGTTAGAGATTAAGATGAAGGTTGGATAGATTGAAGATTTGAAAGATAGAATAATCCAATTAAGGACCCATACCAAAGGGATACATATCACACGGTGAAGATTTGAAAGGATATTTGATTTGAAGAATGAATGGAAATTAGATTTAGAATAATATAGGACCCAATAAGGACCCTCATCCTTAAAACTACAAGCATATATATAAGCAAACACGAGTAGATTGAATTAGAAAGGGGGAATAGAATAGAAATTTATAATCTAAAGCCTGATCTCAACACATTGAGTCAAAAATCGATACGAATGAAAAAGAAAACTCTAAGGCATGCAAATGACATTCAAATGACATGCAAATGTCAGACAACAAACGGGCGGCATAACCCCTACCAGACCTTTGACCAAACCTCCATTTCCAGGTGGACGTCTGCCAAGCTTTTAGGAGAAGCCAGGTAACCATGGGTGATGCCCACTTGCATAGCCATAATCATGCAAACAGTGGACTCAAAGTAAACATGCAAATGTCATTCAAATGACAAACAAGCTTGGTTGACTCGATTTAAGGGATTCTAGCAGTTATATAATTTAAATAAGAGAGAAACAATTCAAATCAATTTACAAATAAAAAATAAAATATCGAAATCCGACAAGGAAAGCAAACACAAAGTCATATACAATGAATTTGAGAAATTCAAAATGGATTTTGGAGAAATTTGACAAGAAATCTAAATTGCTAATCACACAAATGACATACAAATGTTAGACAAAAAACGGGCGGCATAACCCCTACCAGACCTAGGACCAAACCTCCATTTTCGAGTGGAAGTCCACCAAGCTTTTAGGAGAAGCCAGGTAACCATGGGTGATGCCCACTCGCGTGGCCATAATCATGCAAACAGTGGACTCAAAGTAAACATGCAAATGTCATTCAAATGACAAACAGGCTTGGTTGACTCGATTTAAGGGATTCTACACAATTATACAATTTAAATAGAGTACAATCAATTCAAGATCAATTCATAAATTAAAGATTCGAGGCAAAAAATCAAATCGAAATGGCGAAATTAAATATAAATCAATCGTAAGAATCCAAGCCGGCAGACTATACAAATCATCAAAGCAAGTAGTGGAAGACTAGACAGGTTGAAATTTACATGAAAATTTAATGGCCCAAATATTTAATTAAAGTTATATATAATTTTAGAAAGAATTCAGTCTTCAATTGAAATAGAGAGAGAAGTATATCCCCAACAGAGTCGCCAGAAAAATTTGTGAGAAAATATTTTTACTTCTTTCAATTAATTTTAAAAAAAAACTTGTCCAAATTTTTGTAAATAAATTATATAAAGATAAAAATAGATGGATTCTCACATTATTTACTTTATTTGTATTTTAATCATTTCTTTCAATTAAATTCACATAGTCAGACATTATACCGCCCCGAAAGGAAGACTAATATTCTTCTATTGATTTTAGAGAAAGAACACTATAATTCATTCTTCTAATCGGGTGCAGAATAGGGAATATACAAATCATCCCGAAGAATGATTTGCATATTATCCCATCGACCCAATTAGACTAATGAATTATGGATTTATTTCTATTATCAAATATAGAAGATATTTGACTTGCTTGTGTGAGGGCAAATCAATCATCTACCTATTCTTTGATTATAGAAATAAATTTTAAAATATAGATAAAGCAATTATCTATGTTCAGGGATCTTTCCCCCAACTCAGAAAGGAAACTAAGATGGGGTTTAGATTATTCTGGGATCTAGACTCCCTATAGGGGCAAGCCCCTATAGTTAATTACATCTCTTAAGAGAATACTCTCGATTTAAATGAAGACTAATTAATTCCAAAATTATATATAAATTTAATCAAATATTTGGGCTAATTTAAATTATCATGCTCAAGCTTTAGATTATAAATTTTGACACTGAATTTAGAAGAATTAGAATTAATTAGAAAGAATGTGCAGAGAGAGAGTGTATACATTCTGGACTTACCACCTGCCTAGAGTGGGCTGCCAGCTAACAATCCTAATCATAACAATTCGTTGATGATGCAAGATTTAAGATAGCTCTATCCTAGGAATCAAGGAATGGTTAAATAATTTAAATCAAATGCAATAGAAATATGCTTACAAAAACTGAAAATCTACACGAGTGCTAATGATGCATGAGACAGTTGTATATATATGAAAGAGCTGATTTTATTAATATAAAATTTACATGTTACATCCCAGGGTCTATAGTAAAGTAAAGGTGGCCAGGCTCCACCGACAACAAACCTGGGTTCTAAGCCTATAAGAAAGTAGAACTAAATATAACTGCTTATGGTCTTTAGGCTCCAAGTCTTCTACGGAATTCCAAAAAGGAACACCCTCCTGATGGAGAGTATTACTTTTTGGAGCCCCATTTGTATATATATAAGCAGTTATTTTTAATTCTTTTATAGACTCGAGATGCTTTACAAACTCAATCTATATACAACAATCCTAAGAAAATAAAGCCTTACATTTTTCTTTATAAGTACATCAATTCCTAGGAACATTCTACTTTGCAGGTAAGTAAAAATAGGAAAGTAAAGCTATTATGTGGTTATGCATGCTATGAGTGCATTGTGTACAGTTATAAATGGAGGAAAGTAAAGATAGAAAAGTAAAGTATACGGTCCTCACTTCATTCACTCCGCTCTCTGGTGCACTGACTGAAAAATAAATATTCATGCTATGTAGTACAGAAAAGTAAGCAGACATGCATAGGTGCCCTCTAGGCAAGACACCCGCAAACAAACCAAAATAAATCACCGGCCTAGCCTAGGCTAAAGTTGGTAGTCCTAGTAAGCATCTAAGTGTGTGAAAGATGTCGTGTGGCATGGATAGGTCCTATAGGAATTATTGTTTGAATTACATGTTTTATTAGGATTGATTTGTTGCAGACCTATTTTCTTGACTTATATTTTGATGATTGATAAACACTATTTCTCTTGGACTACTTGTTGCTTCTAACTTTTCAGGAATCGAAGATCGGACGATCAAGAGGAAGCCAGTTTAAGATTGCGTAGGTTTAGGGTTGAGTCAGTCTGTACTGTTGTTTTTTACCTTTTGAGTCTACTTGTAATGGTCAAAGAGACTGATGCTAAGTAACCCTACACACACACACTTGAGAGACTTAGAATTTCTATTTTTGCCCACATCGGCCAGGCCGATATTTATATCGTCCTGGACGATCAACTTAAAACAGAAAGTCTAACCTACCTTTTGACTTTTGGAAAACTCGAATGTCAACATTTTTATAATATACTTATTATCGCATGTGGATGCTTATTCAAGAAGGTTATTCTCCACCTTCTCGTGAAATTAATGGTGTTAAACTGAAGTTGCTTTTACTAAATGGACTTTTGATGAACGAGATTTAGCTCAATTAAATGCGAAGTGTTTGAACTATTTTTTTTGTGCTTTGAAATATGAGGATTACATGCGTGTTTCAACTTGCAAAACTGGTAAAGATATTTGGGATAAATTGTGCATCACTTATGAAGGTACTAATGAAGTTAAACAATCCCGTTTGAACTTTCTCTTGCATGACTACTAACTTTTTCGTATGAAACCTCATGAATCGATTTCTGACATATACACTAGGTTTACTCAGATAGTTACTTCATTGCATGCACTAAGAAAGGAACTTTTGAATAATGAAAAAGTTAACAAGATTTTGAGATGCTTGCCTTCGTCTTATGATGCAAAAATCACTGCAATCACTGAATCTAAAGATTTGAACACCTATTCCATTGTTAACTTACTTGGCTCACTCATTGCTTACGAGCAACGGGTGAATCAAAGAAATTTTGATGCAGGTGAGAAGAAAAAGGAGAAAACAATCGTACTGAAGGCGCACAAATCGAATTCTGAATCTTCCGGGTTTGAAAGCGATGAAATTGCCTTCATCACAAGGCAATTCAAAAGCTTTCTAAGGAAGAAACAAAAGCATCATCAAAGTTGGAGAAAAGGTAAGGATCATAAACATGTTAAAGGATCTTCTGATGTTATTTTTTTTGAATGCAGGAAGCCTGGACATGTGAGAACTGATTGCCCTACGCTTAGAGATCAATCAAACAAAGGAAAAGGTGAGGAGAAAGCTAAGTCTAGGGAGGACAAGAAGAAAAATCAAAGGAGTTTTTGGGCAGAATCTGGTACTGACTCCTCTGAGACTGAACCAGAGGAAGAAACTACAAACTTGTGTTTCATGGGAAAAGATTAAAGTGATCAAGAAGAGGTATGTGAACTTTCCTACGATCAACTTCTTGAAGTTTCAGAAAAAATCCATGCATCATATAGGAAATTAAAGAAAACACATACTAGCTTGAAATTAGAATTTTTAAATCTACAAAAAATAGCATGAAATTTTGATTAAAGACCATTAAACAATTGATTCAAATCACATGACTTTACGTGATGAATTTGATGAGTTAAATAAAAATCATTGTGAGCTAGTTGAAAAATTTGTTGCATTAAAAGTCACACACACATCATTTGAATCTGATTTTGAGAAGTCTAAGGAGATTGAGAAAAATTTGAGGATTGAAAATGAAGTTTTAAAAAGCACTAATTTGAAGATTCAAAATGATTTAGAAACATGTAAGAAAACTAGGATGACATCTACTTTTGATCAATTGCCAAAACCTAGGAAGAGGCATTATAACTCAATTCACTTAAGAAATCTCTTTCCTAGAGTTAGATGTTTTTCATGTGGCATGCTAGGACACATCTCACACACTTGCACGATTCACCATAGTACACATTAGGTATGAAGACCTAAGATGCATGATCCACATCATACCACACATGCATTGCATTCTTCTCTTCATAAGAAGGAACCCAAACCTGCTTGGGTTTCTAAATCTAACATTTGATAATTTTGCAGGAGGGCTCTCACAAAAGACCTTGTGAGAGTATGTGGTACCTGGACAGTGGATGCTCTCGACATATGACTGGTGATGCTAGCCAGTTTGTTGTACTAGAGTCCATGACTGGAGGCAAGGTTACTCTTGGAGATAACACCACCAGGAAGGTGGTAGGAGCAGGTATAATTGGTAACTCCAAGAACCTTATGATTGAAAATGTTTTGCTTGTAGATGGATTGAAGCACAACTTGCTCAGCATCAGTCAATTCTGTGATAATGGCTTCATCGTGCAATTCTTTGCGGATTCATGCATTGTAAGTTTAAGTAACAACACTATTTTACAGGGAAAGAGGATCAACAACGTCTACATGCTTGATTTAAATAACATTGAATGTGCTGCTTCTTTTTGCTTAAAAACTGTGATTGATGATTCTTGGTTGTGGCACAGGAGGCTTTGTCATGCAAGTATGAAAACCCTTAGAAAAGTGACCCAAAAGGACCTAGTTAGAGGTGTCCCCAAACTTAAGTTTACAAAAGACCACCTTTGTTATGCCTGTCAACTAGGAAAGTAAGTCCACTCCACTTTTCACCCCATTAAGGACATTAGCACCTCTAGACCTTTAGAAGTCCTTCACATGGATTTGTTTGGACCCATTAGCACGGCTAGTTTGGGAGGGAAAGTCTATGATTTTGTGATTGTTGATGACTACTCGAGGTTCACTTGGACTAGATTTCTTTCACATAAAAATAAGTCTTTTGAGGAGTTTAAAACATTTTCTACTTGGATTCTGAAGAAGTTAGGTTGTGAGATTTTGACCATCCATAGTGATCATGGGGGAGAGTTTGAAAATGAAAGATTTGAAGATTTTTGTGAGGACAAGGGGATTAGCCACAATTTTTCAGCCCCTAGGACCCCTCAACAGAATGGGGTAGCTGAAAGGAAGAACCGGACCTTGGTGAAGCCGCTAGAGCCATGCTTGCTGAGTATTCACTTCCAAAATACTTTTGGGCTGAAGCGGTTAACACAGCTTGTTATGTGTTGAATAGGGTGAATGTTAAAGCCAAATTAGAGAAGACTCCCTATGAGATCCTTAAGGGTAGGACACCAAATCTTTCCCACCTTCATGTCTTTGGTTGTAAGGTCTTCATTCACAATAATGGGAAGTCTCACTTGGGAAAATTTGATTCTAAATCTGATGAAGGAGTATTCTTGGGATATTCTAGTGTTGGGAAGTCTTTTAGGGTGTTTAACAAGAGAACTTTGATGGGGGAAGAGACAACCCATGTAGTTTTTGATGAGTCTGATCCTAAGAAACATGGAGTAGAAGATGATGATGTTGGAGAGATTACAAATGCAGTAGAAAATTTGGGGAAGGGGAGTGAGCACCTAAGTAATGGAGGAGTAGAAGGAGTCACCTAAGGAGTAGAGAACTTTGTTGAAAGGGGAGAAACTTCACACACTTTGCCTAGAGATTGGAGATACTCTACAAGTCACCCCAAGGATTTGATCTTATGAGACCCTTCTATTGGAGTTAAGACTAGACATGGACTTAGGAAGGAGGTGAACCACTCTGCCTTTATTTCTATGACTGAACCCACCACCATTAACCAAGCCCTTTCTGATGAGTTTTGGATTTTAGCAATGCAAGAAGAGTTGAATCAATTTGTTAGGAATGATGTTTGGGAACTTATGGAAAGACCTAAAGGACAAAGTGTAGCTGGAACAAAGTGGGTCTTTAAGAACAAAGTGAATGATTTAGGAGTGATGGTGAGGAATAAAGCAAGATTGGTGGCTAAGGGGTACAATCTAATAGAAGGGATAGACTTTGAGGAGACTTTTGCCCCTGTAGCTAGATTGGAAGCAATTAGAGTGCTATTAGCCTTTGATTGTTATAAAGGATTTAAGCTTTTTCAAATGGATGTCAAGAGTGTCTTTTTAAATGGGGAGATAAAAGAAGATGTGTTTGTAGAACAACCTCTAGGTTTTGAGAGCTCCCAATTTCTAAATCATGTGTTTAGATTGAAAAAGGCATTATATGGTTTAAAGCAGGCACCAAGAGCTTGGTATGAGAGGCTTAGCACATTCTTACTAGAGAGGGAGTTTATCAAGGGAAGCGTAGACACCACCCTTTTTCTTAGAAGAGTTGAAGATGATTTACTCATTATTCAGATCTATGTGGATGATATACTTTTTGGATCTTCTAATAAAAATTTGTGTGATGATTTTTCTAAAATAATGAGTAGAGAGTTTGAGATGAGTTTGATGGGAGAATTGTCCTATTTTTTGGGTTTTAGCATAAAACAATTGGAGGATGGAACTTTTCTAAATCAAACAAAATACATAAAAGATATTTTGAAGAAATATGAGATGGACAAAGCCAAGCCAATTAACACTCCCATGACTTCTAGTGCTCCATTGGATAAGGACCCAAGTGGTAAGTCTGTTGATCAGAAAAAGTATAGAGGCATGATTGGATCTTTACTTTACTTGACTGCGAGCCGACCTGACATCATGTTTAGTGTTTGCCTTTGTGCTAGGTTTCAAGCTGACCCTAAGGAATCCCACATGACTGCTGTTAAGAGGATTTTTAGATACCTTTTGGGGACACAAGGATTAGGGATTTGGTACCCTAGACATAGCACTTATTTTGAGATTATTGGTTTTTCTGACTCTGATTTTGCAGGATGCAATGTGGATAGAAAGAGCACTTCTGGAACTTGTCAATTTAATTGGACAATCTTTGGTCTCTTGGTCTAGTAGGAAGCAAAACTCTGTTGCACTTTCCACTGCTGAAGCTGAATACATTGCTCTTGGAAATTGTGTGGCCCAAGTCCTTTGGTTGAAACAACAGGTATTGAATTTAGGATTACATATAAGCACCATTTCAATCTTTTATGACATCACCTGTGCCATATGCATCTCTAAGAATCCTATCCAACATTCAAGGACTAAACACATTGACATTAGGCATCACTTCATTAGAGATCATGTGACTAAGGGAGACATTGAGTTACACTATGTGACAACTGAAAACCAACTGGCGGACATCTTTACTAAACCACTGGCCTTCGACACTTTCAATTCTTTAATGACCAGATTGGGTGTGATTGACATAAATGCATGAAACTTTTTTATTTTCTTTTGCTTTTCTTTTGCTTTTTATTTTCTTTTACTTTTGTTTCCTACTTGTTGTTTTAACTTTTTTTGTATTTTATTTTTCCTTTTGTCTCTCTTTATATAGTTTTCAAAATCATCGCTAATATGGTATTATACTCCTTGTCCTTACTTTTGGAAATTTGTAGTCAATATGTTTTTATCTACTCAATCTCTTAGATAGATAGGAATATTTTGTGATTGTGTCTCTTTCTCTAACCTACTTTAGTGGCATAGTTTTCTTTTCTAAATAAAAGTCTATCTCAAGTTAAAATTTGTTTATGGAATTGAGATCTTTTCTTAAGCTTGCTTAAGCAAATCTATCTTATACTTATAATGTTTAAAGTCTTTTTATCACATCAAGATTTCTCGTTACTCTTGTCTTTGATTATTAATTCTGCTTGTGGTAACTCTTCCTTATGTTAGAGTGAGTGCTCCTATTCTATAATATCTGAGAAGATATATTCACCACTTTGTTTTTTAAAAGATTATAAAAGAGAATATAGTTTGCAAAAAAAATAAAATTTGCCCAATGATGCCAACAAAAGATGTGCAAAGACGCCAAGAATTGAAAAATCTTTAAAAAGATGCGCAAAGCGCCACGAAATTGACAAGAGGCATAAAATGAGCCCACTCAAAAGCAAGCTATTCTCCCTTTTTAAATCTTTTAGAACTTAGAAGTGTTGGTTATCAAAGGCTTGATTTCGATTATTTTACAATTGTGACAAATTTACTTTACTTCATTATTTTATAAAGATGTTTTTTTTTAAGCCAAGTGAAGGGTGGATTCCTTTTCTCATATCCAATTAATTTCTTGAGTTAGGTCATTGATTTCAAAAGACGATTCTACCCTAAGAAAATGTCTGAGCTAAGGATAACCATGATCGGATATTCTACTATTCTATAGATTGATGAACTTATTAACACATTAACTCACAAATTTTTAAATCAATCACATGGAATACTATATCATGTTCATGCCTTGGTTTAAAAAAAAAAAAAAGAGAAAGAGGGATCTCCTTGCTTTGCTTTCTTGTACCCTCCTTTTAGATATGTCAAAAGGGAGAGAAGTTTATGAGGTTCCTTTTTTCATCAATCCTAAATTTTTGCTATTAACTATTTTCGTAGTGTTTTGCCATCATCAAAAAGGGGGAGATTGTTGCAGACCTATTTTTCTTGACTTATGTTTTGATGATTGACAAACACTATTTCTCTTGGACTACTTGTTGCTTCTAACTTTTCAGGAATCGAAGATCGAACGATCAAGAGGAAGCCAGTTCAAGATTGCGTAGGTTTAGGGTTGAGTCAGTCTGTACTGTTGTTTTTCACCTTTTGAGACTACTTGTAATGGTCAAAGAGACTGATGCTAAGTAACCTACACACACACTTGAGAGACTTAGAATTTCTATTTTTGCCCACATCGGCCAGGCCAATATTTATATCGTCTTGGACGATCAGCTTAAAACAGAAAGTCTAAATAAGGATTCTTAATTAAGCAGCCGTCATTAACATATCGTCCTGGACAATACATGTATCGGCCAGGACGATAAGCTCAAAATAGAAAGAAGTAGCCGCCATAGACAGTTAAGGTATACTTTATTTTTAAATTATCGGCCAGGACGATCCACGGATCGGCCTGGACAAAATTATCAAATTATGCCTTAATGGATTAGGAAATCAAGGGAATAATTAAGGATGAATGATACGATCATATCGTCCTGGACGATCGCAGGATCGGCCAGGATGATCTATTCAAAATCCTTAAGTTACTTCAAGATGATAAATATCGGCCAGCTCAAAAACAGGGCGATGCTCAGGATGATTTTCCTCTAATTTAAACTGATCGGCCAGGACGATCGTGAGATCGGCCTGGACGATCAAGCCAAAATTCAATCGTCCAGAACTATTCCCAGGGCGATGCCAAGGCCGATCTTCTGTGATTTATACTGATCAGCCAGGCCGATGTCCATATCGGCCTGAACGATAAAGTTGGCTACTTGCAACTAATGAGCTCCTTTTGAGCTCTTCTATTTAGGAGCTCTTGTTCAACATTTTTTCAAGACCTTTGGCTGCTGCCTTGACCTGAGAAGATCTTGAGGAGAGAAAGAGAGAGAGGAAGAGAGAGAGGATCTTGTGAGGGGGAACTTGTGAGGGGATTCACAAGGGTTGCTTCAAGGATCTCTCTGCTTGTCTTTCGTCTGGAGTTTCTCATCCGTGGAAGAGTCGATAGAGGTAAGGAGTTTGTTTTTGGTTGTGGTTCTCTACCAGCTTCAGGAGGAAGCAAATGGAGGTAGGTTCTCTGCCTTGTCGGGGTGGTAAAAAGGAGGTTCTTGTGAGGGCTTCTCCGCCTAGCGGTGGGGGCTAAAGGAGAGTCACGTTTTGTAGTGCAATACTTGGAGGGTACCTCCAAGGAGTGGACGTAGGTCGAGTTGACCGAACCACTATAAATTCCTGTGTTCTTGTTTTCTTGCTTCCGCACTTTTTAAATTCCACATTTTATTTTTCTGTGGTGTGATTTGGTTTATGCAATTTTCTTTCTTTGTGAAAAGAGTTTTTAAAATACCAATTCACCCCCCCCTCTTGATTAGCTTGGACTAAGTTCATAGGGCTTAACATCCCTAATGAACATTCATGATTTATTAAAGGTCAAATGTGAATTTAATTAAACTTTATATAGAGTGTATTTGAATTTTAATTTATTCCAATTTTAGATGTTAAAGTTATCTAATTTAGTTATAAAGAACTTATAGATTGATAACTCCCTATGTGCAGGAAATTATCAATTTATAAGTCCTAGGACTTTCAGAATGAACACTCGTCTTATAATAAAGATAAGTATTCATTTGAAAATCCCCAAAATTTTATTAGAGAGAGGAAAATGGACCTTATAAATGCAATACCACATGCCATCCCGAAGGAATCTAGCATGTCGTATAAGGTCGGTATATTATTATATTTGTTTGAATATCTCCAAATCTGAATGTATTAGTGCCTTCCTAAAAGGAGTCATGCACAACACATAGGAGATCTGTTTATTATTTATGTGTATTAAAGGACTCTTTAAATCAAAAATGCCTAAAGCCCTCCAAAAGGAATCAAGCTTTAGGCCTAGAAGCCTTAATTCACTTAATCTAAATCAATAATCAAATTTGATTGATTAAAATAAATTCTAATCAATCAAATTATCAAATTAACTTAGTTTAGATGAATTAAAATTTAGTTTAATTTTTAATGAATTTTATTAAAATACTTAGAACTTTGAATTATTTATTAAATACTTAATGATTTGAATTTGATTTTAACGTTGGTTTTAAAAGTTAATTGAACATTTCTAGAGTTTTAAAACAATTCTTTGAGTTTGATGAATTTTTGGATTATTTTAATCATTTAATTAAGAGGTTAAAAATTCTAGAATGTTAGAATTTTATTAAAATATTAGACCTTAAGACGATCAGTTCGAAGGTAAGTATGCTGAAATTGGATTTTTCTGGATTTAGTTATGAAGGTTTGATGTTTTGAACTAATTTTAACTTAAAGTTGACCGATCTGTTGACTTTTTCAATTTAATGGTTTTCTGGAACTTCACATTTTTAATAAATATTAGGCATTATTATGAGTTGAATGCAACTAAGCTTGATTGATTTGGATTTTTCTTGAATTAGTTATGAATTTTCAAAGTTTGAGGTATTTATTAAATTTTTGAAATTGTTTAATTAAAGGGGCCTTTATGGTTTTGCTTCAAATGAGTTCCCAACCCCCTTGAAATCAGCTCCAAAGGTTAGGAGTGACCTAAGGTGGGATTCCCAAGTGTTTGGGAATTTATTGGAATTTTTAATTATTATTAATTATTTAAATCAATTAAATATTGAATTTTTCTTAAATTTAAATTAAGCTTTAATTTCCTATCAAATCAAAGTGCTTTTAATTTTCATTGATTAAGGGTTCCATTCTAGTCTGTTAGAGTGGTTGTTTGTATTTTTTGGTTTAAATTTGATTTTTTACATTTTTTAGAAGTTTTGAGGGTTAATTAAGGGTTTAGTTTAGGTTTAATGACATTTGAGCTTTTGTTTTGATTTTTGAATGATTGTGATTTTATTTTTATAGTTGATTAGAGTTTATTGAGATTGATTTAGATTTTTAGGAATTTTATTTGATTTATTTGTATTTATTGGAATAAAAACAAGACCCTTAATGAAGGGTCACCTAAGCCTACTAGTTGTTTGAGATCAATTAGTGTCAAATCAATGTATATTTGATCAAAAGGTGTATGACATAAGTTTTCTAATTTTAAGTTTCATCCCAAAAGGGATGGTGTATAAAGTGTATCCTAAATTTGCTCTAAGTTTACTAAGACACAAGCCTTAATTATTGTCCTTAGTGTCACTAGGTTATAGGATAGCAATCAAGTTCTTCTAACCCTTTACATATACACATCGCAATCACACCAATCATGAACAAGTGTACTAAATCTAAGAAAGAATGAATGCAATGAAGTTTTGAAGATTATATCTAAACTATGTTTTGATTAGTTTGAAGGTTCATCAAATAAGCAATCATATATTTGATTTAACTCAATGATATTATGGTGAATGAAAGATACAACATAATACATTAAAGTTTATTTGAAATCAAACTATTGAGGATTTAGAGGGTAATAAATAAAAACTAGAAAATATGATTGGAATAATTGCCCTCTAAATACCCAATAAAGGTTGAATATACTTGGATATGATGACTTACTGATATCTTAAAGTGTATGGATGAAATCATTAAAATAAATCAGTCAATTTATAACGAATTTCCTCTTAAAGTACTTAGGTTAAGTCATAACCTATTTTAGGAGATAATTCAAATGTGAATTGAATGAAACTCCAAATGATTTCGTACAAAGACACTTAAGATGCATTCAAATCTCTTAATCATGCCATTTAAAACTGAATGATGCCCTTAAAAAAACTTGATTTAATTAGAAATCTAATTAAAATATAATGAAAATACAAAATAAAGTTAAAGAAAAATAGGGTTTAAAATATACTTTTTTGAAATAATGAAAACCACGCTCTGATTTTTTTTAGAAAATAAGAAATTTTATTCCGAGAAAAATGAGTGGTTGTGCGCAAATTTTGACCTAGTATTTAATTTCATACAATTTTTTGAAGTTCTGGCTATAAATATAATTAAATAAATATTCAAAACATTATTTACACATGGCGGCGGTCAAACGGGACCCGCCACTTAAGTGAGTCAACGTCTTTTGTGAACCGTCGGATCCCGCGGCTTCCATCCGATGGCAGGGACTGAATCCCGTGACTGAATCTCAATTGAGAGATCGGACGGTCCAAGATACCCCCACCGTTTGGAATATATGGATCAAATCTAACTGGACGGGATCTCATCATCCCTCTATTACAGAAGATCAAATCCGATCGTTGATTTGGACGAGATCCTGACCGTCCGAACTAAACAAAGAAGATGGATGGTCCTGATTTCGTCACTGAGCTCGGGAACCCGAAAACCCTAAACTCAAAAAACGTTTTAAACTTCGCTTACAGAGGATTAAATGGCTTGATATTTGAGATTTAGATGACAGTCGATTAGATCAAGAATGGGGAATAATTTTCATGCTTTAAAAATCCCTAGATTGATGTCTATTTAAAAACCTATGTAAGAGCCTAGGGTTTAGATTTTACCATGGTTTAAATGTTGGATTGAGCTGATTAAGGTCTTATTGAGCTCATGAATCATCCGTGCTCACTTTCTTTCAAGACCTCGAGCTCGGAGGAAGCTTCTACAGGGAGTTGAAACAGTTTGAACGGTGTAGCTCACGGTTCTCCGCTCCTCCCGTCGTTGGTGAGCTCCAAACAGCGGGAAAAGTCAGGGAAGTGTAGAGGAGAGCTTGGGGAAGCAAAAAAAATGCTAGGTGTTCTGGACATGCACTGGAAAGGGAGATAGAGCTTAATTCTTGATTTCGTCCCTCACACCCTATTTAGTGTTTGGAGCCAAAAGGGATGAGTGGGATTCATCAGAGGGAGTGTTGGGATGCTGGACATCTGTCCTAAGGTTGTTAGGGAGCAGAAGGAGTGGCTGGTTCAGGTGAAAATGACCTAGCTAGGTCATTTTCAAGTGGAGGGGACCACTAGGGTGCTAGGCTCGGGTTGGGGGCAGGCCAAAGGCTGGGGAGATCATTTTGAACTTTAAGAAGTTTCTGGAGTCGAGTCCAGGGCCTGAAAAGGCCTAGTTTAGGTTGGCAAAAGCTTGGTGGGTCGGGTTGACCATTTGAAATGGTTTTTTGAGATTTTCATTAACTGGTTTGACCAGTCAATGAGTTCAAACTGATGAGGTGGATTCCATGAGACTTTTGGAATGTGTTTGGGCAGTTGGATTAGTCCTAAATGAAATGGATTAGCTTTTGGGAGGGTATTTGACCATGTTTGACCCATTTTTAAGCTCCCATTGACTGTTTTGCCAGTAAATGGGTCAATGAATTCTGAGGTGGCAATGAAGGAGTCTAGTGAGTTGGTTTGGAAAGAGTCTTATAACATTAGTTCAAACATTGAGTATGTAGATGGAATTTAGGAAGGATTTGGCCAAGAATTGAAGTTTGACCAAGTCAAACATGATGTGATTTGACTTCAAATAAGCTTGAATAGATTTGACTCAAGCTTTGGTGCTGGTTTGAGGGCTTGAATGGGTTAGGCATCTCAAATGGGTTGAAATGACCCATTAAGAGCCTTAAAGGGCAATTAGGTCAACTAGGTTGACTGGGTCAACCACGTTGACCCGGGGTGTAGGTCTAGGTTGGACAGGTTTGATTAAGTATTTGGAGTCTAGTAGGAGTGATTCCAGGGTTTAAATGGGTCATTTGGATCAAAACACCTGTTTGAACCCTTAAGTGGTCTCTTAGATCAACCCTGTTGACTTGTTCAACCAGGTTGACCCAGAGTCTAGAAATGGGTCTAACATATTGAGTTTGATATTTGAAACTTGTGGGAGGTGTTGCATTCAGTTTGGAGCTCATTTTGTTTTAAATGACCATTTGAACCCCTTAGGGGTATTTTGGTCATTTTGGGCTCAGGTCCATTGGGGCTGAAATGAGTCCAGAAAAATGCAATTTATTGATAAACATGTCAGGATTGATGATTTGGAAGCGATTGGAGGCTTTGGTGAGGGCTCCAAGGTCAAGATCCACTGGATGGTAGGTCCAGTGGCATAGACTGTAAATATTTGAAGTTTTTATAGCCATTGGAATTTGATTTAGTTTTTGGGGTTAGAGACATCAGAATGGGCTCAAACTTAGAGGGTTACCTCTAGAGACATGTATTATCACTATTCAAGTGATAGATTCTGAATCAGAGGTCATTTGATAGGGTTTTGAATTATTTAAAAATCCACTAGAAAAGTCTTTCAGGACTGAGCCTTTGGACTTAGGATTTGAGTCTAAATTCTGGATTTGGATAGGGTTTGATTGGAATCTAGATAGATTGGGATATTAATTGACTTGAGTTTGGATTGATTTGAATTTGAATTGGTTTTAGAGTCTATTAGAGACCTCATACAAAAATGAGGTCAACAAGCACCTATGAAGCAGATCCTCTGGCTTGCAAATGAAATCACAGGCAATTCGAGACCTAAGGGGTCAATACTCTTAGCTCTCCTTCGAGCTGACGCCATGGAATGAAAAAAATGAGTATTACCATCCCCTTCCTCAATCCAATTAGCCTTGGCCTGCTGCCCCCACTAGTTCATAATGCGAGCAAGAGTACTATTAAGCAACTGGACCTTGTACCGCAAAGCCTCCGATTGATTCACTGACAACCCGTGCAGAAGGCACTCCAGCTCCTGTTGGGACAACTGGACCTTGTACCGCAAAGCCTCCGATTGATTCACTGACAACCCGTGTAGAAGGCACTCCAGCTCCTGTTGGGACAACTGGACCTTGTACCGCAAAGCCTCCGATTGATTCACTGACAACCCGTGCAGAAGGCACTCCAGCTCCTATAGGGACTTAATCTCCTTATCAAGGTTTGATTTCAACAAATTGAGTTCCTTAATCTTGTTCTTTCTCCAGAAAAATAAGGACTTTAGGGCTTTTTTGCATTTCTTGTGGAGTTTAGCAGCCTCAATCCCTGTGTCATCCACGCTCCACTTTTCCCACACCAAGTGCCAAGCTTTAGGAAAGCTTGTCCAGATATCTTCAAACCTAATCCAAGATGAGTAGGTCCTCATCTGAGCACCATTAATGGAACACAGAATAAGGCAATGGTCGGAGGCCAACCTAGTGAGATGCTCCACCCGCAGGCCTTGGAAAGAGTCCAAGATAGAGGAACTCACAAGGAACCTGTCCAAACATGAGAAAATCTTGCTCCTTACATCTTTATTATTAGTCCAAGTGAAGTCCTGGCCCACGAATCCAGGATCAACCAAGTCGTTAGTGATCATGAATTCCCCCATATCCGCAGCACCGAGAGAGAACGGAAAGGCCTCCACCCCCCCCCCCCCCCCTTCTTATCTTTCTGCGACATGATGCAATTGAAATTTCCCCCACCAGCGAAGGGGAATCCAAATCGTGCATTCTAGAAATGTCCTCCCATAATTGTGCTCTACTATATCTGTCTTTGGCCCCGTACACCACATCGACCTCCCAGTCAATATCATCGATCATACTAAACTTCCCCAATATGCACTGCTTATTTTGGAGGGTAACATGAAAGGAGACATCCCCGAATTTCCAAGCCACTAGGATAGCCCCAGCACTACCAATCGCTGGTTGAAACGTAAAGTCCCAATCCCGCCTAGCAAATCTGTCCATGTCCTTTCTATAGAAATTGTCCATTTTGATCTCAACCAAACCAATAAAAATAACCCAATGCTCCCTAATAAGATGCCGCAAATAGTTTCCCGTTACTTTCTTGCGGGCACCACATCAATTCCAACAGAGGATACTAAACATTATCCACAAAAGGGGAAGCGTCCTCGCTGCAACAGTCATCCGACAAGCTACCCGGACCCTAGACGAGGGGCTTATCCCCCACCTCCGCTTCGCTGACCAGCTTGTAGCCGGAGTTATCTATAACATTAACCAGTTGATCAATAATTGGAGGAGGCAATTCATCCGCCTGTGCTTTGCTCCTACGAACATGGGCCAGTTTCTGAAATGGCCCAACCTGAGTGACCTTTTTAGTGAGCCGAGCCTTCGCCTTCCTGCCAAGCTTATCCTTCGCCTTTGTCACCATAGATTTATTGTCAGAAAATTTTAGAGCCTTGGGAACCAAAGACTACGAGAGAGTAGCTACGAGATCCACCCCGTCACCCCGTTTCTGCATCCTGAAACATTGTGCTTGTGTCAAGCACCTAGCACCAGAATGGCTGCTGCCTGGCCTGTAGCTGTCATAGACAGCTTCCTAGCCCTTCGTCTGCTTATTGACGTGAGATGCCAAACTAGCCCCCCCCCCCCCCTCCCTTGGGTGTGTCCCTCCTACCTATTGAATCATAGTCTTCTTTACCCAAGCTTCTGACAACCACTCTCGCCATCTGCCCCGTAACCAGCATTTCCTGGTCATTGTTAACCTCCTGGTTCAGTCCCTGTCATGAACCTTCAGCTCCAACCACAAACCCTCCTATGGGAGTCACATCCATGGGGAGGCTCTTTTCAGCATTAAGAGCATCGACATCATCCCCCCGGGCCACTTCCCCCCCTGGCAGTGCACCCATGCCCATCTCCCTAACACCCACAGCATGAGATTTGTTCCCATGCCTGCCTGAGTTAGGTCGTCTCCTCTTGGTTACAATAGTCCATTCCCCACATTTCGTGTCCACAGCCGTAGATGCCCCCATCGCCGAGTTAGCCTCAGGGACCAGGTTCTTCCCGTAATCCCGATTGCCCATTCCGATATTCCCCTGCCCCGATAAGACAGGCTCGTGTACCTCCTGCCTTGGCACATCTCTCCTGCCCAGCGTCCTGGGCTAGCCACATGCCTCCTTACACTCCGCTGCCTTGTGGACCACCTTTTCACAGTTCAGACATATGATAGGAATCCCCTCGTATTCAATTGGTTGAAAGAAAGTTCCTCTAAGTCCCTGAGCCCACATGCCCTTAGGGAGTCTCTTTGATAAGTCCAGTCGGATACAGATACGAGCGTAGGCATATGTGTTCCATTGCTTAGTCTGCGCATCCATGAAGAGCAGTTCACCGATCTTGGAAGCTAACCTCGCTAAATTAGCCTCGTCCCAGTACTCAAGCGATAAATTTGGCAGCCTAATCCAAACCGGCGACGTAAACTTCCTCGCTGTATTGGCCGTCAACCCTGTAGTCCATTGCTCCGCCCCGATGATTTGTCCTACCACATACCAAGGTCCCCCCACCAAGACATTGTCTCTAGCATCCACATCCTCAAACCAGCACAAGAAACAATCAGAACCCCAAGGAGTAATTTGAGTTAAGCCGAAAAGCCCCCACTTCCATTGAAGCTCATTCTGGACAACCCAAAAAGGCACACGGCGTCCTAGAAGGCTACCCAACAGTGCACATCTGAGCTTCTAAGAATTGCTCCTAGCCTTAGTTAGATCAAGTCTTACCAATCCATCCTCCAACATAAAGCTATGCATTTTGCTCCTTCAGGTTTAAAGCAATAGGCATGGATCTCTTCCAAGCGTTAGCTGCAGGTCGGAGATCAACTCCAACCCCCTGTTCGACCTGGAGGGCCCCTGGCCCATCGAATTGGAGAGTCTCCCAACAGAAGCATTTCCACAACCACTTGGTGTGCACACCGAAGCAGCGACATAATCGCTGCAAGCCTCAGCGTTCCGCCCCTTTCTGCCTGTTAAATCCGCATCCAGCTTCCCACAACCACTAGCTCGCCCCCCCCCCCCCCCCCCCCCCCCCCCCAAGTTTAAAGCAATAGGCATGGATCTCTTCCAAGCGTTAGCTGCAGGTCGGAGATCATCTCCAACCCCCTGTTTGACCTGGAGGGCCCCGGCCTATCGAATTGGAGTGTCTCCCAGCAGAAGCATTTCCACAACCACTTGGTGTGGACACTGAAGCAACGACATAATCGCTGCAAGCCTCCGCGTTTCGCCCCTTTCTGCCTACTAAATCCTTATCCAGCTTCCCACAAACACTAGCTCCCCCCCCCCCCCCCCCCCCCCGCGAAGAGACTAAACTTCAACTGAGTTTCACCAGTGGAGTTCCACTTAGAATCGACATGAGCATCTTCCGCAAAGGAAACCATATCAAGATCTTGGATACGCCCAACCTTGCCAAAAGTGAACTGCTACATATCCGGTTCATACATGGGATTATCCAGAATGTAACCAGCCTCCAAGCAGACACCAAGCGCAGGAACCCCCCTCCCATCTTGATATAAACCATGGGCCTGCTCTACGTCCACCGTCATCTCGTCGGGCACAGCCACACTAGCCGTACCTTCAGGAGCCAATGCTCAAGGGATATCCTCCAAGGATTCCTCCACACCTAGGCCACTCATCATCTCTATAGCCTCACCCCGGGCAGCTGACGCCCATCGCTCCACCTCGTGATCCACCCTAATGACATTCGGGTCCAACTCCTCCATCCTCTCAGATGCAGCACCACACCTGACATTTGCCCTTGAAGAAACAAACTCCTCAGGCTTGAGATCCACGAACTTGTCCGGAGATCCACCGAGGTCATCTCCATCACCACTGGCCATGTCAAATGACAGAGCCCCCATTCCAGATACCTTCGGGAAAGGCCATTACCTCCCGACCTAGCCTGTCCCCCTTAGCTGCGGAACGGACAAACTTTTTGCCTCCTTCTGACACCATTTTGCGTCAACCCAGGTTCTATCCCGAAAGTGAGGCCCTCCTTTCACTAGTCGACCCACTACAACCCGCAACATCAATCCCCAGACTGTTTCCTACACCTACTGACCTGCCTCTAACTTTTCCGCCAACCCTAATCCCAAACTTCTCCCGCCACTAACCTCCCTACCCCTGCAGCTCCTCGTCGACCGATGTGGGGGTGACCACTGGTCACAGCCCACCACCACCTACGAGAAATCACACCCGAAGGCGGCGGCCGAATTGCGTCCAAGAGGGAAAAAAATCCCCCCTCCCCTCAAGAGAGAGAAAGAGAGAGAGAGAGAGAGAGAGAGAGAGAGAGAGAGAGAGATGTGATCATGCTAAAGGGCAAAGGAGAGCTGAACTTATTTTATTTTTGAGCTAGTGGGAAAGGGAGAGAGAGAGAGAAAGAGAGAGAGAGAGAGAGAAAGAGAGAGAGAGAGCTCTCTCTCTCTCTCTTCCCTCTCTCTCTATCTCTCTCTCTCTCTCCCTCTCTCTCTCTCGCCCTCTCTCTCTCTCTATTCTTAAATCTCTCTTGCTCCCTTTCTCTCTCTCTCTCTCTCTCCACAATTCTCTATCTCTCTCTCTCTCTCTCTCTCTCTCTCCCTCTCTTTCTCTCTCTCTCTTGATCTCTCTCTCTTACTCTCCCTCTCTCTCTCTCTCTCTCCCTCATATGACAATCTGCTTTGCTATTATTTTTGAAATGAGAACCAGCTTTAATATTTAGGGTCTTAATTTTTCTATAAAAAGGGTCACTGACTGCTTTCGTGCAACATTTTGCATCATGTGCTCATCTATATGGCGTGCCTGCCATCTAAGATTATAGCTATGCCTTAAATTTTAATAATGGAAAATAGGCAGTCCAATATATTTGATGGGAGCAAGGGATTGGTTGATTTGGAGGAATTCATAAATTTAAGTAGCTTGTGGAGCATCTTTAGATATCAGAATGCTACTTTTCTGAGGATTTACATGTAAACCAGAAACAGTAGCAAAATTAGGCAAGATAGAGTTGAGGGTTTGTGCGTTGGTGAAGGTGGCTTTCCCAAATACTAGGAGAACATTAGCAAACATAAGCTGGGTAATGGAATAATCACCAATGCTCATGCCAATAAAATTGGAGTTGGAGGTGGTCCGATCCAAAGAAGTAGAAATACCATCCAAATTAGAGAGAGAGAGAGAGCTAGAGAGAGAGAGAGACAGAGAGAGCTGACTATCATTATTGGGTAGAATAACGTGAGAGAGAGAGAGTGTGTGTGTGTGTGAGAGAGAGAGAGAGAGAGAGAGAGAGAGAGAAAGTGAAACTAAGGAGTATTTTTTAATGATTTATTAGGGGTGTAAGAAATAAATCAGAATTAAAAGTGATATAAAAAGAATTGATGCAGGACTAGGTATGATTTAAATGAATGAGTTAAGAGCATGCACATTTTGGAATAAGAGCAAAAAGAATTAAAACATTAGGTAATGATAATAGCTACTTGGTCTCTAGTTCCACCTCCACCCAATTAATGAATACTCGGATGTATGTCCCTTTCCCTGTAGATGGACATACAAAACTAATCTAAAATTTGATGGCATTATCAATCGCCTCAAGGCTAGAAACGTAGCTCAAAGCTTCAAACAATAGTATTTAGTTAACTACCAAGAAACCTTCATCCTACCAGTTGCTAAGATAATCACTATTTATGTTCTTCTTATCATAACACTATTTAATATGATAAGAGAGAGAGAGAGAGAGAGAGAGAGAGAGAGAGAGCGATGTGTTCACACTAGAGAGCAAAGGAGAGCTGAACTTATTTTATTTTTGAGCTAGAGGGCAAGGGAGAGAGAGAGGGAGAGAGAGAGAAAGAGGGAGAGAGAGAGAGAGAGAGAGAGAGAGAGAGACAGAGAGCAAGAGGGAGTGAGAGAGATAGATAGATAGATAGAGAGACCGAATGAGGGAGTGAGAGAGATAGATAGATAGATAGAGAGACCGAAAGCAGCACTCGCTCTCTCTCTCTCTCTCTCTCTCAGTCACTCGCTCTCTCTTTCTCTCTCCCTCTCTCTCTCTCTCTCTCACCCTCTCTCGCCTTCTCTCTCCCTCTCTCCCTCTCTCTCTCCCTCTCTCTCTCTTTATCTCCCTCTCTCTCTCTCACTCACTTGCTCACTCACTCTCACTCACTCTCTCTCTCTCTCTATCTCTCTCTCTATTCCTAAATCTCTTTCTCCATCTCTCTCTCTCTCTCTCTATCTATCTATCTCTTTCTCCTCTATCTCTTTCTCCTTTCTATCTCTCTCTCTCTCATATGACAACTTACTTTGCTATTATTATTGATATGAGAACCAGTTTTAATAATTAGGGTCTTAATTTTTCTTTAAAAAAAGAGTGACTGATTGCTTTTGTGCAATATTTTGCATCATGTGCTATGGCGCGCCTGCCATCTCAGATTATAGCTATGCCTTATATTTTAATAAGGGAAAATAGGTAGTACAAGATATTTGATGGGAGCAAGGGATTTGTTAATTTGGAGGAATGTACAAATTTAAGTAGCTTGAGGAGCATCTTTAGATATTAGAATGCTACTTTTATGAGGATTGACATGTAAACCAAAAATAGTAGCAAAATTTACCAGGATAGAGTTGAGGGTTTGTGCGTTGGTGGAGGTGGCTTTCCCAAATACCAGGAGATCATTAGCAAACATAAGGTGGGTAATGGAACAATCACCAATACTCATACCAATAAAATTGGAGTTGGAGGTGGCCCGATCCAAAGAAGTAGAAATACCATCCATAATTAAAGAAAAAAGGTAAGGGGATAGTGGGCTCCCTTCCCTGAGCCCTGAAGTAGAGTTGAAATAGCCTTTAAGGGCACTATTGATGCTTATAGAGAAATGGACATCTATAATATACGCTTTAATCCAGGATATAAAAAACATCCGAGAAGCCTTTAACTGCCTGCACGTGGAGAAAGAAATCCCTAGAAACAGTGTCAAATGCTTTTCTTATATCGGATTTGGCACAACAAAACTTATCTTTAGCATTGTGATTGAAATTCCCTAATAGTTCTGCAGCAAGGAGAATGTTATCAGAGATAATCTTATTCTTAATGAATCCTCCTTGACTTGGAAGGAAAATGAAGGACATCGCCTCTTTCATCCTATTGGCAATGATCTTAGCTATGATGACTTTATAAATGACATTGCACAAAGAAATAGGTCTAAAGTATTTAACATTGTTGGTCTGAGGTTTCTTTGGAATTAAAGTAATAGTAGTTGCTTTCACTTGCTTAGGCATAAAACCAATGGAGAAAATGGAAAGAATAGCCTTACAAAGTTGATGTTTGATGACATTCCAAGAGGTTTTGTAGAACTCAAAAGGGAAGCCATCAGTGCCCCAGGTACAGAGTTAGCTTTGCCAGTAAAAATAATAGTTTTGATCTCATCAATATTGACCGGAGTTGTGAGCAAGGACAGAAGGTGTGGAGGAATCAGATTCTTGGGGGGAATATCCTAAAAGTTGAGATTAGTGGAAGGAGGTTTGTGGGTATTGAAGAGCTTGGAGTAATGGTTAATGAAAACCTTGGAGATGTCTTGATGGGTGGTGACAGGTCCTTGATTAGTGAATATTTCTTTGATCCGGTTGTGCTTTGTGGAGATGTTGATTTTTGAGTATAAGAATTTTAAGTCATCTTCACCATGAGTGAGCCAACTAACCTTAGCACTTTGAGACATCCAACTGGTAAGAGTAGCATGGTAATAAGAAAGCTTAATGTTAATGTTGTTGAGATAACTGTTCAGAGAATTATCAAGAGGTTTTCTCTTGATTTGAGAGATGATTTGGTTTTGCAAACATCTAAGAGTGTCAATCTCATCCTAGATAGCTGTAAAATTAGACCAATGTTTATGCTTGATGAGGTTTTTTAGGCTCTTAAGCTTATTATAGAAAGAGAAAAGGGGGCTACTGGTATTAGGTTGGGAGAAAGCTTGGAGTAGATAGTCCCAGAATTCCAACTGATTCAAAGAATAATTGTTATACATAAAATGGTGGCCTTTCATACCATCTTGATTATTAACTAGAGTAAGGGGAGAGTGGTCTGAGAAATTTGGGTCTCCAACAATGTAGTAAGAGTTCGGGTAACTAAACAACCAAGCATCATTAATAAGAACTCTGTCAAGTGAAATAGTGCCCGACAGAAGAGAGATCATGTAAACCCGAGCTGAAAATCATTCTATTAAAGTCACCAAGCTTGTTGTTTTTGAGCACAGTACCGCCAGCTTCTTCATTTGGGGAACAACAACAATTAATATCTCCAATGATAGCCCGGGGAAGAGTAATAGTTTTAGAAATTTTCTGGATGTTGTCCCAAAGGAACTACCTTTCCAAATGAGAATTACTAGGATAAACCGTGGTGTTAGCATAGATGGGGAAAAAGGCAATAATAATGGTACCATGGATGAGTTGGTTAATGGTGATCTCAGGGATGAAATTAATAGCGTTTACATTCCATTTAATCCAGATACGCCCTAGATTATAGTGCTGGAAATTGTGGCAAGAGGCTTCCATAGGGAACACTTTGTGGCTGGCTAGAAATCATTGATTGGAGAGGTTACTAAGGGATATTTTAGCTTCAAGGATGAAGAGGATGTCAAGGTTGTGTTTTTGGGTTAATTATTTGCAGCATAAGACTTTGTCAGGGTTATAAAACCCATAGATATTCCAGGCTACAATATTGGGTAAGGTCATTGACATTTATGGGTTGGGGTAGAGGTCTTTTTAGGTTGCTTGCCTCTAGTTTGCTTTTGATTTTGTTGAGAGATTTATTGGGTTTTTGTGGTGTCTGATATAGAGGTGGAGGAGGACTAATATGTGAGAGTGGAAATGGTGGGTTGGTGACTACCAGGTGATGTTTGCGGTGGAATGTTTTGATTAGGGTTTGAAAGGTTTGGTGAGTTATTTGTGATTTGGGTTGTAGTGATAAGTTGTTCTAGATTCCCTTTTTCTGAAAGGGCTTCAAATTGATTTTTGGTTTTTATTGTGGAAGGGTTTTTAGGAGGGGAGGTAGGGAGGGGAGGCTCAGTTATTTCACCTGAATTGGAATTTAGATTTGGTATTAGAGGACCCAGAGGAGGGTTGGGAAGTAAATGGAGATTAGATGTGGTGGTGCCCAATTTGGGAGGTGGCGTTGGTTTGGGGAAGGTTAGACGGGGGGGAGTGGTGAACTGTGGCTTGCGATTGGTGCTTCTACCCAGAGGTCTGGAAGTTGTGTTAGAGGGAAGAATTGGGTCTTTAGGACATATAGAAGGGGGGGGTGCATGATGGAGCCGCACTGAGAACAGTGTTTCGGTTTCCAATCATATTGGATTCTAAGCAGGGAAGTTTTACCATCAACATAGTAGAAAATTTCATCCGGGAGAGTGGAGGTGCTAGTGATTTGCACACAAACTCTAGAAAAGGTTAAACGGCTTTTGGCGGCAGTGAGAGCATCGACAACTAGAGGGATTCCAACAGACTAGCAAAGCCTCATAGAACGGCCTTTTTCCCACTGAATATCCAATAAGAGAGAGTTACCATTCAGGGGCTCCAGCAAGGAATTGATCACTGGTAAATTGAGCTGTGAGATTTTGTGTGGGGACAAAAGCTAGGGAATTAGAAAACTCCGTTGAAACTTGAGGGGTTGTGGTTAGAAGATTTTTCCAACCCAACGGAGAGACGACAGGAGCGGTGTAGACAGGGGTAGGATGAAGGGGGGGGGGGGGGGGTCGGCGGGTCGGCGGGAAGGAGTAAGCCAAAACCTAGGGCAACAAAGAAACCCTAGCAGAGCTTGCAGAAAAAAACTTGATAAAGCCAATAATTTCCAACCTCTGATCCAAAAAGTCACTTCTTCTCTTGTTGGTTGGAAGGCAAAAATTCTATCCTTTGTTGGTAGGATTCAATTTCTCAAATTCACCATAAGAAACACGTTGACTTATTGGAATAGAGGTTCTATCTTGCCTAAAGGATGTTGCAAACTCATTAACCTTTTGTGCTCTAGATTCCTGTATTTTGGGGATACTAAGCTCAGGAAAACCCGCACCATCTCCTGGAAAAACACTTGCATTCCCAAAAAAAAATGGTGGACTAGGTATCCCATCCATTGATAGCCTTCAGCACAACTTTGCCTGCTCGATGATCAGGAGATTTTTAAATAAAAGCATCCTTCTTTTTGACTGGTGGAGAGTAAAATATTATTCTTTATGGAACTTGTTTCCTATTAAAAGCTCTGCTTATTGGAGCTACCTTTGCAACAGGGTTGTTTCTATTAAACATTTCCTTACTTTGTTTGTCCACTATAGTAAAAATTTATCCTTCTTATGGGACCCTTGGTTCAATGGAAAATCTGTGGTAGATTTATTGAATGAAAGGCAGAAGTTGCAGGACTTTACCTATATGTCTAATTGAAAAGTTTCTATGGTTATCAACGATATCAATTGAAAATTACCTAAAAGTTTTGATGTTTCTACTTCTTCTGTCATTCGTACCATACATATTAACAATTCCTTGGAAAACCACCTTCGGTTTGATGCCTAAAACCCCAAATTTCACACTTTCCACGAATTCTTATACACCTCTCTTGATAAAGTTTCTTTGCACAAGCTTGTCTGGCATAAAAAAACTGCTTTAAGATTCTCGAGCTTTGCTTGGATGACTTTCAAAGGGGGTCTCAAAACTGCGGAAGTTTTTGCTACTCGTGGGATTGCAAGTGGAACTAAATGTTGCTTTGTTTAGAGGAATCTGATTAACATTATCAAGAATCTCCTTCCCTAGCTGGAAAATCTCCATATGAGACCCAACCTGCATCAAGTATTATGGACCAAGGGCTCTCTGGTATTCAGATATGTTACTACATTCTTGCTAGCTTTGCTACCGTGTACTTTATATGGAGGGCAAGAAACAATAGATTATTTGGAGGTATTTTTGATTGCCAAGCTACGATTACTGCTAAGATTAAACAAGTTGTTATGAGGAAAACTGTAAAGTTGAAGCACACCGGGAATGTTAACTAATTGCTTCACCATTTTCTCGGTTGCTATTTGCCAAATGCTGACTATGTTTTATTTTGAAAGGACGATGATGATTGCTGCCTATGCAGAAGCCCTTTGGACGGTCACTTTGGCAACCAGGACGGTCACTTTGGCAACCAGGGGCAAGGCTCTGGTGTAATCCCTTCGAGTTCTTGACCCTACAAGAGTTTTTTCATGTTGAAGCCGCCTGAGTCCTTCAAATTTTGATCTTCATTTCAGTTTCCTTTTGGCTTTATAATTTTTGAGTCATTGGCTACTCTTTTTGTTGTTGAGTGCCAGGACTATAACTTTATTTTTATTCACTTGTAACTTTTTATTTATCAATGATACATGATTTGATCTTAAATTTCCCCAAAAAAAAAGAAAAATTTTAATAATAAAAAATAATAAATTAAAAGTCTACCCTAACTTTTCGCGCCGGAACCCCAAGTCAAATCAAAAGGAGGGTCATCCCTCCTTCTCGCTCTTCCTTTCCCCTTTTTATGCCCTTCCATTCAAACAAAATGAGCACTTACCAGTTACCACAATAGCCTTCACCGTCGCTCAGATTGAGATGGATGCCACAATCGATCATTCCACGAAGTCAGTTGGTAATTTTCTGTTCGTCATTTTTCTCAATTTTCTTCCTTATTATTTTTCTTAATTTTTTTGCTATTGTTATATGGATTATTGGGGATCTCAGGAGGGTCATTACTTCGATATCCACTTCGATCTGCAACCAAAGGGAAGGATGCGAAGACATCGAATGAGGAGACGCATAAAAGTTCGGCTACCAGAAGGTTGTTTTGCTATCTTTTATGACATATTTACTTTGTTTCATTGATTTAGGTTGATGGAAACTATTATTTGTGGGAGCAGAAAAGAGGTCTCTCGGTTGTTTTCTCTAATTTTTTCTTGGAGGACAAGTTGGACATCACTCTACCCCTGATTTTGATTTTTATACAGATCGTTTGTTTGTTTAATGAGATCTATTGGGTAAACAACAAATTTTAAAGTTTATCCATGGTGGGATTCTATTGAAAACTTTTTCCTAGACCTAAAATATGTCGGCTACTGGTATGCTTGGTGTTTTTTTATTTCATGTTGCGTTTGCTTTTATTTTTCTATTTCTACTTTTCATAGAACTAAGTACACTAATTATTTAATATATTTATGATTTTTGGAGACTATGATCGGAGGGAAGCAAATAAAAGTTCTGTGGTATTTGCTTTGAGGTCCAACTGGATGCAGAGCCATTAGATAGTTTAATGAGATCTTAGAGGAAAAGCTAAGTTTGATTGTTGGAGGGTTTTAGTGGGAAAATTTGTTATATCCTAAAAAATTATTGGCTGAAGAGGTCAGTGCTTCCTCATCAAAGTTCTGATTTATAAATCTTGTATTTGATAGGTTGAGAGCTGAAACCAATGAAAGGTTCATCGCTAAATTTTGGTGGCTATCCGTATGGATTTACCCCAGAAAAATTTTAATCACATTCGGATGCAAATATGACATTTAGCAGAAGGATCGAGATTGAAATGAATATCTAGATGGCTGTTTTTGAGCATTAATAAATTTATAGATGGGATGTATAGCTACCCTTTGTTTTTGTCATAATGATAGCAAAATTCCTGCACTTGTAACTTTTTATTTTAAATTTTACACTCAACTTAATTTGTTTTTTTAATTTGAACAGTGATCCTTATATGTTGTTTGCAATAACCCCCTGATATTTTTATACCTATCATAATCAATATGGGTGCAATTTTTTTATTAATTTGTCTCATATGCACTGAACCTTTAGTAGTTTTCATTATCTTACTAACGTTTTAAAAATCGGACCAGATCGGCAGGTTTAACCGGTACCTGGCCGGCCGGCCTGTTCGTTTTAACACCAAAACCGGCAAAGCAGGGAACCGGATTTGAACCGGTCGGACCGCCGGTCAGACCGTGAAACCGACAAACCGGAAACCTGACTCGAACCGCCTTGTTAAACTTAGACGCATCTTCAGCCGTTGGATTTCAATTGTGCGGTTTTTGCGAAATAACTAAATAAGTATGTGAAATAAAACTGTAAAACCTAGCTTCTTTTTCTCGTACTCCCGTAATGCCGTAACTCCCGAAGCCTCTCCTCTCCTCCGCTCCTCCTACTTCATCTCTGCAGCTCCTCTGTTGGTGCTCGGATTTGTCTGTGGCAACAGCAGAAGGCAAAGAAGCATAGGAGATTTTGACTGCAATAATAGGTCATCTTGTTAGTGTTCTAGATATCCCCCTCTCTCTATTTTCTATGTTGAACATTTTTGTTTTTTTTCTAATATTTCAGCTCTTTTTTAATTTTTTGCATTAGTGATTTTCTGCCTTTATTCTTCTACATCTACCTCATATTTGTTGTGATATTTTTGGATATATCTTTCCTTTGATCTACTCTTAGTTTAGTTATTTCTCTCAGTTTAGAGAATGAGATGCATTGAAGATACTTTTTGGAACATGCGAGAGAGCACAATATGGTGGTTTTTCTTCCCCTGATTTGTTTTATTGTTTTCTCACCTAAGTTGATTTATGGAGAAATGAGTGGTATTTTTCGCAATTGCTGTCAAGTGGTCTATAGTCGGATTTGTCTACTATTTTATAGAGATGAATAAAATAACTCCAAGGAAACCAGCACTGATGTTCTATTCCGGCATTAGAAGTGTAGTTTCTAGCTCTAAAACCCTTCATTTTCTGTTATTTGGATTAATTAACTTCATCCTTGGTTATATGCTTGTGGTGTTTAGAAATATCAGGTTAGAAAAGCTAGTTCATGGTAAAGAATCTGTTTTATTGCTGGATGCAGATTTCTTAAGTAGGAATCAGACATTGAAGCTACAACAATTCACTGCTGATGTATTTTGAAGAGGAAAATTTTGATATATTATTTGTTTATTTTGATATGAAAATGAAATGTATATTGTACAGTGAATGTATTAGATGAAAATTTTTTATTCATTTTATAATTTTAAATAATATCTATTCTTTAAGTGAAATGAATATCTATATGAGTTGAAATTATATGTTGGCTTATTAAAAGAAATTGAGCTGGCAGAAGAAGTTAGGCAAAGTCCAATAAAGTTTGTATAAGTGTCTTGGAACATTTTAAGGGCTTGGGGATAGCTATAGAGGTTGTTCCATGTTGAACTCACAAGAGTGATTTGTCCCTGGTTCAATCTAAAATTTTCAGTTAGAGTAAGTGGATTAATTTGGAAGAAGCTCTAGAGGGTTCAAGGAATCATAAGGAAGCCTTATGATGGCTTAGACTGGGCTAAATTGGATTTTAAGACTTTGATTCAAGAATGGTTAACTCTCTTCACTCACTTTGGTTCATAAAAAGTTCTTGGCCATGGTCTTAGGTATCTATGTGCACAGCTTGGAAGAATATGTTTAGGTTATTGAACAAGGAAAACCAAAGTAGGTCACCTTGGGCATTTAGCTTATTTTAACACTGTATGTTCAACATGAGGTTCATAGGAGCTTGAGATGATCTTAAATGATGTTTGGACGTTTGAATCCTTCAAAGTCCAATGTAGGATCAAATTTTTAATAGATTGGCTAATGATTATCTCGTAGTGTTCAATATACTTATAAGAGTCAATAGTCTTGTATTAAGGACCAATTGCATACAATTTAAACTTCAATGAATAAGATGTTGGAGGGCTGAATTAGTCATAATTGAAGACTCTTGAATGCAATAATGAGAGATAAATTAGTTTTCACCCCTCAAATTGAATTCCTTCTTAAAAAGGCATCACAACTCATATCTTATAAGATCACAAGAGACATCAATAAGGCAAGGTCATTTTAAGCCCTTCATGGCTAGTTGAGGGTTACATATTTGCTGAGAAACACATGAAGGATAGATTAAAGTGCTTGATAAAAAATACTGAGGATTAAGGAGAGGGGGTGTTGCATCATGATGATGTAATCAAATGGAATTTTCTAAAATTAGTGTTGATTTTTTATTGAGAGAACCCTATTATGGTATAATGGTTTCTTTATTATTCATGCTACTCTAAAAGATGTAAGAGTTCAACTTGAAGTTCTTCCATCATTCATATACGATCCTCCAAAGTGAGGCCTGAGTGGCCATCAACACCAAGATTGTGTTGTCCCTAATTGATAGATTGGTTATCAAGCATTAAATATTATTTATAGTATATTGGGAATGCTCCCACAAATAGTGCCAAATTATTACATATTAGAAAATTTATAGTGATAAAGAGAACATAATTAATATCTAAGTTTTTTTTTTAAGATTTATCATGAGCAGATAGAACTTATAAGTAACACTATATTTTTTTATATAAATAACCAAAAAATGGAAAAAAGAATCACACGGTTTGGCTTAATTGCAATAATCCACTATATAACTTTACAGTACATTCATATGCTCTTCTACATAATTGAAGATGTTATTATTATTATTATTATTATTTATATATATATATATATATATATGTGTGTGTGTGTGCGCGCGCGCGTGCCATCAAAAAATTATCTTGATCAAGCACAAATCTCGATGCAAATATGAATAAAAACTTTCAAAATTAAATTCGTGATCATCATAACTTTGACTTTGGTAAACTTATAGTCAAACTAAACTTCTCGAAGAAACGACAATAATGACACCAAAATCTTCCAATACGATCCCAAATGGGTTCAAATCTTATTTAGAAGTTTCAAAGTTTAATTAGATGAATAAATAATATCTAAAAATAACATACTTGTAGTTGAATTATGCAGCTCAACGAGATGAATCCAACGAGCCCAAGATCAACAAATTCTGGCATCATTGAAATACACAAATGCTCAATAACCAATCCATGATTGAGGGTGTCGATATCAAAAACTTGGAATTCATTATAATTGATCATTTTGGGTTCCAGAAATTGCTTGATCTCTTGTTCTATCCTGCTTAAAGTTTGATGAATCTTCATATAGAATATGTCACCCATAACACTTCCTTACACGTGCATTTGCCAACCATTTCATGAATTATCTAATGATATTATAATATATGGAAGTAATAAGAGCTTGTATGGGTTAACCCCTAACACATTTTAATACTATATTGAATGACTCATATACATTCATTGTTATTGTGTCTTATCTAAATCCTCCATCATGACTGAGCATCTATCTACTAACTTTACGATTAATTAAGTACTAGAAGGCCCCTTGTTTCACATTATGAATATCTTTCCCGTGTGTATGAAACATATACAGGTCATCTGTACTGTCGGCTAAGTACATCTTTTGACACATAAATTTAATGTCCGATATGCCTATACATGACTTTCTTGAAATTTTCTCTCAGATGCCTTCGACAGGTGCGATGAGTAGGATATAATATTCATAAATTTAATTTTCGATATGCCCTAAGCCCCCATGTACTAACACGAAGGCAGAACATCTAGACATCCTTAGTCGTGCCGTTAAAATGTAAAATGAATAAATTTTAATGCGAAGATTCTATTAACTTTAATAATGTAGATCATATCACACAAATAAAACAATATTTAATAACACTTCCAATTCAACTGTTACAATATTCACTAAGTGCAATTTATTCATCCACTCCTCATCATCTTAATTTACTTAATGGAAATTAATAATGTCTATTTGTGTTTCTATACAAACAAAATAAATAAATGGTGAAAGTTTTATTATTTAAAGATGACAATTATTGGAGATTTTTTGAACTAACAAAATTAATCTGCTTATGTCATATATAAGAAGTACAATATAATATAATATAATTATATAAGATGCATAATTACTTCCATGCCTTTTTTAAATTATAAATTTACAAACTAAAAATATGATATTATTGTTGAAACTTGTTCAATATGAATTAGGTTGTTAAACCAAAACTTATGTCCCAACGGCTAACCAAGAGGGGGGGGGGGGGGTGAATTGGTAATTAAAAAACTTAATCCCACTTTTTAATATTTTAAACCGAAAATAAATTTTAATGAACTTTGTAGAAATAGATTTTTCAACCACAAGTTAATAACGATAAAAATAAAAGCAGCAAAAATATGAAAAACATGAGATTTATAGTGGTTCGGCCAAACACGACCTACATCCACTCCCCGGAGGCACCCTCCGAGTATTGCACTAATACCACTAGTGAATCTCCTTTTGCACCCGTAGCAAGGCGAAGAAGCCTTTACAAAACTCTCTTCCACCAATATATGTTGCGGTAGAGAACCATCATCCTTTTACACTCTTCTCAGTGTTGGCAGAGAACCATCCATCCTTTCACACACTCCTGGTGTAGGCAGAGAACCCTCCATCCTTTCACACTCTCCCAGCGTAGGCAGAGAA
The DNA here is from genome assembly GCA_022539455.1 of Dendrobium nobile. NCBI lineage: Eukaryota > Viridiplantae > Streptophyta > Magnoliopsida > Asparagales > Orchidaceae > Dendrobium > Dendrobium nobile. Next base: position 30,120,446 of record CM039727.1, read on the forward strand.
CCCATCGACTGTTCACTCTCCAAGTGTAGGTAGAGAACCTTTTGTCCTTTCACACTTTTCAAGTGTCGGCAGAGACCTGGATCTTCTTGACAGATCATCTCACAAGAAATCTATAAGGAAGTGAGAAAAGAGTGAAGTAATCAAAAACCACAAGTGGAGACTCTTACCTTTGAGTACCAAGTGAAACCTTCACGCTCCAGTAGTAAGAATCCTCCTTCAAACACACTCTCACACTCTCTCCTTGACTCTCCTTTCAGTAGAGCATTTCATCCTGAGACGAATAAAAAAATTCATCTGGACGATCAGGATAGAAATATTTTCTCACTTCCTATTCGTCCCATTGCTCTTCCGAGGGGATAACTGACTTGATCATGCTGTACAAAAATTGTTCATCCCATACGATCAGTATGAATTTTAAAGATCTCCCCAAGTGTGTGTTTACTAAATTACTTAATTACAATCACTCCCTCTAAAACTCAATACAGTGAAAAATACAAGCTTCAATTTATAAATTATCTCATGCTGAATTTTTATTTGAAGTCTTCATTAGTCATGAGTTTGATTATCCTAAAATGTTAGTCCACACAAGAGCAAAAACAATTCTTACAAAAAGTGTTAGGAGAATACAAAACTTAAAATAATAATATTTGGAATCATCAAAATAATACAAGTTGCAAGAATGTAAAACATGCAATTAGCAACTCTCTTAATAATCTCCCACTTTTTGATGATGACAAAACAATTATTGTTTGTATAAATTTCAAATTTTAAGAATCTCCTTAATTCTCCCTGAATTGATGAACATATGAAAATAAGAAGGCATTTCACAATAATTTTATCTTTTATCTTTTTCCTTTTTGATACAAAACAAAACAAGCACATAGATACGAGACAAGCAAACACACAGATACGATACAAACAATATTTTCTCCCCCTTTTTGTCAACAGCAAAAAGAGAGTAAGAAAAGGAACAGAAATGTAAGCAGTCATATGATAATCCTTTGATAATTGATCCTTGAAAGTGATTGAAATAATTAATGCAAATAAAATCAATTCATTAGATAAATAAAAATGATTCAAAGAATTTAAGAAGAGATATAACATTGATAATAAAAAAATATCAAAAACATGAATCAATTTAGACACTAAGATAAAGAGAATCATTGCAAAAAGGATGAATATAAAATTTGTATATTTCAAATGTCAATACGAAATATAAATGTACAGAAGATCAATTTGAATAAAGAGATTAAAAGATTGAGGAAAGAAATGACTATCACATGTGGCGCTTTACCCATCTTTTTCAATATTTTGGCACATTTTTGTGCATCTTTTAACTTAGGGGCTTATTTTGTGCCTCTTTTTCAAATTGTGAACTATTGCGCATTCCTTTTGATTTTTGTACATTTGAACATTTTTCAAGAGTAATCTTGATCTTTCAACAATCAATAATAAAAAATTTTAATTTTTTCTAAGTGCATCAATATTTATTGATAAGTAAAATATAAAATAAGAAAACATTAGATTTGCAATAATAATATTAAACATTAATGTAATATAATAAGAGACATGAAATTGATAATTTTAATTATATCAAGTTATAAGCAAAACTTAAATTTAGAAATATTAGATTTTCTAATGAATTTAATTTTAAGTTGCACTTTAAGATATAACACTTATAGGATCAAAAACTTTAGGCATTTATATATAAGCTAACACACATTTCAAAATAAGATTAAAACTTAAACAAGATAACTTATATTGATATCATTATAATGGATATTACATTCTATGAATGATATCAATGCCACATAAAATTCAAATACAGAAACATCTAATGAAACAAACGCATAACTAAAACAAAATACATCACAAACTACTAAAACACAATCACATCATCTAAAGAAAAACATAATTAATTACACAAATCACTTTGATGGTCCTTGATCTGGAGGAGGAGGAGGAGGTAAAATACCGAAGAAGTTAAAATAACTTCTTATCATAAGCATCTTGGAACTAATATCATTCATCTGCTCTCTCATATACCCCATATCCTGATTGTATTGAATATCCTGCTGTTGCAAATGAGTTTCCATTTGATCAAATCTTTGATCAAAATGAGAATCACTGAACCAAATCCTGATAATTTGGTTCACTAGCAGGTGCAGGTTCATGTTCCTCCTTTGAGTCACTAATAACATGTGCTTTACTTGGTTCATCTTTATTCAAGATTGCCCTAAATGATCTGTCATTGTAGTAGAGACGTTCTTCAAAATCTTTAACTGGATGAACCAATTCATACTTCTTTTACAAAATGTAGGCAACAAGATGTCGTAAAGCTATATTCTTCTTTTATTTATGTTCGACATGACCAATTTCAGAAAGTCCATAAAAATAGTCAAGGATTAGTTGGGCTTCATCTATAGGTTGTTTGGTCATAATCAAGTAGGTTACTATTGAAAGAAGATGAGTAATATTGACTCTATCACCAGCTTTAGGAATTATGGAAGTTTGAAGAACATGCTGGATGATACGCGCATTGCGAACAAGAGAGGATACTTTAGGCATATGCTCCTTAAATATAATTTTTCTAATCACTTCATTAATTTCACTCCAATCAAAATCAATAGTAGCGGTCATGGTATGGGCATACTTTCCTCAGTCCTTAAGTTCAAAAAGATTCCTATGTCAGCCTTGGTAATTTCAACTTTCTTCTTAAAAATATAGGACTTGATTACAGAATGGTCGGAGTTGAAAGACATGTTTGCTAGAAAATAATGAAAGGTCTCTTTGTGGTAGAGGTGGACTAGTGTGAGGATGAGACTAAATTGAGTTGAAGCAAATAAGTTCATTACCTAAAAGGTTAATTGTTCCTGGATAAGAATTCTAGACGGAGTGATCTTAGCTGAGGGAAATCTAGGAAAAGAATCTTCATTGGCTTTGGACAGAAAATTATCAGAAGAATTTCTGTGTGGACCCTTGGCGAGAACCTTTTGTCGCTTGCTTGAACTTGCCATGTATAAGATCTGAAGGAAGAAAGGGTTCTGAAAGGGATGTGTGAGTGTGACGGTTGAGTTCAAAGAAGGTGAATTTAATGAAATATGACTGTTTGTACAGATGAAAATATTTTCGTCCTGTACGAAATTCACTTCGTCCTGTACGAAAAAATTTCGTATGGACGAACGAATGAGTCCAAAATGAAATGACTTTTCGTAATCACACAACTTACGAAGCGACCATTCGTACTGACTTTTGACCATACGATCGTACAGACAAATAGGTGTTCATCCTGAATGATCAGAAATTTATGATTGTTTTAATGGCAGTTGAAACCGTCCCCCACAGTTATTCGCCAAGCGTTCGTCCGGACGAACCAAAGGTTCATACGTACAAATATAATATTAAAAACAATATTATCCTTTTAACTGTCTTTCAATCATCCCGTCGTTTCATAATTTCGTCCGGACAATTATGACGATCGTACAGACGAAGTGAAAAAATAAAAATAGAAAAACTGCACATAAATGATTCAAATCCGATAGTTAACATATTACACAAATTGTCCCGTACGAAAATTTTTTCATCCTGGACGAATGTCACTCTATTTTTCAAAACATGCACTCAATCAAAACTAAAATATAAACACAACAAAAATATAATAAAAAAATTGAAAACACAAACTCAAAATACATAAAAGTTCACAAACACAAGGATACACACAAAAAATACTAACTAAAAACACACATCAATGTTATAGAAATATTTTAATTAAGCATTTAAATCGATCACACCAAGCCTTGTTCTTAATGCACTGAAAGTATCAAAGGCTAAAGATTTTGTAAAAATGTCTGCAAGTTGATTTTCAGTAGAAATATGAGTGAGTTCAATTTCTCCTTTAAATACATGATCCGTTATGAAATGATGCCTGATGTTTATATGTTTGATTCTTGAATGTTGAATAGAATTTTTAAAAATATAAATAGCACTAGTGTTATCACAATAAATTGGAATAGTGCCTATAATTAATCCTAAATTAAACAACTATTATTTCAACCAAAGTACATGTGCCACACAACTTCCTAATGCAATATATTCAGGTTATGCAGTAGATAGGGCTACTGAATTTTGTTTTCTATTGGACAAAGAGATTAAAGAATTTCCAATAAACTGACATGTTCCAGAAGTGCTTTTTCTATCCACCCTACAACCTGTAAAATCAGAATCCGAATAACCAATTATTTCAAATGAAGAGCTAAACTTACGATACCAAATTCCTAAGTTCTAAGTTCCTAACAAATACTTAAAATCCTTTTTACTGCTGTCAAATGTGATTCTTTTGGATCTGATTGAAATCTATCACACAAACAAACACTAAACATGATGTCGGACTGGCTAGCTGTCAAGTAAAGTAAAGATCCAATTATCCTACAAAATTTCTTTTGATAAATAGATTTTCCCTTAGGGTCCTTATCCAACTGAACTGAGGAACTCATAAGTGTACTAACAGGTTTAGCATTTTCCATTTCATACTTTTTGAGGATGTCCTTAACATACTTTGACTGACTAAGAAATGTACTTCCTCAATTTACTTAATGCTAAAGCATAGAAAGTAATTTAAATCTTCCATTAGACTGATCTCAAATTCACTTCTCATTTTTTTAGAAAAATCATCACAAAGATTTTTTTTTGAAGATCCAAAGATGATGTCATCCACATAAATTTGTATAATGAGTATATCCTTTCCAACTTTATTCAAAAAGAGAGTTGTATCAACTCATCCTTTTCCAAATAATCTTTCAAGTAGGAAGGTGCTCAATCTCTCATACCATGCCCTAGGTGCCTGTTTCAATCCATATAATGCCTTTTTCAATTTGAAAACATGATTTAAGTATTTAGAATTTTCAAAACCTGGAGGTTGTTCCCAAAAAACATCATCTTAAATTACCCTATTTAAAAAGGCAATTTTTACATCCATTTGGTACAGTTTAAATCCTCTAAAAGAGGAAAAGACAAGCAAAATCCTAATTGCTTCAAGTCTAGCTACAGGGGAAATAGTCTCCTCAAAATCAATCCCTTCAATCTGATTATACCCCTTAGCAACTAATCTAGCCTTATTTCTAAGGACTACTCCTAAGTCCTTCATTTTATTTTTGAATATCCACTTTGTTCCAACTACACTTTGATCATTTGGCCTTATAGTTAATTTCTAAAATTTATTTCTTACAAATTGATTTAACTGTTCTTGCATAGCCAAAATAAAAAACTCATCCGAAAGTGCTTGATCGATATTTGTGGGTTCTATTGTTGACATAAAGGCTGAATGATTGACTTTTTTTTTTTTTTTTTTTTTGGGAATATTTGGGGCATCAGCCCGATTCATTGATGAAAAAAATTACAGTAAGGAAAACAATTGCAACTCACACAAAATTGTGAAGCAATTGACAAAATGCTATCAGCTTGGCTGCTGAAGAAACCAAAAAACCTATGAAACTGTGAAAGTACAAGTAAGGAAAGCAAAAGGTTAAGCAAAAATATTAAGGACTCAGATAAGCAATCATCAGGAAAACACCCAGGAAACCAAAAATCCCCTGGTTGCCGGGAGGGAGAACATCAGCGACAGGCCGTCCAAAGGGATTAATGTAGATTGCAATCATCATAGTCCTTCAAAACACCAGCCAGCCCCTGGTTGCTCAGAAAAGCCGGCCAAGGGGCACCAGAATACCTTCCACAACAAAGGCAAAGATCAAGTGAGCATATCCTGAAAACAAGTTTTCTTGAAACTCTTGAGGTAAACCGCCCGTTTAATCTTAGATGAAATGACATTAATACTTTCCAAACAGTTGCCAAATAATCTGTCGTTCCTGGATCTCCATATGAAGTAAACAATAGCAGACAGAGTTAAAAAGGAGAAGTTCTTCCTGTTGGTAACAGTTTCCTCAACCTCAATATCATTATAGGTTTGCCATAAATTAGGCCTAAACAGCATGGATTGCATTCTGGGAAAGAACCTCAGCAGAATATTAAATGAGAAATCACATTCAAAGAACAAATGGTTCTGGGTCTCAACATTTATTTTGCAAAAAACGCAGAGGGGGCAAACCGGAATGCCCCGAGCGGCGAGAACAGAGGCAGTTTTGAGGCCATCCCTAAAAGCAATCCAGGAATAAACAGCAAACCGAAGGGAGCTATGTTTATGCCAAACAAAATTATACCAATTAACCTTCTCCACATCCTCATAAAAGTCATGAATAAATTTTTTGAAAGAAGGTTTAGAAGGTGCAATCCAACAGCAATCTTCCATCCCAGCAGAAATGGGGACTGACCGAATCAAATCAGCAATATGGGCAGGCAAAGAAGCAGGAAGAGTCCAGGAACCGTTAGTAATATGTTTACAAACAGGCACATTAGCTTTGGAGATCAAAAATTCGAGCTTATCCTGCTTCAGACGATCAGCCACCGATAAACCAAGGCACCAAGGATCCCAGTAAAAAGAAAGATTACTAGTAGGAATAATTTTGAAGTTCAAAGAATGCAAAAGGCTCTTAGCCACATCGCATAAGTTTTTCCAGTAAGAAGAGCATTTAGTAATCTGAGTATTCCAAATGGATCCATATTTTTCTTTCCACCAACAGAAAAGATAACTTTTAGAGCTATAAAACCTCCATATAACATTGCAGCCACAAGCATAATATAAGGCTTCAATAGAAGGGATGCCCAGCCCCCCATAAATCTTAGGTTTGCAGGTATCCTTCCAAGAGATGAGGTGCATTTTACGTTTTTGAATCTCCCCATAAAAAAGAAATCTAGAGCAGAGGTTTTTAATCTTCTTGATACAGGTTTTGGGTAGCATAGTCCCACGGACCCAATACAGCAAGATGCTGTTAATGGTGTGTTTAAGGTATTGCAGTCTACCGGCCATAGAGAGGGATCTCGCTTTCCAGCCATCTAAGGATGTCGTGATCCTAAGCAGAAGGGGCTGAAAGTCAGCAATTTTCAGTTTCCTATGGAAAATAGGAATGCCCAAATATTTAATAGGGCTGGATGATATGGGGATATTCAAGGTATAACTAATGGCCTGCTCCTGAGTAGAGTTCTTAGAAAAAACAATTTTGCTTTTGCTGCTATTGACCATTAAACCCGAAAGATTAAAGAAGTCATCAAGGATGCAGTTCAGATGCTGAGCATTCTCCCGAGTAGCATTAGCAAAAACTAAAAGATCATCCGCGTATAAGAGATGAGAGAAATAGGTGCTGCCAGCTTTCAGACCCAAGAGAGAGTTGCTGTTGGAGGCCTCTTCAAAAAGAGATGATAAGCAGTCCATAGCAATACAGAACAGGTAAGGGGATAACGGGCAACCTTGCCTCAGGCCTGAGGAGGAAGAAAAATATCCTTCAAGCCCCCCATTAATGGAGACAGAGAAGTAAACGTCAGAGATACAACTATTGATCCAGGAAACAAAAGTTTCAGGGAATCCCTTGGCTAGCAAACGTTCAATCAAGAATTTCCTGGAAACCGTGTCAAATGCCTTGTGAATATCAAATTTAGCACAGAAAAATTGATCTTTGCGACTGGAATTGAATTCTTTGAGGAGCTCATCCGCTAAAAGAATATTATCAGAAATAACTCTACCCTTAATGAAACCAGATTGGCTTGGATGTATAATAAAAGGCATAACATCTTTCAAACGGTTGGCAAGAATCTTGGCTATAATCTTATAAAAGGTGTTGCATAGTGAGATAGGCCGGAAATCTGCAATGTCTTGAGCATGAGGCCTTTTGGGTATGAGAGCTATAGCCGTAGCTTTAGCATGCTTAGGCATAGTGCCAGTCGAGAAGAAGGACATCACTGCATCAGTAATTTGACTTCCAATAGTATTCCAAGTGGATTTATAAAATTCAAATGTGTAACCATCAGGGCCGGGTGCCGAGCTGGCAGGGGAGGAGAAGATAATATTTTTAATTTCTTCCATGGAAACAGGAGCAACCAAGCCAGGAATGGAGCTAGAAGGGAGCAGGTAATGAGTTGGTGGGGCCCTGCTATGATGAGTATTAGGAGCAGCCGAGTTAAAGACCTTTTGAAAATGGTTGACAATGGCCCTATTAATGTCAACAGAATTATAAAAAGTCCCCTCAACCGTAGAGATGCATTTGATTTGATTTGAATTATGTCTGACATTAATCCTGGAATATAAAAACTTCAAATCATCCTCCCCATTTGAAAGCCACTTAGCTTTAGCCCTTTGAATAATCCAGGACGACCAATCAGAGTTTTTAACCGCAAGTTTGTGGTTAATATCTTTAAGTGCCAGATTGAGATCAGAATCAAGAGGATTAGCCTGAATTTGACATAAAAGATTGTTTTGCAAGAATGTAAGATCAGAAATATCAATTTGGAGGGAGTTGGAAGTGACCCAATTCTTGGATTTCAGACTAATCTTTAGTGTCTTAAGCTTCTGGAGAAAAGCATGAATAGGACTGCTGTGAAATCTTTGAGAGAAGACCTGAATAAGAGAATCCCAAAACTCAGAGTTAGCCAGCCAATAATTCTTAAAAAGAAATCTATGATTCTTGCGTTTGCTTTGATCCATTTGTAAAATGATAGGCGAATGATCAGAAATCTGAGGGTTGTCCACAAGATAGAAGGATGAAGGAAAATTTCCAAGCCAACAGTCGTTAACCAACATCCTATCTAATTTAATGTGAATTGGGTTATCAGTCCTTTGGTTATACCAAGTAAAATAATGGCCAATGGAAGACAGATCATGAACAGCAATATTGAATATCAAATTGTTGAAATCAGCCACTTTGCTACTAGTAAGTAAGGAACCACCGGCCTTCTCATTAGGGGATCTGCAGCAGTTAAAGTCCCCTAGGATAATCCAGGGGGAAGTAGTACCAATGGCAATATCAGCAAGGTCCTTCCATAACTTAAGCCTTTCCTCCAAATCATTAGACGCATAAACGACAGAAACACAGTATGTTTCCGTAGAGCCAGAAAAAACCAATCCATGAATTAATTGGCTTGAAGTAAAAACAGGTTTGAAACTCACAGAAGAAGAGTTCCACTTAATCCATATGCGACCAGGTGAGGCATAATCAAAATTATCGTAAGAGCCTTCAGGAGAGAAAACAGTGTGAGAAGAAATAAACCAGGGGTCGCAGAGAGAAGTCAGAGAGATTCTTGTTTCCAGTAGGAAGAGCAAGTCAAGTTCAAAGGTTTTGACTAAGTTTTTACAACATAAAACTTTGTCGGGGCTATTGAATCCACGGGTGTTCCAGGAAGCCAGGAGGGGGAAGCTGGTCATTGGGATTTTGAGGTGGGTGTTGTGGCCTTTTTGGCCGATTTGGCTCTTGTCGATTTGGCTGTGAAATTTGTGTTGACAATTGGTTGTTTGGTTTGACTATTACTGGTAGCCATGGTTTTATTGGATGTATCTGCTGGGTTGTTTGGGTTATCGTGGGGGTTGGAAGAGGAAGAAGGTAAGGTAATTACTTGGGAAGTGGCTGACTCAGGAGCCAGGTCTTGGTCATTAAGGGCATCAAACTTGTTTTTAGTCGGGACAGGTGGGGAGGTAGACACAGTGGTAGGTGAAAAACTAATGGTGTTGGGTGAGGGGGGAATAAAGTCTTCTGAAGGGGAATTAAGGTTAGGAATGAGGGTATTTATTTCAACAGATGCAGAAGCAGGGGCTGTTGAAAGAGAGGTGGATGGTTGGGTTGTAGGAGGTTGAGGTTGAGGCTGTGGTAGAGTTTGAGCCTGCGGTTGAGGCTGGAAGGTAGAGGAGTTGGGAGGTTTAGGAATGTTCAGTCTAGGGGGAAGTTTCCGGGGTTTACGGCTAGTGCTTCTCCCACGGTTTTGGGATGTTTCGGTGGTCTGAGGGGTTGGGTTTTTAGGGCAGGCATTAGGGGCATGCATGATTGAGTTACAAAAGGAGCAGTGTGTAGGCTTCCAGTCGTAAAGCACAGTAAGGGGAAAGGTTTTGTCATCCACCGTGTAGTAGATCACATCAGGTAAGGGGGAGGAACTACTCACCTGGACGCACACCCGAGCAAAGGTGAGCCTCGTTTTGGCAGCTGTTAAAGCGTCAACAGCAAGCGGGATGCCGACGCAGCTCGCAATCTTTGAGATCCCCTCCGGCGTCCAGCAAGACAGAAAGAAATTTTTAATCTTGATCCACAGGGGAATCGAAGGGAACTCCTCGCGAACAGGGATGAAATCCGGAGTCCACTTCTGAAGGATGAATGGTTTTCCAAAGAAGAACCAGGGGCCACCCGACCAGGCCATGTCAAAATCCTCCCGATTGTTGAACTTGAGCAGAAAGAACCCATCATCTAAGGTAAGCAGAGAGAGGGATCCTTTCAAGTTCCAGGCTTTTTTGATCGTTGCGAGTAAAGCTTCATAGTACGGACGCCTTCCGATGGAGTATCCGACTAGAGAAAGGGACCATTCAGATGATCCAGCGGTGAACTGTGCGGAGGTGAAATGAGCAGTGGCATTCTCAGTGGGGAAGTGGGTGATGGAAGAGGTAAATTCATTGGAAACAAGGGGCTGGGTAGCAATAAGGCTCTTCAATTCTTTAAGAAGGAGAGTGGAAGAGGATGATGAAGGGGTGTAGAGCGGAGGGGGGGAAAAGCGGAGGACATCCCAGGGGAGATTCTCCCCAAGGGGAAGGCGGTGGCGGCCAGAAAAGCACGGAGCAAGCCAAACCCTAGCAGAGCTGGATCGTTAATTCAGCCAGCGTTGTGTCTTCCTATTGACTTCTTTTTTTAATCCACGCCTAATCTTTACACCCTCAATAGGTTCACCAATTATTAATTCCTTTGGGTGATTTTTAGAAAATCTCAACTCTCTAGGAAAAGGGTTTTCTATCTCCAAATTTTCTTCCGAATTTATTTTATCAATCTTTTGGGAGTTAATCTCAATCTCATCTTCTACAACATTTAGCTCTTCCAAAATTCCAGATTTATCAAATACAACATGTGTGGTCTCCTCAATTATCAAAGTTCTTTTGTTGAATATTCTATAAGATTTTCCAACACTTGAGCATCCTACAAAAATTCATTCATTTGGTTTTGGATGAAATTTTCCTAAGGCATATTTTCCATTATTATGAATAAACATCTTACAACCAAAAACATGCAAATGTGATAAATTAGGTGTTCTTCCTTTTAGCAACTCATAGGGTGTTTTATTTAATTTAGATCTCACATTCACCCTATCTAGAACATAACATGCAGTGCTAACCGCCTCAGCCCAAAAATATTTAGGAAGTGAGTATTCTGCCAACATGGCTCGAGCGGCTTCTATTAATATTTTGTTCTTTCTTATGACTACCCCATTATGCTGAGGGGTTCTAGGTGCAGAAAAGTTGTGATCAATTCCTTTCTCCTTACAAAAATCCTCAAATCTTTCTTTCTCAAATTCTCCTCTATGATCACTTTGTATAGTAATAATTTTACATCCTAGCTTTCATTGAATCCAAGTTAAAAAGTTTCTAAATTCCTCAAATGATTCACTTTTATTAAATAAAAATCTAACCCATGTGAATCTAGAGTAATCCTCCACAATCACAAATCCGTATACCTTCCCTCCTAGACTTATAGTTTCAACTGGTCCAAAAATATCCATATGCAAAATCTCCAATGGTTTACTAGTTCTAAGATCCTTATTGGACTGAAAATAGGACTTCACCTATTTTCCTAATTGACATGCATCATAAAGGTGGTCCTTAGTAAAGTCTAGTTTTGGTATACCTCTCACTATGTTCTTTTGGGTAATCCTCCTAAGGTTTTTCATGCTAGAGTGACAAAGTCTCCTATGCCAACAAACCATGATTCATCAGAAATAGTTTTTAAACAAAAAGCAATATGAGTTTGAATGCAATTCAAATCTAGCATATACACATTGTTTACCCTTATACCATTCAAAACATCATTTCCATTTAGGCTTAATATGCGGCTAGTAGAAAAAATTTTTACACAATATCCTTTGTCACATAGTTGGCTTATACTTAACAAATTATGTTTAAAGCCTTCTACCATTAACACATTTTCAATGTAAAAATTCTTAAGATTTCTAATCATACCTGACCCAATCACTTTCCTTGTGGTGTTATCTCCAAGTGTAACCTTGCATCAACTACTGGCTTCCAGCAATATGAATTGTGCAGTATCTCCAGTCATATGCTTTGAAAATCTGTTGCCAAGATACCGTATGCTCTCACGAGGTCTTGTGTGAGAGTGACCCTCTTGTTGATCTAACTGATCAAGACTATCAGCCATTAAGCACATATTAGTGACTTCCTCTTCCTTTTCTGTCTCTGATGAGTCCAAAGCTGAGTCCGCCCAAAAAGCTCTTTGGAATTTCTTCTTGACCTTCTTCACAAATGATTTCTCCTCTACCTTCTCCTTACTAGGAGTGGCTTTGAGTTTTGGATAATCTGTCTAAATATGTTCAGGTTTCCTGCACTCATTACAAATAACATATTTGAAACCTTAACATTTTTATTAAATTTTCCTCTATTCCATTGCTGGCATCTCTTCTCCTTCCTCTTTAGAAAGCTTCTGAATTGTCTAGTCATCAGTGCTATGTCGTCTTCATCCTCAGCTTGTGAGTGTTCACTCTCAGATTCCTTCACTTTTAGTGCTATGTTCTTCTCCCTTCGTGGTTCACCTGCATCTATCTTTTTTTGGATAACTCCATGCTCATAAGCAATTAACTAACCAAGAAGATTATCAATAGAGTATATATTTAGATCTTTAGACTTTGTAATTGCAGTAATTTTAGCATCATAAGCAGTAGGCAGACAATGAAGAATCTTATTAATCATTTCAGCATTCGTTAGTTCCCTACCCAATGCATGTAAAGAGGTGACTATTTTTGTGAATCTTATGTACATATCAGAATTGGATTCATTAGGTTTCATACGAAACAGTTCATAATCATGCAACAAGATATTAAGTCTAGATTGCTTAATCTCATTAGTCCCCTCATAAGTTATACAAAGTCTATCTCATATGTTCTTTCCATTCTTGCAAGTAGAAACCCGCATGTAATCTTCTGATTTAAGAGCATAAAAGAAACTATTTAAGCATTTGGCATTTAATTGTGCTAAGTCATGTTCTTCTACTGTCCAGTCCACAAATGGTGTTTCTACTCTAACTCTGTCAATTGGTCTAGTTGGTTTTGAATACCCTTCCTGAACTAAGATCCACATTCGGTAATCAAGTGATTATAAAAATATAGACATGCTTGTTTTTTAAAAATTAAAAGGAATATTGTTGAACAATGGAGGTCTAATTATAAAGTAACCCTCAGGTGTATTTCGATTTCCAAATGTAGCCATATACGTTAATCAAAAAGTAGTCTAAACTTAAGATTTTGAAACAAAGCTCTGATACCACTTGCTAAAACTTGTTCAATATGAATTAGGTTGTTAAACCTAAACTTATGTCCTAGCGGCTAACCAAGAGGAGGAGTGAATTGGTAATTAAAAAACTTAGTCCCTCTTTTTAATATTTTAAACTGAAAATAAACTTTAATGAATTTTGTAGAAATAGATTTTTCAACTACAAGTTAATAACAATAAAAATAAAAGCAGCGAAAAAATAAAAAACATCAGATTTATAGTGGTTCGGTCAAACACAACCTACATCCACTCCCCGGAGGCACCCTTCGAGTATTGCACTAATACCACTAGTGACTCTCCTTTTGCACCCACAGCAAGGCGGAGAAGCTTTTACAAAATTCTCTTCCACCACTATTTGGTGCGGCAGAGAACCGTCATCCCTTTACACTCTTCTAAATGTTGGCAGAGAACCGTCCATCCTTTCACACTCTTACGGTGTAGGTAGAGAACCCTCCATCCTTTCACACTCTCCTAGTGTAGTCAGAGAACCTTTCATCCTTTCACACTTTTCAAGTATTGGCATAGAACCGGATCTCCTTGACAGATTTTCTCACAAGAAATCTAGAATGAAGAGAAAAAAGAGTGAAGTAATAAAAAACCACAAGTAGAGACTCTTACCTTTGAGTATCAAGTGAAACCTTCATGCTCCAGTAGTAAGAATCCTCCTTCAAACACTCTCTCACACTCTCTCCTTGACTCTCCTTTTAGTATGCACGAAGATCAGTAGGCTAAAAGATTATGAGGCAATTCTAATTGGACTTTATATAGGAAAGATACAAAGAACCGTCTAAAAATTACTGATTTTCAAGTCTTTACAAAGTAGATCATCCCGTACGATCGTGGATCATACTGGATGAACTTACTTAAATTAGTTCCATACGAACCTAATGTATATTGGTACGAACTGACTTCGTACCCGATTATCATCCTGTACGAACTAAGTTCGTTCGGTATGAACGGTTATACCATAGGTCAGTTTGACAAATTGCAGGAAGTTATCAAAATAGGAAATAAAATATTTTTGTCCTGGGACGAATAAGAGTTCGTCTAGATGGAATTTTTGCAGAGAGCATTTTGCCTTGGGCCGAATAGGAACTCGTCTAAACGAAAATTTTCTAGAGAGCATTTTGTCGCGGGACGAATTGAAATTCGTCTTGACAAAGTTTTTATAGAGAGCATTTTGTCCTTGCACAAACAAGATTTCTTCTAAACGAAAATTTTTCATAGAGCATTTTGTCCTGGATGATAGAAAAATTCGTCTAGACGATCAGGACTTAGAAATTTTCTTACTTCCTGTTCGTTCCATTGCTCTTCAGAGGGGATAACTAACTTGATCATCCTGTACGAACATGGTACGTCCCGTACGATCTGTATGAATTTTAAAGCTCTCCCCAAGTGTGTGTGAACTAAATTACTTAGATTCTAATTCACCCCCTTCTTGGTTAGGTGCTGGGACATTAGGTTTAACACTCTAATTTATATTGAACAAGTTTTAATAATTAATTCATGGGGCGAGGCAGGGCCGCACATGAGTGGACGACTACGATTGTGATTGCCTCTGGGCGAGGGCGAGGGCAAGGGCGAGGCGAGTGTGCGGGGGCAATGTAAGTGCTCCAGGGAAAGGGCTAGGGTGAAGGTGAGGAGAGTGTGTGGGATCATGTGCAAGTGTGCGAGCGTCGCTGCAATGAAGGGAGAGGACGCATCACTGGAAAGCCTGTGTGATTGCGGGTGTGATTGTCTGCACAAAAGTGGGTGGGTGAGTTTAGTCCAAGGCAAGGAACCTACGCATGTGGGGCTCGGGGGACTGGAATGGTCGTATGGGACTTTGTTCAAATCATATTAAATTTGATTAAATTTGGAAAACTTAGGTATTAAAATGAATCAAATAAATAAAGTTTGTAAAGAAATTTTATGGCATAAGAGGCAACTTGGAATCCGAAGATGCAATGAAGAATAAATACTCATTTTTATTTGAATGAAACTTGGGGATCAAATTTCATAAGGTGGGGAGTATATAATACTCTAAATTTAATAAAACAAATAGATAAAATTTTATTTATACATTCTTAAAAAATAATGAATATAATTTTTAGTTTTAATAATTCTCATTTTGTTAGTATAATATTTTTTTTAGAAGTTAAAATTATAATTTAATTAATTTAAAAGATATTAAGGCACAACTTTTATGATGAATTAAAATTATTTGCTTAAATAAGTTAATAATTAAGAAGAAAAAAATGTGTGAAGTTTATATTGATTTCTAATAAATTGTATATGAATTTTTTATGATTTATTTTAAACTTAAATATCTTGTTATTTGGATTTCTAATTTCTGATTTTACTTAATAAGAAAGATATAAATAATTATTTTACTTTAAATTATACTTATTATTTTTATATCAAATATTTTCAAATGAATATTAATATAAAAAGTTTATAATTTTAAAATGACATATATATATTATTTTAAAAATGAAAATTTGCTCAGATTATAATTATACTTCTTTTAATTTATCACATTATTTTAGAATATAAAATTTCACATGTTTGAAATGGATTAAATTTAAGAGTTTTTATGAATATGTAATCTCATTTAATAATATCATCATGCCATAAAAATTAAGGCTTCGTTTGGGACAGCTTCTTTACCATTTAAAATAACTTTTTAGTTCAAAAATAAAAATGTTTGTACTAAAAGCTACTTTATGAAGCAATAAGAATGCTATCTAAAACGAAGCCTATGTGTAAGTCATACAAGTCTTCAAGCATGAAAGTGTCCATGCAAAGTTTTTAATATCTTTATTTCATGCTAATGCCTCCAAAAATTAGAAGAATTCATGCATGCAAAGTTAATTATACACTTTTTCATTTTGTTACCATTTCTCATTTCTTCAAACTAAATGTTTTTAATGCATAAATCCAACTTCACATATAAATAAGTGAGAAACATGACTCTTTTTTGTGCAAAAATAATTTTTAAGAAAAAAGAGTACCAACAAATAAAAGTAAAAGATACTTTTATATAATCATTTTTTTTTCTATCGATCACACCTAAATACTTATATGTATGTATCATAATTAGATGTATTAAGATATATTTAAATTAAATGTAAAAAATACAAGAATATGAAAAAAAAAAGAAATTATAAATAAATTTGGTTTGTATAAATTATATTTTGCTGTTTAAAAATTAGTTATCTACTATTTGCATTACCATAAAATAAAGAAAAACTAACATTCAAGTATACAAATTGTTGAAGAAATAATATGCAAATATGATATCAAGTTATTTCTACAAAGCATATTGTCAAATTTAGATCAATCATATTTCAAAGCATACAATCAGAATTTGTAACAATATATAGAAATATTACTTTATTTTTCTTAATCAATAAAAATAAAAAATGTCTATTCTATCGAAATAACTAATTGAATTTGAAAATCAATATATAGGTTAAAGAAAACACTTGAGAGTTGTTACGAATAACTAAAACTTCATTAGAGTAAATATATAAGTAAAATCATATAAAAATATTGTTTAAAATTAATTGTTTTTAAAGTACAGTCGAAAGTGGAAGAGATTTGAAGCAGCTTATATTTAACTTACAACTGATGGTGGCAGAGATTCGAAGAAAATTTGTCAAAGTTTTATTCTTTTATCTATCTACCCATTGGCCATTAGTGTTCAACCTATGTCTTTAATTCAATATGTTTTTTTTATATGAATCTATGAGGAGATTGCACTCCTCTTTGTAATCACTTAGCAGGTTCACTCATAATCCATAATATGATGACAACTTGTAACCTGGTCAAATAGCAGCGATGACCTTAATAGCCTTCTATGCAAAAGCTAAATTTTAATCATTGAATGGTATGGATCTATCATTAAACCGCCTAGCTAAGGCTATATCAGCATGGTGTATGACATCCTTAGATTCTATAACACTTCTCAATGATGGTTGAGATCTAGTTTTAATTCTAAATGTTGAATTTATCAATCTAATATATCTTCCTCTTCTCCTTGTCAATACCTCTATGATGCGCATATGAGCTTTATAATTTTGGCTATGAAGATGAACCCTTAATTTTGGCTATGAAGGCTTGCAATATAGAAAATATAAAAAATCTAAATCAACCATCTTTTGCTTAATTTGTAAGTATTGTTAGTGGGGGAAAGTTGGAAACAATTCATCAAAGGAAAAAATAAAAAAATGTTTTGGTTTATCATCTCTAATGAATGACTTCGGATTTATGTGAGACTTTATTTATGGAGAAATTTAATAGAAAACATAATTCTCAAAATCATTATATATTCATCATTCTCATGTTTTAACCAACATCTATGATTACTTTGCGAAGGAAACACAAAGTTTACTAATTTAAAGCCTTACAACAATCTTAAAAATTCTTGTAATAAGGAAATGTGCTTATAAAAGTCTATTGCCTGCCTCTTATCATGATAACTTGCTGAATACCGATATTTTGCTCTAAATCTGTAAATCATACAAATAGTAGATTGAAACTAAAAAAGAAAAAAAAAACATTATTAATAAAAGTTGAAGGAGATATCCTAAGAGAAGGCTAAAATTTAAAATTATGGTTTCACATATTTTTTGTCATAAACCAAATAAACAATAGAATGGCAAACTAAAATAAGTAAATGGCATAAACAATAACATTATTAAATAAAATTTAGAAGAAATATTAAAAATACTCACATTTGTAAAAAAATTGTTAGAGGAATTTTGAGAATTTTTACTTCAACATTTCCATGGATAAAGTTCTTTGTAGATGACATAAAATAAGTAAATGGCATAAACAATAACATTATTAAATAAAATTTAGAAGAAATATTAAAAATTCTCAAATTTGAAAAAAAATTGTTAGAATAATTTTGAGAATTTTTACATCAAAATTTCCATGGATAAAGTTCTTTATAGATGGTTGCATAAGGAGTGATGTCAGCGTCTGATTTCAGCTACGAGGATAGGGACCGATAGGAACTAGAATGGAATGGAATTAGGATAGGGGTCGAGGTCAAATAAGAAAATAAGAATTAGGGATCAATTAACTTAAGTTAATATGTTAGATTTATGAAATTGAGACCATTGGATCTAAATTTAGCGACTCAAAATTTTTTATTTGGCTGATTTTTCAAAATGTTGTTTCACTGATCGGATGGTTCGATCGAAGATTAAAATCGCTCTTACGATTTTAAGCAAATATGGTTATGATAAAAGCTCAAACAAACGACTGATCAGTTCCCAATTTAACTGATTGAACTAACCAGTCCAGCCCAATATTTAAGAAGTTGGGAAAAAATATTGGGCTTGGCTTGATTAAAATGATTCAATTAGTATTTGTATTTGATAATATGTGAAACACTTCCTTGGAGGAAGGTATTGATATAATATATGTGGTTGAAGTTGGAAGAGTCCTTTTGTACGAATCTAGCATAAAACCCAAGTGATGGAATTAGGAATTAGAGTTGATGTTGGTGGTGTGCATGGATTCTATGAGTGATATCATGTGTTGAAAGTATTAGCGATGAAAAATGATGAAGTCAATAAGTGTTATACTAGCCAGATTATAATAGCAAAAAGATTATAGGTCAAAGGGCTGTATTTGGCAGGCGATGGAGGTTGGAGGATCGTATTCTTTAGGTGACGAAGGTATGAAGGATCATAATCGAATGACGATGGTTGGAGAATTATAGCTGGGGGAAACAAAGGATAGAAGAACTATAGTCGAGTGGGAGTGATTAGATGGTCTGATGTTAGGTGACGGTGCTTGGAGGATCATAGTCACACAATGGTGAGTCAAGGATTGTAATTAACTTTGATGGAGGGTCAAAGAGCTATATTTGGTATATAATATATATATATATATATATATATATATATATATATATAATATATATATATATATATATATATATATATATATATATATATATATATATATATACTTACACTAGAGAAATAAAAAAAAAAAAAATTACTACAAAAATTCGAAATGAATTTTCACACTTAGGGTGTTCAAATGAAGAACACAAAAAAATCTACCACAAGGCACTCATCTCTTCTAATTTATTATTCTTTCTGATATTTAAAGTTCTTAAAAGGATATTTATATCAGGTGCCCAAGGAATAAAACCTAAAATAAAAACATTTTCAAAGTACAAGAAAATCATACAATATGATCTAAGTATCACACATTAGGATTAATTCATGCAGCCAAACATATAAATTATATACATTAGGATTAATTCACACAACCAAAATATATATATATATATTCACCTTGGCAATTCATATCATACTATATAATTAATCATAATTGATATTGATAGGAAAGGGGCTGCGATGGAGTGTAATTCTGAATTATAAAAATATATACTTAAGGCTCTATATTCCGTAAGCAATGCTTAGATTTTCTTTGATATTAATTAACAAATCCTACTTAATACGTAAGTATACAAGCCAAATAAAGTAATAAAATGATAAAGTAGAGTGCCAAACCCACAAAAAAGTATGCTTTTCAGCAATAAACTGCTAATGTTTACTCTTATCAAAAAATTATCCTACTTAATAAATATGTTTATTGTAGAGATTGAATCACTGAAGAAAATTAGTAAAATAATAGACATAATATTTGAATAAAGTATTTTGGATTGATGAATGTAAATTGTATATTGTTTCTAATAAAATTCTTAAATATGTTATGATTTAGAGCATATGCATCCCTAGAACTCTATCGAGCTTGCATGAGTGAAAAAAATATCTGTTGACCTCCTATAGTTATATCATGTCCTTAAAAATATAGCATGTTTTACATCCTATGTCTATGTATGTAAATACATTATTCAAAAATTTCTAGTTGTTCTTGCATTCCTCCGTCGAGGCTATATATCACACCAGATTTTAACTAAATATATGACCACTATGTGCATTAAATAAAGAGTGGGATGATATTGAAAACATTTTTTAACTTTAGAGCACAAGAATTTTTATTAGTACTTAATATGTTATCTACATCATTAATCCAAAACTAAGGAATTAGTCATACATGAAATAAAAGATAAACAAACTCATCTCTATTGAAATCATAGAAGAAAGAAAATACAAGAGAATGATATCACCAGGAAGGTTCAATGAATCTTCTCTACACTCATTTTTTTTCTCTACACTCATTTCTTAATGTATAGAGTTGCTACAACAAATACGGACTAAAACTCTAACGAGTTGTATCAAATACTTTCCAAAATTTCTTTAGTTATCACCCTAAGGGAGATATAGAGAAGTATTCTGAAATGTATTGAAATTAAATAAATGACCGAACTCCCCTACAAACATAACACATTGACTATTTATAGAAAAATACAATGTAGGCAATGGTGCTACGGTGCTTGAAAGGTCGGTGCTCCTACGCCTAAAAATGAACTAACACCGCTGCACTATTATTTTGGCTCTACCATAGCACTATTCAAGTGGATAAGTTACTTAATGAATAGTCGCAACGTTTCTCTGACAGGTTGTGTCCATGGATAGTTGTAACTGTCACACTGCGACGCTGCTGACTTCTGAATGCTACAATGTCAAATGATAATTTGGGTGCCGAGGCAGGATAGATTGTTATGTTGCGACGCTTGAAGACATTAAGCTGGGCCTCGCAAAGCTGATTCTTTTGTCATCGCGACGCTATCCAATAGAGAAGTTGGTGCCACCATGTCAATATTGTGGCACCCCAGTGGTGCCTTTGATGGCGCTGTGACATTGTTTGGTTTGACACTGCAATGTGGAGGATTCTTAGAATTTTATGTCTTTTTTTATATTTTGTCTGTACAGCACAACTAAATAATATATTTTCACTAGAAATATAACACATTATTTACACTTATCAGATATACATTACTTTCCATTTTAAATTCTGTAACTTAATTAGAATAATGAAGGTGAGTGTACAATAAGATACGTATCGTACAATGCGATTAATTCAAATTTTGAATTGATTTAATTAAGAAAATAATTTTATAATCATAATATGATTTAAACTTAGGCATGATCATACATTATGGTTTGCATTGTATATTATTTTTTGCTCATTATAATTAATTTAGAATTTTTCAAACTAATTTAGATTGATCTTATCCAATATATCGATTAACTAATTTCATACAATACAATCAATATTGTATAATTTTTTTTTTTAACAAAATTATATTAAACAAAAAAAAAGAAGAAGTACAAGAGGCAAAGTAGCAAATGCCAAAAAAGTAATAGAAAACACAAAGTGAGATCAATCTAAGGGCTCAGTAATTAGTCGAGGCTCCCAGCTTCCCGTAGCCATGCACGAACCATCCAATTTGGTGAAGAAAGAAGCAAAGATTCCAATCCAGCCAGTCGAGCAAGAAAGCATCACCAAAGGTTGCGACCAGCTATGATGACGAAGAAATGAGCCCCAGCCACATCATTGCCCAACAAACCCACGACCAATAAAATCCAACAATACTCCAAAATACCAACCAGAGAAGACAAGAGAAAAATCAAGCACTGGAATAAAAGGACTATCTACCTCTTCTGCCCCTCCCATGAGACCTCCCACGAGAGGCGACAACGACAACAGGTCTGTCACGAACCAATTTAAAATCATGTCCAAGATCAGAACCTCCATAATACTCCGAACAGGAATCAGAATCGGATTCAAGTTCAGATATACAATGAAGCCAATCAAGATGAACCCTCACATCCATGCCGGAATTATCTCCCACATGATACACCAATGCTTGGGGCTTGATCAAGTTCACTGGCACATTGACAAAAGAATTAGAAATAACCACCATTCCATCCCCAGCATTAACACCATCTCCAACAACATTACTTCCACCAATAATCTGAGAAGACTCCTCAACAATATTAGAATAAGGAGAAACAACTATATTCACACCCCCAAAATCTCCATTAAGATTCACACAACCATTCTGCAGCAACAGAGGATCCCCTACCCTCACCACAACAGGGGGAACAGGACAAAATGGACTTGATACCACAGGAACATTTGCATTCACCATGGCCAAATCATCCAACGAATTAATAGGCTCAAACGCAGGCAAACCCAAATTAGAAATGACAACAACCTCCTCACCAACATAAACATTAGAGGGAGGGCACAGAACATCCTTCGCAATAGAAACCTTTCCCCAACTGTCTAAAATGCCAACTTCCCTACATTCAGTAGGCACACCACCAATGACATTTTCCATAACCGAAATAGCAAGTGGTTCAGCCACATCTCCAGAACCCACCTCATAAATAACTTAATCTAAAGCCTGCTTAGTCATAGGAATCGGTTTATCCCCAACCAAAACCCTAGTAGCAGCTAAAGAAGAAACACCTAAAGTAAGCTTCTTAACATTTCCTGCTTGAGGGACAGAAGAATTAGGTAGCGAAGATGGGTCACAATGACCCTGAAGATGACCCAGCTATTTACAGGACACACAGAAGTCAGGAAAGCTCTCAAAATTCATCTTTTGAATATACCCAGATAATTCAGGCTCGAGCCAAATTTGGGAAGGGAAAGTTTTAGTTATGTCAAGCTCCACCAACACACGCACTAGAGATGGCCGAGAACCAATCAAAGTTGCAGAATCAACCTTCAGGGGTCTACCGAACATAGAACCTAAGGCATGAAGGATCCGGGGGGAGCAAAGGTGAGGTCTCAGGTTTGGAAACGAAACCCAAATCAAAATTATCAGAGATTCACAACCAATGTGAAGATGCGGAGACCATTTAGTGAGTTTCATAAAGCAATTATTCACTAGATAAGATCAATGGCAAAACACATGGCTATAGTCTAGGTCGTTAGTAAGTTTAACCAGCACATGCCTTTGATCAAGCACCGTAACAGACAACTCATAAATAAGTTTCCAAGAGAAAAAAATTTTGAATCGCATCAAGAGAAAGACGACGAGTGGGCAAATAACCTGCCAAAGCAAATTGAAATGGAAAAGCCAAAGAATTTATCTCCTCCTCAGAAATCCATATCCATGGTAAACTGTAAAAAGAACCATGACGAAGCTCAGGGAAGCACTCAGGCGAGGTCCCAGAAAGTGCTTCAGCGAAAGACCAGGATTTAAAGGAAACATTCAAGAACACCGGATCCTCAACTCGTCTGACCACCATTCCGGCCAAAAAAGGCCGGAAGAGTGAAGACGAGAAAGGAAACCCGAAAAAAACAGAAAAGGCAAGGCGTAAATAAGAAAGGAAAGACAACTTCTCTGAAACATGTAGAAGAAAACTGTCCAGAGAGAGGCCAAAATGCTGGAGGAGCAGCTAGGGCAAAATCCCTAGTAGAGCAAAAGGGGCGAGAGATGAACGAGTCTCAGAATAATAGTTCTTAATATTGTATAAATTGATCTATCATAAGTCAATTTGTAATCTTATTTTGAATTTTTTAAAAGTATTTTTTTCCATCGACTCTCTTACATGTGTACTAATTGTTTCTCAAATCTCTTTACCTAAACATTGAATTGATTACTAAAAAAATGAAAAAAAAATATAATCATTGATTGAGCCTATAATGCCTTATTGTTTGGATCATTTGTGGTTTGACTTGATTCTCGACTCTTGATTTCTTATTCTTGGCCTCTTCATCTTGATCTACAACCATGCTTGTTTCATTCATATTCACACAACATATTTTCATTTCATTATTGTGCACACAAACATTTTTTTTGTTCTACCTCCTACAACAAGTATATTAGCCCTAGAAAAAATCTAATTGTAAATTAATCGAAAATATGATTGTGATAATCAAAATAATATAATAAGAGTTAAGGTTAGTCGGGTTAATAGAGCTTGAAAAAGGAGTGATAAGCTATGTAGTAAAGTAGAACTCACCATTATACTTCCTTACCTTCTCATTTTTCTACTAGGTCACCTAGGCCCCTTAAGAGAAGTTTAAGCTATATAGTGTACTGTAGCCAGCAATAAACCCAAAATAATGATTGGCCTTTAGACCTTGAGTTAACAAAACTATTATGGAGAAGGGTGTATGCCTTGAGCTCCCTCAAGGTGAGGGTTCAATTTCAAGTACATCTATGGATTATATAGCTATAAATACTAAATCATAAAGATATATCTACAAAAACTTTGGAAGAATCTCAAGAAAATTTTTGAATTGGGAACTTGCTAGAAGCATATGAACACAAATTTTCACAATCTTATAGTCAAACTGAACGTCTTGATAAGATGAATCAAATGATACCAAAAGTAGTCAAATCCTAACCTAAATAAAACCAAATCAAGCACATAAAGAATAATTAGAAATATAAAACATTAATTTGAATGCCAATCTCCATACTAGACATGCCTACAACTGAATTGAGTGACTCATAAAGATGAATCTAACGAGCCCAAAAGCACTCGATTCTGACATCATTATGGAACTAAAATGCTAAATAAATGCTTCATGATTAAGGGAATTGATATGGACCACATGATGGAGTGTTTTGGATTCTAATTCAAATTACAAAAAATGTCCATATAAAAAAGATCTATAAATAGGGCTCAATTCTCGACAAGGAAGGAGGAAAAAAGAAGAGAACTAAAGAGTTTTCTTGCATCTTTGATTATCACAACCGACGATCACCAATAACTACCACTACCATCAACAATCTCTATTAGTAATCACCGCCAGCTTCAGACTCCTATCTAGATTTAACTTTGCTGTTGGGTTTCAATTGTTCGCTTATGAACATTATACTTCTATAATCTTACATAAGAGAAATCAGATATTTTATTATCAAATAGTCATCTTTTTCTTCAACTATGATGAAGGATGGATTCTTGTATCATCTGATATTATATATATTTTTCATCTAGGCCAAGCCTCATGATTTTTTCCCTTTTTAGATTTTCCACATAAATAACTTTTGATCTTACTACTTTTATTAGTTCGTGCTGAATTTATGTAAAACACACACTCCCCCGGATCAAATTTTTAGCTCATAATAAGTCCTAAGATTTTGTAGCCTTGGGAATGATTGAGTCATGCTTTTCTTCAATTTTTATACCCACTAATAGCCTTTTAGATCTTAGAGGAGTTGTAATTAAAAACAACTAATTTTATTCACTACGTAGGGAGAATTGACCTCTTATATATACAACTAAAATACACGAAAATAGGCTAAGATGATGAAGCGGTGTAAAATCTTTGATTAATGGTCCATAATGAGATAAATCAATTTTTAATCCAACAACAAATCTACTCGATCTATTCAAGCTAATTAAATTCAAATTTTCTTGTGATTTTTTCTTAGGGTGATTCATCAATCCCATTGTATTAAAAATTAAATCAAAAATTCATCTTTGTGCAAATAAAATAGAAAAACTATTTTTATGTAAAGATATTTAGTATTTTAATTAAAAAAATTATTTTAATTCATATTATCACTTAGGTTATTTAAAAATTATGAAACACTTTGCATATGATTTTAATTCCATGGGAAATTTAGTTTTAAATCATCATATTTTTATTTTAAATTTAAATTCTAATTATTTTTCTTGGTAAAAAATCAAAATAAAATAAAAAATATTATCCATATCCCTTCCTTAATTAAACCTTTGTAAGTTTAGCAAATAAGTTTTAATGCTCTAAAATGTTTTGAGAATTCTCTCGATTCTCTTACTCTTTCAACAATTTGTTTAAATTTAGTTATACATATTAAAAAAAAGTAAGGAATTCCCAATTAAAAAAACAAAATTTTGAGGATGTTCAATAATTTGATTAGCAATTTTTGGAAATTAACCATTTCCAATTGATTGAAAAGTAGTTGATTTTTAAAATTTCCTCAATTAAAGCCTGATTTTTTTAATTCTTTAATTAATTAAGAAAATGAGTTAGGATTGGTGTTTTAAATCATTAACATTCTTTTGGAGTTAAGAAAATTAATTTTGAAATTTCAAAACCTTATTTGAAAATTACTTTTAACTATCAAATTTTAGATTTTGAGAATCTCTAACAATAATAAAAAAACCCACTTACTTTTAAAATGCTATAAAATCCAATTTATTTTTCATTAAATTTGGATTTGGATTACTCAAAGCTAAAATTCTACTTTATTACACTTGCGAGTTATTATGGATCACCACTATTGCAGTGCTTTCATTAGGACTAGAAAGCTTCTTAACTAGCTTGATTAGAGCATCCACTTTACTATTAAGGGAACAATGCACCTTAGTTAATTTAACATTTAGAATATTCTACAATAGGGACATAACCCACCTATAGTAATATATGATATCAGGCCTAAGGACTTTATAGGTCTATGTCACATGGCTAATCAAAAGCTGAGAGTCCTCATATATTTTGATTATTATTATTCTCATTTTAATGAAAATTTTAAGTTCTAGAATTAATTCCTCATACTTTACCTCATTTTGTGTGTTTCCTTAATAAACTATAAGAAGAATGAAGAATACCACAATTAGGATATATCATGATCAAGCCAATGCTTGCTTATACTTTCAGAATATTCTAATGGATTCACCTTTATTGAAGAGGAGCATCCTTGATTTTTCTTTCAACATCAACAAGTATTTCTACAACACAATTACATTCATATACAATGATTAGCCTGCATAAAGTATTAGGCAACCGTACTTTTTTTAGATTTGGCGTTTTTGCATAACCAAGGCAATGCATTTGTGAAGTCTCATTTTGCCACATCTTCTTACATATCTTAGCTTAGCAAGTGAGCCATTTTTAGGAAAAAATTTATTATATAACCAATTATTAATTAGAGAAGGCTAGTAAAAAGAATTTTTTTTGGGAGAAACCCACAGAGGGGCCTACACGTTAATTACGAAAGAAATTTACAAGGTCCTTACAGAGAATCTTTAGCTCGCTACTACTCCAACGAGCCACAAAAAAATTCAAAATAAAACCTATGATCCAATGGTTCCCTCTTCTACAAAATACAAAAAATCCTAATAACATTCTAGGCCTGCCAAAAATAGGGCCCCAAAAAGGAAGAAAAAGAAAGTACAATTGGCACCTGCATCTTCCTATAAAAGCCAGCAAAATTCCAAAATCTCGATACCTTTAACCTGCATGAATGTCAAACTGCTGAACATACAAAAATATGGAAAATAATACGCAGGATAATGAGTAATCAAATATAAACAATAAAAGTTCCAAATATTAAAAAAAACAAAGCAGATACTTCTCTGAAAATGAACTGGTCACCCATCAGAGTTCTTGCAATTAGAAACCAAAATGTTATAATGCCATTTCAGAAATTCAGACAAGGATTTACTATTATAGCCATCTAACAGATGGTAAAGATGCAAAAAATAAAGCCACTTGGTTAGAGATCCGGTCATTGATAACAGCAATAGGGACCCAAAAAATAGAGCGAAAACCTTCAAGATTGCAGCCAGAGTGGATTTTCGTCAAACTAATAAGAATTGCATAGTCAATAGCACTAGAAATGGGAAATGGGTAAGACATCTCCCAGATATAGAAACACCTGTTAACCGAAAGCCAACAACAGTCCAAGTAAATAGAAAACAGGTAGCCAAGATAAAAGGATAAAGTATGAACAATAACACCCATATTCCTACTACAAATGATAGAAATATCAGAGCAAACCAAATTCACAACCCAGAAGAGCATCCTGGACAAAATAGAGAAATACAAGTTCAAGCCAAGACTAAAAGGATCAACAAAAAGAGCATACAGATAAGCCAAACACCAGCTGGATAAAAAGTTGTATTCCAGTAAACCAGAATTCAATGCCTTAGCAACAGGGCACGGGTATACCAGAAAAATGAGATCATTAATAGGAGAATAACTCAGGTGATAAATAACAGCAACATCATGATGTAACCCCAAATGCCACTTCAATCTAATCCCTGGATCAACAAACCAAATGCAACCCAAAAAATCAACAATCAAGCAGACAATATGAGAGTTTAAAGCATGATACTTCACACCCAAGACACTACCAAAAATGAAACCACAATCCCAGCTATCCCAGCTGAACGCCCAGAAAAAAGAAAGCATCAAACCCATAGAGAAGCCTCCCAGCTCTGTACTGTTAGAGCAACCAAAATGATACACATAAAATGGGTA
This sequence comes from Dendrobium nobile, assembly GCA_022539455.1. Taxonomy (NCBI): domain Eukaryota; kingdom Viridiplantae; phylum Streptophyta; class Magnoliopsida; order Asparagales; family Orchidaceae; genus Dendrobium; species Dendrobium nobile. The sequence goes on from CM039727.1 coordinate 30,148,989, forward strand.
TGAAAAAATACTAGCTACACCTCTCATAAGGGATCCAAAGACAAGAGAGCAACAATAAGGGGTTAATTCAATATAATTTAAATTCCAATCATTGTTATTCATCCTCCACACGTCACCAAAAAATAACCAACAAATGCATGACCCAATAAAAACAAGTTAAGAGAGCATAAATAAATCCAGAAAAGGATGCCAAAAGAAAACCAAAAGAGCACCAAACGGACAGGCCCCAATAACACTAGAACAAGAAAGAACCAACATTCCACCGGGTAGGGAAGCCAAAAATTAATTAGAACGAGTGTAGGGAAGACCCAATCGATCAAGTCTAGCCAAACCTTTAATCGTATTCGGGAGAGAATCCTCAAAATATTCAATAAAATTCAGTAAAGTACAACCCAATTGAGCCAAAGAATCCGCAACAACATTCCCTTCTCTTAAATGTATGAGAGATATGATAAGTTATGAGAGAATTCCAGTACTTAGTATCTCTAATCATATATTAATTCGTAGGATTGGGTAAAGTTTTCCCTTGGACATAATGGATCAAAAGCATAATAAATCCAAATTCTAGTGATGCCAAGAGAAATGCAAAGTTGAATCCCAAAAGGAGACTCTAAATTTTTGCTTGAATGGCACTAATAGCATTGGACGAGCCCACAAAAGCCACAATAACAAAACCATTAGAATCCCTAATGGTACCACCACAGTCCACATTAAAGTTATTCTTGGAACCATCAGTGTTGAGTTTCAAACAACCCTCCAAAGGCTTTCTCTAGTAAATAATCTTATCAAAATCATTAAAAATACCATGAGTAAAAATCAAACCAAACTCAGAAGCTACATGAAAAGATCCTTTAAATGAATCGTCCTTTAAAAGCTTAGCGACATAAATCTGGAAAATTTTATTCTTGACTTTAGAAATGATAGTAGAAGCATCCATTTTAATATTTTCATGTTTTGAATCATTCATGCTCCTCCATAAAAACTAGCAAATAAGGACAAGGAGGATATTCCTAAGATGACTTTTAGTAGGAACAAACCACTCTTTAACAACAACATCAAATTAAATTTTCTTCCCTCATTTTACCATAATCACTATTACAAAGCATGACATCATCAGTGTTCATGTGTGCAACCATATTAAAAAGTAAAATACCATTCTCTATACATCTCACTCTATGAGATATAAGAAACTACACAATTAATTAATGCCCATCACACTCATAACTACAAAATATATGTAAAACCACACATGCTCAAGCCAAAAGCTCATCAATTATTACTAATTTGTACATGCAAGGAATAGGAACACTAGCAAATGCTCAACACTAGGTAGCACCTCCTCATCTTGAACATGGAATGGCCCTAACGAAACTTGTTTCTTGTGTATATCCTTTGTGGATCATCAAATTTATATCTAGCTGAAATTTACTATTAGACTTTATCTTTATCATAACTTTAGCTATTTTTAAGCTGGGGAAATCTCCTTCATTTATACATATAAAAGGACCATGGCAACCTCTAGCTCTTATTACCAATACTTGTCCAAATTTATGAGAGAAAGTAGAAGTAGGAGGGAGAGCATGCCAATATCTTAGAGTATCAAAGTATGGAAGAATTGGTTTCTTCAAGGGTATATAGTATTCAACATCTTTGTAAATGTCAACTACATTCACAAAAAAGTTAATAAGATACTAGATATGGAAAACACTTTTTCTCCATGTTTGTCTTCCCACCAAGTTTTAATAATTGTAAGTATTTATAGTACTTATATGTTTTAGTACTTAATATTAAACTTCATACCAAATATATTTATTGTACTTATATAATATATAAATTGAAATAAAATGAATTAAAGTCTTTTAAATATAATGGAAACAAATAAATCCAATTTATTTTTAGTGATTTATTATAATATATACTCAAGAAGAGCATCTCTTTAATTAATAACCCTACACTCAAACATTGCATTGCATATATATATATATATATACTATTAATATGTACAACATCCCATACTAAATAATAAAAAAGTATTATGCATCAGGAACATATAACTTTATGTTTAAAACCCAAATATAACTAAAATTTTTTGTACCTCTCATGAGTTACCACTATATATTACAAATGGTTTCCCCCCCCCCCCCCCCCCCCCCCCCCCCCCCCCCCTAATTTTGGAGAATATGTTTAAAGAATGAATATAAAAGCTATATATTGTCATTATGTATCTTTTGTGTTTGTGATGCATTGAGGTCAAGTACTAAGATTATTTTCCTTGCAAACGTAACCAAAATATTTTGGGCTGACTAAGGCCAATAAGAATAGTCTTTCTTATAGAAGTTGAGATGGTGTAACTTGAATGTGATGACGATGTGATACATGAAGGATATGAAGGCGATTTATGATGGCTAGATTAATCCTCTTCTAGAGTTGGAGATAACATGACCTAATAACAATGTTGGAACAACATTTGATGATCATAATTGATGTGTGGAATTTGCATGCATGGTATGTTTACACCAATACTTGGATTTACTTATGTTTATATTCACTAATAAAATGTCACAGAAAAGTTAAATTTGTTTACAATGTATATCCTATTTTAGAATGTAAGTGTACTTTATTGTATCAAGTAATAAAATAATAAATAGAGTGTCTATCCCACAAGGAATAACTACAAATACCCTATTTCCACTTTACTACTGCTTACTAAACTAGTATGTTTATCTAGTGAGCTAATATAAAATGTGTTGGCAATTTTAAAATAAAAAAAAACTTGAAATTTTAGGAATAAAAATTTTCTAATTTCTATGATGTTTTAAACTTATAAATCCTTAAAAAAACATGATTATATTAGAGAGGGTTATTTTTTTTTGGTTGTTGTGGATCGAAAAAGTTGTGCTTCTCATCTCTATTAAGCTCTTTAGAGCATAAGCTAGGATCCTCACTAACTATAGTTAAATAATCTCTTTAAGACCCTGTAATACTAACCACCATATTTCTATATTATGGTTGAACTACATTTTAAATTCACTGGTTGTTCTTCTATTCCTCCATCATGTCTCTAGATGACACTATATTTTTAGTTTATGTACGACCTATATACAAACCAATTGAACTGCATAAAAGTTTAAAATAGCGTGATTGAATAAACATTAAACCCAACTATAAGAAATTCATGCCTTTCCATTCATCACAGATTCAAAAAAGTTGATTAGCTACTCATGGAGACTTAAAAAATTATAAAAAGACAATACACAAAACAAATATTTTATTATACAAAATAATTTACAAGTTCAAACATAGGAAAAAACTTAAAATAAGCATAAATAAAGTTAAAAAAAATAATTTGAAAGAGTTTCTACAATCCTTTGTTCACTCCATTGCTTTGCTCCACTCCACTATAAGACTGAGCAATACGAAATAGAAGTTATACACTCCCCTATACAATTCTAACACACTACAAAATGACACTACACATGACTCCTCCAAGTTGCCAACTTCTCTACCCAGGCACTATGGACAGTATTTATTCATTTTTTTTTTCTAATATAGGGCAAGGTCCTAGTTTGGTGGCACTGTGATGCTTCTATATTAGTGCATCGATTCGCCAATGGTCTCTTCAATTCACTAGTCCAACTATCTTCCACTGTGGTGCAAGGTGATTTGGTAATGTGGCACTTCAATCTAGCACTATGATATTGGATGGTGCCTTAGTGCTATGTTCTCCAATAACTTTTAGTAAGCTCTCCGCTACGGCACTGTATTGAGTTCTAGCGCGGTACATCTTTTGTGGTGTTGCGACACTAGTCCAATTTTTTTATTTTTTTTTAAAATTTTTTTCTCATACAAAACACATGATTATAAATATAAAATAACATAATAATAGGAAAATAAAATTTAAAATTTTATTTTATCAAATTTCTCCAAACTTTAAGCTATTACTTTTCCTTAAGCAAAGAATATTATATTTGGATAAAATTCTCTTATCATTTCACTTTGAGAATTATTTTTTGGAAAAATAAAATAAAGTAAAATAAAATTCTAAGTATTTATATAGTATAAGTTGGAAGATTTTCCAATAAATTAATTTATAACATATTGATGCCTCATTTTAAATTAATAATCTTTCTTAACTAAACTCCTGTGATTGATAATTTTGACTAGCTTGCTTAGGTTTACTAGAATTTTTGGAGTTGATGAAATTTCTTGTTTAATTAATCCTTAAATATACCCAATAGCTTTCTTTAAGTATTATGATTCTACTAGTTTATTTTAAAAAAAAAATTCTACTAATTTATTTACGAATATGAAGGTGGGGCTAGACATTAAAAGTTTCATATCATTTGTATTTAGTTATTTACCAACTTCATTTTTTTTTATTTGGCTTAGTATCTTATAAAGATTTGGAATATTCTAAGTACTTATAAAGTTTCAAAAATAAAATAATAACTTATCATTACATTAATCCTAAAATTCAGTATTCTTTATAAATAGTTAAGTGCTTAAATGATTTTTAGGATTTTAATTTATCCATAATTCTTAATTTTAAATAAAAAGATTTGTTATTATTTTAGAACTATTTTAATAGGAAAAATTTACAAGTTGTGAACTATATATCTTAATTTTGAATTTTCTTAAATTCACAACTTAAGCAAAAACTACAATAATAAGAAAGGTAATAAATCAAAATTTTTAAAAAATTTCATTTTAATATTTCTTCTTAAAGTACACAAGCATAAACAAACTTGAAAGAAATTTTTACATATAAAATAAAATAAATAATAAAAAAAAGTTCAACTAAAAGAGAAAAAATACAACACTAACTATTAAAAAAAATCAAATCTTAAAACTAACACAATATTTTTTAACTTAACAAATTAAAAATAAACTAAAACAAAAGATCTAAATAGTAGGGCTCTCCCTTCTCCTCCTCCTCATAATCTCCTCCTTCTTTTAGTGCTGCTAAGGGTCCTACTCCTGGATATAATGAAAATTGGGGTAGGATAGGGAAAACGTTTCGCTAACCATGGGAGTCCCTCTTCAATCTCTTAGACATACTAATCATGGTTGCGTTGCAGTCAACTTAATATTAGTACTATTATTGGTGCTTGGGCTACGGAAAAAGTTTCGCTAACCATGGGAGTCCAACTTTAAGCTCTTAGACATGTTGATCATGGTTGTGTTGTAGCCAGCTTAATTATGGTATTGTTATTGGTGTTGGACTATCATACATCCCATGTTCAAGCCCGGTTAGCTATTGCCCGATATACAGAAACCCTGATTAAATCAATATGATTTTAAAGTTCATACACTTGATCTCTTAGCATCTTAGGATCTCTGCCCCATTGCTGCGTGGGTTGGTTTCATTTGCTAAATCCCTTACCATGCTTTGAATTGATGATTTTGATGGACATGATCTTGGATTGAGTTAGGGTAGAAGAAGGCATCAGTTTCTCCCTCTTGGAGTTCCCCTATACCCTGATTGATTTATGATGTTCATAGATTAAACAGGGATGCCCTAGTCCCATAGAAGTAGACTCCCTAATAATCTACTAGATAAACTAAAATAATAATTTTCCTTAAATCTACATGCTAATTTTTTATTTGAAAACAAAAATTAAAAAATGCTCTATCCAATGTTATCTCACTTATGTTTTTTTTAGACATAAGCTTAGCAAAGATAAAGTTGTGCCAGTCTTTGGACTCCTTGGTGATAAGGGTAAAGTAGGAAAGTTAATTATTTTATTTTCTCTCCTCTTGCACTAGGTTCCCTTATCCCTCTAGGTTAGGCATCTAATAATCTCCTCATAACCTATGTAAGTAGTGTATAAATTTAAATACTCATCCTTAATGATTGGAAGATAGGGGTTTGGTAGATTTTGTTGATGGATATTAGAGTGAAAGGAACCCACTTACTATGAACAAAGGCACGCCCATTTTGGGGCTCCTTCACATTTGTGAAGAATTCCTAAATGATCACAACATTGGTGCAGCGAGGCTGTATAATAGAAAAGCCCCATTTGTGGTATATGATTTGGCCCTGGATAATCCTTAGGGTTATCAAAACCTCTTAAGGATAATAAACTTCTCTATGAAATTATTATACTGGTCTTTGATGGCTACTAACAAACATATAGGAGTTAGAGGAAGTTTATATCTCCCTCTCCTAACTAATGATAATCTTTAGGGCTATTTCTAACATAGGGAAACTCGATAAGAATCCAAAGTCTCAAATGCTCTAAGACTCAAAAACATAAAGGACAAGAATGCATATAAGAAATGAAATTCATAGCATCTCTTATTTATAAACTGAGTATGACTGCAACACTGGCTTTAGTAGCTCTATGATGCTCAATCAAATCTGTTAACATAAATTCTAGCAGTATGACGCTAGGGATAAGTAGCACTATAGCCTACCTTTGGAAATTGAATTTATAATCTTTTTGATTGTGAAATGGCCATGATGCTTGACATTTGGCAAAATCATGGAGTTCAAAATGATTACCGCCATAGATCTTCATCTATTCTATTTAATACTTAACCAAGAACTATGATGTTCATTTTGGCAAAAAATTAGAGAACTTAATTTTATAGTGTTGCATGGATGTCATTGCAATGCTCTAGAGGGAAACTTTGCATTGCGCTGTAAGATTCCTTCGACACTACAACACTTTAGAGTGTATCGTTGCAACATTAGGTTGAATTTTTCCAAAATAATTCTAGTTGTCCAAATGAACTATAAACACAAAAAATGATAATTCCAAGCTCACTTTTATCCAGATAATCTTTTGAGCTCACTTACATCATCAAACACATAACTCTAAACACAGGGATAAATTGGGTTAACTTCCAAACAGTGCTAAGTTTATAGTCCTTAGCCAGACTAAACTCCTAACACAAACATAAGGATCCAATAGGTTGCCTCCAGCATAATGCTAATTTTATAATTTTCAGCCAAATTATTCTAAGATCCTAGTCAAGATGAGCCAGGTTGACAGAGCTCCAAGATATGTTTTCAATATTTGACCATTGACATTAAAATTAGGGTAATCTTAGGGTCACAAATATCAATAAATTTATAAAGATTCACCTTTTCTATAGTGAATGGTCCAGACCACCTAGACTTCAATTTTCTTGAAAATAATTTCAATCTTTAATTATATAGAAGAACTTCTTGCCTAGGCTCATTTCTTTCCTAATGAACTTACAATCACAAAATTTCATAATTTATTCCTTATACAAGTTTTCATTTTCATAAGACTCATAGCTAAATTCCTCTATCTCAATCAATTTTATTAATCTCTTTTCTTTAGCATCCTTAAGATTATAATTCAATTCCTTCACTACTAAAAAAGCTTTATGTTCTATCTATAGCAACAAATTTCAAGCTTTTCAAAATATCAATCTTTTTTTTTTTTTGAAGAGAATGCAACTTGCATTAAAACAAAAAAAAAAAACTAGATACAAACTACTCAAAGAAAAGGCAACCTATCATATTCCACCTTTAACAAAGAAACAAAAGAATGAGAAATATTATTATAACTAAGTACATCCCAAATAAAATCAAAAGAAACAGCCAAGTTAGCACAATAATCAGCTAACTTATTCCCATTATGACTAGTACAATGAAATGACACATTATTGAACTCTTTAAAGAAAAACATATCTTCCACCACTCAGTCCCCCAACCTCAACTCTGAATTGCCATAGGATTCTTGAAGAAGCTTAATAACATTCCAATTATTGCCTTCAATAATTATTCTATCTGCCTCTTGCATTCACCTTTGCATAACTTTCTTCAAGGATTTAAATGCCATCAATTCCAACTGTACAATATCCCAATGGACACAACCAAAACCAAAGGCCAAAATGAATCTCCCTTTATTATCTTTAACCACTCCACCAACTCCTTCTTTATTGGATCTTCATAATGAAGCATCAATGTTAATCTTAATCCACTTGGGAGGAGGAGGGTGAGAAGATGTGGAAAACAGTTAGGAAGATTGATTAACACCCCAGTTTACCGATATGATCTTATTATGGTGAGAAGCATCCACCAAATTAATGACTTTTGAAGCAATAAAAGCTGCACTATCTTCCACGCCTCCGTGCTTCACTTTTTTTTTTAACTATTCCATGAAAAGAATAACAATGTAGAATACAACTTAGCTATGAATGGATCAGTAATAGCAAACCTTTCCAAATTTCTTATGCACTCCTGAAAAGAACAAAAAACTGGAACATTTTAGATAATTTATAACTTGAATTAGTCGTAGACGAGCAGCAACTAAATGATCCAAATCTTCAATGGAATTGCAACCTCTAGAACATACAATATTATTCAAAAACCTTCTTTTCATAGGAAAATATGTAGTAGGAACAATATTGTTGATTAGCCTCCAAAAGAAAATCTCTACCTGAGGACTAAGCTTCAGCTTCACATTCGCCTCATCAACAACCAGATTCTCTGAAATCATAGCAGATATCATCTTCCCGGGAATTTCGAATTTTAGCTCCATTCGAACCATAAGCAACTCAGGAAAGATTTGAATTTGAATGATAATTTCCATAAGGCTTTCTCTAAAAAACTACTTCAGCCGGTCTTTGTTCCAAGATCCATTTTTGATAAAAGCATCAAGTGTAACATCATCATATTCCAATTCTGCAACAAAAGTAGGCCACCTTATAATGCTTTTGTCAAGAATCCATACATCCTTAAGGACATTAATATATGAACCTGATGAAACTTGCAATCTCACAATGTTGCTAAGAGATCTCCATCCATCTAGTATAATTATCTATGAAATCGAGCTGCTCCTCTTCACTTAACCTGTTGACCTTCATTTTACCAAATCCTTGGACCAAGGAGTTGACTTGTTCAAATTGACCAAGCCAAGCTCCTAAACACCCTCCATTGGATTCTGTTGGTCAATCTGAGTCTGCTGAGCCTAGACCAAGGTCCTGAGTCAACCTGGTTGACCAGGTCAACCAAGGTTGACCCAAATTGACCCAAACTCCTTCTAATTGGTTTCAAATCAATTTTAAACTTTCCTGGTTCAATCTCTCACCTCCCTTGAGTCCCATGGGTAAGACTCTTGAGCTCAAACCCATGCTCTGGGTCAACCTGGTTGACTTCCTAAATAAAATTGGGTCATTAAAAAATATAACTTAGCATTATGCAAAATTTATGCCTTTGGGTATTACTCATATCAGTGGGAATAATACAACTAATAATGAAATTCATAATATCAGTATACAAAAGCATACCATATGAATGCACAACATATAAATATTCATAATAATCTCATTAATTTCTCACTCATAACATGAAAGTTTCTTTTCTCTCTTCTAGATAAGTCATCAGCTAAGTGTTTCTTATTTCTTTTTCTATTAAGAATTTCTACATTAAATTCTTGCAACAAAAGAATTCACCTCACCAATTTAGGCTTTACATCTTTTTTTCATAATAGCTAATAATTCTTTTTTATTAATTGTGTAATTAAATTGAGTTTAGTTCAAAGATCTAACAGCATAATTAATAACATATAATTTTTTTATCCTTCCTTTTCCCTAACACAACTTCAATTGTATTATCACTAGCATAACACATAATTTCAAAATGTTGTGTCAATTAGGTGTGACAATGACAGTTGTAGTGATTAAGTGCTATTTTAAAATGTTAAAATCCTTTAGGAAATATTCATCAAAACTAAAAGAGGCATATTTCTCAAGTAAGTAGCATAAGGGTTTTAAAATCTTAAAAAAACCTCTAATGAGTCATTTATAGTATTTAACAAGTCTTTAGAATCTTCTTGTTTCTTCTAATAGAAGTGGTTAGTGGAAGGCTTTCAATTATTTGAACTTTAGTTCTATGCCCTTCAAATTCTTTCTTAGAAATTTTATGACATAGGACTATGCTTTTTGCTATCATAAATTAAAAATTCTCCCAATTTAGTACCTAATTTATTTATAAACAACCTTTAAAATAAATGTTAAATGTTCTAAACAAGATTCAAAAGTTATACTAAAAATAGAAAAATTATTCATGAATATTTTAATGCCCTACTTGATTAAATTGAACAAAATTAACATCACAAACTTCTGAAATATAGCAGGGGCTTTACATATGACCAAATGCATCATTTTAAAGGCAAAAGTTCCATATGGACTGGTAAATATAACTTATCTTGGTCTTCTAGTGTTATAAGAATCTGATGGTATCCTAAATAATCATCTATGAATCAATGAAAATGATTTCCTACTAATTTATCTAACATATGGTCAATTAAAGGTAGGGGAAAAAGTTTTTCCTAGTTGCTTTATATAGCTACTTATATAGTCTATACAAATTCCCTATCTAATAATTATTATAGTAGGTATTCTACTTCTTGGGAACATAATGAATATGGCTTTTTTTTTTGTTACGTGTTTATCCAAAAGCATTTACAACATGTCCTTAAAGAGACTAAAGGCTCATCTACAAAAAAAGAAAATACAATCAAAAATAAAAAAGAAAGTATAGAAACAAAAGAAAATCTAATGAGCCACAAGTCTCAGTCTAATTACAAACAAAAGGTCAGAAAAAATCTATAGGTAAACCAAACCACAAAGCAGAAAGAAGACCAGCAGCTAACAAATCCTCAACACCAACATCTTTATTCTTCCAAATCCCTTCACAAAACTGCACCCAAATTCCCTTCCATATAGCATATCTTCTCAACTTTCAACTCTACCTGTAAAACAAAAACAACTCTACACGCACTAAAATTATTAGTACAAATCAACTAAAGAAATACCCCTAACTTAAAACATAAGCTTATAATTGAAAAAAAAACCCCTAAAATACTAGCAGTTCAGACCCCAAAACTGAGAACCAAAGGGGTTCCAGATCCAATTACAGCTAAACACCAACTCATTTTCTCAAATAAGGTAAACCACATTTGTCTAATCTGATCAAACCTTTAAGTAAAATAGGAATATTAGAATTATCAAAGCAAGTTAAAGAAGTTAAACCTGTACGCAAACGAGCCAAAAAATTAGCACAAGCATTTCCTTCTATCCAAATATGAGAAACCACATAATCCATCTGAGAAAGCATACCTTTAATATCCCAAAGAATATAAAAATTCTCAGCATTACCAGTATTATTAGAATTAAGAAAATGTAAAACTAATAAGGCATCCACTTCAATCCAAACCCTTAAAATTCCTTCAAAAAGAGCAATTTTAAGAGCCTGATACAAGGCCATTAGCTCAGCATAAGGAACACTACAACTAGAGAGAGGACTAGCAAAACAACAAACCAAATTTCCCTAAACATTCCTTAAAATGCCACAACAACCCCACTTACCAGTAGCTACAGAACCATCAGTATTTATTTTAATAACACTTTCTTTAGGCTTAATCCATTTCACAAACTTAGAAACCACCTCCTCCTTATTCTCCACATAAAGATTACAAAGTTTTTTAATAACAAATTTAAAACCACGGAAATGAAAATTTTTAAAAAGATTGGCTTTGTAAAGACTATTAATTTTCTCTTTAGTTCTAGCAATAATCCTTTTATGATTCATAGCAATATTCCTATACTTAGCATCATTTCTATCCATCCAAATAAACCAAATAATAGTAACAGCCATCACAATTTTAATGTGACCTCTATTGCAATTGTGAAAAATAGCAGTAAGAAAATGATTAAAAGAAAGATGCCCAGAAAAATAATTGGTATTGAAAAAATTATCATACCAAATCCAGACCTTAGCAGCAATAACCCCATTGATGAACACATGATTAATGTTTTCAATATGAAAACAACATAAGCACTTAGAAGGAAGATTAAAACCTTTTCTTCAAAGAATACTATCCACAGGAATATATTTTTTAATAATTCTCCAAACAGGAACATAATAAGAGGTAGGGATTGTTGCAAATCTATATTTTCATGGCTTGTGTTTTGATGATTGACAAACACTACTTCTCTTGGACTACTTGTTGCTTCTAACTTTTCAGGAATCGAAGACCGGACGATCATGAAGAAGCCAAGTTCAGAATTACGTAGGTTTAGGGTTGAGTCAGTCTATACTTTTGTTTTTCTCTTTTTGAGTCTACTTGTAATGGTCAAAGAGACTGATGCTAAGTAACCCTACACACACACACACTTGAGAGACTTAGAATTTCTATTTTTTTTTTCACATCGGCCCGGCCGATATTTATATCGTCCGGGACGATCAGCTAAAAATAGAAAGTCTAATTAAGGATTCTTAATTAAGGCAGCCGACATTAACATATCGGCCTGGACGATACGTGTATCGGCCAGGACGATAAGCCCAAAACAGAAAGAAGTAGCCTCCTTAGACAGTTAAGGTATACTGTATTTTTAAATTATCGGCCAGGACGATCCCCGTATCGGCCTGGACGAAATTACCAAATTATGCCTTAATTGATCAGGAACTCAAGGGAGTAATTAAGGATGATTGATACGATCATATCGTCCTGGACGATCGCAGGATCTGCCAGGATGATACATTCAAAATCCTTGAGTTGCTTCAGGACGATAAATATCGGCCAGGTCATAAACAGGGCGATGCTAAGGACGATTTGCATTTGATTTGAACTAATCGGCTAGGACGATAGTATTATCGTCCTGGACGATCAAGCCAAATTTCAATCGTCCAGGACTGTTCCCAGGGCGATGCTCTGGCCGATCTTCTTTGATTTGTATTGATCGGCCAGGCCGATGTCCAGATCGGCCGGAACGATAAAGTCGGCTACTTGCAATTAATGAGCTCCTTGAGAGCTCTTCTATTTAAGAGCTCTTGTTCAAACGTTTTAGAAGACCTTTGGCTGCTGCCTTGATCTGAGAAGACCTTGAGGAGAGAAAGAGAGAGAGGGAGAGAGAGAGGATCTTGTGAGGGGGATTCACAAGGGTTGCTTCAAGGATCACTCTGCTTGTCTTTCGTCTGGAGTTTCTCGTCCGTGGAAGGGTCGGTAGAGGTAAGGAGTTTGCTTTTGGTTGTAGTTCTCTGCCAGCTTCAGGAGGAACCAAAAGGAGGTAGGTTCTCTACCTTGCCGGGGTGGCAAAAAGTAGGTTCTTGTAAGGGCTTCTCTGTCTAGCCGTGGGGGCTAAAGGAGAGTCACGTTTTGTAGTGCAATACTTGGAGGGTGCCTCCAAGGAGTGGACGTAGGTCGAGTCGACCGAACCACTATAAATCTTGTGTTCTTATTTTTGCTTCCTCACTTTTTAATTCCACATTAATTTCTTGTGGTGTGATTTGGTTTGTGATTTTATTTCTTTGTCTTAAAAGTTTTTTTAAATACCAATTCACCCCCCCCTTTTGGTTAGCTTGGGACTAAGTTCATAGGGCTTAACATCCCAAATGAACTTTCAAGTGGTATCTGAGCGGGATTCGAAAATTTAAGTTTGAAAACTTTTTAAATTTTATCCATGGCTAACATTGGGAATCGTAACACTACGGAAGGGTATTCCATTACCCGATCTCGCTTTTTCGATAACCTACCTTTTGATTTTTGGAAAACCTGCAAGTCAACGTTTTTATAATCTATTGATTATCGCATGTGGATGCTTATTCAAGAAGGTTATTCTCCACCTTCTCGTGAAATTAATGGTATTAAAACTGAAGTTGCTTTTTCTGAATGAACTTTCGATGAACGTGATTTGGCTCAATTAAATGCAAAGTGTTTGAACTGTTTTTTCTGTGCTTTGAAATCTGAGGATTACATGCGTGTTTCAACTTGCAAAACTGGTAAAGAGATTTGGGATAAATTATGCATCACCTATGAAGGTACTAATGAAGTTAAGCAATCCCGTTTAAACAATCTCTTGCATGACTACGAACTTTTTCGTATGAAACCTCATGAATCGATTTCTGATATGTACACTAGGTTTACTCAGATTGTTACTTCATTGCATGCACTAGGAAAAGAGCTTTCAAATTATAAAAAAGTTAACAAGATTTTGAGATGCTTGCCTTCATCTTATGATGCAAAAATTACTGCCATTACTGAATCCAAAGATTTGAACACATATTCTATTGATAACTTACTTGGCTCACTCATTGCTTACGAGCAAGGGGTGAATCAAAGAAATCTTGATGCAGGTGAGAAGAAAAAGGAGAAAACAATCGCACTGAAGGCGCACAAATCGGATTCTGAATCTTCTGGGTCTGAAAGCGATGATGTTGCCTTCATCACAAGGCAATTCAAAAGCTTTCTAAGGAAGAAACAAAAGCATCATCAAAGTTGGAGGAAAGGTAAGGATCATAAACATATTAAAGAATCTTCTGATGTTATTTGTTTCGAATGCAGGAAGCTTGGACATGTGAGAACTGACTGCCCTACACTTAGAGACCAATCAAGCAAAAGAAAAAGTGAGGAGAAAGCTAAGCCTAGGAAGAATAAGAAGAAAAACCAAAGGAGCTTTTGGGCAGAATCTGGTACTGACTCCTCTGAGACTGAACCAGAGGAAGAAACTACAAACTTGTGTTTCACGGGAAAAGATCAAAGTGATCAAGAAGAGGTATGTGAACTTTCCTACGATCAACTTCTTGAAGTCTCAGAGAAAATTCATGCATCATATAGGAAATTAAAGAAAACTCATGCTAGCTTAAAACTAGAATTTTTAAATCTACAAAAAGAGCATGAAATTTTAATTAAAGATCATCAAACAATTGATTCAAATCACATGACTTTACTTGATGAATTTGACGAGTTAAATAAAAACCATGGTGAGTTAGTTGAAAAGCTTGATGCATTAAAAATAACACACACATCACTTGAATCAGATTTTAAGAAGTCTAAAGAGATAGAGAAAAATTTGAGAATTGAAAATGAAGTTTTAAAAAGCACAAATTTGAAGATTCAAAATGATTTAGAAGCATGTAAGAAAACTAGGATGACATCTACTTTTGATCAGTTGCCAAAACCTAGAAAGAGGCATTATAATTCAAATCACTTAAGAAATCCCTTTCCTGGTGTTAGATGTTTTTCATGTGGCATGCTAGGACACATCTCACACACTTGCACGATTCACCATAGTACACATTGGGTGTGGAGACCTAAGGTACATGATCCACAGCATACCACACACGCATTGCATTCTTCTCTTCATAAGAAGGAACCCAAACCTGCTTGGGTTCCTAAATCTAACATTTGATAATTTTGCAGGAGGGCTCTCACAAAAGACCTCGTGAGAGTATGTGGTACCTGGATAGTGGATGCTCTCGACACATGACTGGTGATGCTAGCCAGTTTATTGTACTAGAGTCCAGGACTGGAGGCAAGGTTACTCTTGGAGACAACACCACCAGGAAGGTGGTAGGAACAGGTATAATTGGCAATTCCAAGAACCTTATGATTGAAAATGTTTTGCTTGTAAATGGATTGAAGCACAACTTGCTCGCATCAGCCAATTCTGTGACAAAGGCTTCATCGTGCAGTTCTTTACGGATTCATGCATTGTAAGTTTAAGTAACAACACTATTTTGCAGGAAAAGAGGATCAACAACGTCTACATGCTTGATTTAAATAACATTGAATGTGCTGCTTCTTTTTGCTTAAAAACTGTAATTGATAATTCTTGGTTGTGGCACAGGAGGCTTTGTCATGCAAGTATGAAAACCCTTAGGAAAGTGACCCAAAAAGATCTAGTTAGAGGTGTCCCCAAACTTAAATTTACAAAACACCACCTTTGTGATGTCTGTCAACTAGGAAAGCAAGTCCACTCCACTTTTCACCCCATCAAGGACTAAACACATTGACATTAGGCATCACTTCTTTAGAGATCATGTGACTAAGGGAGACATTGAGTTACACCATTTTTTTTTTAAACATTGAGTTACACCATGTGACAACTGAAAATCAACTGGCAGACATCTTCACTAAACCACTGGCCTTCGATACTTTCAGCTCTTTAAGGACTAGGTTGGGTGTGATTGACATAAATGCATGAAAACTTTTTTTTTTGTTTTTTTCTTTTGCTTTTTATTTTCGTTTACTTTTGTTTCTTTTTTGTTATTTTAGTTTTTTTTGTGTGTTTTACTTTTTTTTCCTTCTCTTTACTTAGTTTTCATAACCATTGCTAATATGGTATTATATTCCTTGTCCTTGTCGTTGGAAATTTGTAGTCAATATGTTCTTATCTACTCAATCTCTTAAATGGTAGGAATATTTTATGATTGTGTCTCTTTCTCTAACCTATTTTAGTGGCATAGTTTTCTTCTCTAATCAAAAATCTATCTCAAGTTAAAGATTGGTTATGGAATTACGATCTTGTCTTAAGCTTGCTTAAGCAAATCTATCTTATACTTATAATGTTTAAAGTCTTTTTATCACATCAAAATTTCTCGTTACTCTTGTCCTTGATTATTAATTCAGCTTGTGATAACTCTTCCTTTTATTAGAGAGAGTGCTCATATTCTCTAATATATGAGAAGATATATTCACAACTTTGTCTTTAAAAGATTATAAAAGAGAATATAGCTTGCAAAAAGAACAAAAATTGGCCAATGATGCCAACAAAAGATGCGCAAAGACGCCAAAAATTGAACAAAAAAAAAATGCGCAAAGCGCCATGATATTGACAAGAGGCATAAAATGAGCCCACTCCAAAGTAAGCTACTCTCTCTTTTTCAATCTTTTAGAACTTAGAAGTGTTGGTTATCAAAGACTTGACTTCGATTAACTTGCGATTGTGACAAATTTACTTTACCTCATTATTGTATGAAGATGTTTTTTTTCTTAAGCCAAGCGATAGGAGGATTCCTTTTTCTCATATCTAATTAAACCATTGAGTTAGGTCATTGATTTGAAAAAAATGATTCTACCCTAAAAAATGTATGAGCTAAGGGTAGTCATGATCGGATATTCTACTATTCTATAGATTGATGAGCTTATTAACACATTAACTCACAAATTTTCTTTTGATTCAATCACATGGAATACTATATCATGTTCATGCCTTGGTTAAAAAAAAAAAAAAAACAAAACAAAAAAAGAGGATGATCTCTTTTGCTTTGCTTTCTTGTACCCTTCTTTTTGATATGTCAAAAGGGGGAGAAGTGTATGAGATTCCTCTTTTCATCAATCCTAAAATTTTTTGCTATTTTTTTCGTAGTGTTTTGCCATCATAAAAAAGGGAGAGATTGTTGCAAATCTATATTTTCATGGCTTGTATTTTGATGATTGACAAACACTACTTCTCTTGGACTACTTGTTGCTTCTAACTTTTCAGGAATCGAAGACCGGACGATCATGAAGAAGCCAAGTTCAGAACTGCGTAGGTTTAGGATTGAGTCAGTCTATACTTTTGTTTTTCTCTTTTTGAGTCTACTTGTAATGGTCAAAGAGACTGATGCAAGTAACCCTATACACACACACTTGAGAGACTTAAAATTTCTATTTTTTTTTTCACATTGGCCCGGCCGATATTTATATCGTCCGAGACGATCAGCTTAAAACAGAAAGTGTAATTAAAGATTCTTAATTAAGGCAGCCGACATTAACATATCGGCCTGGACGATACGTGTATCGGCCAGGACGATAAGCTCAAAACAGAAAGAAGTAGCCGCCTTAGACAGTTAAGGTATACTGTATTTTTAAATTATCGGCCAGGACGATCCCCGTATCGGCCTGGACAAAATTACCAAATTATACCTTAATTGATCAGGAACTCAAGGGAGTAATTAAGGATGATTGATACGATCATATCGTCTTGGACGATCGCAGGATTGGCCAGGATGATACATTCAAAATCCTTGAGTTGCTTCAGGACGATAAATATCGGCCTGGTCATAAACAGGGCGATGCTCAGGACAATTTGCATCTGATTTGAACTAATCATACTGGACGATCAAGCCAAATTTCAATCGTCCAGGACTATTCACAGGGCGATGCTTTGGCCGATCTTCTTTGATTTGTACTGATCGGCCAGGCCGATGTCCAGATCGGCCAGGACGATAAAGTCGGCTACTTGCAATTAATGAGCTCCTTGAGAGCTCTTCTATTTAAGAGCTCTTGTTCAAACGTTTTAGAAGACCTTTGGCTGCTGCCTTGACCTGAGAAGACCTTGAGGAGAGAAAGAGAGAGAGGGAGAGAGAGAGAATCTTGTGAGGGGGAGCTTGTAAGGGGGATTCACAAGGGTTGCTTCAAGGATCGCTCTGCTTGTCTTTTGTCTTGAGTTTCTCGTCCGTGAAAGGGTCGGTAGAGGTAAGGAGTTTGCTTTTGGTTGTGGTTCTCTGCCAGCTTCAGGAGGAAACAAAAGGAGGTAGGTTCTCTGCCTTGCCGGGGTGGCAAAAAGGAGGTTCTTGTAAGGGCTTCTCCGCCTAGCCGTGGGGGCTAAAAGAGAGTCACGTTTTGTAGTGCAATACTTGGAGGGTGCCTCCAAGGAGTGGACGTAGGTCAAGTCGACCGAACCACTATAAATCTTGTGTTCTTATTTTTGCTTCCGCACTTTTTAATTCCGCATTAATTTCTTGTGGTGTGATTTGGTTTGAGATTTTATTTCTTTTTCTTAAAAGTTTTTTTAAATACCAATTCACCCCCCCTCTTGGTTAGCTTGGGACTAAGTTCATAGGGCTTAACATCCCGAACGAACTTTCAGGGATATTGTTACTCCAGATTTTATCAAAAATATCAGATACTTCACCTTTCTCCCTAATAAAATTCCAAGCATTTTTAAAAATAAAAGAGCCATTGAAAGACAGCTTGAATAAAATATGGTCCTCTTGATTAGTATCAAAATTAACAATTTTAATTTTATTACCAATCTCAACAGGGACCAAATTAAGAATAGCATTCATGTTCCAACCCTCCTTATTAAAAAACTTATTCACTTTCTTAGCAGAAATAGAAGAAGTAGAAAGAAGATTGTCAAGAGAATCATTACCCAACCATCTGTCTTGCTAGAAAAATGAATTACCAGAATTTATACCCCAACTAATAAGGGGTTCCATTTTATGACTAATAGCACACATTCTTTTCCAAATAGCAGAGTCACCATGTTTATAGAAACAACAAGAGAAATGCTTACCTTTGCAATACTTAAAATTCATAAATCTAGCCCACAAGCTCTTGTTCTTTCTAAAATTCTACCACATTTTAAAAGAAAAAGCAGCAATGGAACCTCTATAGTTTTACAACCCAACCCCCCTTAATTTAAAGGACCACAAAGTTTAATCCAAGTAGACCAATGCATTCTATGAATATTTGCATGAGAACCCCAAAAAAATTTGTTAAAAATTCTATTCAATCTCATAACATTAGCACCATTAGGTTTAATAATTTGAAATAAATGAAAAGCCATAGAATTTAGAGTACTCTTGAGAATGGTTAACCTACCACCAAAAGAAAGGAAATGATATTCCCAGGATGAAATCTTACTTTGAATCTTATTAATGATCTCATCAAACAAATGAGTTTCTTGTGCCATTTGAAAATAGGAGCCCCTAAATACTTGAAAGGCAAAGTCTGATGATCAAATTTGGTGTAAGCAGTAATCCTATTGATGTTAGATATAGAAATCCTTTTGGAAGTGTAGATGGCACATTTAGAAGCATTAAAAGAAAGACCACTTTCCAACGAAAAAAGATCTAGGAAGTCCTTAAGCTTTTTAACATGATTAAAACTACCATTAGAAAAAATGATGAAATCATCAGCAAAACAAAGGTTGGATACAGGCAAACCATCTTTAGATCTAAAAAACATACTAGGATATTGTTCAAAAAGAGCATTAAGACACCTAGAGAAATAATCCATGGCAATGATAAAAAGGGAAGGAGACAAAGGATTCCCTTGTCTAATTCCTTGCATAGAATGAAAAAAACCATTAGAAGTCCCATTTAAAACTACTGCAAACCAAACATTCTCAATAGAATTCTTAATAATGCGAATAAACAAATTCAAAAAACCAAACAAACCTAAGATATCATACAAGAAATCCTAAGACAAGTTATCATAGGCCTTGGAAAAGGTTCTCAAGATAACACACCCTCTCTTCCATCTCTTTAATGTTAGCAAAAATATTTTTAAGATGATGTTTATTCCACCAATTTAAACTTTGTTTTAATCTTTTCAATTTCAACCAAAGTCTAACCATGCCTTTAACCGAATTATCAGGAGCAATAAAAACATTCCAGTTATAAGATACCAAATTTAAAAAGTCAGAATGCTGAAGCCACATATTCTGAAATCTAAAGAAAGGCATACCTTTGCTGTTGGTATTCTTATTGTTGATAGAAATAAGTAATGGACAATGATCCGATAGGGACCTGCTCAAATGCTCCACCACTATTAAAGGCCATTTAGAAATCCAAAAATTATTAAAAAGAACTCAGTCCAGCCTTTGCCAAAGCCTATTATTGTTCCAAGTGAATTTGGATCTAGTAAAACCTATATCCACTAAAGCACAATCATTAACCATATTGGAAAATTCCTCCATAGAATTTGTATTAGGGGCAGCTTCACTATGTCTTTCATTATCATTGAGGATAATGTTAAAATCCCATAGAGGAAGCAAAATTAATAAGAGAATTCCAAAGAAACCTCCAATCACATCTGTTGCAAGCAGCATAAACTAAAGAACCTTTCACATTAAAATGGAAATAAGAGATGGACACATTAACAACTTGATTAAGATCATCAATTATAGCTAAAGTAACATTATAAGACCAAAATAACCAAATTTTGTTAGTTGTATTAGAAAAATAATTTCTAAAACCAAGCATTCTACTCACATGAACAATATTACTAACATTAATCATGGGTTCAAGAATAACCAGAAAATCCAAATTATGAATTCTAGACAAATTACAAATCCTATTCTTAGTTGAGGGGGATCCAATCCCTCTAACATTCCAAATCATGAAATTAATCATTATGAAAAGATAAGGATTTAGTCAAAGATTTAGCAGCTTTTCCATTTTTGGTATTTTTATTTTTATTTTTCATATTTTTATATCTAGTATTGTAAGCAGAGTTAAAAATTTTACCCTTTTCCAAAACTTCACTGAAAGAGGAGTCCACACAAGCCAAGGAATTATTGGGAGATAATTCTTCAAGTTCAAGTTCAAGTACCAGTTCCCCCTCCTCTAATTCCTTTTCCTCCATGACATAGGCATTTTTCGGTATAGCAACAGATTTTCCATTGGTTCCAAAACCCTCCTTCATCTACAAAGACTCATAAGAACCTTTAGCCGAATTATTTAAATCAAACATAACATCAGTAGATTCCTGATAATCAATATCAGTAGTAGTAGTATGATCCAAGATAGAAAATTTATTGAAAAGAGTAGTTTTTGGCACTTCTTTATAAAGGACAATATCCCATTGCTTATTTTCATAACATCTTCCTTTAAAACTTCCATCATATCCTTTGAAACAGCCTTCCAAACTATTTTCATAGCTTTTGCTTCCTGAATTTTTCCTTGTGTAGGTAAATCCTACATAACCGGATGCTCCACTTTTCCCCACTATTTTCTCGATTAACATTATTCTGAGCCTTTATTTTCAAAGAAGGGTTAAGGATAAAATAGTTACTAGTATCATGGCCATGCAATTTACAGTGAGTACAAAAAATAGGAAAATTTTCTATTTCGACTTTTTGAGTATAACCATTAATTTCTGTTCCCAGCCATATTTCCTTGGGCCAACCTTTCGTGATATCCATTTCAACTAGTATTCTAGCCACCGAAGGGCGAGATCTATTAGCCGTAGTCTGATCCACTTGTAAAGGTATACCAAAAATAGACCCAATCGCTTGTAGAACAGTATGATTATAAAAATGCATACGCATATTAGGTAGAGAAATCCAAACCGGGCAAATAGGAGATTCAGAATTTATATCAAAATAAGGAGACCATTTCAGAAGTCTCATTTGAAAATTTCTAACATAGTACGATCTCCTAAAAAAGACTCTTGTATAGCCAGTATCATTCGAAAGATTAATAAAAACATGACGAGGGTCTAAAAGGCTAACAGTGAAAGAGCCTGAAAGCTTCAAACTATGAAAAAAAACCATGAATATCATCCATAGCAGGTCTCTTAAACGCAAATTTTCCCACAAGAGCATATTTAAAAGGTTCTGCATGTTTTAAAATATCCTCATCCGAAACCAAAATAGCAGGTAAACCCTTAAAAGAAGATGTAGAAATTTTTAAACCCGAATTTTCCTTCTCAGAAACCCCAGATAAAACTTCTTTGAAAGATTTAGGAAACAATTTTCTAATCGAAGTTTTAGGGTTAGAAACCATACTCATAGATTTCTCCATATTTTTCCCACCATCTAATTCTAAAAGCATAGATTTCTCTTTTTCCAACTCGTTGTTCCGATCATCATCCTTTTCGAAGATCCGAGAAGGATCTAACTCACAGTCGGTTTCCATGAAACCCTAGCCGGGACAGATACCAAGGAAAACACCAAAAACCAAAACAAAATAGTTAGTATATACAAAGATCTAAAGGAAAAACACTATGATACACGAGATCAAGCAAGATCTCAAGCGAAACCACTCCAGATCACAACAGAAACGAAATTGCCTCAAAATCTCCTCAGGTCGCATTAACGTCTTTTTGTCGCTTCTCAAACATAACATAATATAACATAACATGACATAACATAACATAACATAATGAATATGACTCAACCAAGCATTATCTAAAATAGGGTAAATAATTTTTGAATCTAACAAATGAAGAATCTCTTTTTTAACTACTTCTTTCATAAAAGAGTTCATCCTCCTTTGAGGAACATCTATTAGAAAGGAATTGTCCTTCATCAAAATTTTGTGCATGCACAAGGATGGACTTATTCCCATGATATTTGCTATGGTCCAACAAAAACTTATACTCACTAAGGACCCTAATCAACTTACCCTCTGGGACTTTTTCTAATTCAATGAATATGATCATAATTTATGTTAACTCTTCTCCTAAAAAGGCATACTTCAAATGGGTAGGTAATGTTTTTAATTCTAACATGGAAGCCTCAATAATAGATGGTTTCAATGGCTTTCTATGAGATGAGGTGTCAAGAACTTCAAACATATCCCTAAAAATTATAGGGGCTTTACAAATATTTTGAATATAATTTCTACCTCCCTCTTTTTTATTATCCTCACATAAATCACTATCCAAAGAACTATCCAAAATTAAATCCTCCACATAATCTCTTACATAATAATCACCTATGTCAACTCTATGACAATCCACATTTTGGTTACTATGAAATTTCATTGACTTTGAGATATTAAAAGTAACTTTATGATCTGTAACTCTCATAATCAATTCACCATTTTACATATCTATCATGACCCTACTTGTAGCTAGGAAAGGTCTACCTAAGATAATAGGTATAGGCCTATCTTCTTCAATATATAGGACAACAAAATTAACATTAAAGATAAACCTTATCTACCTTAACAAATACATCCTCTATTACCCCCTCTAGATGGGTAAATGAACGGTCTGTTAAATAAAGGATAACAATGGTAGGTTGTTCTTCTCCTAGATCAAGTTTTTTAAATATGGATAAGGGCCTTAAATTGATGCTAGCTTTTTATATGCACTAAGGACCCTAATCCACTTAGCCCCTTAAATTTCTTTTAATTAAGTGGACAATACCATGGGTAAGGTTGACTCTTCTGTTAAAAGGACATACTTCAAATAGAAAGTTTGGGCTTTTATTTCTAACACAAATTCCTCAATACCAAATGGTTTCAATGGCTTTCCAATGGATGAGGTGTCAAGCACTTCAAACCTATCCCTAAAAATTCTAGGGGCTTGACAAATCATGTCAACAGAATTTTTAACTCCCTCTCTAATGTAATCCTAACACAAAGCACTATCAATTGAATTATCCAACAGTAAATCCTCTATACAATTATTTAAACAATCATCACCTAAGTCAACTCTATGATAATCCTCATTTTGATAACTAGAAAATTTCAAAAACTTTGAGATATTAAAGGTCACTTTCAAATGTTGCATCTCATAGTAGATTCACTTTTTTTGCATATCTATCATGGCCCTACTTGTAGCTAGGAAATGTTTACCTAAGGTAATCGATATCTTCCTATCTTCTTTAGTTTCTAGGACAATAAAATCTATAGAAAATTTAAACTTATTTGCCATAACAATCACATCCATTTTGATCCCCTTTGGATAGGCAAATGAACAGGTTGCTAACTGAAGGGTAATAGTGATAGGTTGGACTTATCCTAGATCAATCTTTAAATTTGGACAAGGGAATTAAAGCATTTCTAGTTCCTAAATTTTGTAGTGCTCGACAATAATTTTTTTTCTATGGCCAAAGGAATGGTAAAACTACCAGTTCTTGAGCTTTTGAAGAAGTATTTTCTACAGTATTGTACTACATTCCTCAATCAAATGGCCTATTATTCTCCTAATTTTATTTTCTTACTAAGGATGTCTTTTAAAAACTTAAGATTGGTGGAAATTTATTCTAAGGCCTTGAAAAATGGAATATTAATTGATTTCTTTTTAAAGGTTTCCAAAAACTTTGAGAACTACTTATTTAAATTTTGTTTTAACAATCATTCAGGAAATGTTGGTGTTGTCGTTTCTACTAACTCTCTAACATGTTTTTCTTTTTCTTTCTTAAGTTTAGGTGGTTCCTTAGATCGGGGGGCTTCTGCTGCTAGCTCTACCTCATATTGATATTTATTTTTAGTTACATTTTCTAGCCCTTTCCTAGTCCTCAATTGAATTGCTTTGCATTATTCTTTACCCTTCTCTTTAGGATTTATTCTAGTATTACAAGGTAAAGTTCCTTGGGTTTTATTGCTTAAAGACCCAACTAACTCTCCAACTTCATTTTTAATTTCACAACCCACAAGAGGCAGCAAGGAGCAAAACAAAGGCCACCCACAACATCCCAAAGAAACACAAAGGTAAACCAACCCAAAACAAACAGACCCAATATCAAGAAAAAGGGCAAAATTAAAAAGAAAATTTATTTATTTTTGGGTTTTTTTCATTTATGCTTACAACATTTTTGAAATAATCATTCTCAGTAATTTGGATAATATTTAAATCAAAGTTATCCTGTGAATTCACTTCTTGCACGTCAATTTCCTCCCCAGCTTCCCAATTAGTTGATGAATTGCCATCAGCTAACTAGTTACCTTGCATCACCTTATTGACCATTAATTTACAAGTGAGATGAGCTAATAAATCATCACTTGAAACAACAGAAATAGAAACATAAATAAGAGGAACTATAACATTCTTAGTTGCATGATCAATAATATCAGGGATAGAAGCACTATGATGACTGGGAGTATCCAAAGCATTACCAACCTCACCACTCTCAATAGGCTCGATGAAACCCATAGGGCTAACAACTTTATTGACCCTAGGATCCATAGGGTCATCAGAAATGGAAACTTAATCATCACAGACACTAACAATAGAACTAAAAGAAACAATGGGACTAGCTACCAGGTTTACCATGCAATTAGGCCCAAAAACCTCAGCAACACCCTCACTGATCCCATAAGAAGGAGCCATAGGCAAAGCAACAGATGAAGGATAATCTATCTCCTCAACATCACCATCAACCCCAATGTTACTATTGTTATTGTCCACCACAAATCCAGCATCAATCCAATGTTCCCCATTAACCATATTCTCAATTGAATTAATAGGAGTTAAAATAGGGATAAAATCATCCATAATTCTAATAATAGCCACAATTTCCACCACAACATTAACATTCCCATCAGTAGTAGGATGATTATCCAAAACAATCACCATAACACACAAAGAAAGGGAATGACATTTAGTATGCGAATGCTCAATCGATTTACATTGATCAAAGAAGGAAGGAAATTCCTCCATCACAATATGCTAATATAACAAAACTTTTCAAGCCCTAGCCACCTTTATCAGAATTTTTTTTAGTAATGTCAAGCTAGACTAAAACATGCACTACAGCAAGATAGGAGCCAACAGAGGTCGCATGATCCACCTTAAGTAGATGACCAAATAAAAAACCCAGACTGTGCAAAATATGGGGGAAAAAACAGGATGCAAGTAAGTTAATGATATCCAAATAGGTATGACAGGGGACTCCACACCAATATCTAAAAGAGGATACCATTTGTTCAACTTCATATAACAACTGCTAATAAAGTAGGATCTATGAGAAAAAATGCTGCTACAGTTTAGGTCATTCACCAACATAATTAACACATGCGAATGATCTAATAAAGTTATAGAGAAAGTACCATTAAGCTTAAGAGTAAAGAAAATTTTTTGACTAGAGTCGAGTCTCAAACGGTGAGAGGGAAAGAAACCAACCAACGTGAATTATAGAGGAGCCACAAGCATGAGAACTTCTTTATCTAAAATCCAAATGGAAGGAAATCCATGATAATTAAGATCAAGAAAACATGCATCAGTGGGCAGACCATAGAGGGCACCAAAAAAAGAATGAGATTTTATTGACCCATCCAAAAAATAAGGGTCGAACCAGTAATTCACTAGCATTCCAGCCACAATGGCCGAAGTTAGCAACCAGGAAGAAAAACAAAAAAACCAAAAGGAGAAGGTGGAAGAACATCCATTAGAGTGCCAACATGCTAGGAGGCGACCAAAGTCGCAGAGGATTCCTAGCAAGGACCAACACAAAAGGATGAGGGGGATGTAGTTATTTTATTTATGCTTGCTGGAGTTTGAAGGAAGGGCTTTGAGGATGAATCTTTCCCACGATTCATAAATTGATTCACTATCTAACTAGGTAAAATAAGTGATGTCATTTTTAAGTTTGATAGTTTTTTATAGTGAAAAATACTTAGCTAAAAACTTATGTTCTAGCTTATTCGAAGTTATTAAACCACATTTTAGCTTTATCCCCAAGTGAAAATGGAAACAATCTGAGCTAATAACATCATCACTAACACCATTATATTTAAATATTGCATAGATATCTAGGAAACTGAATATGTGTAAATTAAAGTCTTCTAAAGGTGCTCCCCCAAATTGAGAGTTTTGCACTATTTTAATAATGATAAGTTTCAATTCAAAAATATTTCCTTGTATGTTTAGCCTGTTTATACAGTGATAAATTAATACCCTCAATCACTAGGTTGGCATATTACCTTAGCGGTTTATGTTACTTATTTTCAGGTATTTATTCAGCCATTATGAATTTTTTTTGAAGTTTCTAATTTTGTAAATTTTCTAATATTCATTCAATTTAAGTATTAAACACTAATTCTACTAGTTGTTTAATACTATCATTGCAACACTAAGCAACATAATAGAAAATGTAAAATATTGAAAAGTAAAAGCCAATTAGATATCAAAGTAATGCTAAATAGGTAAAAATTTAAGCAGATAAAAACTAAAAAGAAAGTAGATTAAACTAATAATTATTTTAGTAATATAAAATGTAATGCAGGATAATAATTTCACTAATTTTGATCCCTGAAAATGCCGCCAAAAACTTGATGCCATTTGTGTGTTGTGTTTGCACCCACATGAGAATTTACTAATGTTTATATTCACTAATCAAATGTCATACAAATGTTAAAATTTTCTATGGTGTAAATCATATTTTAGAATGCAAGTGCACATTACCGTATCGAGTAATAAAATGATGAATAGAGAATCGATCCCATGAGGAACAATTATAAATATCCTATGTTTACTTTACTATTTTTTAATGGACTAATATATTTATCTAGTAAGTTAATAGAAAAGGTGTTGGAAGTTTAAAATTAAAAACTTCATTATATAGGAATAAAAGTTTTTAATTTTTGTAAAGTTCTGAATATATGAATCCTAAAATGAACATGCTTGCATTAGGAGGGTTACTACTTTTGGTTACTTTGGATCAGAGTAAATGTGCTCTTTATCTTTGTCTACCTCATTATAATATAAGATAGGATCCTTACAATTATATTATCTCCTTAAGACCCACAATTTATATATATATATATATATATATATATATATATATATATATATATATATATATATATATATATATATATATATATATATATATATATATATATATATATATATATATATATATAGGTCGCACTACATTTTAAATTCCCTAATTATTCTTTAATTCATTCATTGCGGCTATAAATCACACCATATTTTTAATTTATGTACAACCTATATATCAATAAATTGAAGCACGAAGAAGTTAAAAATAATGTGATTGAATAAATATTAAATCCTACTCTAAGCAATACATGCCTTTCAATTCATCAAAAATTCATAAAAGTTGATTAGCTACTCATTGAGGCGTTGAAACTCATAGTAAACACAATATACACTACAGGAAATTTAGCCAATACCGACGGCTTCGACCGGCGGTTGTCTAGCCGCCGGTACTAACGGTAGTTTATCCAGCGGTTTGGCCGCCGATGAATACTGGCGGCCCAACCGGCCATTATGGAAGCTTATGCCACCGGCAATAGCGGCGTTCACAAAACCGTCGGGTAAACCGTTGGCTTTAAAAGTTACCAGTGCTGTAACGGCGGTGAAAACTATTGGTGTTAAGTGATTTGAACCGCCAGAGCGCCATCGGTAAAAGCCCTAAAATAAACCAGCCCGAGCCTAACATTTCATTTCATCTCCTCACCTCTCTCTCTCTCTCTCTCTTCAGCTACGCTCGTTCCTCTCCTCTGCACGCCTTCTCGCATGACCGACCTATATCCGGCCGCCGAAGAGGTGTCTCCGGCCGCTGACGATTACACCGGCCGCCCACGAACTCCCCACTATAAGGCCGCCTGTCTCCGACGTCAAACTTGTAGTGTTTGCCGCCATCAGTTGCCTCTACTCACTGCCTCCAGTAAGAGTAGGTTGTCACCTACGATAATTGAAGGTATCTTGGTGTATGTTTTTTGCTTTTATTATGTATGTTCTCATTAGACATTTGCAAGAGAATGAACCTTGGTGTTTATGCTTTTGCTTTTGTTATGGATGTTCTCACTAGACATTGTTAAGAGAATGTATCTTGGTGTATACTTTTTTCTTTTGTTATGGATATTCTCACTAGACATTTGCATTAGAAGGTATCTTGGTGTATGCTTTTTGCTTTTGTTATAGATGTTCTCATTAGACATTTGCAAGAGAAGGTATCTCAATGTTTTCTTTTTTGCTTTTGTTATGGATGTTCTAACTAGACATTTGCAAGAGAATGAACCTTGGTGTATGCTTTTGCTTTTGTTTTGGATGTTCTCTCTAGACATTTGCAATAGAATCTATCTTGGTGTATGCTTTTAATTTTCCTTTGCTATTGGTGTTCTCACTAGACATTTGCAAGAAAATGAATCTTGGTGTATGATTTTTGCTTTAGTTATGAATGTTCTAACTAGACATTTGCAAGAAAATGTACCTTGGTGTATGCTTTTTTGCTTTTGTTATGGATGTTCTCACTAGACATTTGCAAGAGAATGTACCTTACTTGGTGTATGCTTTTTGCTTTTGTTATGGATGTACTCACTAGACATTTACAAGAGAATGTATTTTGGTGTATGCTTTTTTGCTTTAGTTATGGATATTCTCACTAAACATTTGCAAGAGAATGTACCTTGGTGTATGCTTTTTGTTGAGGGTATTTCTCTTATTAAAAATAGTAGAGAGAGAGTTAAAGGTAAACTTGAATTATGTTGGTCAACCTTATAGTTTAAAGTTTTTTGCATAAGTAGATCTAAAACTTAATATATCGAGTATAATTTTAATAATAATAGACCTAGTTGAAGGACTGTAACTTTGGGCGATGAATTCATTACTAAAAGTACAAGTTTTAAATATCTTTGATCTATTTATGGTGAAATAGATGGGGATATTATCTGTAGAATTCAAGTTGGATGGTGGAAGTAGAATTCAAGTTGGATGGGGATATTATACTAGTTGGTGAGACTAGAGAGGGAGTTGAAGGTAAACTCGAATTATGGAGGTCAATTTTAGAGTCTAAAGTTGATTGACGCCGCCGGTAATTAACTATAACCGCCGATATTTTTAGGTTACCAACCGACGGTATCAGCCGGTTGTCCGGTGACACGCTGGCGGGCTTACCGCCGACAATTCCTCTGGTTGTAACTGCCGGTATGCCACCGGTAAACTGTGTCGGTGGCTTACTGGCGATTAGCGACGGTATTTTGACCGACGGTGTAACGGCCGGACAGCCGCCGGTAAAATACCAGCGATAACCAGCAGCCAAAACGACGGTTTACCGTCGGTGGAAAAAACTGCCGGAAATACGCCGCCGGTAATGGTTTCCGACTCCGTTTTTTCCAGCGGTCTAGGAACAGCCGAAAAGCTTCCAGTTTGTTTTTAAACACTGGAAAATAGTACTTAATTGCTGGTCCAGGCTGCTGGTAACCGATGAATTTCCTATAGTGATACAAAACAAATAATTTATTATACAAAATAATTTATAAGTACAAACACATGATATAATTTAAAATAAGAGAAAATAAAGTTAAAAAATGACCCAGAAGTATTACTACAATCCTTTGCTCACTCCTTTATTTTGCTCCACTCCAATACAACACTCAGGTAAGAAAAAAAAGATGCACACTCCCCTATGCAACTCTCACACATGCTCAGAAAATCACCACATGAATCCTCCTAGTTGCCAACCTCTCTACACAAGGAATAAGGTTGAACTAGCGCTGCAGAACTAGCTTGGTGGCACTATGATGCTATTGAACTAGTGTGTTGGTTCCCTATTATCTATTTTGGTTCACTAGTTCAACTGACTTTCATTGCGGTGATTGATGGTTTGGTGCTGTGGCACTTCGATTTTGCTCTGGCTCTGAGTTACTTACTAGATAGCACCTCGGCATTAAGCTCTCCAGCAATAATTGGTAAGCTCTCTACTACGACATTGAAGGTTTGGTGTTGTGGTGCTGAATTGAGTTTTGGAGATACGTCACTAGTCCAATTTCTTTTGATTTTCTTATAATTTCATGCACAAAATACAAGGATTATAATATCAAAATAACATAATCATAGGAAAAAAATAATAATTTTATCTTATTAATAAGTATTCCTTGATGGATAGAGATGGAAATACATGAAGCCAATGAAAGTATGATAAGTTAAGGTTATGAAGGCCACTTGAAGCAGAAGTATTAGTTCATCACTGAAAATGGACGTTTCATATGAACATAAGTTGGTTGAAGGATGGCATTATAAGGTATTGGAGGCAGCGGACAGTGCGGGCGGGCAGCCGGGCGGGCAGCCAGGCGGCTTCATTTTTTTAATAATTTTTATTAAATTTCCCGTGGCTATGGTTGCCTGAAAACTGCCAGAAATATTTACCGATTGAAATAAACCGCTGGTTTTAGTTTCCTATGCGGTATATACCGGAGAATATACCGGAGAAAAAAAATGTCAAAAAGCCGTCAAAAATCTCATTACCGCTAGAAATTTGCTCAGTTCCATCGGAAGAAGCGGCGGTAACAGCGGATTTTCCTATAGTGTTATATTATTTTTTGACTATTTTCATAAGTTTTAGAATTCAAAATTTTAAGATATTAGAGGATTTATAAAAATTTATATTTAAAAATTTATGATTTTTGATCATAAATATTATAGTATTTAATTTATAAAATTTAATAAAATTCTTTTATATATAAACTTTCATACTCATTTTGTTCTCCTCCATGCCATTAACTTTTGGAGAAACTTAATAATGATAAGCCATAGAGCCACTGTGGTTCACCGGTATAGTCGAGAATTTTACAACTTTATTTAATTTTGATTATATAAAACTAAATGATATAAATTTCTCCCATCCGCATAATTTAAACTATTACTTTTTTAAAACCATATTTAATTCTGATTAATTTGTACATATTTATCTTTATTTTTTGTTCAATTTCAACAGATTTTTAGTGCCTTTTTAATATATTGTATTTTTTAAACTACTTGTTTTAATTAGCTTCGCTATTTTTTTCTCTTTTTTCATGGAAAACGTTACAGGGTCCAATTTTGATTTGAATTGAATTAGTGGGTTTTCTTCCACATAGCTTCAACACCAAAAACATTTTTCTTATTATTAAGCACTTACTATTATGTATTCATTTTATGTGGTGATGAGTATATATATGTTTTATTCATCTCTTAAATCCATGCAATTCATTGTATGTGAAAGTTTTATCTTTTTATTTTTAATTATCAGATTCCTAACAAACTTTGCTTAGACAAAAGAGTTGTCTACTTCCATACAATTGCAACTTGGTGTTTCAATTTTCCATAAGGATAGTGTACGAGAGGCCATAATTCATACAACAATTTCCTTACAGCTATTCTATTATATGTAAAACAGCCCGTAAGAAAGAGTTAATCACCAATCTCAATTAACGTCTAATGGAAATATCTTAAATTTTTTTCTTTTAATTTTGAACAAGAATTTAATCAGCACTCTTAATTGGCCACCATTATTGTTTTCGGCTGGACTCCATACAAAAATATATTGATTTGTACGTAGAAAATCTACATATATTTTCTTCTCTTCATCTAAGAGAAGCGATCAAATTTGAACCATTCTTAAAGGGTGCTCATCTAATAGAGAGACACAAGTATGGTCTTTTCTAGGGAAAGCCCTCAAAGGAATATCCTCATTCTGGAGGTCAAAATCCTTGATTCTTAAGGTAGCTATTGGGCATGGTTAAGCCTACCTAAGATAACAAGATTGTGCTACTTATTGATCTCCTTGCACTATATCAATTCTGTTAAGAGAGTTGTTATTTGCATGTTTTACATTCTTGCAACTTGTATAGTTTTTTATGATTCCAAATATTATTGTTTTAAGTATTATATTCTCCTAACACTTTTTGGAAGAATTGTTTTTGCTCTTGTGTGAACTAACATTTCGGGATAATCATACTCCAGACTACTGAGGACTTCAAATCAAATTCAGCACACCATAGCTTGTAAATTAAAGTCTATATTTTTCATTCTATTGAGTTTGAGAGATTGTGATTGTAATTGAGTAACTTAGCGCACACACACACACACACTTGGGGAGATCTTTAAAAAATCATACTGATTGTACGGAACGAACCAAGTTCATACAGGATGATCAGGTCAGTTGTCCACTCGGAAGAGCAATGGAACGAACAGGAAGTGAGAAAATTTTTCTAAGTCCTGATCGTCCAGACAAATTCTCATATTTATCCTAGGACGATGTGCTATGGATTCTCACTTTGAACTATTCATCCAGACAAAGTTTACCATTCGTTCCTAGACGATGGGCTCTGAATTTCTCACTTTGTACTGATCGTCCGGACGAAGTGTAAAATTTGTCACAGGATGATTGGCTCTGGATTCTCACTTTGTGCGGATAGTCTAGACGATTCATCCTGTTCATATCAGGATGAAGTTCTCTGGACAAATGACATGAACTATCGTCCAGACGAACACTCATCTTCGTCACAGGACGATGTCCTTTATTCCTTCAAAATTTGAGACTATCCTGTAATTTCGTCCGAAGGAACCCTTGATATAATTGTTCGTCCCAAGAGGAACTTAGTTCGTACGGGACGATGATCGGGTATGAAGTCAGTTTGTACCAATATATATAGGGTTCGTATGCAACTTTTTTTATAATATTCGTACAGGACGATCTGACGATCGTCCGGGACGATCAATTGTGGACAGACTTGAAAATCAGCAGTTTTTGGACGGTTTTTCATGTCTTTCCTATATAAGGTCTTTTTTTTTTTTGAAAAGAACCCGAAGCTAATGAATTAAAAAAGGAAAAGAAACTACAAGCATGATTCCTCCTTCAAAATTTTAAAGAATGAAGGAGGAATCTTATTCTGTAAGCAATCTATCCACTCAAAGCTACTACCAAGAGCATAGTTAGCACAATAATTTGCTAACTTATTGCAATCTCTACTAATTCCATTAAAAAAGACAAAATTAAAGCTTAATAGAAATTCCATACCATCGTCTTTGAACCTTACTATTTTCCAAGCATTTTTGAAGTAGGATATGATATTTGAATTGTCCCCTTCTATGATAATTCCTTTGTATTTGAACATCCAATCTTATATTTCCTCCTATAGAGAATGAATGGCAAGCATTTCCAATTGAGCTATATCATAATGTTGAAGAGATTTCCCATAAGCAAATAAGAATCTTCCATAACTATCACGAAATACAGCAGCAATTCCATCTTTGTATGAGGAAAAAAGAGATGCATCAACGTTAACTTTTAGCCAATTAGGTGGAGGAGGATGCCAAGTTTTAGACAGTCTTGCCGACTGATTAACATCCCAAAAGCCCAAGTTGAATTGATTAAATTTCAGAGAAACCATGGATTGGCAAATAGCATTAGAAGGTAAGTAAGTTGAATTGTCTTCAACTCCATCATGAATAAACTTGTTTCTACTTTTCCAAGCAAGAAACACTATATTACAATATAAGCTCACCAATCCTTTCTTCGTAATGTTGGATTCAATCCAGTTAATACACTGATTCTTTACTTCAAATGATGGAATGTAGAAACCCCAATTATTTAAAATCTGGATTATTTCCCTCAATTTGCTGCAGCCACAGATTATGTGTTCTACAGCTTCTCTAGCATCACATCCCCTTGGACAATTTGAATTCTGGATTAATCCTCTGTAGCAAAGAAATTGGAGAGTTGGTATTGCATTTTTGTTCAACCTCCACCAGAAAAACTCCACCCTATTGTTCAGATTAGCTTTTTTTATCCATCTCCATTTTAAATCATCTTCTAATTGTTCAACTTCGGCTTTACAGATTAATCCTAGAATTGTCAATCCAGAATTCTGTTTTATCAATTCCAGATTGTCTTCTAAGCTCTCATGTTTGATATCAATTTGTTTTATTAAATTGATTAGATCATTGCCAAAGTATTTGTTTAATTTTATATCATTCCACTGGTTATTCAGAATGAGTTCTTTGACCCGAACCGAGCTACCATCATGTGGCGTAACAAATGTTGGCCATTTGTTTATAGATTTGTCCATAATCCATGTGTCTTCGAAAGCATCTACTGATTCTCCATTAGCTATCTTCCATCTTACAATTGGTTTTAGCATTTTAAGCCCTTCTTTCAGTAGTTTAAAAGCTGTGGATATACAACAACTGAATATCATGTTTCTAGTTTTTCACCATATTTGAAGCCATGATCAGATGTAACAAGGAATGCTTATTATTTATGAATCTCCATGCAATTCTAGCTCTCAAAGCCGGAGTTTTAGAAATGTTAGAGTGTAAACCACGTCCTCCAATTTCTACTGGTTTACACAAATCTGGCCAGCTTATGTAATGCAATCCTTTTCTGCCATTCTTCTTGTTCCAGATGAAATTTTTACAAATTCTTTCAAGTTCTTCCAGTAACATTTTTGGCATTAAAGAATGAGTAGCATGATAAGAAGGAAGAGCTAATAAAACTGATTTTACCAAAGTAATTTTCCCAGGAATAGATAAGTTTTTATTCCCCCATTGATTGAGTTTCCTCATGGATTTGTCAATGATGAATTGGAAATCATCCCTTCTAACTCTTCTTAGTGCCAACTTTATCCCAAGATAATTGAACTCCTTCACTTGTTTAAAACCCATGATGTTTGATATTCTTCTTTTATTTCTTCTCTTTACATGCTTCCCAAATAAACACATTGATTTTTCATAATTAATTTTTTGTCCTGTCCATTCACAGAACTTGTGAAGAATTTGCTTTACTTCCACCACTTCTTTTCTATTAGCTTTAGAAAACATGACCACGTCATCAGCATATAATAAATGGGAAATTCTAGGACCATTCGAATTTACCTTGATACCACATGAGCTTTGATGAAATGCATTGGATAGGAGTTGAGAGCATAGAATAAAAAGGATGGGGGATAATGGACATCCTTGTCGAAAACCACTTCTAGCTAAAATCCAATTTGTGCACTTTCCATTGATGATGATAGAGAATTTGGGATCTTCTACACAATCCAGGATTAGTTTAGAAAATCTGAGAGGAAAGTTGAAGTACTCTAATACCTTCTTAAGAGAAGACCAAGCCATGGAATCATAAGCTTGTTCCATATCCACTTTGAATGAAACAAAGCCTTTGGAAGCTTTAGAAACCCGGAGCTTATGAAAAACTTCTTGAGCCACTAAGATATGATCGGATAGAGATCTCCCTTTGATGAAAGCCGCTTGCTCCATAGAAATAAGATTTGGAATTACCAAGTTTATTCTATTCAAAATTATTCTTGCCACCACTTTGTAGACTGTATTGCATTGACTTATAGGTCTATAGTTAGAAGGAAGAATGGGGTTATCCACCTTTGGAATTAAAACAATAAGCATTTATTTCCAATCTTTATCAAGTTCTCCATGTTTGAAAAAGAAGTTTATTGCTTTCCAGAGATCTTCTTTGATTATTCCCCAATAGACTTTTAAGAATGAATGGGATATTCCATCATTGCCCGGGGAAGTATTCCCTTCTAGCTGCTGTACAACCTCTTCCACTTCATTCATAGATAAATCTAATTCAAGACCGTTCTTTTCAGAAGAATTCAAAGAAGTGAAGTTTGTTGGCCATCCTTCCAGATTGCTTTTTCTAGCTTCCCATTTCTTTTGAAAGAACCGTGTAAAGACCTCCTCTATTTGGCTTTGTTCTTCAACTAACCTTCCTTCTTCATCTTTGACCTTGATAATTCTATTAGCATTCCTTCTAGCACTTGCATAAGAATGAAAAATTTTTGAATTTCCATCCCCTTCAGATAACCATTTGACTTTGTCCCTTTGTTTCCACCACAAATTAAGCCTAGCCATAGTAGCATTAAGTTCCAAAACTTTGGTTTTGAGGTTCCATTGATCTTGCTCCGATAGACTCCCTAAAGAAGTCTCTTTTTCTTGCATTGTCGTGATTTCCTGGATGAGTGCATGTTTCAAATAATTCAACTCTTTGTGTTTAGCTTTGCTCCAAAAGAATAATGATTTTAAGGACCTTTTAAATTTTTTGGTGATAACTTGAGATAAGCTTCCTTGAAAATTCTTGTTCCATTCCTTCCTTACTATTCCATAGGAAGGTTGGTATGAAGCCCAACAATTTTCAAATTTGATCAACTTGTTAGGAATAGTGTTGAAGTTCTTGAATTGTAAAAGAATTGGACAATGGTCCGATGCTACTCTTTCCAAGTGTCTTTCTATCAATTGAATTGGAGAAGTCAATGCAATGGTGTTAACAAAACACCTATCCAATCTTTCAAGGATTCTAGCCATTCCAATTTTGTTATTGCACCAAGTGAATTTAGGGCCTATAAACCCAATTTCATGTAAATCATTATTGATTAAGCATTCCTCCATTTCCCTTGATCCTTGGGAATAAATGAATCTTCTTCCTCCCAATTTATCTTCCTTTCTCAATAAGCAATTAAAATCTCCCCCAATGATCATTGGTTGATCACTCTTGGAATACATATCTAGCATATTCCACAATTCCCTCCTTTTTAGCACATCTGTACTCCCATAGATTGTAGCAACCTTCCACTTCTCATTATTAATAACATTCAGATCTCCGATCACCATCTATGAGGATGAATCTTCCACCATAAACAAAGTTGTATCAGTGTTCCATAGAAGTATAATTCCTCCTGAAAGCCCATTGGACGGGACATAAAAATTGTCCCAATTGCTTCCAATCATTTCATCAACAATACTTCTATCAATTTCAGAAAGTTTAGTTTCAACTAAACCAATAAAACAAACGCCATTATTTTTTACAAACTCTTTTAAATAGAGGGAAGCATTCCTCTTCCTTGCTCCCCTACAATTCCAAAATGCAATTGTATACATTTAAAAAAGATTGAGAGGATTGCTCCCCATAGTACCTTTCCCTTCCATCTCCAATCTCCGACTTCTAGTAGAAAATTTGATTGGTCCCAATTCCTTTAGCTGCTTGGATTTTTTCTTCTTGCTGTTGACTGCAGATTCCACATTCACAATGATTCCATTACCGTCTTTTTCTGTTGATTCAGCATTAATCTCTTCTGGTTCATGGATAATAACTTTCTTCTCAGGTACTTTACTAATTTCTATAGAAGTTCTACTACCGTTCATGTCAACTTCTAAAATATCTTGGTTTATTTCTCCTTCCTCCATGTCTGCTAATGCTTGAAACTTATTTTGTTCAACCAACGTTCCAGATTTAACTATAGAATCTCCTTCTTTAGCAATTGTTTCAGCAACTTCTTGATTATCCTGGTTCTGTTTAGCACTAGTGTTAACTTCTGGAGCTATATTCCCAATGGCAACATATTGTTTTGATGGATTTATAGAACTTCCCTTTTCAAAATGATTTGCAGATTTGTTATTCTAGTTTTTTTAACAAATTTTCTCCCATGGTTCACTATCATCCAAGGACCATATTCTTCCTTCTCCACAGATATTTCTCCAGCCTCCTCATTCTTATCTGTGTTGTAATTAAAAGTATCATTCACTGGTTGATTTGATGTCTTCATGTGGAAGTTGTTTGGACAGATCTCTTTTAAATGGCCAATCTTTCCACAATCAAAGCATAGATTGGGAAGTCTTTCATACTCAATTTTCTGAAAAAATCTGTTTTCTTCTCCTTCAACGCAAACTCCTGTCGGATGTTTGGCATCTAGATCAATTCGAACACAAACACGTCCGAATTCCCTTCTTGACCATTGGAACATATTACCATCTACTAGGATAGGTTTTCCCACCATTGAAGCTATACGACATATATTCAATTCGTCCCAACAAAATAGAGGTAAATTCGGTAATCTGATCCATATAGGAGCTGAGAGTCCTTTTAGAGAATTAGGATCAAACCTTTGAGACCATCTATCCATTCCAACTATATTGCCATTCACGAAGCAAGGTCCATTGGTGAGAACTGCTTCCATATGTTCTTCTTCAAAAAAAGAACATAAGATCCATCCTTTTCCCAAAACAGTGATATGAAATTTTCCATATTGTTCCCATTGTCTCCTCAATTCAGAGCTAATTGAAGAGAGAGGGGCATCTCCTCCGAAAATTTTTACTACCAGTGATTTGTTCAATTTTTTGGAATTTTCAGCAGCTTTCTCCACATGAATTTTCACAGTTTTGCCATCTTCAGCAATGCAATTACCAAAGTCCAAATCTGATACTTTTATGTTTTTACTTTTAGACCAAACATTCGAATAAGAACCTGAGTTAGTTCTTTTGGGCAATTCTTCATACATCTCATGACAGTTTGCAAGATCCCCGTCAGAACATACACGGACTTCATCCAGATCTGACTTATTCTTATTTACAAGCTCTGTTTCGCCTTCCTTCATATCAGACAGAACCATATTTTTTACTTCCATAGCTTCCTTCAACAGATTGATGAAATTACCTCTATCTTCATTATGCAGCACTTCTTCCATGTTATTTATTGTCTGATACAACTCTAGTCACCATAGAGTTATTCTTCTCGTTAAAAACCTTTGATGGCCATACTGTCTTCTCCAGAGTTTCTTCCATGATTTTTCCTTTCCCCTTGCCAGGGATTTCAATAACTTGTTTCTTCTTCAATTGACCTCCTTCATTAATGATTAATGGCTTGTTCACCATCGAAGCTGTTTTCAATCCCGTGAACACCAACGATCTTTCGTCTCCAAACGCCGGTGGTGACGATGAAACATCACGCGATCCTCCATAACTTAGTCGTCCAGTTGAGCGTCGATCCACCATGCCGGCGACAGCCGATAAAGGTCGACGACCGTTCGTCATCATTGAGCCGACGACGAAGCCGCGAAAATAGCACTTTCAAAATAACAGAATTTTGAAAACTCAGACTCTCTCTCTCACGCGATTAGATTCATTATCACGTCGTCATCACGCAAAAATCCTATATAAGGTCTACTTAAAACTATCTTGTAATTTTTTTTTCTATTGATCTTCATGTAAACTGAAGGGAGAGTAAAGGAGAGAGTGTGAGAAAGTGTTTGAAGGAGGATTCTTACTACTGCAGCATGAAGAATTCATTTGGTACTCAAAGGTAAGAATCTCCGATTGTGATTTTTTATTACTTTATTCTTTCCTCTCATCCTTCTAGATTTCTCGTGAGAAGATCTGTCAAGGAGATCCGATTCTCTGCCGACACTCGGAGAGTGTGAAAGGATGAAGGGTTCTCTGCCTACACTTGGAAAGTGTGAATAGTCGAAGGGTTCTTTTCCTACACTTAGAAAGTGTGAACAGCCGAAGGGTTCTTTGCCTAAACTTGGAAAGTGTGAACAGATGAAGGGTTCTCTACCCACACTTGAAGAGTATGAAAGGACAGATGGTTCTCTGACAACACTTGAAGAGTGTAAAAGGATGACGGTTCTCTGCCTCACCGGATAGTGGTGGAAGAGAGTTTTTGTAAAGGCTTATCCACCTTGCTATAGGTGCAAAAGGAGAGTCACTAGTGGTATTAGTGCAATACTCGGAGGGTGCCTCCGTGGAGTGGATGTACGTCGTTTTTGATCGAACTACTATAAATCTTGTGTCTTTTTATTTTTTGCTGCTTTTGTTTTTTACTTTACTTTATTGCTTAATTTGTGGTTGAAAAATCTTTTTTATAAAAATTCACTAAAGTTATTTTCGGTTTAAAATTTAAAAGAGGGATAATTTTTAAATTACCAATTCACCCCCTCTTGATTAGCCGCTAGGATATAAGCTTAGGTCTAACAATCTAATACTTATTGAACAAGTTTCAACAAGTGGTATCAGAGCTTTACTTAAAAATTATAAGTTTAGATTACTTTTTGATTAACATAGATGGCTATATTTGGAAACAGACATACATCTGAGGGGTTACTCTATAACTAGACCTCCATTGTTCGACAATATTCCTTTCGATTTTTGGAAAAAAATGCATGTCTACATTTTTACAGTCACTTGATTACCGTATGTGGATCTTAGTTCAGGAAAGGTATATAAAACCAATTAGACTAGTTGACGGAGTTAGAGTTGAAATATCATTTATGGACTGGACAATAAATGAACGTGACTTAGCACAACTAAACGCCAAATGCTTGAATAGTTTCTTTTGTGCTCTTAAATCAAAAGATTACATGCGGGTTTCTTCTTGCAAGAGTTGAAAGGACATATGGGATAGACTTTGTATAACTTATATGGGGACTAATGAAGTTAAGCAATCTAGACTTAAGATCTTGTTGCATGATTATGAATTGTTTTGCATGAAACCAAATGAGTCTATTTTTGATATATAGATAAGATTCATACAAATAGTCACCTCTTTACATGCATTGGGTAGGGAACTAACGAATGCTGAAATGGTAAATAAGATACTTTGTTGTTTGCCTACTGCTTATGATGCTAAAATTACTATAATTACAAAGTCTAAAGATCTAAACATTTACTCTATTGACAATCTTATTGGATCGCTAATTACTTACGAGCAAGGAGTTAGCCAAAGAAAGATTGATGTAAGTGAACCATGAAGGGAGAAGAACATAGCTTTGAAAGTGGAGGAGTCAGAGAGTA
The DNA here is from genome assembly GCA_022539455.1 of Dendrobium nobile. Classification (NCBI taxonomy): domain Eukaryota; kingdom Viridiplantae; phylum Streptophyta; class Magnoliopsida; order Asparagales; family Orchidaceae; genus Dendrobium; species Dendrobium nobile. The sequence continues at coordinate 30,190,505 of CM039727.1, forward strand.
AACACTCACAACCTGAGGATGAAGACGATATCACACTAATGATTAGATAATTCATAAGCTTTCTAAAGAGGAAGCAAAAGAGACGCCAACAATGGAATCGAGATAAATTTAATAAAAATGTAAAGGTTTCAAAAGATGTTATTTGTTATGAGTGCAGGAAACCTAGACATATTAAGTCAGACAGTCCAAAACTCAAAGCCACTCCTAGCAAGGAGAAGGTAGAGGAGAAACCAATTATGAAGAAGGGCAAGAGAAATTTCCAAAGAGCTTTCTGGGCGGACTGCTTCAGACTCGTCAGAGATGAAAAAAGAAGAGGAAGTCACTAATCTGTGCTTAATGGCCGATAGTCTTGATCAGTCAGATTAAGAAGAGGTATGTGACTTGACTTACAATAAACTTTTTGAAGTCTCTGAACACTGTGGGCTCCAAAAATTCGTACCCCGGCCTCCCCTACATAGGAGAGTTTTAACGATGTTCCGGGTCAAATTTTTAGAAGGCAGATTAACTTTGGGATAAAGCACTACCTAGAGATTTTGCCCTTAACTTTATGAGGACTTTAAAATCTGGTTCTAGGTTTCCCATTGGCGCAAGCACCTATGGTTAATTACCCCTCCCGATCATGAGAGAGTACTTTCGATTAAGGCTAGGCATTAAATAGGTACAAAATACCTAGCATATAATATCATCATGTAAATTTTTTTTTTTTATATTTCTTTTCTGGTTTTTTTTATTTTATATAAACATAAAGAGAAATGTTAAGAGAGTTCGATGTATGGTGTAATGATGATTTGTAGTTGGGTTTGGTAAGTAATAAGATGTGGCTTTGTGTAAACAGAGAAGTAGTGAGGTTGGTTTTGAATATAGAAGATGGAAGTGCAAGTGCTGTAGGAGGCTTTTGGGTGAGTTGGAGTTGGAGAACTTTGGATGTAATGGCTGAATAGAGTGGATCGGCTTGCTATAGTTGAGAGAGTGGTAGATGTGAGAGATAGTTGTGTAGCTGGGGTATGAGCTGAGAGGAGTTTGGGTTGCTGTTGTAGGAGATAAGAGCAGTATGGAATGGGTTGAGGTGAAGGCTGCAGTAAGAGTACTTGGGCCGTGAGAGGTTTTGGACTTGAGAACAGAGGATGGGAGAGATAAGGGGGTTTGGCTAAGGAGAAGCAGGGCTCGCCGATGTTGGGAGATGAGAGGTGGTAGAGGTAGTGAGAGTGGATATGGGGGCTCGGCTAAGAGTTTTCACAGCAAGGAGATGAGAGAATGAATTGTCGGCTTGAGCTGGGAGGCGACGAAAGAGAAAAATGGGAGACTCGGGCTTGAGAACAGGAGTGGAAGGACTTAGCATATATCTGAGGTAAAGATTGATACAGATTTTTTTATTAGGAATTTAATGGAAGCTAAGCGGTGAAGTCCATGCAAGGAAACACGTTGATGTGTGGCATGCAAGCTGTATTCATCTAGATAATAACATATGGCATCTCTAAGGTGATATAGATAGTGGAATAAAAATAGTATAATATAAAATATCTTAACAGTACAAATGAGTTTGTATTTATCTTGTTTGTACAAATTAGTATTTTGATGTTATTAGTTTAAATGGAATTATCCATCACGTGTGATTAAAAAAAAAAATAAGAGTAGAATTTGGAGATATATATATATATATATATATATATATTAACTAATATTTATAATAACAAGTTAACTATTAATTTTTATTTAAGTATATAAAGTTAAATTTAGATGATATGATTTACAAATCTAAGTATGAAATTTATGCAACATAATTGCATATTAGCTGATATTATAATTCTTAATTATTAGTTAAATATAAGCATTTATATTTACAAAATTTACTTAATACATAACATCTTTTATACATATACATATATAATATCAATTATTTTTTAATGCATATTTACCACTCATTAAAAATATATATATTTATTTACATGTTGTCATCGCCTCAAAAGTCGTCTAATTTTACATTTTCAATTTATGTGTCATCGCCTCGCAACTAAAGCCAAATTTTATATTTTCGCACACCGAATTTTATATTTTTCCCCATGCAAATATCTAAATAATATCGGTGTCATTTCTCGATGTTTTCGACGTTTAGAACATAATGGAAAAATTCATTTTGCAAGCGGACAACATTTAGGCAACGTTGAGTATGTCTGTAGTCCGTCGATTTCGATCGCTTTTGTTTAATTTCATTGCGCGGGATCTCTCTTTAGTTAAATTCGATGCTCTAAACTCATCGACGAAGCTTTTTTAAGAAGTAGATGCCATTTGGATAGTGTTTTGCTAGCGTCGCATCCACTAACACATTTTCGTTCGATCGAGTTGCATACGAATAACTTTTATTTGATATATTTGATGTCCTGAATGCATCGATATGATCCATTTTATAATCGAACAAAATTTTAATCATTTCATTATGATTGAGACACTTCGATCTTCATTATCAACGATGTATTGTTTCTCAACAATAATCGATCATTATCTCTTTTGCTTGTAGTGAATATGGCATATATACAGAGGTCAACAAACACATACATGATGCATATATGAAGTTAAAGAAAATGCATACTAGTCTGAATTTAGAATTTCTGGAATTACAAAAAGAACAAGAGATCCTTAGGAAAGATCATGCTTTAATTGATGACAACCACATGAAATTACTTGATGAGTATGACGACTTGAATAAAAATTATGAAAGTTTAAAATAATCCTATGTAGAACTTGAAAAAGAATTTAAAAATTTTAAGGATGAATCAGAGAGCAAAATTTATAGAATTAATTATACGAATCAAATTTTGGAAGATATGAATTCATTTTACAAATTGAAGATAAATGCTCTCGAGGAAAATAGGATACCCCCTAAACTTGAAGATTTCACTAATCCTATTTTGTATCCTAAATTTATACAATCCCTGAATAGACAGATGAATAGCAGAAGACTTAGGAATCCATTTCCAAAAGTTAAATGTAATAATTATGGATTATTTGGACATATAACATACACCTGTACTTTGAAGAAGAAAACTTATTTGGTGTGGAGACCTAAGATGCATAAACCTAGACATATGATACATGCATTTGATTATAAATTGCCAAAAGGAGAACCCAAACTTATTTGGGTTCCCAGGTCTAACGTTTGATAATTTTGCAGGGTCGCTCTCACACAAGACCACGTGAGAGCATCTGGTATCTGGACAGCAGTTGCTCAAAGTATATGACTGGAGATACTGCATAATTCATATCGCTGGAAGCCATAAGTGGAGGCAAGGTTACACTTGGATATAACACCATAAGAAAGGTGGTTGGGTCAGGAATGATTGAAAATTTTAAGAACTTTTTCATTGAAAATGTGTTATTTGTAGAAGGCTTAAAGCATAATTTGTTAAGTATTAGCCAGCTATGTGATAAAGGATACTGTGTAAATTTTTTTTCTATTTGTTACATATTAAGCCTAAATGGAAATGATGTTTTAAATGGTATAAGGGTAAATAATATGTATATTCTAGACTTGAATTGCATTAAAACTCCTACTGCATTTTATTTAAAAACTATTTCTAATGAGTCATGGTTTTGGCATATAAGACTTTGCCACTGTAGCATAAAAAACCTTAGGAGAATTACCCAAAAGAACCTAGTAAGAGGTATACTAAAACTAGACTTTATTAAAGACCATCTTTGTGATGCATGTCAATTAGGAAAATAGGTGAAGTCCTCTTTTCAGTCCAATAAGGATCTTTAAACTAGTAAACCGTAGGAGATTTTGCATATGGATCTTTTTGGACAAGTTGGAACTATAAGTCTAGGAGGAAAGATATACGAATTTGTGATTGTGGATGATTATTCTAGATTCACATGAGTTAGATTTCTATATCATAAGAGTGAATCATTTAAGGAATTTAGAAACTTTTTGACTTGGATTCAAAGGAAGCTAAGATGTGAAATTATGACTATTCAAAGTGATCATGGAGGAGAGTTTGAGAATAAAAAATTTGAGGCTTTTTGTAAAGAGAAAGGAATTGATCACAATTTTTCTGCACCTAAAACCCCTCAATAGAATGGGGTAGTTAAAAGGAAAAACAAAGCATTAATTGAAGCCGCCTGAGCTATGTTGGCAGGATACTCACTTCCTAAATATTTTTGGGCTGAGGCGATTAGCACTGCATGTTATGTTCTAAATAGGGTGAATGTGAGATCAAAAATAAATAAAATACCCTATGAGTTGCTAAAAGGAAGAACATCTAATTTATTACATTTGCATATTTTTAGATGTAAGGTGATTATTCATAATAATAGAAAATCTGTCTTAGAAAAATTTGATCCAAAATCAAATGAAGGTATTTTTATAGGATACTCAAGTGTTGGAAAATCTTTTAGAGTATTCAATAAAAGAAATTTGGTAATTGAAAAAATCACACATGTTGTATTTGGTGAATATGAAAATTCGAAAGAGCCAAATATTAAAGAAGATGAGATAGAGATTAACTCCAAAAAGATTGATAAAATAAATTTTGGAAGAAAATTTGGAAGAACATTTGGAGATTAAAAACTTTTTGCCTAGAAATTTGAGATTTTCTAAGAACCACCCAAAGGAATTGATTATAGGTGAACCTAGTGAGGGTGTAAGGACTAGGCATGAACTAAATAAAGAAGTCAATCATTAAGCCTTTATTTCAACCATAGAACCCACAAATTTTGATCAAGCACTTTCAGATGAATTTTGGATTTTGGCTATGTAAGAAGAGTTAAATCAATTTGTAAGAAATAAAGTTTGGGAATTAACTGCAAGGCCAAAGGATCAAAGTGTAGTTGGAACTAAGTGGGTTTTCAAGAACAAATTGAATGACTCAGGAGTAGTCATTAGAAATAAGGCTATATTGTTGGCTAAGGGGTATAATCAGATTGAAGGGATTGATTTTGAGGAGACTTTTGCCCCTGTAGCTAGATTTGAAGTAATTAGAGTTTTGTTAGCCTTTGCATATTTTAGAGAATTTAAATTATACCAAAAGGATGTTAAAAGTGCCTTTTTAAATGGGGTAATACAAGAGGATATTTTTGTAGAACAACATCCAGGCTTTGAAAATTCTAAACAGCCAAATCATGTTTTCAAACTAAAAAATGCATTATATGGATTGAAATAGGCACCTAGGGCTTGGTATGAGAGGTTGAGCACATTCCTACTTGAGAGATCTTTTGAAAAAGGGAGTGTGGATATAACCCTCTTTTTGAAGAAAATTAGAGAGGATATACTCATTGTACAAATTTATGTTGATGACATCATCTTTAGATCTTCAAATAAAAATCTTTGTGATAAATTTTTTAAAATAATGAGTAGTGAATTTGAGATGAGTCTAATGAGAGATTTAAGTTACTTTCTAGGCTTTAGCATTAAGCAAATTAAGGAGGGTACATTTCTTAGTCAGTCAAAATATATTAAGGACATCCTCAAAAAGTATAAAATGGATAATACTAAACCTGTTAGTACACCTATGAGTTCCTCAGTTCAGTTGGATAAGGACCCTAAGGAAAAATCTGTTAATCAAAAGAAATTTAGATGGATTATTGGATCTTTGCTTTACTTGACAACTAGCAGGCCCGATATCATGTTTAGTGTTTATTTATGTGCTAGATTTCAATCAGATCCTAAAGAATCACATTTGACAGTAGTAAAAAGGATTTTAAGATATCTGCTAGGAACTCAAAACTTAGGAATTTGGTGTCCTAAGTTTAGCTCTTCATTTGAAATAATTAGTTATTTAGATTCAGACTTTGCAGGTTATAGAGTTGATAGAAAGAGCACTTCTGGAATATGTCAGTTTATTGAAAATTCTTTAGTCTCTTGGACCCGTTGAAAATAAAATTTAGCAGCCCTATCTACTGTTGAAGCTGAATATATTGCATTCGAAAGTTGTGTGGCACAAATACTTTGGTTGAAATAATAGTTGATTTATTTAGGATTAACTATAGGCACTATTCCCATTTATTGTGATAACACTAGTGCTATTTGTATTTCTAAAAATCCTATTCAACATTCAAGAACCAAACATATAAATATCAGGCATCATTTCATAAGGGATCATGTATTCAAAGGAGAAATTGAACTAATTCATGTTTATATAGAAAATCAACTTGCAGATATTTTTATAAAACCACTAGCCTTTGATACTTTCAGTGCATTAAGAACAAGGCTTGGTGTGATCAATTTGAATGCTTAATTAAACTGATTCTACAACATTGGTGTGTGTTTTTCTATTTAGTATTTTTTTTGTGTATTTTTGAGTTTGTGATTTTTTCGTATTTTATGTCGTTTTTATTGTGTTTGTGTTTTATTTTTGAAAAATTCTCACATCTAGATTTTTGAATGCATGCTTCAAAATTAAGTGAAAATCGTCCACGACGAAAGTCATTTCGTACGGGACGAATTGTGTAGTGTATTAACTATCGGATTTGAATAGTTTGCATACAGTTTTTCAATTTTTATTTTACTAATCATCAATACGATCATGACGATCATCCAGATGATGTGTATTCAATCGTGCGTATGCGTGAAGGCAGTTATATGGATAAGATCAAATTAATTATCGTTGATCGTACGTACGAACCTTTGGTTAATCCATACGAACACGTGGCAATTCAAAGTGGGGGACGTTCCAAACTATCATAAAAATGATCTTAAATTTTCAATCGTCCTGGATGAACACCTGTTCGTCTGTACGATCGTCTTAGTCAAAAGTTTGTACGAAAGGATGCATCGTAACTTGTGTGAGTATGAAAACCGATTTTATTTTTGGACTCATTCGTTCATCCATATGAAATTTCATTCGTACATACGAACTCAAATTTGTACGGGTTGAAATTAATTTCTTCTATATGAAAACTCATTTTTTCTTTAAATAGAAGGGTTCTGAACTCAAATGTCATCACTTTAAACATCCCTTTCAAACCCCTATTCAACTAGATCTTCTCCATGGCTTGCTCTAGCAAAAGACAAAAGGTACTGGCTAAGGGACCACCCAAAAATTCTAGTGAAAACTTTCTATCCAAGGCTAATGAAGAGTCATTCCCTTGATTTGCTTTGCAAAAATCACTCCATCAAGAGTCCTTCTACAAGAGCAAATCAATTTTAAGGTAATGAATCTGTTTGGTTCCCCTCAATTTAGCCTCATTCTCACTCTTGTCAACTTCTACAACAAGGAGACCTTTCACTACTTTCTTGTGAACATGTCCTTTAACTCTGATCATTCTGTGATTAGATCCTATGTGTTTAAGAAGAAAATAGAAATTACTAAAGAGGATATGGGAATCTTTTTAAACTTAAGGACTCAAGGGATTAGAGCCCATACTTTGACTTCTTCCTTTGATTTTGACTGGTCTGCTATGAATGATGTTCTTAGAGGATATTGTGGGATAAGTCATATACCTTAAGTGTCAACTCTTAGTCAAAAAGCCCGTATCATCTAGCATGTTCTTCGTACCTCTATTATATCTAAAGCTGGTGATTGAGTAAACATTACTCCTCTTCTTTCTATAGTGACCTATCTGATTATGACTAGCCAGCCTATCGATGAAGCCCAATTGATCATTGATTACCTTTATGGACGTACTGATATTGGCCATGTCTCATACAAGAGAAAGAAAAATATTGCCTTAGGACATCTTGTGACCTATATTTTGAAAAAGAAATATGATCTATTTCATCCAGTTCAATATTTTGAAGAACCTCTCTACTTCAACGATGGATCTTTTCGAGCAATTTTCAATAAAGATGAACCACGTGAATAACATGTTATTAGTGACTCAGAGGAGGAACCTGCACCTGCACCTACACCTGCTGGTGAACCAAATTATTAAGATTTGGTTCACAGATTTGATCGTCTAGAGACTCATTTTGATCAACACTTTGATCAAATTAAAACTCATCTACAAATGTAGGATGCTCAGTACCATCAGGATATAAATTGGATGCGAGAGCAAATTAATGGTATAAACTCAAATATGACTATGATGAGCAGTTATTTTAATTTCTACAATCAGCAACCTCCTCCAAATCAGGGTCCTTCTAAGTGATCAATGTAATTCTTTATGCTTTTCAATATGATGTGATGTGTTGTTAGCAGTTATACTTTTATGTTATATTTTGTATTTTGTGTTTTATGTATTTTCAGATTGTTAATGTATTGATATCATTTCTACTGATTGTAATATTTTTCATCATGATATCAATATAAATTATCTTGTCTTGCTTTTTAATCTTGTTTTGAAATGTGTATTAGCGTATATGAAAATTCCTAAATTTTTGATCTTACAAGTGCTTTACCTTGAACTACAACACAAAATTGAATTCATTAGAAAATTAAAATTTTCTAAATTTAAGTTATGCTTATAACTTGATGTAATTAAGAATGTCATTCTCATGTCTCTTGTTAGACTAATTTAAATTTTCATATTATTATGGTAATTATGATGTTTTCTTATTTAGTATTTATATTATCAATATAAATATTATTATACTTATGAGAAATTTGAATTTTTTTTATAGCATTATACAATGCATTCTAACATGTGTGGAGGAAGTCGTATTAGATCCCCTTTGGGATCGAACATCTAGTGATTGAGATTCATGCTTCTCAAATTAAAGATTTTAAGATATAAATGATATCCGTTAAAGATGTTTGACCTTGCCGATATTGTTAGTTATGGTATTATATAATGTTATTTAAGTTGTTTGGAAGAGGTTGGATTAAATCCGCCTGGGACTAATTATCCAGTGATTGAGTTGTAATAAAGTATGCGTAGGTCTTGAATCAAGGATGTTAAAAGTAAGTGACACCCACCTAAGATGTTTGATCTATTTAAGGTTCTAAATTAAAGTATTATTTGATGTTTTTTATCTTATACGGAAGTGGTTGGATCGAATTTGTCTGGGACTTATCATCCAGTGATTAAGCTATAATAATGATTGCGTATTACCTGAATCAAGGATTTTATGATTAAATTTTACAGTATGTGTGAACTTAGTTAAAGAAGGAAATCATGTGACTAAAGAGGGAACAAAGATTTATTATATTAAATAATGTCATACTTCCCTGATATAACTCAGGGATAAAGAAGTTATAAACATGGGATATAAATGACACTCAACATTAAAGACACACATCACTTAACTAAGTAGTACTAATATCCTCTACTGATAGTACTTATGGAGATTCTCTACATTCAAGGTCCTAAGGAGCATCTTTCCCTAAGTATTCTTCAACTTGAAAGTTTCAAACTTCACCACGGCTGCCACAAAGTATGGAATATCCTAGAGAGGGGATAACTTATTACATTAGGGCATTTTCCTACCACCTTGACGCTACACAAAACTAAATCTCCAATCAAAATAAGTAAACGTTTAATCATTCGATTATAGTGATGGGCAATTCTTTGGTGATATGTAGAAACCTTAAGCATCGCCATATCTCTTACTTCTGAAAGGAGTTTTAGGTTATATCTAAGCTTTTCCTCATTGCCATTAGAGTCAAAAGTTTAAACTCTGTGACTTGGGACTCCAATGCGACGGGAATAATAACCTTTGTGCCAAAGAAGAGATTGTATGGGGTTTCTTGTCTTATATTTTTGGTAGTGGTATGATAGGCCTAGAGGACATTCAGGTATTCATCAGCCCATTTCCCCCCAGCCTTCTCTAACTATATCTTCAATCCTTTTAATATAGTTCGATTGGTGACCTTTGTTTGCCCATTTGTCTGAGGATGGGCTACGGCCGTATAAACCAATTGAATTTGGAAATCTTTATAAAATATTATAAAGATCTTTCAAGTGAATTTAGTTTCTTATCGATAATAATTTTTTTAGAATGCCAAAATGACATATTATATTCTTATATAATAACTATTTAGCATTTTCTTCAGTGATTTATTCCAACTTGGTGAAATAGTCCACAACGAGTCTTCAATCCTTTTAATATAGTTCAATAGGTGACCTTTGTTTGCCAATTTGTCTGAGGATGGGCTACGACCGTATGAACCAATTAAATTTGGAAATCTTTATAAAATATTATAAAGATCTTTCTAGTGAATTTAGTTTCATTATCGATAATAATTTTTTTAGAATGCCAAAATGACATATTATATTCTTCTATAATAACTATTTAGCATTTGCTTCAGTGATATATTCCAGAGGTTCTACCTCTGCCAACTTGGTGAAATAGCCACAACAAGGATGATGAACTTTTATTATTCGATTGTTATAGGGAAGGGTCCCATTAGGTCCATCCCCTATTAGGCAAATGGCTAGGGACTCAATAATACTGAGATCCCTATGGCAGGTAAATGGGTGAGGTGTATATGTAACTGGTAACTATTGTACTTTTGTATGAACTCATATGCATTCTGCTTTATCATTGGCTAGTAAAACCCATGCCTCATGATCTTATGGGCTAAGTCCCTTTCACCTAGATATACTCCGTAGATGTCTGAATGTACCTCTCGAAGTATATAATTTGCCTCTAAATGAGGAAGGCACTTAAGATATAGTCCCATAAAGGCTCGTTTGTAAAACTCTCCACTAATAATAGCAAAGTTTACTACCTACCTTCGAAGTCTCATTATCACCATTTGATCTTCGGGAAGAACACCATCTTGTAAGAAGGATAAAATATGATCAATCCAAGAAGCTGCTCTTGACTCATCGATTGATTGTATGACCCAAAGACTATTGATGCTTGGAAAGTGAATCTCTTCGATACACTTTATCTTGAAGACATATCCTGTTATCGATGTAACAAGTTTAGAAAGAGCATCCGCTCATTCATTTTGCTCTCGAAGAATAAGAATGATCTGATGCTCTTGTATATAGGCTAAGAGCAACTTTACTATCTTACAATACGAGGCCAATTATGGGTTGTGGATGTCAAACTCCCCCTCCACCTGAGAGGCAACTAACTGTGAATCGGTATGAACGACTAAGTTCTGCACCTCACAGTCGATTGCTAGCCTTATTCTAGCAATAAGGGCCAAGTACTCTACTGCATTATTCATTATAGGGAATTTAAGTGGGAGCCTATACTCTAGGGAAACTTTCCACAAAGATATCAACAGAATTTCTTCCATAGTGCCAGAACTTCTATAAGCTCCAACAATATATAATATCCAGCACGAGGTAGAGGTAGAAGCACTAGGTGGCTAGTATGATACGGGGATGATACATTCAACTACAAAATTTGCAAGTGCTAGAGATTTGATATCGGGTCTAGAAAGGTAGTGGATTTTGAATTCTCCTAGCTTTACCGACTACTTAATTAATCTTCCAGATGCCTTAGGCTTTTAGAAAATATTTCTCAATGATAGTTTTTTTTACTCTAATTGTATAAGCTTAAAAATAAGGGTGTAGCTTTTTGGCCAAGAAGATTAATGCAAAAGTTGTCTTATCTGCTAGTGGATAATGTCCTTCTATCTCGGACAAAATTTTATTAATATAATAGATAGGACATTGTACAGTATTCTATTCTCAAACCATAATGGAACTGATGGCCTGAGCAAAAATAGCCATATACAAATATAACTTTTCTCCAAGTATTAGTTTAAAAAGTAGCGGCAAGAATGCCAAATACTTTTGTAGCTATTTAAAAACTTCTTGATATTAATCAATCCATTAAAATATTCAGCTACGAACACCTTTGAGGATCTTGAAGAAGGATAGATATTTATCTCCTGAGCGAGGCAGGGAATGAGAGAGTGGTATAATCCTTCCATTTAGTCTTTAAACTTTTTTGATGTTTCTTGGAGGCACCTTGTCCCTTAGTGTCTTGTTCTTCTCAAGATTAGCCTCAATCCATCATTTGGTTACCATAAACCCTAAGAACTTTCTAGATGTGACTCTAAAAGTACACTTGGTAGGATTGAGTCATATATTATAGAATCGTAATAGGTGGAAGCACTATTCTAAGTCAGGTATATGTTGAAATTTTTTAAGAATTTTTAGCAACATATCATCAACATAAACTTCTATAGTGCACCTAACAAGGTTTTTAAAAACCTTATTCATAAGTCTTTGATATGTTGCTCAAGTATTCTTGATCCAAAATGTTATCAACAAATAGCAGTACAACCCCTTATGTGTTTAAAAAGTTATTGCCTCCTCATCAACAGGGTCCATCTTTAGTAGACTATATCCAGAGTAGGCATCCATAAAGCTCAACACTAGATTTTCAAAGGTAGCATCAACCAATTGGTCAATACAGGGGAGTGGAAAACTATCCTTGGGGGTAGACTTTGCTGAGATTTGTATAGTCTATGCATATTCTCTAGACTCCACTTGCCTTCCAAACCATGATAATGTTTTCCAACCAAGTGAGATATGTACTTCCCTTATAAATCCAGCCTCCAAACGCTTATCAACTCCCTACTCAACAACCTGCCGACGGTCTTGCACAAAGTTTTGTTACTTTTGGATTACTAGCTTATATACTGGATTAACTTTGAGGGATTACATGATTACTTTAGGGTTGATTTCGGGCATATCGGCTGGACTCCATGCAAAAATATTTTGGTTCATATGTAGAAAATCTACATATATTTTCTTCTCTTCATCTGAGGGAAGCAATCTAATTTGCACCATTCTTTATGGGTGCTCATCTGAAAGAGAAACATAAATAAGATCTTTTATAGGGAAATACCTTTGAAGAATATCCTCATTTCTAGATGTCAAAGTCCTTGATGCTTAAGGTAACTAATGGGTGTGATTGAGACTGCCTAAGATAGCAAGATAATGCTACTTATTGACCTCCTCGTACTATATTAATTCCTATAGGGGTATAAAATTTTAGTTTGAGATGAGGGATTGAGAAAATAATCCCAAAGATCAATTAGAGCGGGCTTCCAAAGATTACGTTATAGGCCAATTTTGATTTTACTATAATAAGCTGGATGGAGTGTGTAGCCTAGCTATCGGTGGAATTATCCAAGTATGACTGGAAGATTGATTGTTCCTTTCACTTGTACAGGTGGATTGTCAAATCCATATAATGGACCTACGGTAGGGTGTAGTTTTTCTCTAGGGAGGCCTAAGTTGAGAAAAGTGGAGTAGAATAAGACATATGCAGAGCTCTCATTGTCGACTAAGAATCTCTTGACATTATAGCACGGGTGGCCAATCCCTGTTCTAATTATGATTAGGTCTTAATAAGAGATTAGTATTCCTTCTAAATTAAAATCATCAAAAGCAATGGAGTGATTGGTGTGAGACTTCTTCAGTGTTGGCTGCTTAAAGGTTACAATTTAGACTTGACTAGACATTGAAGGACCCCTAGTAATGATTTCAATTTCACTAAGCATTTGATGGTTGTTTGATGATAGCCTTTATTATTGATTCTTCCCCTCAGCAGAACCAACTTTATCTCAAACATGTGGGTTTTGGATAAATTGTCAGATATATCCTTATTGGATTAGCCTCTCAATTTCAACATTGAGTCATCGGCATGCTTTAGTAGTGTGTCTTTAGCTATGGTGAAAGTAGAAGTACTACTCCTAAGTTCTAAAGTTAGGCTTCAAAGGATGCAGCCACTTTATATTTTCCTTATTATGTATAGCCACAACACATTTGCTCAAGATATATTAAGTGGGGTGTACTCATTTTCTTGGTGAGGCTCTAATCGTGGTTGTGAGGGTTGAGAGGGTAAATAGTAGTTTTCTTACTTCTTCCATTGTGAGGATGGATTTTCCATCCCTAATGCACTTTTATGCTTTCCAATTATTTGCTCAAATTATTTCCTATGAGCATTAATGGCTTCATCGACAAAGATTTGTGCCTCCATATGATGAATCAAATCAGCATACAAATGGGTCGTATCTCATATGAGTGCTGAGTAGAAGGGACTAGGATGAAGCCCTCCGAGAAATACTCTTCTAAGTTACTTAGGATCTACCTCTAAAATTTTTTGGGCCTTAGTAGAAATGCTTTGAAAGTACTCCTTGAGGGGCTAATTTTCATTCTGGTAAATTCTTGAGTGATGGGAAGAATCTTTGACCATTCTCCAATTGGAAACAAATTATTCGATAAACACTTTAGACAATTTTATAAACGTTGGAATTTTTTTGTTGGGGGAGTGAATAGAACCTTATTCGAGATTGCCCTTTGAGGGTAGCTAGAAAGATCTGACAAAGGAATGCATTAGAGGATCACTGGATATGCATGATGATGGTCTTATAGTAATTTATATGCTCAGATGGCCCACTGTAGGAATCGATGCTTAGTAGTTTGAATTTTATCTAAGTGGGGGTACTGAAGGATGGCTTCAGTAAGAGGTGATGACTAGTATAAGTCCCACTAATGAAGAGATTATCTTATACATCCTATGCGGAACTTTTATCAAACTAATCATCATAGTTCAAGTCGTAGGGCATTATAGGGGAGTTCAGCAATGTGCTGTCAGGCTAAGTCCTTGGGGATGTCAAAAAAAAATGCGAGGTTGGCGACCTGCATGTGAAGGATGGGTAGAGCTTGCTATGTCAGCAAGATCATTATCTTGATGTGTCAGAGGACACATCCTTGGTGGAGGAAGGGGAATCTTGACATGAAGATATTTGGGTTGAACATCTTTGTGTCCTGGTTGATCTCGAGGGAGAATATTCTCTTCTTGTGGTGCTAGCACCAGTCGCCGAGTCACTCGTAGGAGTTGAAGGATCTCATTCTTATATTCCTCCATCTTTTTTATATGATCTTCCAGGGAGGGTCCTAATGTCCCTGCACCATAGGGTTTTGCCTACTAGGGTGAAATGAGGCAGATGCTTGACATCCATGGTTCATGGAATGCTTCATCGATTAGTGTGAGTTAGAGCGGGAGGCTCCTAAGATGTGATTCCCATACCTTTTGGCCATCAAAGTCGTGCTGAGAATACTAGGATTAAGGTTTTCCACATATGGTGCCAAGCTGTTGTGGGTTATGATTATTCACAATAATAGAGTTAAAATCCTACTTCTCGGTATTATACGGATATCTAGCTCACACATAAAGAATAAAAAAATTTTACATTGAAAACCCTAGAAAGTAGAAAAACCATGCGACCTGACCTAGTCTAAAATGAATCCACGAGTGTTTAGGTAGATTACAGTGGGTTAACTCATCCTTGAGGGAAATATTATTACAAATGTCAGCCATATGGATGAAAACTAGCAACAAACGTAGATGAAAGTCTGGCATCAATTGGTGGTTTGGCGGAAGTCCATCATTACTTGGAAATTCAGGCATTAGTTGGTAGTTTGATGGTGGTTTTGCAGAAATTCAGCTTCGGGCAGTGGTCCAATATAGCTCCAAGCATCAGATAGTGGTTTGATATAACTCTAGTATCAGGCAGTGGTCTTATAGAACTCTAGGTGTCAGGCAATGGTCTTGCAGAATTTTGGCATCAATTGGTAAGTTGTTGGAACTCTTGGCGTCACATGGTGGTCTAACGGAACTCCAGGCATTAGGTGGTGGTCTAATGAAACTCTAAGCATCAGGTGGTGGTCCAACAGAACTCCAATGTTAAGTGGGGGTCTGATAAAACCTTGTCCTCAAGTGGTGGTCTGGCAAACTCTGAGTCACAGGCGGGGGTCTAGCGGAACACAGGGCATCAGTTGGTGGTCCGGCGAACACCGAGCATCATGTGGTGGTTCCATGAAACTTCAGGCATCAGGTGGTGGTCCGGCAGAACTTCGGCATCAGGTGGTGGTCTGACGGAACTCCATGTTTCAGGTGGTGGTCCGATGAAACTCAGAGTGTTAGTTGGTGGTCCAGCATAACCCTAGTGGTCGTTAAGGAGGCAAGACGGCAAGAGGGCGATCTCTGATCTCTCTCTTGTTTCCTAAGGCTTAGGGGGTCCCTTTTCGAGGGGAAGGAGGGGTCTATTTATAGATTTCCTAGAGTGGCATGACCCATAAATATGAGGAAGATTAAGGATAAATGGGGAGTGGTTTAGAAAGATGGTCGATATTGAATCCCTTGATCCACTACAGGAAAAACATCATTTTTTGATGCCATTACCGCCTAAAAAATGGCCAAAATCTGTCGCAATTTAGCATTTCTGATGGAAATGATTTCGATGGCAAAACACGCACCAAAAAAGACCTTCCAATGCAAAATAATATACCAAAAAAATTTCAGCATATTTCCCGCAAATTTTCACTGGAAAAATATTTTAATTGATTTTTTGAGCCGGAACGTTGAGAAAAATTAAAAAAAAATTAAAAATAAATCGAAAGAAATTCAACCCGACCGGTCTGCCTAGCTAACCCGCCCGCTACTCCCACAGTCCGCTCCATCCTAGCCCAGCCACACCCTCATAGGCCCCTCCACCCATGTGGATTGCCAAACCAACCGCCCGAACAGTGAAATGCCTTTGACAGGGTTCGAACCCTTCCCCCTCCACGCCCGGAAGCCTTTTGCACTATCTACCATCCACGATCTAGCCATTAAAATTAACCTGAAAAATTGGCTACTTTATTTTATTTAAATTATAAATTATAAATATTAAAAGTAATTATTATTTTATAAGTAAAAATATTTTTTTAAAAGATAAAAATATTTAGTTTAATTTAGCTATTAATTATTAAATTAGTTAATTTATTTTCAGAATAAATTATTAAATTATTTAACTTAATTGAACAAATAAATAATTATAAAATTTTATTATAATTTATGTTTTAATTTAAATCATTTAATTTTTTGTTATTAAATAAATTAAATTATAATTTAATTTATTTTATTATAATTTAGTTATTCAATTCAACAATTTAAGTTATTTTTAAAAAATATAAAATATTTAATTTGACAATAAGTTATTTAAAATATTTTCAAAAATAGTTTTTCAAATATTTTTTAAAATTTCAAAATATTTAATTTCTGTCGAAATCCGCCGGAAATTTTTGTTCGAAAATCCAACAGAAAATCTGCTGGAATTCTGCCGAAAAATTCGCCGATTTTGTCACTAATTTACTTCCGTCGGAAATGAGCTTCTTTCCTATAGTGATCATGGACCGTTCTCTAGACATTTAAGGGTCTTAATGATGTCGGATTGAATGATCTTTGGCTTGTTGGATTCGTTTAGTCGAGTTGCTCAATTTGACTTTAAGCATGTCACGTTTGCAAATCATTTGGTAGTTCAAATTGTGGTTTGAACCTTCCAACAGTGCATTGGATCCATTTGGGCTCGGATTGAGTCTAATTTGGTGTCGTTGGATTCATATTTTTGAGATGTTCAGTTCGACTATAAGTTAGCTAAAATAAGAGTTCAGATGGTCCCAGTTTTAATTTCGAAAGTTTTCAACTTGATTTTGCCTCGAGATTCATGTATGATCATTTTTTTTTTTTGATGATGTATGAAAAGTATTGGAGGAAAATGGAGGTTATCTAATCTACGTGATAGTAATGATTTTCTAAATCATATTTCATATCGCATGAAAGCTAGATAATATAAAGATAGGAAAGCTTGCAATAGTAGACCATCTGAGGACCTAGTGACCTTATATAAAACTAAATGATATAAATTTCACCCATCCGCATAACTTAAACTACTAATTTCTTAAAACCAATTTTAATTCTGATTATTTTCTACATAATTATCTTTTTTTTTGTTCAATTTCAACTGATTTGTAGTGGCATTTTAATATATTTTATTTTTTATATTACTTGTTTTAATTAGCTTCGCAACTTTTTTTTATTTTTTAATGGAAAACGTTTCAGAGTCCGATTTTGATTTGAATTGAAGCATTGGGTTATATTTCACATAGCTTCCACGCTAAAAATGTTTTTCTTATTATTAAGCACTTACTATTAAGTATTCATTTTATGTGGTGATGAATAAATATATATTTTATTCATCGCTTAAATCATGCAATTCATTGTATGTGAAAGTTTTATCATTTTGTTTTAATTATCAGATGCCTAACAAACTATGCTAAGACAAAAGAATTGTCAACTTCCATACAATGAAAACTTGTGTTTCAATTTTCCACAAGGACAGTGTACGAGAGGCCATAATTCAAACAACAGTTTCCTTACCACTCAATTAATGTCTAATGGAAATATTTTAATTTTTTTTCTTTTAATTTTGAATAAGATTTAATCACCACTCTTAATTGGCCAACATTATTGCTTTCTACTATAGGTGACTGTAGCTGATAATGATCTTTTCCATCATTGCTTGTCACCCACTATCACTCCTCACCTTTAGCGATGCTGGAGGAATTTTATGTCTTTTTTTATATTTTGTCTGTATAGCACAACTAAATAATATATTTTCACTAGAAATATAACACATTATTTACACTTATCAGATATACATTACTTTCCATTTTAAATTCTGTAACTTAATTAGAATAATGAAGGTGAGTGTACAATAAGATACGTATCGTACAATGCGATTAATTCAAATTTTGAATTGATTTAATTAAGAAAATAATTTTATAATCATAATTTGATTTAAACTTAGGGATGATCATACATTATGGTTTGCATTGTATACTATTGTTAGCTCATTATAATTAATTTAGAATTTTTCAAACTAATTTAGATTGATCTTATCCAATATATCGATTAACTAATTTCATACAATACAATCAATATTGTATAAATTTTTTTTTAACAAAATTTTATTAAACAAAAAAAAAAGAAGAAGTACAAGAGGCAAAGTAGCAAATGCCAAAAAAGTAATAGAAAACACAAAGTGAGATCAATCTAAGGGCTCAGTAATTAGTCAAGGCTCCCAACATCCCGTAGCCATGCACGGACCATCCAATTTGGTGAAGAAAGAAGCAAAGATTCCAATCCAGCCAGCCGAGCAAGAAAGCATCACCAAAGGTGGCGACCAGCTATGACGACAAAGAAATGAGCCCCAGCGCCATCATTGCCCAACAAACCCACGACCAATAAAATCCAACAATACTCCAAAATACCAACCAGAGAAGACAAGAGGAAAATCAAGCACTGGAATAAAAGGACAATCTACCTCTTCTGCCCCTCCCACGAGAGGCGACAGCGACAACAGGTCTGTCACGAACTAATTTAAATTTATGTCCAGGATCAGAACCTCCATAATACTCCGAACAGGAATCAGAATCGGATTCAAGTTCAGATATAAAATGAAGCCAATCAAGATGAACCCTCACATCCATCCCTGAATTATCTCCCACATGATACACCAATGCTTGGGGCTCGATCAAGTTCATTGGCACATTGACAAAAGAATTAGAAATAACCACCATTCCATCCCCAGCATTAACACCATCTCCAACAACATCACTTCCACCAATAATCTGAGAAGACTCCTCAACAATATTAGAATAAGGAGAAACAACTATATTCACACCTCCAAAATCTCCATTAAGACTCACACAACCATTCTGCAGCAACAGAGGATCCCCTACCCCCACCACAACAGGGGGAATAGGACAAAATGGACTTGACACCACAGGAACATTAGCATTCACCAAGGCCAAATCATCCAACGAATTAATAGGCTCAAACGCAGGCAAACCCAAATTAGAAATGACAACAACCTCCTCACCAACATAAACATTAGAGGGAGGGCACAGAACATCCTTCGCAATAGAAACCTTTTCCCCACTGTCTAAAATGCCAACTTCCCTACATTCAGTAGGCACACCACCAGTGACATTTTCCATAACCAAAATAGCAAGTGGTTCAGCCACATCTCCAGAACCCACCTCACAAACAACTTCATCTAAAGCCTGCTTAGTCATAGGAATCAGTTTATCCCCAACCAAAACCCCAGTAGCAGCTAAAGAAGAAACACCTAAAGTAAGCTTCTTAACATTTCCAGCTTGAGGGACAGAAGAATTAGGTAGCTTCTTAACATTTCTAGCTTGAGGGACTGAAGATGACCCAGCTATTTACAGGACACACAGAAGTCAGGAAAGCTCTCAAAATTCACCTTTTGAATATACCCAGATAATTCAGGCTCGAGCCAAATTTGGGAAGGGAAAGTTTTAGTTATGTCAAGCTCCACCAACACACGCACTAGAGATGGCCGAGAACCAAACAAAGTTGTAGAATCAACCTTCCAGGGTCTACCGAACATAGAACCTAAGGCATGAAGGATCCGGGGGGAGTAAATGTGAGGTCTCAGGTTTGGAAACGAAACCCAAATCGGAATTATCAGAGATTCACAACCAATGTGAAGATGCGGAGACCATTTAGTGAGTTTCATAAAGCAATTATTCACTAGATAAGATCAATGGCAAAACACATGGCTATAGTCTAGGTCGTTAGCAAGTTTAACCAGCACATGCCTTTGATCAAGCACTGTAACAGACAACTCAGAAATAAGCTTCCAAGAGAAAAAAAAAATTTTGAATCGCATCAAGAGAAAGACGACGAGTGGGCAAATAGCCTGCCAAAGAAAATTGAAATGGCTAAGCCAAAGAATTTATCTCCTCCTCAGAAATCCATATCCATGGTAAACTGTAAAAAGAACCATGACGAAGCTCAGGGAAGCACTCAGGCGAGGTCCCAGAAAGTGCTTCAGCGAAAGACCAGGATTTAAAGGAAACATTCAGGAACCCCGGATCCTCAACTCGTCGGACCACCATTCCGGCCAAAAAAGGCCGGAAGAGTGAAGACGAGAAAGGAAACCCGAAAAAAATAGAAAAGGCAAGGCGTAAATAAGAAAGGAAAGACAACTTCCCTGAAACATGTACAAGAAAACTGTCCGGATAGAGGCCAAAATGCAGGAGGAGCAGCTAGGGCAAAATCCCTAGCAGAGCAAAAGGGGCGAGAGATGAACGAGTCTCAGAATAATAGTTCTTAATATTGTATAAATTGATCTATCATAAGTCAATTTGTAATCTTATTTTGAATTTTTTAAAATTATTTTTTTCCATCGACTCTCTTACATGTGTACTAATTGTTTCTCAAATCTCTTTACCTAAACATTAAATTGATTACTAAAAAAATGAAAAAAAATATAATCATTGATTGAGCCTATAATGCCTTATTGTTTGGATCATTTGTGGTTTGACTTGATTCTCGACTCTTGATTTCTTATTCTTGGCCTCTTCATCTTGATCTACAACCATGCTTGTTTCATCTTAGTTTCATATTCACACAACATATTTTCATTTCATTGTTGTGCACACAAACATTTTTTTTGTTCTACCTCCTACAACAAGTATATTAGCCCTAGAAAAAATCTAATTGTAAATTAATCCAAAATATGATTGTGATAATCAAAATAATATAATAAGAGTTAAGGTTAGTCGGGTTATTAGAGCTTAAATAAGGAGTGATAAGCTCTGTAGTAAAGTAGAACTCACCATTATACTTCCTTACCTTCTCATTTTTCTACTAGGTCACCTAGGCCCCTTAAGAGAAGTTTAAGCTATATAGAGTACTGTAGCCAGCAATAAACCCAAAATAATGATTGGCCTTTAGACCTTGAGTTAACAAAGCTATTATGGAGAAAGGTGTATGCCTTGAGCTCCCTCAAGGTGAGGGTTCAATTTCAAGTACATCTATGGATTATATAGCTATAAATACTAAATCATAAAGATATATCTACAAAAACTTTGGATGAATCTCAAGAAAAATTTTGAACTGGGAACTTGCTAGAAGCATATGAACACAAATTTTCACAATCTTATAGTCAAACTGAACGTCTTGATAAGATGAATCAAATGATACCAAAAATTGTCAAATCCTAACCTAAATAAGCCCAAATCAAGCACATAAAGCATAATTAGAAATATAAAACATTATTTTGAATGCCAATCTCCATACTGGACATGCCTACAGCTGAATTGAGTGACTCATAAAGATGAATCTAACGAGCCCAAAAGCACACGATTCTGACATCATTATGGAACTAAAATGCTAAATAAATGCTTCATGATTAAGGGAATTGATATGGACCATATGATGGAGTGTTTTGGATTCTAATTCAAATTACAAAAAATGTCCATATAAAAAAGATCTATAAATAGGGCTTAATTCTCGACAAGGAAGGAGGAAAAAAGAAGAGAACTAAAGAGTTTTCTTGCATCTTTGGTTATCACAACCGACGATCACCAATAACTACCACTACCATCAACAATCTCTATTTGTAATCACTGCCAACTTCAGACTCCTATCTAGATTTAACTTTGCTGTTGGGTTTCAATTGTTCGCTTATGAACATTATACTTCTATAATCTTACATAAGAGAAATCAGATATTTTATTATCAAATAGTCATCTTTTTCTTCAACTATGATGAAGGATGGATTCTTGTATCATCTGATATTATATATATTTTTCATCTAGGCCAAGCCTCATGATTTTTTTCCTTTTTAGATTTTCCACATAAATAACTTTTGATCTTACTACTTTTATTAGTTCGTGCTGAATTTATGTAAAACACACACTCCCCTGGATCAAATTTTTAGCTCATAATAAGTCCTAAGATTTTGTAGCCTTGGGAATGATTGAGTCATGCTTTTCTTCAATTTTTATACCCACTAATAGCCTTTTAGATCTTAGAGGAGTTGTAATTAAAAACAACTAATTTTATTCACTACGTAGGGAGAATTGACCTCTTATATATACAACTAAAATACACGAAAATAGGTTAGGATGATGAAGCAGTGTAAAATCTTTGATTAATGGTCCATAATGAGATAAATAAAATATTTAATCCAACAACAAATCTACTCGATCTATTCAAGCTAATTAAATTCAAATTTTCTTGTGATTTTTTCTTAGGGTGATTCATCAATCCCATTGTATTCAAAATTTTATCAAAAATTCATCTTTGTGCAAATAATATAGAAAAACTATTTTTATGTAAAGATATTTAGTATTTTAATTAAAAAAATTATTTTAATTCATATTATCACTTAGGTTATTTAAAAATTATGAAACACTTTGCATATGATTTTAATTCCATGGGCAATTTAGTTTTAAATCATCATATTTTTATTTTAAATTTAAATTCTAATTATTTTTCTTGGTAAAAAATCAAAATAAAATAAAAAGTATTATCCATATCCCTTCCTTAATTAAACCTTTGTAAGTTTAGCAAAAAAGTTTTAATGCTCTAAAATGTTTTGAAAATTCTCTCGATTCTCTTACTCTTTCAACAATTTGTTTAAATTTAGTTATACATATTAAAAAAAAAGTAAGGAATTCCCAATTAAAAAAACAAAATTTTGAGGATGTTCATTAATTTGATTAGCAATTTTTGGAAATTAATCATTTCCAATTGATTGAAAAGTAGTTGATTTTTAAAATTTCCTCAATTAAAGCCTGATTTTTTTAATTCTTTAATTAATTAAGAAAATGAGTTAGGATTGGTGTTTTAAATCATTAACATTCTTTTGGAGTTAAGAAAATTAATTTTGAAATTTCAAAACCTTATTTGAAAATTACTTTTAACTATCAAATTTTATATTTTGAGAATCTCTAACAATAATAAAAAAACCCACTTACTTTTAAAATGCTATAAAATCCAATTTATTTTTCATTAAATTTGGATTTGGATTACTCAAAGCTAAAATTCTACTTTATTACACTTGCGAGTTATTATGGATCACCACTATTGCAGTGCTTTCATTAGGACTAGAAAGCTTCTTAACTAGCTTGATTAGAGCATCCACTTTACTATTAAGGGAACAATGCACCTTAGTTAATTTAACATTTAGAATATTCTACAATAGGTACATAACCCACCTATAGTAATATATGATATCAGGCCTAAGGACTTTATAGGTCTATGTCACATGGCTAATTAAAAGCTGAGAGTCTTCATATATTTTGATTATTATTATTCTCATTTTAATGAAAATTTTAAGTTCTAGAATTAATTCCTCATACTTTACCTCATTTTGTGTGTTTCCTTAATAAACTATAAGAAGAATGAAGAATACCACAATTAGGATATATCATGATCAAGCCAATGCTTGCTTATACTTTCAGAATATTCTAATGGATTCACCTTTATTGAAGAGGAGCATCCTTGATTTTTCTTTCAACATCAACAAGTATTTCTACAACACAATTACATTCATATACAATGATTAGCCCGCATAAAGTATTAGGCAACCGTACTTTTTATAGATTTGGCATTTTTGCATAACCAAGGCAATGGCATTTGTGAAGTCTCATTTTGCCACATCTTCTTACATATCTTAGCTTAGCAAGTGAGCCATTTTTAAGAAAAAATTTATTATATAACCAATTATTAATTAGAGAAGGCTAGTAAAAAGAATTTTTTTTGGGAGAAACCCACAGAGGGGCCTACACGTTAATTACGGAAGAAATTTACAAGGTCCTTACAGAGAATCTTCAGCTCGCTACTACTCCAACGAGCCACAAAAAAATTCAAAATAAAACCTATGATCCAATGGTTCCCTCTTCTACAAAATACAAAAAATCATAATAACATTCTAGGCCTGCCAAAAACAGGGCCCCAAAAAGGAAGAGAAAGAAAGTACAATTGGCATCTGCATCTTCCTGCAAAAAGCCAGCAAAATTCCAAAATCTCGATACCTTTAACCTGCATGAATGTCAAACTGCTAAACATACAAAAATATGGAAAATAATACGCGGGATAATGAGTAATCAAATATAAACAATAAAAGTTCCAAATATTAAAAAAACAAAGCAGATACTTCTCTGAAAATGAACTGGTCACCCATCAGAGCTCTTGCAATTAGAAACCAAAATGTTATAATGCCATTTCAGAAATTCAGACAAGGATTTACTATTATAGCCATCTAACAGATGGTAAAGATGCAAAAAATGAAGCCACTCGGTTAGAGAATCGGGCATTGATAATAGCAATAGGGACCCAAAAAATAGAGAGAAAACCTTCAAGATTGCAGCCTGAGTGGATTTCCATCAAACTAATAAGAATAGCATAGTCAATAGCACTAGAAATGGGAAATGGGTAAGACATCTCCCAGATATAGAAACACCTGTTAACCGAAAGCCAACAACAGCCCAAGTAAATAAAAAACAGGTAGCCAAGATAAAAGGATAAAGTATGAACAATAACACCCATATTTCTACTAGAAATGATAGAAATATCAAAGCAAACCCAGTTCACAACCCAGAAGAGCTTCCTGGACAAAATAGAGAAATACAAGTTCAAGCCAAGACTAAAAAGATCAACTACGGGTAAGCCAAACACCAGCTGGATATAAAGTTGTTTTCCAGTAAACCAGAATTCAATGCCTTAGCAACAGGGCACGGGTATACCAGAAAAATGAGATCATTAATAGGAGAATAACTCAGGTGATAAATAACAGCAACATCATGATGTAACCCCAGATGCCACTTCAATCTAATCCCTGGATCAACAAACCAAATGCAACCCCAAAAATCAACAATCAAGGAAACAATATGAGAGTTTAAAGCATGATACTTCACACCCAAGACACTACAAAAAATGAAACCACAATCCCAGCTATCCCAGCTGAACGCCCAGAAAAGAGAAAGCATCAAACCCATAGAGAAGCCTCCCAGCTCTGTACTGTTAGAGCAACCAAAATGATACACATAAAATGGGTATGAAAAAATTCTAGCTACACCTCTCATAAGGGATCCAAAGACAAGAGAGCAACAATAAGGGGTTAATTCAATATAATTTAAATTCCAATCATTTCTATTTATCCTCCACACGTCACCAAAAAATAACCAACAAATGCATGACCCAAAAAAAATAAGTTCAGAGAGCATAAATAAATCCAGAAAAGGATGCCAAAAGAAAACCAAAAGAACACCAAACGGACAGGCCCCAATAACACTAGAACAAGAAAGAACCAACATTCCACCGGGTAGGGAAGCCAAAAATTAATTAGAACGAGTGTAGGGAAGACCCAATCGATCAAGTCTAGCCAAACCTTTAATCGTATTCGGGAGAGAATCCTCAAAATATTCAATAAAATCCAGTAAAGTACAACCCAATTGAGCAAAAGAATCCGCAACAACATTCCCTTCTCTTAAAATAAGAGAGATATGATAAGTTATGAGAGAATTCCAGTACTTAGTATCTCTAATCATATATTAATTCTTAGGATTGGGTAAAGTTTTCCCTTGGACATAATGGATCAAAAGCATAATAAATCCAAATTCTAGTGATGCCAAGAGAAATGCAAAGTTGAATCCCAAAAGGAGACTCTAAATTTTTGCTTGAATGGCACTAATAGCATTGGACGGGCCCGCAAAAGCCACAATAACAAAACCATTAGAATCCGTAATGGTACCACCATAGTCCGCATTAAAGTTATTCTTGGAACCATCAGTGTTGAGTTTAAAACAACCCTCCAAAGGCTTTCTCTAGTAAATAATCTTGTCAAAATCATTAAAAATACCATGAGTAAAAATCAAACCAAACTCAGAAGCTACATGAAGAGATCCTTTAAAAGCTTAGCGACATAAATCTGGAAAATTTTATTCTTGACTTTAGAAATGATAGTAGAAGCATCCATTTTAATATTTTCATGTTTCGAATCATTCATACTCCTCCATAAAAACTAGCAAATAAGGACAGGGAGGATATTCCTAACATGACTTTTAGTAGGAACAAACCACTCTTTAACAACAACATCAAATTAAATTTTCTTCCCTCATTTTACCATAATCACTATTACAAAGCATGACATCATCAGTGTTCATGTGTGCATCCATATTAAAAAGTAAAATAGATATAAGAAACTACGAAATTAATTAATGCCCATCACACTCATAACTACTAAATATATGTAAAACCACACATGCTCAAGCCAAAACCTCATCAATTATTACTAATTTGTACATGCAAGGAATAGGAACACTAGCAAATGCTCAACACTAGGTAGCACCTCCTCATCTTGAACATGGGATGGCCCTAACTAAACTTGTTTCTTGTGTATATCCTTTGTGGATCATCAAATTTATATCTAGCGAAAATTCACTATTAGACTTTATCTTTATCATACCTTTAGCTATTTTTAGGCTGGGGAAATCTCCTTCATTTATACATATAAAAGGGCCATGGCAACCTCTTGCTCTTATTACCAATACTTGTCCAAATTTATGAGAGAAAATAGAAGTAGGAGGGAGAGCATGCCAATATCCTAGAGTATCAAAGTATGGAAGAATTGGTTTCTTCAAGGGTATATAGTATTCAACATCTTCGTAAATGTCAACTACATTCACAAAAAAGTTAATAAGATACTAGATATGGAAAACACTTTTTCTCCATGTTTGTCTTCCCACCAAGTTTTAATAATTGTAAGTATTTATAGTACATAAATGTTTTATTACTTAATATTAAACTTCATACCAAATATATTTATTGTACTTATATAATATATAAATTGAAATAAAATGAATTAAAGTCTTTTAAATATAATGGAAACAAATAAATCCAATTTATTTTATGTGATTTATTATAATATATACTCAAGAAGAGCATCTCTTTAATTAATAACCCTACACTCAAACATTGCATTGCATATATATATATATACTATTAATATGTACAACATCCCATACTAAATAATAAAAAAGTATTATGCATCAGGAACATATAACTTTATGTTTAAAACCCAAATATAACTAAAAATTTTTGTACCTCTCATGAGTTACCACTATATATTACAAATGGTTGCCCCGCAAGTATCAAAGTATGGAGAAATTGGTTTCTTCAAGGGTATATAGTATTCAACATCTTCGTAAATGTCAACTACATTCACAAAAAAGTTAATAAGATACTAGATATGGAAAACACTTTTTCTCCATGTTTGTCTTCCCACCAAGTTTTAATAATTGTAAGTATTTATAGTACATAAATGTTTTATTACTTAATATTAAAATTCATACCAAATATATTATTGTACTTATATAATATATAAATTGAAATAAAATGAATTAAATTCTTTTTAAAAATAATGGAAACAAATAAATCCAATTTATTTTATGTGATTTATTATAATATATACTGAAGAAGACCATCTCTTTAATTAATAACCCTACACTCAAACATTGCATTGCATATATATATACTATTAATATGTACAACATCCCATACTAAATAATAAAAAAGTATTATGCATCAGGAACATATAACTTTATGTTTAAAACCCAAATATAACTAAAATTTTTTGTACCTCTCATGAGTTACCACTATATATTACAAATGGTTGCCCCCCCCCCCCCTAATTTTGGAGAATATGTTTAAAGAATGAATATAAAAGCTATATATTGTCGTTATGTATCTTTTGTGTTTGTGATGCAATGAGGTCAAGTACTAAGATTATTTTCCTTGCAAACGGAACCAAAATATTTTGGGCTGACTAAGGCCAATAAGAATAGTCTTTCTTATAGAAGTGGAGATGGTGTAACTTGAATGTGATGACGATGTGATACATGAAGGATATGGAGGCGATTTATGATGGCTAGATTAATCCTCTTCTAGAGTTGGAGATAACATGACCTAATAACAATGTTGGAACAACATTTGATGATCATAATTGATGTGTGGAATTTGCATGCATGGTATGTTTACACCAATACTTGGATTTACTTATGTTTATATTCACTAATAAAATGTCACAGAAAAGTTAAATTTGTCTACAATGTATATCCTATTTTTAGAATGTAAGTGTACTTTATTGTATCAAGTAATAAAATAATGAATAGAGTGTCTATCCCACAAGGAATAACTACAAATACCCTATTTCCACTTTACTACTGCTTACTAAACTAGTATGTTTATCTAGTGAGCTAATATAAAATGTGTTGGCAATTTTAAAACAAAAAAAAAAACGTGAAATTTTAGGAATAAAAATTTCTAATTTCTATGATGTTTTAAACTTATAAATCCTTAAAAAAAACATGATTATATTAGAGAGGGTTATTTTTTTTGGTTGTTGTGGATCGAAAAAGTTGTGCTTCTCATCTCTATTAAGCTCTTTAGAGCATAAGCTAGGATCCTCACTAACTATAGTTAAATAATCTCTTTAAGACCCTATAATACTAACCACCATATTTCTATATTATGGTTGAACTACATTTTAAATTCACTGGTTGTTCTTCTATTCCTCCATCATGTCTCTAGATGACACTATATTTTTAGTTTATGTACGACCTATATACAAACCAATTGAACTGCATAAATGTTTAAAATAGCGTGATTGAATAAACATTAAACCCAACTATAAGAAATGCATGCCTTTCCATTCATCACAGATTCAAAAAAGTTGATTAGCTACTCATGGAGACTTAAAAAATTATAAAAAGACAATACACAAAACAAATATTTTTATACAAAATAATTTACAAGTTCAAACATAGGAAAAAACTTAAAATAAGCATAAATAAAGTTAAAAAAAATAATTTGAAAGAGTTTCTACAATCCTTTGTTCACTCCATTGCTTTGCTCCACTCCACTATAAGACTGAGCAATATGAAATAGAAGTTATACACTCCCCTATACAATTCTAACACACTACAAAATGACACTACACATGACTCCTCCAAGTTGCCAACTTCTCTACCCAGGCACTATGGACAGTATTTATTCATTTTTTTTTCTAATATAGCACTAGGCCTAGTTTGGCGGCACTGCGACTTCTATATTAGTGCATCGATTCACCAATGGTCTCTTCAATTCACTAGTCCAACTATCTTCCGCTGTGCTGTAAGGTGATTTGTTAATGTGGCACTTCAATCTAGCACTATGATATTGGATGGTGCCTTAGTGCTATATTCTCCAATAAACTTTTAGTAAGCTCTCCGCTACGGCACTGTATTGAGTTCTAACATTGCGGTACATCTTTTGTGGTGTTGCGACACTAGTCCAATTTTTTTATTTTTTTTAAATTTTTTTTTCTCATACAAAACACATGATTATAAATATAAAATAACATAATAATAGGAAAATAAATTTTAAAATTTTATTTTTTATCAAATTTCTCCAAACTTTAAGCTATTACTTTTCCTCAACCAAAGAATATTATATTTGGATAAAATTCTCTTATCATTTCACTTTGAGAATTATTTTTGGAAAAATAAAATAAAATTCTAAGTATTTATATAGTATAAGTTAGAAGATTTTCCAATAAATTAATTTATAACATATTGATGCCTCATTTTAAATTAATAATCTTTCTTAACTAAACTCCTGTGATGGATAATTTTGACTAGCTTGCTTAGGTTTACTAGAATTTTTGGAGTTGATGAAATTTCTTGTTTAATTAATCCTTAAATATACCCAATAGCTTTCTTTACGTATTATGATTTACTAGGTTATTTAAAAAAAAAAATTTACTAATTTATTTATTTCGAATATGAAGGTGGGGCTAGACATTAAAAGTTTCATATCATTTATATTTAGGTATTTTACCAACTTCATTTTTTTTATTTTGGCTTAGTATCTTATAAAGATTTGGAATATTCTAAGTACTTATAAAGTTTCAAAAATAAAATAATAACTTATCATTACATTAATCCTAAAATTCAGTAATCTTTATAAATAGTTAAGTGCTTAAATGATTTTTAGGATTTTAATTTATCCATAATTCTTAATTTTAAATAAAAAATATTTGTTATTATTTTTATAACTATTTTAATAGGAAAAATTTACAAGTTGTGAACTATATATCTTAATTTTGAATTTTCTTAAATTCACAACTCAAGCAAAAACTACAATAATAAGAAAGGTAATAAATCAAAATTTTGAGAAATTTCATTTTAATATTTCTTCTTAAAGTACACAAGCATAAACAAACTTGAAAGAAATTTTTACATATAAAATAAAATAAATAATAAAAAAAAGTTCAACTAAAAGAGAAAAAATACAACACTAACTATTAAAAAAAATCAAATCTTAAAACTAACACAAATTTTTTAACTTAAAAAATTAAAAATAAACTAAAACAAAAGATCTAAATAGTAGGGCTCTCCCTTCTCCTCCTCATAATCTCCTCCTTCTTCTTCTAGTGCTGCTAAGGGTCCTACTCCTGGATATAATGAAAATTGGGGTAGGATAGGGAAAACGTTTTGTTAACCATGGGAGTCCATCTTCAATCTCTTAGACATACTGATCATGGTTGCATTGTAGTCAACTTAATATTAGTACTATTATTGGTGCTTGGGCTAGGGAAAAAGTTTCGCTAACCATGGGAATCCAACTTCAAGCTCTTAGACATGCTGATCATGGTTGCGTTGTAGTCAGCTTAATTATGGTATTGTTATTGGTTTTGGACTATCATACATCCCATGTTCAAGCCCGGTTAGCTATTGCCCGATATACAGAAACCCTGATTTAATCAATATGATTTTAAAGTTCATACACTTGATCTCTTAGCATCTTAGGATCTCTGCCCCGTTGCTGGGTGGGTTGGTTTCATTTGTTAAATCCCTTACCATGCTTTGAATTGATGATTTTGATGAACATGATCTTGGATCGAGTTAGGGTAGAAGAAGGCATCAGGTTTCTCCCTCTTGGAGTTCCCCTATACCTAGATTGATTTATGATGTTCATAGATTAAAAGAGATGCCCTAGTCCCATAGAAGTAGACTCCCTAATAATCTACTAGATAAACTAAAATAATAATTTTCCTTAAATCTACATGCATATTTTTTTTGAAAACAAAAATTAAAAAATGCTCTATCCAATGTTATCTCACTTTTGTTTTTTTTAGACATAAGCTTAGCAAAGATAAAGTTGTGCCAGTCTTTGGACTCCTTGGTGATAAGGGTAAAGTAGGAAAGTTAATTATTTTATTTTCTCTCCTCTTGCACTAGGTTCTCTTATCCTCTAGGTTAGGCATCTAATAATCTCCTCATAACCTATGTAAGTAGTGTATAAATTTAAATACTCATCCTTAATGATTGGAAGATAGGGGTTTGGTAGATTTTGTTAATGGATATTAGAGTGAACAGAACCCACTTACTATGAACAAAGGCACACCCATTTTGGGGCTCCTTCACATTTGTGAAGAATTCCTAAATGATCACAACATTGGTGCAGCAAGGCTGCATAATAGAAAAGCCCATTTGTGGTATATGATTTGGCCCTGGATAATCCCCTTAGGGGTTATCAAAACCTCTTAAGGATAATCTGTTTTACTAAATAAGATTATGTTCTTAAAAAGAGATTAGTATTCCATCTAAATTAAAATCATCAAAAGCTAAGGAGTGATTGGTGTGAACTTCTTCATTGTTGCTGCTTAAAGGAACAATATAACTTGACTAACAATGAAGGACCCCTAGTAATGATTTTCACTTTCACTAAAGCAATTGAAGGTTTGGTGTTGATGATAGCCTTTATTAGATATTTCTATTCTTCCCCATCAGTCAGAACCAACTTTATCTCAAACATGTTGGTTTTTGGATAAATTAGGTCAATATATTCCTTATTGGATTAGCCCTCAATTTTAACATGAGTACATCGGCACTATTAGTAAGTGATGTCTTTAGCTATTGTGAAGTAGAAGTACAACTCCTAAGTTTAAAGTATAGGCTTTCAAAGGAGTGCAGCCACCTTATATTTATTCCTTATTAATTAATACCACATACACATTTTGCTTCAAGATATATTAAGTGTGGGTGTAGACTTGCAATTTCTTGGGTGAGTGCTCTAATCGTGGTTTTAGATGGTTTAGAGGGTAAAATGTAGATTTCCTTAACCTATCTTCCATATGTGAGATGATTTATCCATCCCTAATGCACTATAATATCTTTCCAAATTTTGCTCAAATTATCCTATGGCATTAATGTCTTCAATCGACAAAGATTTGTGCCTCCATAGATGTCAATCAAATCAGCATACAAATGGGTCGTATCTCATATGAGTGCTGAGTAAAGGGACTATGATGAAGCCCTTCCGAGAAATACTCTTCCTAAGTACTTAGTATCTACCTCTAAAAATTTTATGGCCTTATGTAGAAATGCTTTGAAAGTTACTCCTTGAGGGGCAATATTTCATTCAGGTAAATTCTTGAGTGATGGAAGAATCTTTGACCATTCATCCTCCAATTGGAAACAAATTATTCGATAAACACTTTAGACAAATTTATATAAACGTTGGAATTTTTTGTTGGGGGAGTGAATAGAACCTTATATCGAGATTGCCCTTTGAGGGTAAGCTAGAAAGATCTGACAAAGTGGAATGCATTAGAGGATCCCTGGGATATGCATGATGATGGCTTATGTAATTTATATGCTCAATGGCCCACTGTAGAATCGAGCTTAGTAAGTTTGAATTTTATCTAAGTGGGGTTACTGAAGGCTTGCTTACAGTAAATGATGCCTAGTAAAGTCCCACTAATGAAGAGATTAACTTATACATCCTATGCGTAACTTTTATCAAACTAATCATCATAGTTTCAAGTCGTAGGCATTATAGGGGAGTTCCACAATGTGCTGTCAGGCTAAGTCCTTAGGGAATGTCAAAAAAAAATGCGAGGTTATGGCGACCTGCAGGAAGGATGGTAGAGCATTGCTATTGTCAAGCAAGATCATTATCTTGAAGTGTCAGAGGAACATCCTTGGTGAGGAAGGGGAAATCTTGACATGAAGATATTTGGGTTGAACATCTTTTTGTGTCCTGGTTAATCTCGATGGAATATTCTACTTCTTGTGGTGCTAGCACCAGTCGCCCGAGTCACTCGGAGAGTTGAAGGATCTCATTCATATCTCCTCCCATCTTTTTATTATAAATGATTATCCAGGGAGGGTCCTAATGTCCCTGCACCAAATAGGTTTTTGCCTACTAGGGGAAATGAGGCAGATGCTTGACATCCATGGTTCATGGAATGCTTCATCCGATTAGTGTGAGTTTAGAGCGGGAGGCTCCTAAGATTGTGATTCCCCATACCTTATGGCCATCAAAGTCGTGCAGAGAATACTAAGGATTAAGGTTTTTCCACATAAGGTTGCCAAGCTGTTGTGGGTTATGATATTCACAATAATAGAGTTAAAATCCTACTTACTCGGTAAAATACGGATATCTAGCTCACACTAAAGAATAAAAAATTTACATTGAAAACCCTAGCAAAGTAAAAAACCATGGCGACCTACCTAGTCAAAATGAACACCACGAGTGTTTAGGTAGATTACAGTGGTTAACACATCCTAGCGGGCAATATTATTAACAAAAGTCAGCCATATTGGAATGAAAACTAGCAACAAACGTAGATGAAAGTCTGGCATCAATTGGTTGGTATGGCGAAGATCCCATATACTATGGAAATTCAGGCATTAGTTTGGTATTTTAGAAGGTGGTTTTGCGAAATCAGCTTCGTGGCAGTGGTCCAATATAGCTTCCAAGCATCAGATAGTGGTTTGAATATAACTCAGTATCAGTAGTGGTCTTATAGAACCTAGGTGTCAGGGTCAATGGTCTTGCAGAATTTTTGGCACAATTGAGTAAGTGTTGGAACTCATGTCGTCACATGGTGGTCTAACGGAACTCCAGAGCATTGGTGGTGGTCTAATTAAACCTAAGCATCAGGTGGGTCCAACAGAACATCCAATGTTAAGTGGGGTCTGATAAAACCTTGTCCTCAAGTGATGGTCCTGGCAAACTCTGAGTCCACAGGCGGGGTCATAGCGGAACACAGGGAATCTAGTTGGTGGTCCGGCGAACACCAGCATCATATGGTGGTTCCATGAAACTTCAGGCATCAGTTGGTGTGTCCGGCAGAACTTCGGCATCAGGTGTGTGGTCAGACGGAACTCCATGTTTCAGGTGGTGGTCCGATGAACTCAGAGTGTTAGTTGGGGTCCAGCATAACCCTAAGCGTTAAGGAGGCAAGACGGCAAGAGGGCGATCCTGATCTCTCTCCTTGTTTCCTAAGGCTTAGGGGGTCCCTTTCGAGGGGAAGGAGTGGTCTATTTAAAGATTGCCTAGAGTGGATGACCCATAAATATGAGGAAAATTAAGGATAAATGGGGAGTGGTTTTAGAAAGATGGTCGATATATGAATCCCTTGATCCACTACAGGAAAAACATCAATTTTTTGATGCCATTTACTGCCTAAAAAAAATGGCCAAAATTGTCGCAATTAGCATTTCTGAGGGAAATGTTTCGATGGCAAAACACGCACCAAAAAAGACCTTCCAATGCAAAATAATATACCAAAAAAATTTCAGCATATTCCCGCAAATTTTCACTGGAAAAAATAATAATTGGATTTTTTGAGCCGGAACTTGAGAAAAATTAAAAAAATTAAAAATAAATCGAAAGAAATTCAACCCGACCGTCAGCCTAGCTAACCCCCCGAACTACTCCCACAGTCCGCTCCATCCTAGCCCAGCCAACCCTCATAGGCCCCTCCACCCATGTTGATTGCCAACCAACCCGCCCGAACATGAAATGCCTTTGACAGGGTTCGAACCCTTCCCCCTCCACGCCGGGCACTCTTTGCACTATCTACCAACCACGATCTAGCCATTAAAATTACCTGAAAATTGGCTACTTTATTTTTATAAAAATTATAAATATAAATATAAAAAGTAAATTATTTAATATAAGTAAAAATAATTTTTTTAAAAGATAAAAATATTTAATTTTTAATATAGCTATTAATTTATTAAATTAGTAATTATTATTTCAGAATAATTATTAAATTAATTAACATAATTGAACAAAATAAATAATATAAAAATTTATTATAATTTATGTTTTAATTTAAATCATTTAATTGTTTGTTATTAAATAAATTAAATTATAATTTAATTTATTTTATTAATAATTTATGTTATTCAATTCAACAATTTTAAGTTATTTTTAAAAAAATAAAATAATTTAATTTGACAATAAGTTATTTAAAATATTTCAAAAATAGATTTATCAAATATTATTTTAAAATTATCAAAATATTTAATTTCTGACGAAATCCGCCGGAAAATTTTTGTTCGGAAATCCAACAGAAAATTCTGCTGGAATATCTGCCGAAAAATTCCGCCGATTATTGTCACTAAATTTCCGCTTCCGCGAAATGACTTCTTACCTATAGTGATCATGGACCGTTCTCTAGACATTCAAGGGTCTTAATGATTCGGATTGAATGATCATGTGCTTGTTTGGATTTCGATTAGTCGAGTTGTCTCAATTTGACATTAACAATGTCACGTTTGCAAATCATTTGGTAGTTCAAAATGTGGGTTTGAACCTTCCAACAAGTGCATTGGTATCCATTTGGGCTCGAATGAGTCTAATTTGGTGTCGATGGATCATATTTTTAGGAGATGTTCAGTTCGACTATAAGTTAGCTAAAATAAAGAGTTCAGATGGTCCCAATTTTAATTCGAAAGTTTTCAACTTGATTTTGCCTTCGAGATTCATGTATGAATCATATTTTTTTTTTTTGATGATGTATGAAAAGTATTGGAGGAAAATGGAGGTTATCTAATCTACGTATAGTAATGATTTTCTAAATCATATTTTCATATCGCAGAAAGCTAGCTAAAATAAAGATAGGAAAAGCATTGCAATAGTAAGACCATACTGAGACCTAGTGACCTTATATAAAAACAAATGATATAACATTATCACCCATCCGCATAACTTAAACTACTAATTTCTTAAAACAATTATAAATAATCTGATTATTTATAACATACTTATCTATTTTTATGTTCAATTTCAACTGATGTTGTAGTGGCATTTTAATAATTTTATTTTTAATATACATGTTTTAATTACTTCGCAACTTTTTTTTTATTTTTTAATGGAAACGTTTTCAGAGTCCGATTTTTGATTTGAATTGAAGCATTGGGTTATTTTCACATAGCTTCCACGCTAAAATGTTTTTTCTTATTATTAAGCACTTACTATTAAGTATTCATTTATGAGGTGATGAATAAATATATATTTTATTCATCTCTTAAATCATGCAATTCATTGTATGTGAAAGTTTTATCATTTTGTTTTAATTATCAGATGCCTAACAAACTATGCAAAGACAAAAGAATTGTCAACTTCCATACAATGAAAACTTGTGTTTCAATTTTCCACAAGGACAGTGTACGAGAGGCCATAATTCCAAACAACAGTTTCTTACCACTCAATAATGTACTAATGGAAATATTTTAATTTTTTTTTCTTTATAATTTTGAATAAGATTTAAAATCACCACTCTTAATTGGCCAACATTATTGCATTCACTCTAGGTGACTGTAGCTAGCTGATAATGTCATTTTCCATCATTGCTTTCACCCACTATCACTCCACCTACAGCCGATGCTGAGGAATTTTATGTCTTTTTTTATAGTTTTGTCTGTATAGCCCAACTAAATAAAGTATTTTTCACTAGAAATAAAACACATTATTACACTTAATCAGATATACATTTACTTTCCATTTTAAATTCTGTAACAAATTAGAATAATGAAGGTGAGTGTAACAATAAGATACGTATCGTACAATGCGAATAATTCAAATTTTGAATTGTTTAATTAAGAAAATAATTTATAAATCATAATTTGATTTAACTTAGGGATGATCATACATTATAGTTTTGCATTGTTATACCATTGTTAGCTCATAATAAAAATTTAGAATTTTTCAAACTAATTTAGATTGATCATATCCAATATATCGTTAACTAATTTCATACAATACAATCAATATTGTATAAATTTTTTTTTTAACAAAATTTTATTAAACAAAAAAAAAGAAGAAGTACAGATGGCAAAGTAGCAAATGCCCAAAAAAAAGTAATAGAACACACAAAGTGAGATCAATCTAAGGCTCAGTGAATTAGTCAAGGCTCCCCAACATCCCCGTAGCCATGCACGACCATTCCAATTTGGTGAAGAAAGAAGCAAAAGAGTTCCCAACCAGCCAGCCGAGCAAGAAAGCATCACCAAAGCTGGCGACCAGCTATGACTGACAATAGAAATGAGCCCCAGCGCCATCATTGCCCAACAAACCCACGACCAATAAATCCAACAATACTCCAAAATACCAACCAAGTAAGACAAAGTAAAATCAAGCACTGAATAAAAGGACAACTCTACCTCTTCTGCCTCCTCCCACGAGAGGCCGACAGAGCGTACAACGAGGTCCAGTTCACGAACCAATTTAAATTTTATGTCCAGGATCAGAACCTCCAAAATACACCGAACATGAATCAGAATCGGATTCAAGTCAGATATAAAATCGAAGCCAATCAAGATGAACCCTCACAATCCAACCCTGAATAATCTCCCACATGATACACCAATGCTGGGGCTACGATCCAAGTTCATTGGCACATTGACAAAAGAATTAGAATAACCACCATTCCATCCCCAGCATTAACACCATCTCCAACAAAACATCACTTCCACCAATATCTGAGAAGACTCTCAACAATATTAGAATAAGGATAAACAACTATATTCAATCACACCACCAAAATCTCCAATAAGACCACACAACCATTCTGCAGCAACAGAGGATCCCCAACCCCCACCCACAACAGGGGGAATAGGACAAAATGGACTAGACACCGACAGGAACATATAGCAATCACCAAGGCCAAATCACCAAACGAATTAAAGCTCAAACCGCAGGCAAACCCAAAATAGAAATGACAACAACCTCCTCACCAACAAAACATTAGAGTGAGGGCACAGAACATCCTTCCAATAGAAACTCTTTTCCCCACTGCTAAAAATGCCAACTTCCCTACATTCAGTAGCACACCCACCAGTGACATTTCCATAACCAAAATAGCAAGTGGTTCAGCCACATACTCAGAACCCACCTCACAAACAACTTCATCTAAAGCCTGCTTAGTCATAGGAATCAGTTTTACCCCCAACCAAAACCCCAGTAACAGCTAAAGAAGAAACACCTAAAGAAAGCTTCTTAAACATTTCCAGCTTGATGAGGACCGCAAATTAGGTACTACTTCCATTCTAAAGCCCAGAGGGACTTGAAGATGACCACATTTACAGACACTACATAAGTCAGGAAAGCTCTCAAAATTCACCTTTTGAATATACCCAGATAATTCAGGCTCGAGCCAAATTTGGTTAAGGGAAAGTATTTAGTTATGTCAAGCTCCACCAACACACGCACTACAGATGGCCGAGAACCAAACAAAGTTGCTAGAATCAACCTTCCAGGTCTACCGAACATAGAACCTAAGGCATGAGGATCCGGGGGGAGTAAATGTAGAGTCTCAGGTTTGGAAACGAAACCCAAATCGGAATTAACAGAGATTCACAACCAATGGTGAAGATGCGGAGACCATTTAGTGATTCATAAAGCAATTAATTCACAAGCATAAGATCAATGGCCAAAAACACATGGCTATAGTCCTAGGTCGTTAGCAAGTTAAAAACCAGCACAGCCTATGAGATCAAGCACTGAAACAGGACAACTCAGAAATAAGCTCCAAGATGAAAAAAAAAATTTTTGAATCCGCATCAAGAGAAAGACGACGGAGGGCAAATAGCCTGCCAAGAAAAATTGAAAATGGCTAAGCCAAAGAATTTATCTCCTCCTCAGAAAATCCATATCCATTAAACATGTAAAAAGAACCATGACGAAGCTCATGGAAGCACTCAGCGAGGTCCCAGAAAATGCTTTCACGCGAAAGACCAGAGATTTAAAGGAAAACATTCAGGAACCCCGGATCCTCAACTCGTCGGACCACCATTCCGGCCAAAAAAAGGCCGGAAGAGTGAAGACGAGAAAGGAAACCCCGAAAAAAATGAAAAGGCAAAAGGCTAAAATAAGAAAGGAAAAGACAACTCCCCTGAAACAATGTACAACAAAACTGTCCGATAAGGCCAAAAATGCAGGAGGATCAGCTAGGGCAAAATCCCTACAGAGCCAAAATGGGCGAGAGATGAACGAGTCCAGAACTAAATAGTTTATAATAATGTAAAAAATTAGAATCTATCATAATTCAATTGTAATCATATTATTGAATTTTTTTAAAATTATTTTTTTTCCACATCGACTCTCTTACATGTGACTAATTGTTTCTCAAATCTCTTTATACCTAAACATTAAATTGATATACTAAAAAAATGAAAAAAAATATAATCCATTGATTGAGCCTATAATGCCTTATTGTATGGATCATGTGGTTTGACTTGATTCTCGACACTTTGAATTTCTTATTCTTGGCCTCTTCATCTGACATCACACAACCATGCTTGTTTCAATCTAAGTTTCATATACACACAAATATTTTCATTACATTGTTGTGACACACAAAAAATTTTTTGTTTTTCTACCTCCTACAACAAGTATATAGCCCTATAAAAAATCTAATTGTAAATTAACCAAAATATGATTGTGATAATCAAAATAATATAATAAGAGTTAAGGTGTAGTCCGGGTTTTAGAGCTTAAAAAAGGAGTGATACTCTGTATAAAAGTATAACTCACCGATTATACTTCCTTACCTTCTCATTTTTCAACTAGGTCACCTAGGCCCCCTTAAGAGCGAAGTTTAAGCTATATAGAGAGTACTGTAGCCAGCAATAAACCCAAATAATGATTGCCTTAGACCTTGAGTTAACACAGCTATATGGAGAAAGGTTGATGCCTTGAGCTCCCTCAAGTGATGAGGTTCAAATTTCAAGTACATCTATGGATTATATAGCTATAAAATACTAAATCATAAAGAGATATCTACAAAAACTTTGGATGAATCTCAAGAAAAATTTTGAACTGTGAAACTAAGCTAAAGCATATGAACACAAATTTTCACAATCTTTATAGTCAAACTGAACTCTAGATAAGATTAATCAAATATACCAAAAATTGTCCAAATCCTAACCTAAATAAGCCCAAATCAAGCACATAAAGCATAATTAGAAATATAAAACATATTATTGAATGCCAATCTCCAACTGGACATGCCTACGCTGAATTGAGATGACTCATAAAGATGAATCTAACGAGCCCAAAAGCACAACGATTCTGACATCATTATGGAACTAAAATGCAAAAAAATAAATGCATCATGATTAAGGGAATTGAATATGTGACCATATAGATGTGAGTGTTTTTTTGGATTCTCAATGCAAATATACAAAAAATGTCCATATAAAAACGATCTATAATAGGGCTTAATTCTCGACAAGGAAGGAGGAAAAAAGAAGAGAACTAAAGAGTTTTCTTGCATACATTGAGGTTGATCACAACCGAACGAATCACCTAATAACTACCACTAACCATCAACAATCTCTATTTGTAATCACTAGCCAACTTCAGACTCCTAATCTAGATTAACTTTGCTTTGGGTTTTTCACATTGTTCGCATATGAACAATAACTCTATAATCTTACAGTAAGAGAAAATAAATTTTATATAACAATAGTCATCTTTTTCTATCAACTAGATGAAGGAAGGATTCTTGTATCATCTGATATTAATATAAATATTTTTCATCAAGGCCAAGCCTCTGATTTTTTTCCTTTTTTTAGATTTCCCCATAAATAACTTTTGATCTTAACTACTTATATTAGTTCGGTGCAGAATTTATGTAAAACACACACTTCGAACCCCTGGATCAAATTTTTAGCTCATAATAAGTCCTAAGATTTTGTAGCCTTGGGGAATTGATTTGAGTCCATGCTTTTCTTCAATTGTTTATACCCACTAAACCTATTAATCTTATAGGAGTTTAATTAAAAAACAACTGATTATTTCACTACGTAGGGAGAATTGACCTCTTATATATACAACTAAAATACACAAAATAGTAAGGATGAAAGCAGTGTAAACATCTTGATAAATTGTTCATCCAATGAAGATAAATTAAAATATAAATAATCAACAAAACAACTCGATCTATCAAGCTAATTAATTACAAATTTTCTGTGATTTTTTCTTAGGGTTATTCATCAAATCCCATTGTAACAAAATTTTATCAAAAATTCATCTTTGGTGCAAAAATATAGAAAAAACTATTATTTATGTAAGAAATAGTATTTTAATATAAAATTATTTTTAATTCATATAATCACTTAGGTTATTTAAAAATTAAGAAACACTTTGCATATGATAATTAAATTCCAGGGCAATTTAGTTTTTAAATCAACATATTTTTTATTTTAAATTTAAATTCTAATTATTTTTCTTGGAAAAAAATCAAAATAAAATAAAAATATTATCCAATCCCTCCCTTAATTAAACCTTTGTAAGTTTAGCAAAAAGATTTAAATGCCTCAAAATTTTTTGAAAATTCTCTCGATTCTCTTACCTCTTTCAACAATTGTATTAAATTTAGTTATACATATTAAAAAAAAAAGTAAGGAATTCCCATTAAAAAAACAAAATTTTGAGGAAGTTCATTTTTGATTAGCAATTTTTGGAAATTAATCTTTTCCAATTGATATGAAAAGTATTGATTGATTTTAAAATTTCCTCAATATAAAGCCTGTTTTTTTAATTCTTAATTAATAAGAAAATGAGTTAGGATATGGTTTTCAAATCATTAACATTCTTATGGATTAAGAAAATTAATTTTGTAAATTTCAAACCCTTATTGAAAAAATAACTTTTAAACTAATCAAATTTTATATTTTGAGAATCACTAAACATAATAACAAAAAACCCACTTACTTTTAAAAATGCTATAAAATCCAATTTATTTTCATTAAATTATGATTGGATTACTCAAAGCTAAAATCTACATAAATTACACTTGCGAGTTATTATGGATCACCACTATGCAGTGCTTCATTTAGGACTAGAAGCTTCTAAAACTAGCTTGATATAGAGCATCCACTTTACATTAAAGGAACAATGCACCTTAGTTAATTTAACATTAAGAATATCCTACATAGGTACATAACCACCTATAGTAAATATATGATATCAGGCTAAGGACTTTATAGGTCTATGTCACATGGCTAATTAAAAGCTGAGAGACCTTCATATAAATATTATTGATTAATATATTCTCATTTTAATGAAAAATTTAAGTTACTAGAATTAATTCCTCATACTTTACCTCATTTTGTGTGTTCCTTAATAACAATAATAAGAATTAAGAATACCACAATTTGGATATATCATGATCAAGCCAATGCTTGCTTATACTTTCAGAATATCCTAATGGATTCACCTTAATTGAAGAGGAGCATCCTTGATTTTTTCTTTCCAACATCAACAAGTATTTCTACAACACAATTACATTCATATACAATGATTACCCGCATAAAGTATTAGCAACCGTACTTTTTATAGATTTGGCATTTATGCATAACCAAGGCAATTGCATTTGTGTAGTCCTCATTTTGCCACATCTTCTTACAATACTTAGCTTAGCAAGTTAGCCATTTTTTTTTAACGAAAAAATTTTATATAACCAATTATAAATTAGAGAAGGCTAGTAAAAAGATTTTTTTTTGGGAAAGAAAAAAACGCCACAGAGGGGCCTACACACGTAATTACGGAAGAAATTTACAAGGTCCTTACAGAGAATCTTCAGCTCGCTACTACACCAACGAGCCACAAAA
The DNA here is from genome assembly GCA_022539455.1 of Dendrobium nobile. Lineage (NCBI taxonomy): Eukaryota > Viridiplantae > Streptophyta > Magnoliopsida > Asparagales > Orchidaceae > Dendrobium > Dendrobium nobile. Next base: position 30,233,957 of record CM039727.1, read on the forward strand.
AAATCAAAATAAAACCTATGATCCAATGGTTCCCTCTACAACAAAATACAAAAAATCATAATAACATTCTAGGCCTGCCAAAAACAGGGCCCAAAAAGGAAGAGAAAGAAAGTACAATTGGCATCTGCATCTTCCTGCAAAAAGCCAGCAAAATTCCAAAATCTCGATACCTTTAACCTGCATGAATGTCAAACTGCTAAACATACAAAAATATGGAAAAATAATACCGGGTAATGTATGAGTAATCAAATATAAACCAATAAAAGTTCCAAATATTAAAAAAATAAAGCAGATAACTTCTCTGAAAATGAACTGGTCACCCATCAGAGCTACTTGCATTAGAAACCAAAAATGATATAAGACCATTCAGAAATTCAGACAAGGATTAACTATATAGGCCATCTAACAGAGTAAAGATTGCAAAAAATGATCCACTCGTTTAAGAGAAATCGGGCATTGATAATAGCAAAGGGACCCAAAAAATAGAGAAAAACCTTCAATATTGCAGCCTGAGTGGATTTCCATCAAAACTAATCATAATAGCAAAAGTCAATAGCACTAGAAATGGAAATGGGTAATACATCTCCCAGATATAGAAACACCTTTTAACCGAAAGCCAACAACAAGCCCAAGTAAATAAAAAACAGTAGCCAAGATAAAAGGATAAAGATGAACAATAACACCCATATTTCTACTTAGAAATGAATAGAAATATCAAAGCAAACCCAGTTCACAACCCAGAAGAGCTTCCTGGACAAAATAGAGAATAACAAGTTCAAGCCAAGACTAAAAAGATCAACTACGGTTAACCAACACACCAGCTGGATATAAGTATGTTTTCCAGTAAACCAGAATCAAGGCCTTAGCTAACAGGGCACGGTATACCAGAAAAATGAGATCATTAATAGATAATAACTCAGGTGATAAATAACAGCAACATCATGAAGTAACCCCAGATGCCACTTCAATCTAATCCCTGGACAACAAACCAAATGCAACCCCAAAAAAACAACAAATCAAGGAAACAATATGAAGTATTAAAAGCATGATACTATCACACCCAAGACACTAACAAAAAATGAAACCACATCCCAGCTACCCAGCTGAACGCACCCCAGAAAAAGAGAAAGCATCAAACCCATAGAGAAGCCTCCCAGCTCTTGTACTGTTAGAGCAACCAAAATGATACAACATAAAATGGGTATGAAAAATTCTAGCTACACCTCTCATAAGGGATCCAAAGACAAGAGAGCAACAATAAGTGTTAATTCAATTAATTTAAATACCAACAATTCTAATTTATCCTCCCACTACACCAAAAAAAAACCACAACAAAATCATGACCCAAAAAAAAAAGATCAGAGAGCATAAATAAATCCAAAAAGGATGCCAAAAGAAAACCAAAAGAAACCAACGACAGGCCCCCAATAACACTAGAACATAAAGAACCAACATTCCACCGGGTAGGGAAGCCAAAAATTAATTTAGAACGCTGTAGTGAAGACCCAAATCGATCAAGTCAGCCAAACCTTTAATTATTCGGGAGAGAATCCTCAAAACATTCAATTAAAATCCAGTAAAGTACAACCCAATTTGAGCAAAAAATCCGCAACAACATTCCCTTCTTCATAAAATAAGAGAGATATTGATAAGTTATGAGAGAATTCCGTACTTTAGTGTAATCTCTAATCATAATTAAAATCTTAGGATTGGTTAAAGATTTTCCCTTGGACATAATGGATCAAAAAGCAAATAAATTCCAAAACTAGGATGCCAAGAGAAATGCCAAAGTTGAATCCCAAAAGGAGACTCCTAATTTTTTTGCTTGAATGGCCACTAATACATTGGAACGGCCCGCAAAAGCCACAATAACAAAACCATTCAGAATCCGTAATGGTACCACCATAGTCCGCATTAAAGTTATACTTGGAACCATCATAGTTGAAGTTATTAAAACAACCCTCCAAAGGCTTCTCTCGTAGTAAATAATACTTGTCAAAATCATTAAAAATACATGATTAAAAATCAAACCAAACCATACAGCTACATGAAGAGATCCTTTAAAAGCATAGCGACATAAATTCCGGAAAATTTTATTCTTGACTTTAGAAAATGATAGTATGAAGCATCCTTTTAATATTTTTCATGTTTCGATCATTTCATACTCCCCAATAAAAACTACCAATAAGGACATGGGAGGATATTCCCTAACATGACTTTTAGTAGGAACAAACCACTCTTTAACAACAACAATCAAATTAAAATTTTCTAACCCTCAATTTACCATAATCACTATTACAAAGCATGACATCATCAGTGTTCATGTTAGGCATCCATATTAAAAAGAAAATAGATATAAGAAACTAGAAATTAATTTAATTGCCCATCACACACATAACTACTAAATATATGTAAAACCACACACATGTCACGCCAAAACCTCATCAATTATTACTATTTTGTACATAGCAAGGAATAGGAACACTAACAAATGCTCAACACATAGGTAGCACCTCCTCATCTTGAACATGGATGGCCCTAACTAAACTTGTTCTTGTGTATATCCTTTGTGGATCATCAAATTTAATCTAGCAAAATTTCAACTATTAGACTTTATCTTTTATCATACCTTTAGCAATTTTTAGTGCTGGGGAAATCTCCTTCATTTTATAAATAAAAGGGCCATGGCAACCTCTTGCACTTATTACCAATACTTTCCAAATTTAATGAGAGAAAAAAGAGAAGTAGAGGGAGAAGCATGCCAATTAATACCTAGAGTATCAAAGTAATGGAAGAATGGTTTCTTCAAGGGTATAATAGTATCAACATCTTCGAAAATGCAACTACATTCACAAAAAATTAATAAGATACTAGATATGGAAAACACTTTATTCTCCATGTTTGTCTTCCCACCAAGTTATAATAATGTAATTATAATATAGTACATAAATGTTTTATACTTAATATTAAAACTCATACCAAATATATTTATTGTACTTAATAAAATATATAATTGTGAAAAAAAAAGAATTAAAGCTTTTAAAATATAATGGAAACAAATAAAACCAATATATTTTTAGTGATTTATTATAATATATACTCAAGAAAGAGCATCTCTTTAATTATAAACCCTACACTCAAACATTGCATAGCAATAAATAGTATATAACAATTAATATTTACAACATCCCATACTAATAATAAAAAAAAGTATTATGCATCAGGAACATAATAACTTTAATTTAAAACCCAAATTAACTAAAATTTTTTGTACCTCTCAGAAGTTACCACTATATATTTACAAATGGATTGCCCCGCAAGTATCAAAGTAATGTAAGAATTGTTTCTTCAAAGGGTATATATATTTCCAACATCTTCGTAAATGTCAACTACATTCACAAAAAAGTATAATAAGATACTAGATATGAAAACACTTTTTCTCCATGTTTGTCTTTCCCACCAAGTTATATAATAAATTTAATATTTATAGTACATAATTTTATTACTAAATATTAAAGATTCAACCAATATATTATTGTACATATAAGAATATAAATTGAAATAAAATGAATTAAATCTTTTAAATATAATGGAAACAAATAAATCCAATTTATTTAATGTGATTAATTAATAATATATACTGAAGAAGTACCATCTCTTTAATTAATAACCCTACACTCAAACATTGCATTTGCATATAAATATACTATTAATAAGTACAACCTCCCATACATAAATAATAAAAAAGTATTATGCATCGGAACATAATAACTTTATGTTTAAAACCAAAATAACTAAAAATTTTGTACCTCTCATGATTACCACTATATATTACAAATGGAGTTGCCCCCCCCCCCCCCTAATTTGGAGAATAATTTTAAAGAATGAAAATAAAAGCTATATTGTCGTTAGTAATCTATTTGTTTGTGATGCAATGAGGGTCAAGTACTACAGAAATATTTTCCTTGCAAACAGAACCAAAATATTTTGGGCGACTCAAGGCCGAATAAAATAGTCTTTCTTATAGAAGTGGAGATGGTGTAACTTGAATGTATGACGAAGTGTATGATCATGAAGGATAAGGAGCGATTTATGATGGCTAATTAATCCTCTTCTAGAGTTGGAGAGAACATGACCTAATAACAATGTTGAACAACATTTGATGATCATAATTGATGTGTGAATTTGCATGCATGGTATGTTTATACACCAAAACTTGGAATTAACTTATGTTTATATTCACTAATAAAAATGACACAGAAAAGTTAAATTTGCCTACAATGTATAACCTATTTTAGAATGTAAGTGTACTTTATTGTATCAAGTAATAAAAAATAATGAATAGAGTTCTATCCCACAAGGAATAACTACAAATACCCTATATTTCCACTTTACTACTGCTACAAACAAGTATAGTTTATCTAGTAGCATAATATAAAATGAGTTGGCAATTTAAAAACAAAAAAAAACGTGAAATTTAGAATAAAAATTTCTAATTTTTCTATGATGTTTTAAACTTATAAAATCCTTAAAAAAAACATGATTATATTAATAGAGGGTTATTTTTTTTGTTGGTGTTGTGGATCGAAAAAGTTTTCACTTCTCATCCTCTAATAAGCTCATTAGAGCATAAGCTAGGATCCTCACAACTATAGTTAAATAATCTCATTAAGACCCATATAATACTAACCACCAAATTTACTATATTATGGTTGAAACACCATTTTTAAATTCACTGTGTTCTTCAATCCTCCATCATGTCTCTAGATGACACTATATTTTTTAAGTTTAATGTACGACCTAAATACAACCAATGAACTGCATAATGTTTAAAAAAGCGTGATATTAATAAACATAAACCCAACATAAGAAATGCATTGCCTTTTTCCATATCATCACAGATTCAAAAAGATTGATTAGCTACTCAGGAGACTTAAAAAATTATAAAAAACAATACACAACAAAACAAATATTTTATTATACAAATAAATTACAAGTTTCAAACATAGGAAAAAACTTAAAATAAAGCATAAATAAAGTTAAAAAAAATAATTTGAAAGAGTTTCTCTACAATCCTTTAGTTCACAATCCATTGCTTTGTCTCCACTCCACTAAAAGACTGAGCAATATGAAATATAGAAGTTATACACTTCCCCATACAATTCTAACACACTACAAAAGACACTACACATGACTCCACCAAGTTGCCAACTTCTCTTACCCAGTGCACTAATGACAGAAATTATTCATTATTTTTTCTAATAATAGCACTAGGCCTAGTTTGGCGGCACTGCGACTTCAAATTAGTGGCATGCTTGACTCATCGATTGATTGTATGACCCAAAGACTATTGATGCTTGGAAAGTGAATCTCTTCGATACACTTTATCTTGAAGACATATCCTGTTATCGATGTAACAAGTTTAGAAAGAGCATCCGCTCATCATTTTGCTCTCGAAGAATAAGAATGATCTGATGCTCTTGTATATAGGCTAAGAGCAACTTTACTATCTTACAATACGAGGCCAATTATGGGTTGTGGATGTCAAACTCCCCTCCACCTGAGAGGCAACTAACCTGTGAATCGGTATGAACGACTAAGTTCTGCCCTCACAGTCGATTGCTAGCCTTATCTAGCAATAAGGGCCAAGTACTCTACTGCATTATTCATTATAGGGAATTTAAGTGGGAGCCTATACTCTAGGGAAACTTTCCACAAAGATATCAACAGAATTTCTTCCATAGATGCCAGAACTTCTATAAGCTCCAACAATATATAATATCCAGCACGAGTAGAGGTAGAAGCACTAGGTGGCTAGTATGAACGGGGATGATACATTCAACTACAAAATTTGCAAGTGCTTAGAGATTGATATCGGGTCTAGAAAGGTAGTGGATTTTGAATTCTCCTAGCTTACCGACTACTTAATTAATCTTCCAGATGCCTTAGGCTTTTAGAAAATATTTCTCAATGATAGTTTTTTTTACTCTAATGTATAAGCTTAAAAATAAGGGTGAGCTTTTTGGCCAAGAAGATTAATGCAAAAGTTGTCTAATCTGCTAGTGGATAAAGTGTCCTTCTATCTCGGACCAAATTTTATTAATATAAAGATAGGACATTGTACAGTATTCTATTCTCAAACCATAATGGAACTGATGGCCTGAGCAAAAATAGCCATATACAAATATAACTTTTCTCACAAGTAATTAGTTTAAAAAGTAGCGGCAAGAATGCCAAATACTTTTGTAGCTATTTAAAAACTTCTTGATATTAATCAATCCATTAAAATATTCAGCTACGAACACCTTTGAGGATCTTGAAGAAGGATAGATATTTATCTCCTGAGCGAGGCAGGGAATGAGAGAGTGGTATAATCCTTCCATTTAGTCTTTAAACTTTTTTGATGTTTCTTGGAGGCACCTTGTCCCTTAGTGTCTTGTTCTTCTCAAGATTAGCCTCAATCCATCATTTGGTTACCATAAACCCTAAGAACTTTCTAGATGTGACTCTAAAAGTACACTTGGTAGGATTGAGTCATATATTATAGAATCGTAATAGGTGGAAGCACTATTCTAAGTCAGGTATATGTTGAAATTTTTTAAGAATTTTTAGCAACATATCATCAACATAAACTTCTATAGTGCACCTAACAAGGTTTTTAAAAACCTTATTCATAAGTCTTTGATATGTTGCTCAAGTATTCTTGATCCAAAATGTTATCAACAAATAGCAGTACAACCCCTTATGTGTTTAAAAAGTTATTGCCTCCTCATCAACAGGGTCCATCTTTAGTAGACTATATCCAGAGTAGGCATCCATAAAGCTCAACACTAGATTTTCAAAGGTAGCATCAACCAATTGGTCAATACAGGGGAGTGGAAAACTATCCTTGGGGGTAGACTTTGCTGAGATTTGTATAGTCTATGCATATTCTCTAGACTCCACTTGCCTTCCAAACCATGATAATGTTTTCCAACCAAGTGAGATATGTACTTCCCTTATAAATCCAGCCTCCAAACGCTTATCAACTCCCTACTCAACAACCTGCCGACGGTCTTGCACAAAGTTTTGTTACTTTTGGATTACTAGCTTATATACTGGATTAACTTTGAGGGATTACATGATTACTTTAGGGTTGATTTCGGGCATATCGGCTGGACTCCATGCAAAAATATTTTGGTTCATATGTAGAAAATCTACATATATTTTCTTCTCTTCATCTGAGGGAAGCAATCTAATTTGCACCATTCTTTATGGGTGCTCATCTGAAAGAGAAACATAAATAAGATCTTTTATAGGGAAATACCTTTGAAGAATATCCTCATTTCTAGATGTCAAAGTCCTTGATGCTTAAGGTAACTAATGGGTGTGATTGAGACTGCCTAAGATAGCAAGATAATGCTACTTATTGACCTCCTCGTACTATATTAATTCCTATAGGGGTATAAAATTTTAGTTTGAGATGAGGGATTGAGAAAATAATCCCAAAGATCAATTAGAGCGGGCTTCCAAAGATTACGTTATAGGCCAATTTTGATTTTACTATAATAAGCTGGATGGAGTGTGTAGCCTAGCTATCGGTGGAATTATCCAAGTATGACTGGAAGATTGATTGTTCCTTTCACTTGTACAGGTGGATTGTCAAATCCATATAATGGACCTACGGTAGGGTGTAGTTTTTCTCTAGGGAGGCCTAAGTTGAGAAAAGTGGAGTAGAATAAGACATATGCAGAGCTCTCATTGTCGACTAAGAATCTCTTGACATTATAGCACGGGTGGCCAATCCCTGTTCTAATTATGATTAGGTCTTAATAAGAGATTAGTATTCCTTCTAAATTAAAATCATCAAAAGCAATGGAGTGATTGGTGTGAGACTTCTTCAGTGTTGGCTGCTTAAAGGTTACAATTTAGACTTGACTAGACATTGAAGGACCCCTAGTAATGATTTCAATTTCACTAAGCATTTGATGGTTGTTTGATGATAGCCTTTATTATTGATTCTTCCCCTCAGCAGAACCAACTTTATCTCAAACATGTGGGTTTTGGATAAATTGTCAGATATATCCTTATTGGATTAGCCTCTCAATTTCAACATTGAGTCATCGGCATGCTTTAGTAGTGTGTCTTTAGCTATGGTGAAAGTAGAAGTACTACTCCTAAGTTCTAAAGTTAGGCTTCAAAGGATGCAGCCACTTTATATTTTCCTTATTATGTATAGCCACAACACATTTGCTCAAGATATATTAAGTGGGGTGTACTCATTTTCTTGGTGAGGCTCTAATCGTGGTTGTGAGGGTTGAGAGGGTAAATAGTAGTTTTCTTACTTCTTCCATTGTGAGGATGGATTTTCCATCCCTAATGCACTTTTATGCTTTCCAATTATTTGCTCAAATTATTTCCTATGAGCATTAATGGCTTCATCGACAAAGATTTGTGCCTCCATATGATGAATCAAATCAGCATACAAATGGGTCGTATCTCATATGAGTGCTGAGTAGAAGGGACTAGGATGAAGCCCTCCGAGAAATACTCTTCTAAGTTACTTAGGATCTACCTCTAAAATTTTTTGGGCCTTAGTAGAAATGCTTTGAAAGTACTCCTTGAGGGGCTAATTTTCATTCTGGTAAATTCTTGAGTGATGGGAAGAATCTTTGACCATTCTCCAATTGGAAACAAATTATTCGATAAACACTTTAGACAATTTTATAAACGTTGGAATTTTTTTGTTGGGGGAGTGAATAGAACCTTATTCGAGATTGCCCTTTGAGGGTAGCTAGAAAGATCTGACAAAGGAATGCATTAGAGGATCACTGGATATGCATGATGATGGTCTTATAGTAATTTATATGCTCAGATGGCCCACTGTAGGAATCGATGCTTAGTAGTTTGAATTTTATCTAAGTGGGGGTACTGAAGGATGGCTTCAGTAAGAGGTGATGACTAGTATAAGTCCCACTAATGAAGAGATTATCTTATACATCCTATGCGGAACTTTTATCAAACTAATCATCATAGTTCAAGTCGTAGGGCATTATAGGGGAGTTCAGCAATGTGCTGTCAGGCTAAGTCCTTGGGGATGTCAAAAAAAAATGCGAGGTTGGCGACCTGCATGTGAAGGATGGGTAGAGCTTGCTATGTCAGCAAGATCATTATCTTGATGTGTCAGAGGACACATCCTTGGTGGAGGAAGGGGAATCTTGACATGAAGATATTTGGGTTGAACATCTTTGTGTCCTGGTTGATCTCGAGGGAGAATATTCTCTTCTTGTGGTGCTAGCACCAGTCGCCGAGTCTCTCGTAGGAGTTGAAGGATCTCATTCTTATATTCCTCCATCTTTTTTATATGATCTTCCAGGGAGGGTCCTAATGTCCCTGCACCATAGGGTTTTGCCTACTAGGGTGAAATGAGGCAGATGCTTGACATCCATGGTTCATGGAATGCTTCATCGATTAGTGTGAGTTAGAGCGGGAGGCTCCTAAGATGTGATTCCCATACCTTTTGGCCATCAAAGTCGTGCTGAGAATACTAGGATTAAGGTTTTCCACATATGGTGCCAAGCTGTTGTGGGTTATGATTATTCACAATAATAGAGTTAAAATCCTACTTCTCGGTATTATACGGATATCTAGCTCACACATAAAGCAAAAAAAAATTTACATTGAAAACCCTAGAAAGTAGAAAAACCATGCGACCTGACCTAGTCTAAAATGAATCCACGAGTGTTTAGGTAGATTACAGTGGGTTAACTCATCCTTGAGGGAAATATTATTACAAATGTCAGCCATATGGATGAAAACTAGCAACAAACGTAGATGAAAGTCTGGCATCAATTGGTGGTTTGGCGGAAGTCCATCATTACTTGGAAATTCAGGCATTAGTTGGTAGTTTGATGGTGGTTTTGCAGAAATTCAGCTTCGGGCAGTGGTCCAATATAGCTCCAAGCATCAGATAGTGGTTTGATATAACTCTAGTATCAGGTAGTGGTCTTATAGAACTCTAGGTGTCAGGCAATGGTCTTGCAGAATTTTGGCATCAATTGGTAAGTTGTTGGAACTCTTGGCGTCACATGGTGGTCTAACGGAACTCCAGGCATTAGGTGGTGGTCTAATGAAACTCTAAGCATCAGGTGGTGGTCCAACAGAACTCCAATGTTAAGTGGGGGTCTGATAAAACCTTGTCCTCAAGTGGTGGTCTGGCAAACTCTGAGTCACAGGCGGGGGTCTAGCGGAACACAGGGAATCAGTTGGTGGTCCGGCGAACACCGAGCATCATATGGTGGTTCCATGAAACTTCAGGCATCAGTTGGTGGTCCGGCAGAACTTCGGCATCAGGTGGTGGTCTGACGGAACTCCATGTTTCAGGTGGTGGTCCGATGAAACTCAGAGTGTTAGTTGGTGGTCCAGCATAACCCTAGTGGTCGTTAAGGAGGCAAGACGGCAAGAGGGCGATCTCTGATCTCTCTCTTGTTTCCTAAGGCTTAGGGGGTCCCTTTTCGAGGGGAAGGAGTGGTCTATTTATAGATTTCCTAGAGTGGCATGACCCATAAATATGAGGAAGATTAAGGATAAATGGGGAGTGGTTTAGAAAGATGGTCGATATTGAATCCCTTGATCCACTACAGGAAAAACATCATTTTTTGATGCCATTACTGCCTAAAAAATGGCCAAAATTGTCGCAATTTAGCATTTCTGATGGAAATGATTTCGATGGCAAAACACGCACCAAAAAAGACCTTCCAATGCAAAATAATATACCAAAAAAATTTCAGCATATTTCCCGCAAATTTTCACTGGAAAAATATTTTAATGGATTTTTTGAGCCGGAACGTTGAGAAAAATTAAAAAAAAATTAAAAATAAATCGAAAGAAATTCAACCCGACCGGTCTGCCTAGCTAACCCGCCCGCTACTCCCACAGTCCGCTCCATCCTAGCCCAGCCACACCCTCATAGGCCCCTCCACCCATGTGGATTGCCAGACCAACCGCCCGAACAGTGAAATGCCTTTGACGGGGTTCGAACCCTTCCCCCTCCACGCCCGGAAGCCTTTTGCACTATCTACCATCCACGATCTAGCCATTAAAATTAACCTGAAAAATTGGCTACTTTATTTTATTTAAATTATAAATTATAAATATTAAAAGTAATTATTATTTTATAAGTAAAAATATTTTTTTAAAAGATAAAAATATTTAGTTTAATTTAGCTATTAATTATTAAATTAGTTAATTTATTTTCAGAATAAATTATTAAATTAATTAACTTAATTGAACAAATAAATAATTATAAAATTTTATTATAATTTATGTTTTAATTTAAATCATTTAATTTTTTGTTATTAAATAAATTAAATTATAATTTAATTTATTTTATTATAATTTAGTTATTCAATTCAACAATTTAAGTTATTTTTAAAAAATATAAAATATTTAATTTGACAATAAGTTATTTAAAATATTTTCAAAAATAGTTTTTCAAATATTTTTTAAAATTTCAAAATATTTAATTTCTGTCGAAATCCGCCGGAAATTTTTGTTCGAAAATCCAACAGAAAATCTGCTGGAATTCTGCCGAAAAATTCGCCGATTTTGTCACTAATTTACTTCCGTCGGAAATGAGCTTCTTTCCTATAGTGATCATGGACCGTTCTCTAGACATTTAAGGGTCTTAATGATGTCGGATTGAATGATCTTTGGCTTGTTGGATTCGTTTAGTCGAGTTGCTCAATTTGACTTTAAGCATGTCACGTTTGCAAATCATTTGGTAGTTCAAATTGTGGTTTGAACCTTCCAACAGTGCATTGGATCCATTTGGGCTCGGATTGAGTCTAATTTGGTGTCGTTGGATTCATATTTTTGAGATGTTCAGTTCGACTATAAGTTAGCTAAAATAAGAGTTCAGATGGTCCCAGTTTTAATTTCGAAAGTTTTCAACTTGATTTTGCCTCGAGATTCATGTATGATCATTTTTTTTTTTTGATGATGTATGAAAAGTATTGGAGGAAAATGGAGGTTATCTAATCTACGTGATAGTAATGATTTTCTAAATCATATTTCATATCGCATGAAAGCTAGATAATATAAAGATAGGAAAGCTTGCAATAGTAGACCATCTGAGGACCTAGTGACCTTATATAAAACTAAATGATATAAATTTCACCCATCCGCATAACTTAAACTACTAATTTCTTAAAACCAATTTTAATTCTGATTATTTTCTACATAATTATCTTTTTTTTTGTTCAATTTCAACTGATTTGTAGTGGCATTTTAATATATTTTATTTTTTATATTACTTGTTTTAATTAGCTTCGCAACTTTTTTTTATTTTTTAATGGAAAACGTTTCAGAGTCCGATTTTGATTTGAATTGAAGCATTGGGTTATATTTCACATAGCTTCCACGCTAAAAATGTTTTTCTTATTATTAAGCACTTACTATTAAGTATTCATTTTATGTGGTGATGAATAAATATATATTTTATTCATCGCTTAAATCATGCAATTCATTGTATGTGAAAGTTTTATCATTTTGTTTTAATTATCAGATGCCTAACAAACTATGCTAAGACAAAAGAATTGTCAACTTCCATACAATGAAAACTTGTGTTTCAATTTTCCACAAGGACAGTGTACGAGAGGCCATAATTCAAACAACAGTTTCCTTACCACTCAATTAATGTCTAATGGAAATATTTTAATTTTTTTTCTTTTAATTTTGAATAAGATTTAATCACCACTCTTAATTGGCCAACATTATTGCTTTCTACTATAGGTGACTGTAGCTGATAATGATCTTTTCCATCATTGCTTGTCACCCACTATCACTCCTCACCTTTAGCGATGCTGGAGGAATTTTATGTCTTTTTTTATATTTTGTCTGTATAGCACAACTAAATAATATATTTTCACTAGAAATATAACACATTATTTACACTTATCAGATATACATTACTTTCCATTTTAAATTCTGTAACTTAATTAGAATAATGAAGGTGAGTGTACAATAAGATACGTATCGTACAATGCGATTAATTCAAATTTTGAATTGATTTAATTAAGAAAATAATTTTATAATCATAATTTGATTTAAACTTAGGGATGATCATACATTATGGTTTGCATTGTATACTATTGTTAGCTCATTATAATTAATTTAGAATTTTTCAAACTAATTTAGATTGATCTTATCCAATATATCGATTAACTAATTTCATACAATACAATCAATATTGTATAAATTTTTTTTTAACAAAATTTTATTAAACAAAAAAAAAAGAAGAAGTACAAGAGGCAAAGTAGCAAATGCCAAAAAAGTAATAGAAAACACAAAGTGAGATCAATCTAAGGGCTCAGTAATTAGTCAAGGCTCCCAACATCCCGTAGCCATGCACGGACCATCCAATTTGGTGAAGAAAGAAGCAAAGATTCCAATCCAGCCAGCCGAGCAAGAAAGCATCACCAAAGGTGGCGACCAGCTATGACGACAAAGAAATGAGCCCCAGCGCCATCATTGCCCAACAAACCCACGACCAATAAAATCCAACAATACTCCAAAATACCAACCAGAGAAGACAAGAGGAAAATCAAGCACTGGAATAAAAGGACAATCTACCTCTTCTGCCCCTCCCACGAGAGGCGACAGCGACAACAGGTCTGTCACGAACCAATTTAAATTTATGTCCAGGATCAGAACCTCCATAATACTCCGAACAGGAATCAGAATCGGATTCAAGTTCAGATATAAAATGAAGCCAATCAAGATGAACCCTCACATCCATCCCTGAATTATCTCCCACATGATACACCAATGCTTGGGGCTCGATCAAGTTCATTGGCACATTGACAAAAGAATTAGAAATAACCACCATTCCATCCCCAGCATTAACACCATCTCCAACAACATCACTTCCACCAATAATCTGAGAAGACTCCTCAACAATATTAGAATAAGGAGAAACAACTATATTCACACCTCCAAAATCTCCATTAAGACTCACACAACCATTCTGCAGCAACAGAGGATCCCCTACCCCCACCACAACAGGGGGAATAGGACAAAATGGACTTGACACCACAGGAACATTAGCATTCACCAAGGCCAAATCATCCAACGAATTAAATAGGCTCAAACGCAGGCAAACCCAAATTAGAAATGACAACAACCTCCTCACCAACATAAACATTAGAGGGAGGGCACAGAACATCCTTCGCAATAGAAACCTTTTCCCCACTGTCTAAAATGCCAACTTCCCTACATTCAGTAGGCACACCACCAGTGACATTTTCCATAACCAAAATAGCAAGTGGTTCAGCCACATCTCCAGAACCCACCTCACAAACAACTTCATCTAAAGCCTGCTTAGTCATAGGAATCAGTTTATCCCCAACCAAAACCCCAGTAGCAGCTAAAGAAGAAACACCTAAAGTAAGCTTCTTAACATTTCCAGCTTGAGGGACAGAAGAATTAGGTAGCTTCTTAACATTTCTAGCTTGAGGGACTGAAGATGACCCAGCTATTTACAGGACACACAGAAGTCAGGAAAGCTCTCAAAATTCACCTTTTGAATATACCCAGATAATTCAGGCTCGAGCCAAATTTGGGAAGGGAAAGTTTTAGTTATGTCAAGCTCCACCAACACACGCACTAGAGATGGCCGAGAACCAAACAAAGTTGTAGAATCAACCTTCCAGGGTCTACCGAACATAGAACCTAAGGCATGAAGGATCCGGGGGAGTAAATGTGAGGTCTCAGGTTTGGAAACGAAACCCAAATCGGAATTATCAGAGATTCACAACCAATGTGAAGATGCGGAGACCATTTAGTGAGTTTCATAAAGCAATTATTCACTAGATAAGATCAATGGCAAAACACATGGCTATAGTCTAGGTCGTTAGCAAGTTTAACCAGCACATGCCTTTGATCAAGCACTGTAACAGACAACTCAGAAATAAGCTTCCAAGAGAAAAAAAAAATTTTGAATCGCATCAAGAGAAAGACGACGAGTGGGCAAATAGCCTGCCAAAGAAAATTGAAATGGCTAAGCCAAAGAATTTATCTCCTCCTCAGAAATCCATATCCATGGTAAACTGTAAAAAGAACCATGACGAAGCTCAGGGAAGCACTCAGGCGAGGTCCCAGAAAGTGCTTCAGCGAAAGACCAGGATTTAAAGGAAACATTCAGGAACCCCGGATCCTCAACTCGTCGGACCACCATTCCGGCCAAAAAAGGCCGGAAGAGTGAAGACGAGAAAGGAAACCCGAAAAAAATAGAAAAGGCAAGGCGTAAATAAGAAAGGAAAGACAACTTCCCTGAAACATGTACAAGAAAACTGTCCGGATAGAGGCCAAAATGCAGGAGGAGCAGCTAGGGCAAAATCCCTAGCAGAGCAAAAGGGGCGAGAGATGAACGAGTCTCAGAATAATAGTTCTTAATATTGTATAAATTGATCTATCATAAGTCAATTTGTAATCTTATTTTGAATTTTTTAAAATTATTTTTTTCCATCGACTCTCTTACATGTGTACTAATTGTTTCTCAAATCTCTTTACCTAAACATTAAATTGATTACTAAAAAAATGAAAAAAAATATAATCATTGATTGAGCCTATAATGCCTTATTGTTTGGATCATTTGTGGTTTGACTTGATTCTCGACTCTTGATTTCTTATTCTTGGCCTCTTCATCTTGATCTACAACCATGCTTGTTTCATCTTAGTTTCATATTCACACAACATATTTTCATTTCATTGTTGTGCACACAAACATTTTTTTTGTTCTACCTCCTACAACAAGTATATTAGCCCTAGAAAAAATCTAATTGTAAATTAATCCAAAATATGATTGTGATAATCAAAATAATATAATAAGAGTTAAGGTTAGTCGGGTTATTAGAGCTTAAATAAGGAGTGATAAGCTCTGTAGTAAAGTAGAACTCACCATTATACTTCCTTACCTTCTCATTTTTCTACTAGGTCACCTAGGCCCCTTAAGAGAAGTTTAAGCTATATAGAGTACTGTAGCCAGCAATAAACCCAAAATAATGATTGGCCTTTAGACCTTGAGTTAACAAAGCTATTATGGAGAAAGGTGTATGCCTTGAGCTCCCTCAAGGTGAGGGTTCAATTTCAAGTACATCTATGGATTATATAGCTATAAATACTAAATCATAAAGATATATCTACAAAAACTTTGGATGAATCTCAAGAAAAATTTTGAACTGGGAACTTGCTAGAAGCATATGAACACAAATTTTCACAATCTTATAGTCAAACTGAACGTCTTGATAAGATGAATCAAATGATACCAAAAATTGTCAAATCCTAACCTAAATAAGCCCAAATCAAGCACATAAAGCATAATTAGAAATATAAAACATTATTTTGAATGCCAATCTCCATACTGGACATGCCTACAGCTGAATTGAGTGACTCATAAAGATGAATCTAACGAGCCCAAAAGCACACGATTCTGACATCATTATGGAACTAAAATGCTAAATAAATGCTTCATGATTAAGGGAATTGATATGGACCATATGATGGAGTGTTTTGGATTCTAATTCAAATTACAAAAAATGTCCATATAAAAAAGATCTATAAATAGGGCTTAATTCTCGACAAGGAAGGAGGAAAAAAGAAGAGAACTAAAGAGTTTTCTTGCATCTTTGGTTATCACAACCGACGATCACCAATAACTACCACTACCATCAACAATCTCTATTTGTAATCACTGCCAACTTCAGACTCCTATCTAGATTTAACTTTGCTGTTGGGTTTCAATTGTTCGCTTATGAACATTATACTTCTATAATCTTACATAAGAGAAATCAGATATTTTATTATCAAATAGTCATCTTTTTCTTCAACTATGATGAAGGATGGATTCTTGTATCATCTGATATTATATATATTTTTCATCTAGGCCAAGCCTCATGATTTTTTTCCTTTTTAGATTTTCCACATAAATAACTTTTGATCTTACTACTTTTATTAGTTCGTGCTGAATTTATGTAAAACACACACTCCCCTGGATCAAATTTTTAGCTCATAATAAGTCCTAAGATTTTGTAGCCTTGGGAATGATTGAGTCATGCTTTTCTTCAATTTTTATACCCACTAATAGCCTTTTAGATCTTAGAGGAGTTGTAATTAAAAACAACTAATTTTATTCACTACGTAGGGAGAATTGACCTCTTATATATACAACTAAAATACACGAAAATAGGTTAGGATGATGAAGCAGTGTAAAATCTTTGATTAATGGTCCATAATGAGATAAATAAAATATTTAATCCAACAACAAATCTACTCGATCTATTCAAGCTAATTAAATTCAAATTTTCTTGTGATTTTTTCTTAGGGTGATTCATCAATCCCATTGTATTCAAAATTTTATCAAAAATTCATCTTTGTGCAAATAATATAGAAAAACTATTTTTATGTAAAGATATTTAGTATTTTAATTAAAAAAATTATTTTAATTCATATTATCACTTAGGTTATTTAAAAATTATGAAACACTTTGCATATGATTTTAATTCCATGGGCAATTTAGTTTTAAATCATCATATTTTTATTTTAAATTTAAATTCTAATTATTTTTCTTGGTAAAAAATCAAAATAAAATAAAAAGTATTATCCATATCCCTTCCTTAATTAAACCTTTGTAAGTTTAGCAAAAAAGTTTTAATGCTCTAAAATGTTTTGAAAATTCTCTCGATTCTCTTACTCTTTCAACAATTTGTTTAAATTTAGTTATACATATTAAAAAAAAAGTAAGGAATTCCCAATTAAAAAAACAAAATTTTGAGGATGTTCATTAATTTGATTAGCAATTTTTGGAAATTAATCATTTCCAATTGATTGAAAAGTAGTTGATTTTTAAAATTTCCTCAATTAAAGCCTGATTTTTTTAATTCTTTAATTAATTAAGAAAATGAGTTAGGATTGGTGTTTTAAATCATTAACATTCTTTTGGAGTTAAGAAAATTAATTTTGAAATTTCAAAACCTTATTTGAAAATTACTTTTAACTATCAAATTTTATATTTTGAGAATCTCTAACAATAATAAAAAAACCCACTTACTTTTAAAATGCTATAAAATCCAATTTATTTTTCATTAAATTTGGATTTGGATTACTCAAAGCTAAAATTCTACTTTATTACACTTGCGAGTTATTATGGATCACCACTATTGCAGTGCTTTCATTAGGACTAGAAAGCTTCTTAACTAGCTTGATTAGAGCATCCACTTTACTATTAAGGGAACAATGCACCTTAGTTAATTTAACATTTAGAATATTCTACAATAGGTACATAACCCACCTATAGTAATATATGATATCAGGCCTAAGGACTTTATAGGTCTATGTCACATGGCTAATTAAAAGCTGAGAGTCTTCATATATTTTGATTATTATTATTCTCATTTTAATGAAAATTTTAAGTTCTAGAATTAATTCCTCATACTTTACCTCATTTTGTGTGTTTCCTTAATAAACTATAAGAAGAATGAAGAATACCACAATTAGGATATATCATGATCAAGCCAATGCTTGCTTATACTTTCAGAATATTCTAATGGATTCACCTTTATTGAAGAGGAGCATCCTTGATTTTTCTTTCAACATCAACAAGTATTTCTACAACACAATTACATTCATATACAATGATTAGCCCGCATAAAGTATTAGGCAACCGTACTTTTTATAGATTTGGCATTTTTGCATAACCAAGGCAATGGCATTTGTGAAGTCTCATTTTGCCACATCTTCTTACATATCTTAGCTTAGCAAGTGAGCCATTTTTAAGAAAAAATTTATTATATAACCAATTATTAATTAGAGAAGGCTAGTAAAAAGAATTTTTTTTGGGAGAAACCCACAGAGGGGCCTACACGTTAATTACGGAAGAAATTTACAAGGTCCTTACAGAGAATCTTCAGCTCGCTACTACTCCAACGAGCCACAAAAAAATTCAAAATAAAACCTATGATCCAATGGTTCCCTCTTCTACAAAATACAAAAAATCATAATAACATTCTAGGCCTGCCAAAAACAGGGCCCCAAAAAGGAAGAGAAAGAAAGTACAATTGGCATCTGCATCTTCCTGCAAAAAGCCAGCAAAATTCCAAAATCTCGATACCTTTAACCTGCATGAATGTCAAACTGCTAAACATACAAAAATATGGAAAATAATACGCGGGATAATGAGTAATCAAATATAAACAATAAAAGTTCCAAATATTAAAAAAACAAAGCAGATACTTCTCTGAAAATGAACTGGTCACCCATCAGAGCTCTTGCAATTAGAAACCAAAATGTTATAATGCCATTTCAGAAATTCAGACAAGGATTTACTATTATAGCCATCTAACAGATGGTAAAGATGCAAAAAATGAAGCCACTCGGTTAGAGAATCGGGCATTGATAATAGCAATAGGGACCCAAAAAATAGAGAGAAAACCTTCAAGATTGCAGCCTGAGTGGATTTCCATCAAACTAATAAGAATAGCATAGTCAATAGCACTAGAAATGGGAAATGGGTAAGACATCTCCCAGATATAGAAACACCTGTTAACCGAAAGCCAACAACAGCCCAAGTAAATAAAAAACAGGTAGCCAAGATAAAAGGATAAAGTATGAACAATAACACCCATATTTCTACTAGAAATGATAGAAATATCAAAGCAAACCCAGTTCACAACCCAGAAGAGCTTCCTGGACAAAATAGAGAAATACAAGTTCAAGCCAAGACTAAAAAGATCAACTACGGGTAAGCCAAACACCAGCTGGATATAAAGTTGTTTTCCAGTAAACCAGAATTCAATGCCTTAGCAACAGGGCACGGGTATACCAGAAAAATGAGATCATTAATAGGAGAATAACTCAGGTGATAAATAACAGCAACATCATGATGTAACCCCAGATGCCACTTCAATCTAATCCCTGGATCAACAAACCAAATGCAACCCCAAAAATCAACAATCAAGGAAACAATATGAGAGTTTAAAGCATGATACTTCACACCCAAGACACTACAAAAAATGAAACCACAATCCCAGCTATCCCAGCTGAACGCCCAGAAAAGAGAAAGCATCAAACCCATAGAGAAGCCTCCCAGCTCTGTACTGTTAGAGCAACCAAAATGATACACATAAAATGGGTATGAAAAAATTCTAGCTACACCTCTCATAAGGGATCCAAAGACAAGAGAGCAACAATAAGGGGTTAATTCAATATAATTTAAATTCCAATCATTTCTATTTATCCTCCACACGTCACCAAAAAATAACCAACAAATGCATGACCCAAAAAAAATAAGTTCAGAGAGCATAAATAAATCCAGAAAAGGATGCCAAAAGAAAACCAAAAGAACACCAAACGGACAGGCCCCAATAACACTAGAACAAGAAAGAACCAACATTCCACCGGGTAGGGAAGCCAAAAATTAATTAGAACGAGTGTAGGGAAGACCCAATCGATCAAGTCTAGCCAAACCTTTAATCGTATTCGGGAGAGAATCCTCAAAATATTCAATAAAATCCAGTAAAGTACAACCCAATTGAGCAAAAGAATCCGCAACAACATTCCCTTCTCTTAAAATAAGAGAGATATGATAAGTTATGAGAGAATTCCAGTACTTAGTATCTCTAATCATATATTAATTCTTAGGATTGGGTAAAGTTTTCCCTTGGACATAATGGATCAAAAGCATAATAAATCCAAATTCTAGTGATGCCAAGAGAAATGCAAAGTTGAATCCCAAAAGGAGACTCTAAATTTTTGCTTGAATGGCACTAATAGCATTGGACGGGCCCGCAAAAGCCACAATAACAAAACCATTAGAATCCGTAATGGTACCACCATAGTCCGCATTAAAGTTATTCTTGGAACCATCAGTGTTGAGTTTAAAACAACCCTCCAAAGGCTTTCTCTAGTAAATAATCTTGTCAAAATCATTAAAAATACCATGAGTAAAAATCAAACCAAACTCAGAAGCTACATGAAGAGATCCTTTAAAAGCTTAGCGACATAAATCTGGAAAATTTTATTCTTGACTTTAGAAATGATAGTAGAAGCATCCATTTTAATATTTTCATGTTTCGAATCATTCATACTCCTCCATAAAAACTAGCAAATAAGGACAGGGAGGATATTCCTAACATGACTTTTAGTAGGAACAAACCACTCTTTAACAACAACATCAAATTAAATTTTCTTCCCTCATTTTACCATAATCACTATTACAAAGCATGACATCATCAGTGTTCATGTGTGCATCCATATTAAAAAGTAAAATAGATATAAGAAACTACGAAATTAATTAATGCCCATCACACTCATAACTACTAAATATATGTAAAACCACACATGCTCAAGCCAAAACCTCATCAATTATTACTAATTTGTACATGCAAGGAATAGGAACACTAGCAAATGCTCAACACTAGGTAGCACCTCCTCATCTTGAACATGGGATGGCCCTAACTAAACTTGTTTCTTGTGTATATCCTTTGTGGATCATCAAATTTATATCTAGCTAAAATTCACTATTAGACTTTATCTTTATCATACCTTTAGCTATTTTTAGGCTGGGGAAATCTCCTTCATTTATACATATAAAAGGGCCATGGCAACCTCTTGCTCTTATTACCAATACTTGTCCAAATTTATGAGAGAAAATAGAAGTAGGAGGGAGAGCATGCCAATATCCTAGAGTATCAAAGTATGGAAGAATTGGTTTCTTCAAGGGTATATAGTATTCAACATCTTCGTAAATGTCAACTACATTCACAAAAAAGTTAATAAGATACTAGATATGGAAAACACTTTTTCTCCATGTTTGTCTTCCCACCAAGTTTTAATAATTGTAAGTATTTATAGTACATAAATGTTTTATTACTTAATATTAAACTTCATACCAAATATATTTATTGTACTTATAAAATATATAAATTGAAATAAAATGAATTAAAGTCTTTTAAATATAATGGAAACAAATAAATCCAATTTATTTTTAGTGATTTATTATAATATATACTCAAGAAGAGCATCTCTTTAATTAATAACCCTACACTCAAACATTGCATTGCATATATATATATATACTATTAATATGTACAACATCCCATACTAAATAATAAAAAAGTATTATGCATCAGGAACATATAACTTTATGTTTAAAACCCAAATATAACTAAAATTTTTTGTACCTCTCATGAGTTACCACTATATATTACAAATGGTTGCCCCGCAAGTATCAAAGTATGGAAGAATTGGTTTCTTCAAGGGTATATAGTATTCAACATCTTCGTAAATGTCAACTACATTCACAAAAAAGTTAATAAGATACTAGATATGGAAAACACTTTTTCTCCATGTTTGTCTTCCCACCAAGTTTTAATAATTGTAAGTATTTATAGTACATAAATGTTTTATTACTTAATATTAAAATTCATACCAAATATATTTATTGTACTTATATAATATATAAATTGAAATAAAATGAATTAAATTCTTTTAAATATAATGGAAACAAATAAATCCAATTTATTTTATGTGATTTATTATAATATATACTGAAGAAGACCATCTCTTTAATTAATAACCCTACACTCAAACATTGCATTGCATATATATATACTATTAATATGTACAACATCCCATACTAAATAATAAAAAAGTATTATGCATCAGGAACATATAACTTTATGTTTAAAACCCAAATATAACTAAAATTTTTTGTACCTCTCATGAGTTACCACTATATATTACAAATGGTTGCCCCCCCCCCCCCTAATTTTGGAGAATATGTTTAAAGAATGAATATAAAAGCTATATATTGTCGTTATGTATCTTTTGTGTTTGTGATGCAATGAGGTCAAGTACTAAGATTATTTTCCTTGCAAACGGAACCAAAATATTTTGGGCTGACTAAGGCCAATAAGAATAGTCTTTCTTATAGAAGTGGAGATGGTGTAACTTGAATGTGATGACGATGTGATACATGAAGGATATGGAGGCGATTTATGATGGCTAGATTAATCCTCTTCTAGAGTTGGAGATAACATGACCTAATAACAATGTTGGAACAACATTTGATGATCATAATTGATGTGTGGAATTTGCATGCATGGTATGTTTACACCAATACTTGGATTTACTTATGTTTATATTCACTAATAAAATGTCACAGAAAAGTTAAATTTGTCTACAATGTATATCCTATTTTAGAATGTAAGTGTACTTTATTGTATCAAGTAATAAAATAATGAATAGAGTGTCTATCCCACAAGGAATAACTACAAATACCCTATTTCCACTTTACTACTGCTTACTAAACTAGTATGTTTATCTAGTGAGCTAATATAAAATGTGTTGGCAATTTTAAAACAAAAAAAAACGTGAAATTTTAGGAATAAAAATTTCTAATTTCTATGATGTTTTAAACTTATAAATCCTTAAAAAAACATGATTATATTAGAGAGGGTTATTTTTTTTGGTTGTTGTGGATCGAAAAAGTTGTGCTTCTCATCTCTATTAAGCTCTTTAGAGCATAAGCTAGGATCCTCACTAACTATAGTTAAATAATCTCTTTAAGACCCTATAATACTAACCACCATATTTCTATATTATGGTTGAACTACATTTTAAATTCACTGGTTGTTCTTCTATTCCTCCATCATGTCTCTAGATGACACTATATTTTTAGTTTATGTACGACCTATATACAAACCAATTGAACTGCATAAATGTTTAAAATAGCGTGATTGAATAAACATTAAACCCAACTATAAGAAATGCATGCCTTTCCATTCATCACAGATTCAAAAAAGTTGATTAGCTACTCATGGAGACTTAAAAAATTATAAAAAGACAATACACAAAACAAATATTTTATTATACAAAATAATTTACAAGTTCAAACATAGGAAAAAACTTAAAATAAGCATAAATAAAGTTAAAAAAAATAATTTGAAAGAGTTTCTACAATCCTTTGTTCACTCCATTGCTTTGCTCCACTCCACTATAAGACTGAGCAATATGAAATAGAAGTTATACACTCCCCTATACAATTCTAACACACTACAAAATGACACTACACATGACTCCTCCAAGTTGCCAACTTCTCTACCCAGGCACTATGGACAGTATTTATTCATTTTTTTTTCTAATATAGCACTAGGCCTAGTTTGGCGGCACTGCGACTTCTATATTAGTGCATCGATTCACCAATGGTCTCTTCAATTCACTAGTCCAACTATCTTCCGCTGTGCTGTAAGGTGATTTGTTAATGTGGCACTTCAATCTAGCACTATGATATTGGATGGTGCCTTAGTGCTATATTCTCCAATAACTTTTAGTAAGCTCTCCGCTACGGCACTGTATTGAGTTCTAACATTGCGGTACATCTTTTGTGGTGTTGCGACACTAGTCCAATTTTTTTATTTTTTTTAAATTTTTTTTTCTCATACAAAACACATGATTATAAATATAAAATAACATAATAATAGGAAAATAAATTTTAAAATTTTATTTTATCAAATTTCTCCAAACTTTAAGCTATTACTTTTCCTCAACCAAAGAATATTATATTTGGATAAAATTCTCTTATCATTTCACTTTGAGAATTATTTTTGGAAAAATAAAATAAAATTCTAAGTATTTATATAGTATAAGTTAGAAGATTTTCCAATAAATTAATTTATAACATATTGATGCCTCATTTTAAATTAATAATCTTTCTTAACTAAACTCCTGTGATGGATAATTTTGACTAGCTTGCTTAGGTTTACTAGAATTTTTGGAGTTGATGAAATTTCTTGTTTAATTAATCCTTAAATATACCCAATAGCTTTCTTTACGTATTATGATTCTACTAGGTTATTTTAAAAAAAAAAATTCTACTAATTTATTTACGAATATGAAGGTGGGGCTAGACATTAAAAGTTTCATATCATTTATATTTAGGTATTTACCAACTTCATTTTTTTTTTTATTTGGCTTAGTATCTTATAAAGATTTGGAATATTCTAAGTACTTATAAAGTTTCAAAAATAAAATAATAACTTATCATTACATTAATCCTAAAATTCAGTAATCTTTATAAATAGTTAAGTGCTTAAATGATTTTTAGGATTTTAATTTATCCATAATTCTTAATTTTAAATAAAAATATTTGTTATTATTTTATAACTATTTTAATAGGAAAAATTTACAAGTTGTGAACTATATATCTTAATTTTGAATTTTCTTAAATTCACAACTCAAGCAAAAACTACAATAATAAGAAAGGTAATAAATCAAAATTTTGAGAAATTTCATTTTAATATTTCTTCTTAAAGTACACAAGCATAAACAAACTTGAAAGAAATTTTTACATATAAAATAAAATAAATAATAAAAAAAAGTTCAACTAAAAGAGAAAAAATACAACACTAACTATTAAAAAAAATCAAATCTTAAAACTAACACAATATTTTTTAACTTAAAAAATTAAAAATAAACTAAAACAAAAGATCTAAATAGTAGGGCTCTCCCTTCTCCTCCTCCTCATAATCTCCTCCTTCTTCTTCTAGTGCTGCTAAGGGTCCTACTCCTGGATATAATGAAAATTGGGGTAGGATAGGGAAAACGTTTTGTTAACCATGGGAGTCCATCTTCAATCTCTTAGACATACTGATCATGGTTGCATTGTAGTCAACTTAATATTAGTACTATTATTGGTGCTTGGGCTAGGGAAAAAGTTTCGCTAACCATGGGAATCCAACTTCAAGCTCTTAGACATGCTGATCATGGTTGCGTTGTAGTCAGCTTAATTATGGTATTGTTATTGGTTTTGGACTATCATACATCCCATGTTCAAGCCCGGTTAGCTATTGCCCGATATACAGAAACCCTGATTTAATCAATATGATTTTAAAGTTCATACACTTGATCTCTTAGCATCTTAGGATCTCTGCCCCGTTGCTGGGTGGGTTGGTTTCATTTGTTAAATCCCTTACCATGCTTTGAATTGATGATTTTGATGAACATGATCTTGGATCGAGTTAGGGTAGAAGAAGGCATCAGTTTCTCCCTCTTGGAGTTCCCCTATACCTAGATTGATTTATGATGTTCATAGATTAAACAGAGATGCCCTAGTCCCATAGAAGTAGACTCCCTAATAATCTACTAGATAAACTAAAATAATAATTTTCCTTAAATCTACATGCATATTTTTTTTTGAAAACAAAAATTAAAAAATGCTCTATCCAATGTTATCTCACTTTTGTTTTTTTTAGACATAAGCTTAGCAAAGATAAAGTTGTGCCAGTCTTTGGACTCCTTGGTGATAAGGGTAAAGTAGGAAAGTTAATTATTTTATTTTCTCTCCTCTTGCACTAGGTTCTCTTATCCCTCTAGGTTAGGCATCTAATAATCTCCTCATAACCTATGTAAGTAGTGTATAAATTTAAATACTCATCCTTAATGATTGGAAGATAGGGGTTTGGTAGATTTTGTTAATGGATATTAGAGTGAACAGAACCCACTTACTATGAACAAAGGCACACCCATTTTGGGGCTCCTTCACATTTGTGAAGAATTCCTAAATGATCACAACATTGGTGCAGCAAGGCTGCATAATAGAAAAGCCCCATTTGTGGTATATGATTTGGCCCTGGATAATCCCCTTAGGGTTATCAAAACCTCTTAAGGATAATAAACTTCTCTAACTAACATATAGGAGTTAGAGGAAGTTTATATCTCCCTCTCCTAACTAATGATAATCTTTAGGGCTATTTCTAACATAGGGAAACTCGATAAGAATCCAAAGTCTCAAATGCTCTAAGACTCAAAAACATAAAGGCACAAGAATGCATATAAGAAATGAAATTCATAGCATCTCTTATTTATAAACTGAGTAAGACTGCAACACTGGCTTCAGTAGCTCTACGATGCTCAATCAAATCTGTTAGCATAAATTCTAGCAATATGATGCTAGGGATAAGTAGCACTATAGCCTACCTTTGGAAATTGAATTTATAATCTTTTTTATTGTGAAATGGCCATGATGCTTGACATTTGGCAAAATCTTGGAGTTCAAAATGATTGCCGCCATAGATCTTCATCTATTCTATTTAATACTTAACCAAGAACTATGATGCTCATTTTGGCAAAAAATTAGAGAACTTAATTTTATAGTGTTGCATGGATGTCATGTCATTGCAATGCTCTAGAGGGAAACTTTGCATTGCGCTGTAAGATTCCTTCGACACTACAACACTTTAGAGTGTAGCATTGCAACATTAGGTTGAATTTTTCCAAAATAATTCTAGTAGTCCAAATGAACTATAAACACAAACAATGATAATTCCAAGCTCACTTTTATCCAGATAATCTTTTGAGCTCACTTACATCATCAAACACATAACTCTAAACATAGGGACAAATTGGGTTAACTTCCAAACAGTGCTAAGTTTATAGTCCTTAGCCAGACTAAACTCCTAACACAAACATAAGGATACAATAGGTTGCCTCCAGAATAATGCTAATTTTATAATTTTCAGCCAAATTATTCTAACATCCTAGTCAAGATGAGCCAGGTTGACAGAGCTCCAAGATATGTTTTCAATATTTGACCATTGACATTAAAATTAGGGTAATCTTAGGGTCACAAATATCAATAAATTTATAAAGATTCACCTTTTCTATAGTGAATGGTCCAGACCACCTAGACTTCAATTTTCTTCAAAATAATTTCAATCTTCAATTATATAGAAGAACTTCTTGCCCAGGCTCATTTCTTTCCTAATGAACTTACAATCAAAAAATTTCTTAATTTATTCCTTATACAAGTTTTCATTTTCATAAGACTCATATCTAAATTCCTCTATCTCAATCAATTTTATTAATCTCTTTTCTTTAGCATCCTTAAGATTATAATTCAATTCCTTCACTACTAAAAAAGCTTTATGTTCTATCTATAGCAACAAATTTCAAGCTTTTCAAAATATCAATCTTTTTTTTTTTTGAAGAGAATGCAACTTGCATTAAAACAAAAAAAACTAGATACAAACTACTCAAAGAAAAGGCAACCTATCACATTCCACCTTTAACAAAGAAACAAAAGAATGAGAAATATTATTATCACTAAGTACATCCCAAATAAAATCAAAAGAAACAGCCAAGTTAGCACAATAATCAGCTAACTTATTCCCATTATGACTAGTACAATGAAATGACACATTATTGAACTCTTTAAAGAAAAACATATCTTCCACCACTCAGTCCCCCAACCTCAACTCTGAATTGCCATAGGATTCTTGAAGAAGCTTAATAACATTCCAATTATTGCCTTCAATAATTATTTTATCTGCCTCTTGCATTCACCTTTGTATAACTTTCTTCAAGGATTTAAATGCCATCAATTCCAACTGTACAATATCCCAATGGACACAACCAAAACCAAAGGCCAAAATGAATCTCCCTTTATTGTCTCTAACCACTCCACCAACTCTTTCTTTATTGGATCTTCATAATGAAGCATCAATGTTAATCTTAATCCACTAGGGAGGAGGAGGGCGAGAAGATGTGGAAAACAGTTAGGAAGATTGATTAACACCCCAGTTTACCGATATGATCTTATTATGGTGAGAAGCGTCCACCAAATTAATGACTTTTGAAGCAATAAAAGCTGCACTATCTTCCATGCCTCCATGCTTCACTTTTTTTTTAACTATTCCACGAAAAGAATAACAATGTAGAATACAACTTAGCTATGAATGGATCAGTAATAGCAAACCTTTCCAAATTTCTTATGCACTCCTGAAAAGAACAAAAAACTGGAACATTTTAGATAATTTATAACTTGAATTAGTCGTAGACGAGCAGCAGCTAAATGATCCAAATCTTCAATGGCATTGCAACCTCTAGAACATATAATATTATTCAAAAACCTTCTTTTCATAGGAAAATATGTAGTAGGAACAATATTGTTGATTAGACTCCAAAAGAAAATCTCTACCAGAGGACTAAGCTTCAGCTTCACATTCGCCTCATCAACAACCAGATTCTCTGAAATCATAGCAGATATCATCTTCCCGGGAATTTTGAATTTTAGCTCCATTCGAACCATAAGCAACTCAGGAAAAATTTGAATTTGAATGATAATTTCCATAAGGCTTTCTCTAAAAAACTACTTTAGCCGGTCTTTGTTCCAAGATCCATTTTTGATAAAAGCATCAAGTGTAACATCATCATATTCCAATTATGCAACAAAAGTAGGCCACCTTATAATGCTTTTGTCAAGAATCCATACATCCTTAAGGACATTAATAGATGAACCTGATGAAACTTGCAATCTCACAATGTTGCTAAGAGATCTCCATCCATCTAGTATAATTCTCTATGAAATCGAGCTGCTCCTCTTCACTTAACCTGTTGACCTTCATTTTGCCAAATCCTTGGACCAAGGAGTTGACTTGTTCAAATTGACCAAGCCAAGCTCCTAAACACCCTCCATTGGATTTTGTTGGTCAATCTGAGTCTGCTGAGCCTAGACCAAGGTCCTGAGTCAACCTGGTTGACCCAAACTCCTTATAATTGGTTTCTAATCAATTTTAAACTTTCCTTGTTCAATCTCTCACCTTCCTTGAGTCCCATGGGTAAGACCAAGTCTCTTGAGCTCAAACCCATGCTCTGGGTCAATCTGGTTGACCAGGTCGACCTGGTTGACCAGGTCGACCCAGGTTGACCCAATTGGCCTTAATGGGCCTAATTCAATTTCAAACCTCCTTGGACTCAAATCCACAACTCCTCTGACCTATTTGATTAGGTTGACCAAGTCAAACCTTGGCTTGGTCAACCCAAGTCTTAAATGGGTCAATATGACCTATTAGAGCCCATTAATTGCATTTAAAGCCTCCCTTTATATTTCAAATGAAAACCACAGTCAAAATAACTGTGTTTCCCTCCTAATTGTCCCTAGGATCGATCCCAACCATTGCTCAAAAGCTTTGGACTTTAAATAGAGAGAAATTAGGGTTTGGAGGGACTTTTTTGCTCTCAAATTTTCTCTAGAGCTTCAGAGCCCGAGATTTTTTGTGGGAGAGCTTCAGAGACCTCCCTCCACCTTCCCCAAGTCAAACCAGATGGTGCAACCCCTCCGGCGATGGCTCTCCGGTGACCCGAAGGCTTGAATGTCCAACGCTTTGTTCCATCTGATCGGGAGCTCGTTTGATCATGGTTTAAAGAGGAGAAACGTACGAGGACAATCTACAAGCTCAACCGTGTCAAAGATTTGAAGATCCCGTGGTGAAAACTCTTTAAAACCCTTAAAATATATCACATAGCTTCGAGTTAAATAGCTTTTATTAAAGTGCTTTATATGCCAAAAAAACTTTACACCATGAATGATCTTCATCTATAGAGTACATGTTTAAAATTTCAACTCATTTGGCTGAGTATTTTGGAAGAACGAGCGCAACAATGTTTTTAGGGTTTCGATCGGCCGTGAGATAACACTGGCGTTGATCTGGAGCATTGATCCTATGATCAACAGTCACGATCCCGCCTCACTGCTTGTACGTATGACCGTGCATGTCCTGTGTTGGATCGAGTCCCTATGCAGCTTAATCTGGGCCGTTGAATCGGTACAGTGGAGATCAAGCGGCATCCCCGCGTGGCTGATATGGACAAGTAAAAGCGCGTTGGCCCCACGCGCTTTTTCAATCAGCCCGTAATGATGGCGGCATGATTGTACCGCCGTCGCAACACCAGGATCCAATCGCAAGACGCCACGTGGTCCACCGGGCCCGCTGCCACTTTCTATATTAAATAATATATTATAAATATTTTTAAAACCTTTTTTTTAAAGCTAGATTTTTTCAAAAAATTATAATAAATCTAATTTTCCTCCTAAAAATGCGTGCAATATACCAAATTGCTTGTATTTGAATCCTCTTCCATTTAAAATTATTTTCATTTAAAAATAATTATTATATTTTGAATTTTCATATAAATAGTCAAATTACTATTTTAATAATATTATTAATATTTTATTTTAATAATTATGTTATTATTATTATTATTATTATTATCTTAATGTTATTAATATTAATATTATTATTTTGAGTATTTTTTGTATTATTATCATTATTTTAAATATTATTTTATTATATTGATATTGTAACTATTTTAATAATCTTAGTTATTTTATTATGGTAATTACTATTATTATTGTTATCTTTCTTTTTTATCATTATTATTATTATTATTATCATTACTATTATTTTATCAAATAATGTTAAATTTTAAAATCTTCTCTATTTTATTTTAATTATTTATTTTATTAATTAAATTTTAATATTTATTAATAATTAATGTATTTTTGTTAATTATTTCTATTTATGTGTTTAAATACTTGTAAATAAAATTAAATTTAAATAACTTTATTTTAAAATATTATTTAAAATTAAAAAGCTTTAAAATTCTATTTTATATTATGTCAATAATTATTTTCAATATTAATTATTTTTTAAATTATTCTAAAACCCTTTTATTGCTTTAAACTTTGATAATTGATAACTTTCCCGTCTTAAATTGGATTTTTGCATATAATACCTTAAAATTTTTAGAAAAAAGTGTAATTTTATTTAAAATTATGTTTAGAAATTTATTTTCACTATTATGATAGATTTCTGTTTTATATTATTATTTTGAGTATTTTAATATTATTTAAATAATTATTATTATAATTATTTTGAAATTAAAAATTATTTTTAAACCATCTTTGAAGCCTCGTTAGGGTGGTCAGTTGATCTCCCCTATACATATTTATTACAAATTGATGTATTTTTAATTATCTTATTTTCTAAAATCTATGTATTTATAAGTATTTTAAATTATTTTTAAATTACTTATATTATTAAATCCTAATTTTGGGAGATCCACGTCCAATAAAATTTTAAACATACATTGTGCTTGTAAAGAGCAATCATGGGGGAGTGGATTAGTGAATGATTGAGTTCAAATCATTCACTAATCTCTTCTTTAGGCGCACTTATTTTTTCTGTTATCGTATTTTGCATGTGTAGGATGCACGAGTACTTAGTTTAGGCTCTCTTAGATTTAAGAACATGGTGTGTTTTACTTTATTTGTGTATCCTCTATATTGTTACTTTGAGGGTTAGATAAAACTTCACTTCAAACTCCTATAACGTACTGACACCCTAAGGATAATAATTAAGGACTCGTCTAGCAAACTTAGAAAATTATTAGAAGCTAGGATAGAACCCTGTTTGACATGAAAACCTCATCATTTAAACTTAGTGATATCATAAGTATCCTAGAATTTTCTATGAATTTTTAGGGCTCTTTAGACCCCTTAATTAACCAACCCTAATTTACCTGCTAAATAGAGCTCGATAAAGTCTAAAAAATACAATAAATCCATTTTAACTCAAAAAAATACCTATAATACCTCAAATTGTTCAGAATTTTAGCCTTAACCTAAAATAAATAAGGAACCTTAGATTGATCTCAAGTTGACCCTTAATTATAACTTTAATTAAAATGACCATTTTACTCTTTTTAGATAATGAAAAATTATTAAAAATTCTAAATTTTCCCCAAGCACTTGGGAACGCTTTCTTAGGTAAATCCTGACTTTTGGTGGTGATTCCATTCAATTTGGAGCTAATTTGGAGCAAAACCATAAAATCATCCTTAATTAGACAGTTTTAATAATTCCCTTAATTGCCCAAAACTTAAAAATTCATATCTTTGCACAGGATGCTCCAAATCCAGTAAACTATCTGTCTACCTACTCACCTTAAGATCTAGTATTTATCTAAAATATTAAGAACCCCAAGCCTAGCCTATTTTCCATAGTGACCTTTTGGACCCCCTCAGCCTAACACCTAGGAGGACCCAGGACTTTCCAAAATTTGATAAGATAATTTAAACTTCAAATATCACTACCCTAAGCATTAAAAAGTGATCAAAAAATTAAATGAACTTAAGTGGACCCTAATCCATTAATATTTGGAATTTAACTAAAATTTCCTTTTCCGGCCTTTAACAAATTCTAACCTTAGGCAGTTTGAACTAATTGTCCTACATAGGATCTATCCAAAGCCACACAAACCTTACACCCATATAGAATTGTTTGCTAGGGCATCACATCTAGATCTAGGCTAGGCCGGTGTTTCTTTTTCTGCTATGTGCCAGGTTTTTCTGAGTTTTCACTACATGTTGTGATGAATTGATGATTTATTTGCTTATTTTTACTGCACTATGGATTGATGTGATGAGCGATAGATTTACCCTTAGGTTAGGGATGACATATATTGCTCTTCTTACAAGTGATCATGCTCATGCAATGCTAAAGGGGGGCAAATGTCATGATTTCTAATTAGGTTTTGTGCAGGTGTTTGTTCAGCCCCCCCTAAATAAATGAGGGCTAATGTCATTAAATAATAACTGCTACAGGTTCTCCAGAAGTTGCTTAGCCCTCAATAATTAAGAGCAAGGTCAAGTGTGTCTGGGATGTGCATTCCTATTATATAACTGCTTGTGATATATAAACTGCTTGGGATTTTTGCTAGGGACGGAGGTTGAGAGGACCATAGTCGGCAGGAGACTAGGGTCTGAAAGACTATTGTTGGAAAGAGACCGGGGTCTGAAAGACTGTAGTAGGAGGGAGATACTTCGGTAGAAGTTCGAGTATCAGGTGGTGGTCTGGCAGAGTCCGGGCCTCAAGTGGTGGTCCGGCAGAAGTCCGGGCCTTAGGTGGTGGTCCGGAGGAACAACAACGTCAGACGGTGGTCCGCCGGAGGTGATAGCCTCAAGTGGTGGTCCGAAAGATGTCCAGGCCTCAGGTGGTGGTCTGGCGGAGCAAAGGCGTTAGGCGGTGGTCCGACGGAGGTGAGGGATTCAAGTGGTGATCCGGTGGAGCAAGTGGTCTGGCGGAGGTGAGGGCCTCACGTGGTGGTCCGGCGGAGCAATGGCGTCAGGCGGTGGTCCGGCGGAGGTGAGGTCCTCAAGTGGTGGTCTGGTGGAACAACGGCGTTAGGCGGTGGTCTGGCGGAGGTGAGGGCCTCACATGGTGGTCCGGTGGAAGTCTGGCGGTGGTCGAGGAGGCTAGGAAGCAAGAGCAATCTCTGATCTCTCTCTTTTTTTCTTAGGCTTGGGATCCTCTTTCAAGAGGAGAGGGAGCTCTATTTATAGATTTATGAAGTGGCATGACCCATAAATAGGTGTGAGATCAAGGGTAAATGGGGAGTGGTTGGATGAACGGTCGATGTTGAATCCCTTGATAATGCACCTCTATTTAGACATTTAAAGACCTTAATGATGTCAGAATTTAGCGATCTTGGGCTCGTTTGATTCATCTCGTCGAGCCGCTCGATTCGAGTATAAGCTTGTTATTTTTGGAAACTGACTGGTATCCAATTTGTTGTTTGAACCTTCCAACAATGCTTTGGGCCCATGATTTGGACCCATTTGGGCTCGGATTGAGTTGAATTTGGTGTCGTTGGGTTTGTATTTCCGAGATGCTCAGTTCAACTGTAAGTTTGCTGAAATCGGAGTTTGGATGGTCTTCGAATTAATTTTTGAAGTTTCCAATTTAATTTTGCATCGAGATTCGCACCCGTTTAAGAAAATTTTTCGACGCCGCATAAGTTGCCCCCCTATTTTCGGACGTCGAAGCCCTAGAAGTCCGAAAATATATGTGTCGACATTTCATATTGGCCGAATCACAAAAAATTATGTTTCAAAACTAAAATTTTGCTCAAACTTGATCATATAGGCCTCGTTCAGCCCGAAAGTGTCAAAATTAAGTTCGGAACGTCGAAAAACGTGCTCGGAGACCCCAAAAATGTTCAATTTGGACCGTCTGAGCCAAAAATCGGGCCCGGACACTCTTAGGCAGCCAAAACGGCTAGCTGGCCGCCAGCTGCGACGACACCCGCACCGCGTGGGCGCGTGAGCAGCCGGCTGCAGTTATCCATTTTTTTTTATTGAAACCACATTGGCGGTTTTAGAAAAACCGCCTGGGTAGGCGGTGGGAGGTTTGCCAAATCGCCCACCGAAAATTTTTTTTTTTTTTTGGTGGCAGGGTGGGGATTTTTTTTTTTTTTTTGAGAAAGAGAAAAGAGGGAGAGTGGGAGAGGGAGAGAGGGAGAGGGAGAGTTTTATATTTTTTTATTTTTTTGAAAGAGAGAGGGAGAGAGGGAGAGTTTGAGTGGGAGAGAGGGAGAGTGGGAGTGAGGGAGAGTTTTATATATATAAATTTTTTTTTCTCTCCCATAACTTCCCCTCTAGCCTATAAATAGACCACCCCTTGGACCTAATTCCTTGCACCTTCTCCTTCTCTTCTCTTCTCTTCTCTCATTAGAGGCATTCTCTGCCCCTTGGACATTTGGTATCCATTGTCCAACAGCAGGGCCCCCTCTTTGCGAGAAAGAGTCTTCTTTTTCTCCTTTCTTCTCTCATTAGAGGCCTTCTCTGCCCCTTGGACAATTGGTATCCATTGTCTAACAGCATGACCCCTCTTTGTGAGAAAGATCCTTCTTCTTCTCCTTTCTTCTCTCATTAGAGGCCTTCTCTGCCCCTTGGACAATTGGTATCCATTGTCTAACAGAAGGGCCCCTCTTTGCGAGAAAGAGTCTTCTTCTTCTCCTTTTTCCTCTCATTAGAGGCCTTCTCTATCCCTTGGACAATTGGTATCCATTGTTTAATAGCATGGCCCCTCTTTGCGAGAAAGAGCCTTCTTCCTCTCCCTTTGGTGCTCTTGCTATACGGGAGGCTTTCCCTTGCCCTTGGTCAATTGGTATTCATTGTCCAATAGTAGGCCCCCTCCCTATACTGGAGTAATGTCGGGTGACCACTTTCCTTCGAGAGATTCTGCAGTTAAGGGAAATTATGTCGTCCCTTTTTTGGCAACCGCCTGACGGTGGGCGGAGGCCTGACAAAGGAGCGACAGCAGATGATCTGGCATCGAGTACAAGTACTGTGTCGAGTAGAAGATCGACAAAAGTACATCTACAGACAGAAGTCCGACGACGGGTAAAAGTCTGACGTCCGGTAGAAGTACGACGTCGCATAAAAGATGATGTCGAGTAGAAGTACGACATTGCGTAGAAGTACAACATCAGGCAGAAGACCGACGAAAGTCCATCGACGGGCAGAAGTCCGACGACGGCTAGTAGTTCGACGTCGAGTAGAAGTACAGCATTGCGTAGAAGTACAACGTCGGTCAAAAGACTAACAAAAGTCCATCGACTGGCAGAAGTCCGACGACGGCTTGTAGTTCGACGTTGAGTAGAAGTACGGCGTCGAGTAGAAGTACAATGTCAGGCAATAGACCGAGGAAAGTCCATCGACGGGAAGAAGTCCGACGACGGCTTAATTCGACGTTGAGTAGAAGTACGACGTCGAGTAGAAGTACTGAGTCGGGTAGAAGACCGATGAAAGGCCATCGACGGACAGAAGTTCGACGACGGGTATTAGTTCAACAGTAGGCAGAAATTCGATGTCGGGTAAAAGCATTGATCGGGTAGAAGACTGACAAAAGTTCATCGCAGTAGACCGACGATAGGTAGTAATCCGGCGGCAGACAGAAGTCTGATGTCGAGTAGAAGTATTACGTCAAGCAGAAGACCAACGAAAGTCGATCGATGGGCAAAATTTAGACGACGAGTAGTAGTATGACGCTAGACAGAAGTCTGATGTCGGGTAGAAGTACTACGTCTTGCAGAAGATCGATGAAAGTCCATCGACGGGCAGAATTCCAATAACAGGTGTTACTATGATGATAGACATAAGTCTGACGTCGGGTAGAAGTACTGCGTGTGGCAGAAGACTGACGAAAGTCCATCGACGTTCAGAATTCCGACGACGGGTAGCAGTACGACGACAGACAGAATTTTGACATCGGGTAGAAATTTAACTCTGTGGAGAAGTCCGATGGAAGTTCATTGACGGCATTCTAGCGAC
Source organism: Dendrobium nobile (assembly GCA_022539455.1). Classification (NCBI taxonomy): domain Eukaryota; kingdom Viridiplantae; phylum Streptophyta; class Magnoliopsida; order Asparagales; family Orchidaceae; genus Dendrobium; species Dendrobium nobile. The sequence goes on from CM039727.1 coordinate 30,270,941, forward strand.
GTTAATTAAGGATGTATGATCTATCCAAGGTTATATGTCAGAGCCTTTGCTCGATGATAACCTATATTGGATCCACCAATGATGCATGACCTATCCGAGGTTGTATACCAGAGCCTTTTCCTGATGATGTTAACCTGTATGAAAGAGATTGAGATAATCCACTAAGGATATAAGACCTATCCGAGGTTGTATGTCAGAGCCTTGCTCGATGACGTTAACCTGTATGAAAAAGGTCAAGATAATCCACTAAGGATGTAGGACCTATCCGAGGTTGTATGTCAGAGCATTTGCTCGATGAAGTTAACCTATGTTGAAGAGGTCGAGAGAATCCACTAAGGATATAGGACCTATCCGAGGTTATATGTCGGAGCCTTTGCTCGATGACGTTAACCTGTGTGGAAGAGGTCTAGAGAATCCACTAAGGATATAAAACCTATCCAATGTTGTATATCAGAGCCTTGCTCGATGACATTAACTTGTGTGGAAGAAGTCGAGAGGTCCATCAAGGATGTAAGACTTATCCGAGGTTATATATCATAGCCTTTGCTCAATGATGTTAACCTGTATAGATGAGGTCGAGAGAATCCACCAAGGATGTAAGACCTATCTGAGGTTGTATTTCAGAGCACATCTCGATGACGTTAACCTTTAAAGAAGAGGTCGAGAGAATCCACCAAGGATGTGATACCTATCCGAGGTTGTATGTCGGAGCCTTTGCTCGACGACATTAACCTGTGTGGAAGAGGTCAAGAGAATCTACCAAGGATATGAGACCTATCCAAGGTTGTATGCCGGAGCCTTTGCTCGACGACGTTAACCTGTATGGAAGAGGTTGAGAGAATCCACCAAGGATGTAGGACATATCCGAGATTGTAGGTCAGAGCCTTTGTTCGATGACGTTAACCTGTGTGAAAGAGGTCGAGAGAATCCACCAAGGATGTGAGACCTATCCGCCAACTCAAAGTTGCATTTTTACAACTCTTAACAAATTTTATAAATATTACATCCATTGAAAAAGAAAATTCTAGACTCCCTGCATGGTTATCCTAATAAAAATCACAAACAGTTTATATGAAAATGAAAATAACTCAAACCATTGACCCTGTGCCAAGCCATGCTCTTAATTATGAGGGCTAAACAGCTCCACCTGTGTAGTTATAATTATTAATTTAGCCCTCATTTTTATTTAGGAGGAGTTGAGCAAGCACCTGCATAAAATATTATTAAAAATCATGATAATGCTCCCCCCTTTTTATTAGCTTGAGCATGGCCACATGTATAGAAAAACAGTATATATATATATATATATATATATATATATATATATATATATATATATATATATAACGCTCCTAACCTAGGGTTAAATCTAGCTCTCATCACATCATCCACAAAGTACAGAAAATGTAAGCAAACACACAAATCATTTTTCAAACAGCATGCAATGAAATCCACGAAAAGCTCCGGCACACAGCAGAAAAGTAAAACCCAGCGGCCTAACCTAGATCTAGAAGTGGTGCCCTAGCAAAAAATTCTATGTGTGTGTATGGTTGGTGTGGTTTGGATAGGTCCTAAGCAGGGAAGTTATTTAGGGGTCTGAAAAGGATATTTTAGTTGAAGTTCAAATATTAGTGGATTATAGTCCATTTTAATTATCTCAGTTTGTTGATCAGTTTTAAGAGCTTAGGGTGATTATATTTGAAGTTAAAGTTATATTAGCCAATTTTGGAAAGTTCCGGGTCCTCTTAGAAACTAGACTAAGGGTCCAAAAAGTCACTATAGGGAAAATGCTAAGTCTGAGTCTCCTAAAATTTTAGGAAAATACTAACCCTTAACACGAGTAATAGACAGGTAGTACACTGAAATTAGAGTTTTCTAGGCAAAGTTATGAATCTTTTAAGTTTCAGGCCCTAAGTGAACTAGGGTTGACCAAAAGGTTGACTTTCTAATCTATGACAGTTTCTGGAAATCTAAGATTTTTAATAAATACTAGATCCTAATTGGATTCTAATGCAAGTGATTTTGCCTAATTTGGAATTTTCTACAATTAGTTATGAATTTCTAAAGATCGGGTAATTAATGGAATTTTCTAAATTTCCTAATAAAGGGATGATTTTATTATTTTGATCCAAATCAGATTCGAACTGATTGGAATCACCCCCAAAGGTCAGGATTGACCTGAGAAAGTGATCCCAAGTATTTGGGAAAAATTTGGGATTTTTAATAATTTTTAATGAATTATTAGGGGTAAAATGGTAAATTCCACCTATGGTCAAATTAGGGGTCAACCTGAAGTCAAACTAGGGAATCCTATTTATCTAAGGTCAAGGATCAGATTCTAAACAATTTAAGGTATTATGGATAATTTTTTGTCCTAAAATGTATTTATTGTAATTTTTGGAAGGTCACGGGGCCTTATTTAGTAGGTTAATTAGGGTTAGTTAATTAAGGGAAATAAAGACTACTAAAAATTCCTAGAAAAATATGGAAGGTTTATGATGTCACTAAGTTTAAGTGTTGAAGTTTTCATGTTAATCTGGGGTCTATCCTAGCCCCTAAAAAATTTCTAAGTTCGCTAGACAAGACCTTAATTTTTGTCCTTAAGGTGTCACTACGTTAAATGGGTTTAAATCGAAGTTCACACTAACCCTCGAGGTAATAATGCATGGGAAACATATAAAAGCAGTAAACACACATGTCCTTAAATCTAGGAGAGCCTAAACTAAGTGCTCGTGGTGCAACCTACACATTCAAGCTACGACGAATAAAAAAAAAGTAATTTAAACTAATGACGGGAATTAGTAAATGATTGAAACTCAACCATCCACTAATCCACTCCCACATAATTTGCTCTTCATGTATAGAAGCTATGTTAAAAATTTCATGGAAGTGAATCTCTCAAAAATTAGGATTTAAAATAATAGTAGTTTTAAAGTAATTTTAAAATACTTTATAAATACATATTTATATAGATTTTCTTGGAAAATATGATAATTTAAAATAGATCACATTTGTATCTACATAAGTATAGGAGAGATTCACTGGCCACTCGATCGAGCATTCAAAAAATTTGAAAATAATTTGTAATTTAAAAATAATTATAATAATAAATATTTAAATATTAGTAAAAATACTCAAAATAGCCATTTAAGACAGAAATCTGTCCAGACAGCAAGAATCAGCTTATGCAAAGTAATTTTAAATTAAAATTCATAATTTTTTGAAGAGAACGAGGGGTCGTACAATGAAATCCAATTTAAGACGATAAAGATATGATTTTTAACAAATTTAAATACAATAATAGGGTATTTTAAAATAGTGTCCTTTTACTGTTTTCAAAATAACTTCAGATATACCTATCATTTTTGAACAAGAATGGTCTCAAATCGTACAGAATTCAAATACAAACAAAATAAGGTGCTGTGCATCGAAAACGGATTTAAAACGAGAAAGTTGTACATTTTTGAAGTTTAAATACAATAATAGAATATTTTTAAAATAGTGCTCTTTTGCTGTTTTTCGAATATCTTAAAATATACTTAATATTTTGAAGCAAAATTAATCTCATATCGTGCAGAATTCAAATACGAACAAAACGAGATGTTGTGCATCAAAAACGGATTTAAAATGAGAAAGTTGTGTATTTTCGAAGTTTAAATACGATAATAGAATATTTTTAAAATATTGCTCTTTTGTTGTTTTCAAAATAACTATAGGTATACCTAATATTTTGAAACAAATATGATCCCAAATCGTGCAGAATTCGAATACCATCAAAACAAGGTATTGTGCGTCGAAAATGGATTTAAAACGAGAAAGGTATGAATTTTTAAAGTTTAAAGTAATAAAGGGATTTAAAAATAATTTAAAATAGCAAGAATTTAAAAATAATTATTAAAATAGAATAAAATAATATTTTAAAGTTTCTGAAACTTAACTTTTATTTAATGAAATAATGATAATAACAATAATTTTAAAAATAAGAATATTGGTATTAATAATATCCAAAGTAGTTTAGACGATTAAAATAATTAAAGAAAATAAAAAAAATCATATAATAATCAAAATATTTAAAATAATAATAATAGTAATAAATAGATTTAAAATAAATAAGTATATTTTATGATTAAAAATAAAGTAGTAATCTAAATAACAATATAATATAATAATACTAATTTAAATCAAATCCTAATTTAGAAAAACAAATTCAAATTAGTGGAGGCTTCATAATTAAGGATTATCAAAGAGGAAAGTATTTGAAATTCAAATGGAGAATTGATTTCAAATAAATACACTTTCCAATTTGATATAAGTTATTTTATGAAAGTAATTAAGGGATGTTTGAATTTTGAAATTCAAAATTCATGGAGGGAATTAAGGATTTCAAATTCAAAATTCATGGAGGGAATTAAGGAGGCTTTAATGCTTCCTTAATTTTGGAGGTTGGATTTAGAATGAATTAAGTCATCATAATTAATTCAAAATCCAATGGAGGGAAAATTTAAAAAAACTTTCATAAAATAGATTTTATAATTTATGAAAGAATTTGAATTTCAAATTTGGGAAAATTTGAATTCAAAGACAAACTAAATTATGAAAATCCAAAATTAGGAATTACTTAAAATAATAATAATATTAAACATAATAAATATAAATTTTAAATAAACAATGATAATAATAATACTAAAAAATATATTTTTTTTTAAATGAACAAAAGAAAAGAAAAAAAAAATTCATTCTCTCGATCAAGACATTTAAATTTAATGAAATTTTAAACATAGATTAGTATCATGAAGAGAAAACATGGGGTGATATTTGAAAGATCTAAAAAGCACTTATAAAAAAAAATTATATAGATCTAAGTGTAGTGACCTAGATCTAAAATTTTGAGGAATCTTACTGTTGGATCTTCAAGTTATTTATACGATTGAGCTTGTAGATTATCCTCGTATATTTCTCTAGTTGAAATTACGATCAAACAAGCTCTGAATCAACCGGATCGAGGCCTTGGATGGATCTAGCCTTGATCTCGTTAGAGGATCGCCGCCGATGGAGTTTGACCGGTGGATTTGATCGGAAGAAGGTGAGAGAAGTTGGAAGAGCTCTCACACCAAGAAGTGAAGGTTGAGAGTGGCTAGGGAGAGAATAGAAGCCAACCCCTCTCATGAAGCCCTAAAAAAAGCATTTAAATGATCAAGCCCTTAGATCTACGGCTAAGATTCATCCTAAGATTAATTAGAAGGGAATTGAGGTCATTTAGCCATCGATTTAGTTGCTTGATTTAATAATAAATTTAAGCTCAAAATTAGATTTGATTCATGTCAATTTGAGATTCAATTTGATTTGCTCAAATTAATTCAATTAAATTTAAATAAAATGATGACTCGAATCACAACAAACTCGACGTGGCCAAGGCAGACTAATCGAGCTTAATCAAACTCGATCGAGCCTAATTCAACTTAACTCGAGCTGATTCGTGCTCGAATTGAACCAAATGGGGCTTGATTAAATTAATCAAAGACCCTCAATGACACTCGAACAAAAATCGAGGTCAACAGTCCTCTCCTTTATCAACCATTTATTTATGTTTCTAGTCTGCATTGGGTAATATTATTATTTTTAATTTTATAAATGTAGCTGCTTATAGTTTTCCTAATCAGATTAAACATACAGGGTTCCACAAAATATAACCTGGACAGCAAACAATATATATCTCACATTTCCAAGGATACAGTGACTGCTTCAAATTTCATTCTGCTACCAATACATGATAACGACCATTGGACACTTATGGTTGTTTATTTGAAGAAGTCAACTTGGTATTTCTTTGAATCATTGCCTAACCCGATGCATATGTCTGTGCTTCCAAATGTTGTAAGTGTAGTGTTGAACATTTTAAGTTTGTTTTACGCTTTCGTAGATATAAAAAACTTAACTATTATTACAGATAAATCATTTATATGAGAAAACTCAAGGCAGTTTTGAAAATGATATCAGATCTTGGCCAGTTCAGGTTGCTGAGGAAATTCCAACTCAAACAAATGGCTTCGATTGTGGGATGTTCATTTGCAAATATATGGAAACTGTAATCCAACCACAATGTGTTAAGTGGGAATTACTAGTAGACTGGCAAGCTGAAATTCCTAGGTTTAGATCAGAACTTGCATTCACACTGTTATGTGCAATGCTTAAATGATAGTTGAACTAACATTATAAATTTATAAATAGAAGAAACGTTGTAATTTAATAAATATTTAAGTACAATTAAAACGTTTTACTTCTTAAGTAAATAGTGAACACGTTGTTGTAGTTGAGTTTATGTAGGACAACATCCAAACTCTGTCATAAGCTCAAATTATAAATCTTACCAATCACTGAATTCCAAAAACTTCTTCCACTTGCGCCCATACACTCATTGATTTAGTAATTGCTTGTACAAACCAACTAAAAACCTTTCTTCAGCTGGATCCCAAGGGTGGTAAAGAATTACATTATCAACATCAGTAGGTCGTCTAACCACATAATCAGAGCTTGTTGATTTGCTGCCTTTAAAAGTAAGCTCATGATAACGTTGCTGCAAGAAATGAACACTGGCAAGGTGATGATGATTTTCAAAAAAAAATTTTGGACAACACTCCAACCTATAGAATTTAAGAAGCAACCTTATCTATTAGCCTCAATAGCCATCTCTTCCCTCCATGCTACTTGAAGTAAATGATCACAATGATCATGCCATGTATGAGCACAACATCTAAATATTTCATTCAGTCTAGCTTGTTGCTCAAGTTGATAGCCTACAACCACATCCACACAGTAGTGTATTCTAATTGTGCCAAGCTCGACAAAATTTTTAATCGGCAAGTCTAGATGTAGTTTTGCATCCGCCCAACGTAGTTTATATACCATAACAAAAATATGTAATAAATAGATGAACAGCCTAAACTTATATAGATTTTAATTTCAATCACCATAGTTAATATCACAATAACCCATCTTAAATACGTGCACCAGTACAACTACCAACTTTAATTTCAACAAACATAATAAATATCATATCACAATAATCATATTAGCTAGAAGTACCGATCGGTACTAACTAGTACCTAAAGGTACCTACCGATACCGAGTGGTACTCAGCGGTACCAAGAAGTTACTACTATACAAAATTAATTACAAAAATAGAAAAATTCAAATTATGCCAATGAAGAAATTTTTAATATTTATCCAAGCCTTTCTGAATCAATTAAACCATTCATCATCTCTATATATTCAGGGTTCGGCTGGCTGCTTGGTCGACGAAGAGTCCACTCATATGTGAAGCATTTTGGTATGTTCGCAAAGGAAACTTGACTAATTAGTTCCACAGGTATACACTGTTCAGTTAAAGGAGTAGGTTGTTCCTCAGCTTTCTTCCTCTTTGGTTTTCTTTTTTCCCAATGACTCTTCAACCTTGCATTTGAAATTCCTTTGGGCTTGCACTTTATAAGGTCTTTTATTTTATTTGGCATGCTTGCATTTGTAAGAAACTTAGGGTCCTTCTTAGCATCTACTATCAAATCTACATTCTCAGCAATCTCAGACATTGTATCAATCAAGTATTGTTCTGCTTCCGTATTTCCTTGCCCTCTTGTTCTTATTTGATATGCGAATCTACTAAAATAATTTTGAAATATCATACCTCCTAAGCCATTTGATGGGATTCCTGTAGCTACCATAGATGTAATCGGCATGTCAGAGTAAAGATCTTTTCTTTCTCGACCTGACCATCTCTTTAGTAGATATTTCGAAGGTATATTAATTATATCAATCTGTCTTATCACTCTCAAGCAGTGAGAACATAGTATGCCCATCATCCCAAATTTTCCACAGCTGCATTCAATTTTACCTTGTTTATCATCAAAATTAATAGTCCAATAGCGAGGCTGATCATTGTTCTCAATAGTTTTGACAAAAAAGTTGATAAGTCAGTTGAGGCATGAGCTATGCACATCCCACCCACACCTATTAAAAACTCCTCCTCAAAGAAAGAATATAGTTTATGCGAATAAAAATGGGCGGCCTGCCTAAGAATTGGACTACTCTTAACTAAAGGTACAACATCGGACTGACTGCATTTGAAATCTTCATCCTATTCATTCCGACGCCATATCTTCATCACCTTCTCTAGCCCCAAAAAACACTCAGTAATGGTGCTAGTAGGCTTAGAAATTTCGTGGCACACATTGTTAGTGGATTTGCTATGCTATGTTGAAAGAATACCAAGGTTAAAATAAGTCTTGTTGTATGTTGTGGACCATTTCTGCCTTATTTTGTAGAGTTCTTTCAACCAGGCATGGTTATGAAGGTCCCCTTCATTCAGCATTTCAGTCCAACTATCAAACTCCTCCTTTGAATCACACTTGCTCAAACATTTATAAATGACACCTCTAACCTTATTGTTGCTATTGTAACAATGAAACTTGGATGGAAGCTTCTTGGTGATATGCCAAGTGCATAACCTATGGCGTGTTTGAGGTAATGTAATTTCTATTGCCCGAGACATTGTCTGGTCCTGGTCAGTAAAAATTGTAATGGGATGTTTATCACCCATTATTCGCAAAAATGTTCTAAACAACCATGTAAATAATTCTATTGTTTCCTCCGACAGAAATGCAACCCCTAAAAGAACATTCTGCCAATGATTATTAACTCCAACAAAAGGCGCACAAGCTAGATTATATTTGTTCAATCTATAGCTGGTATAAAAAATTATAACATCTCCAAAGTAATCATAATCTATTCTTCCCACACCATCAGGCCAGAAAAAATTCATCAACCTGTCCTCATCATATTGGACTTCCCAATCAAACATGTTATCACTATTTGCTTGATCTTTAAAAAGTTCAATTAGGGAATTGGTGTCCCCACTTTCAATCTTGCCTCTTCTCTCTTTCTGAACAAAGTTATATGCATCTCTTTTGGAAAAACCTACATACTCCCTTCCACCGACTTCATCAGCTAAGTATGTGAATGCATCAATGGTTCTAATCCCAGCATTCTTCATTGATTTAAGAACGAATGCTTTCTCTTAAGTAATATTCTTGCATAATCTCAGTAAATGTTGATTTTCAAGCCTTGTTAATTCATGATTGTGGCTCTCAATGCATTTATTAACCTTCCGTTCTTCACCTTGGTCAACTGAAAATCTAATCATCGCGGGACACCCAGTCCTAGTATTGGATTTCCTGTATTTCGATTTGGCGTTCAAGTCAATGCCCTTCTTAAATTCAGCTTTCGAACATACAAAATCTTTGATCCTTATCTTTCTCGAATTAGGCCAGTAATAGTGATGATTTTTGCGAACACTAAAACCAACATTGTGCGCATATTGGCAGTAAATGTCATATGCCTCTTTCTCACTATTACAGATAACCTACGAATAAGAAACAATTCGAATTTAATATTGGAAATACACACACAACTTCAAAATAACATCGGTACCTTGCGGTACCGACTAGTACCAATCAATACCTAGTGATACCGAGCGGTATTGAACATTTAAAAATGGTACTAAACTATATCGCCTGACCACCAATACATATATTTTAAAACAAAAATTATTCAACTAAATACTGAAGACGTCATGACATGCATATCATATTTACCGATAATATATCCAAGTTTTGTTGGGTAGTCTGTTGCAAATCATCTCCTCCTCTAAGCTGTAACTCTTGAGTAAAACCTTCCATCTCCGACCAGTCTTCCATGTCCTCCAGCACAGTATCCATCTTCATCTTCATACCTTACACTCTTCTCCTGCTTTTTGAGCTTTCAGGTTACGAGAAAAAAGTTTTAACTGAGGTAAAAAACCGGCACCATCAAATATAACCCTAGGAATTACCGCACATTTTTTCAAGTATTCGGGCGGTTCGAGTCATTGGGCCGCGAATTAAAAAAAGCACGTGTGCTTTTGAAATCGGTGGGGTCAAGGTGGGCTCCACGTGGCGTAACACAGTTCGGTTGCACACACAGAGCTACGTCCGCACTCCACACCCAATAAAAGTTCATAAAGAAAGGACTGCCGATACGGAGAAAAAGAATGGGGAATATGGATTTAATATGAAAAAAAAATTTGAGGAATAGTTGGAATACAAAGGGTGTGGAATATATGGTTGGATTTAAGTGTGGCTGTAGTTAGCTAAAGGGTAGAATCACATCTGTCGTGAATGGGAAACGCCTAAAAGGAGGGTTAATTTGACATTTATTTGCTTAAATGATATATTATTACGGTTGGATTTAAAAGTGCGGTTGGAGTTGCCAGAATCGCATCGGTCACGAATGGGAAACGCCGAAACGGAGGGTTAACTGAAGATTTATTTTTTTAAATGATATATTATTATGTGTTTAATAGGTGAGTCGGTGACGGAATCTCTAAAAGCGGTGCCGATTTTCTTAATTAAATGCAAATTAATTAATTATAATTATAATTATTAAAATAAAAGGTTGAGATTTGATTTGAATAATTAAAATTTATTAAAATAGATGGCTAGGATTTCATGTGGAAGGAAATTCAAGCCCCTTTTATAATAGTAGTATAGATGTACGCATCTCGAATGAGTTTTTAGAAAATGCACTTGAACACAAGTTTATTGTTGTTAGAATAAATATTTGACTCATGTTTAAATTTTTCTTAGGCAATGTTCAAACAATGATTGAATATGGTTTAAACATAGTTCAAATAAATTTTGAATGCTTATTAAAAGAGATTTAAATACTTGTTTGAATATAGTTTGAACCATGACCAAGCCATATCTAAACCATGATCGAAAATGGTATGACCAAGGTTTGATCATGGTTAAACTCATGTTCAATCATGTTTCAAATAAGGCGTGGTTCATATGTTAAAATCATGTTCAATCATTTATTGCATTCCTATTTGAAAAGTGGTTCATATGTTCCAATAAGTTTCACATTAAAGATTGTGAACTAGTAAGTGTCTTTCTTTAGCTGGTAAAATAACCCTTGCTAAGACTTCTCTTTTAAGTCTTCCTAATTTTTTCTCGGCTCATTCTTTGGTTCCTAAGAGAATTCTTCACGAAGTGGATAGATGTTGTAGAAACTTTTTATGGCATAAGAGGGATGGTAGTAATGGTATGCATTATATAGCTTGGAGTATGCTTTGTAAACACAAAGATCAAGGTGGATTCAGTTTTCCTTCAGCAGTTAGGAGGGCTGGCCCTCTCAAGGCAAGAATTACTTGGAGAACATTGAAGAACAAAGAATCTTTACTGTTTCAAAATCTCAATGCTAAATATGGAGATAGTTGGTGGCGTGGAGGAGATAGAAATGGTAAATCAACAACTTGGAAAATTTTAAATGAAGGAGCAATTCACTTAAATCCTATTCTTAGGTGGAGAGTGGTTGATGGAACTAAAATCAACGTAATGGAGGATAATTGGCTTCTGGACAAAAGCTTAAATGACTGGCCTGTTACAGCAAATTGTAATGATCTTCATGGGCTGCATTTATGTCATTTTATTACAGAACAGGGTACTTGGAATTCGGAGGAACTAAGGAAATTTTTTTCTGTAGAAGTTATTAAGCTGATTCAGGAGGTAAATATCAACAAGGATTTGAATGAAGACTTGATGGAAGAAATCAATTTTCCTTCTGGGAAATCCATTACAGCCCGAGCTGTTCGTGCGTCCAGGATATACAATTACTGTGAAGATAGTATGGGATTTTACAATTGGTTGAGAAGACTGAAACTTTCGGTTCGATGTGAGCTTTGCTGGTGGAGGTTCAGTAATAATTCCATTCCTACAAATGACTATCTAAAAAGGAGGAGACTTAGCGATGATGAATGCTGTAGAAGAGGATGCTGTGTAAGTGAGAACTTGGAACATATAACTGTCAAATGCAAAGAATTGATTAAGATTCTTAAACAGTTACAAGATTGGGAGATTTATGTTCCAATTTTTGATTCAATGGATGAAGGCTTAGTAGAATTAAAGCTCCTTAACACTATTGCTCCTAATAGTGTCAAAATTTACTATGAGACGGTTTATCGAAATTGGAAAAACAGAAATGCTTTTCAACATGGAAATCCAACCAATTCAGTGATTATTTCAGCAACTAATGTACTTTTTTCTGCTATTAACAATGCTAACCCGGTCATTGATAGCTGGGGTGCTAATCTCCCTAGGGAGTTTCAGAATTCTTGGCACCCTCCACCGCAAGACTGGATTAAAATCAATGTGGACGCATCACTTATGTCTTCTTATTCGGCTGGAATAGGAGGATGTTTTAGAGATCATAAAGGAAGATTATTGCTTGCATTTGGAGAAAGGAAAATTCATTGGGATATTGCTCAACTGGAAATGGAAGCTATTCGGACCCTTAGAAGATTCTTGCAACCGTGGATGAAGGAGTATAGAGGAATAATAATTGAAGGAGATAATATCAACGTTATCAACTTCATAAGAAATTCTTTGAAGAAGACAAATTGGCATAGGATGGATTGGATCGAGAAGGATTTTATGTTCTTAACCGACTTCAATAAGGTGATTCTTAATCATATTCATAGGAATTGTAATAAGGTAGCCGATTGTTGTGCTACTTGAGCTTTAGATTCTAGTTTTTACTTTGATAGTTCTTCTTTTGCTTGCATTCCTTCTTCTCTTTGTTTTCTTTTGAAGAAGGAATGTGAACCTCTGCTTTAGTTGTATCTTGCTTTCTTTCTCTATTAATTGCAATTTGCATTTCTCAAAAAAAAAAAAAAAGTTTGTGAACTATTTTTCCCCCTTATTACATGAATTTATGATTTATGATGACAAATAAATTAAATCTATCAATGATTTATACTATTATAAATTATTTTTAATTTTATGAGTTTTTTAAAAATTGTTTTGGAGGTTTAATGCATAATGCTTCAATTCCCAATTTTGTCCTTTTAAACTTTAGTCCTGATAATCATATCATAGTCTAAGGTTTGACCAAATATATTCCAACTCGCATGGTAAACATCATATTGACATTCAGGTCAAATCCCTATAGATCCATAGTTGGAAATTCTTTGTTGGATCCAAATTTGTTTGGTGAATGATACTCAACTTTACTTGCATATCCATTTGGTGAGCTGAGAACTTGTTAGTGAGAATGAAGAGTTGGGAGAGTATAGAGAGTAGGGAGGAGAGTAAGATGATAGAATATCCACTATCTCAATTAAAAAATACAAGAAATGAAACTCTCCTGAAAAAAAGTTTAAAAAGTTCAAAATGTTTATTTACCACTCTTCATTTGTTTAGTTATTATTTTATGAAAGAAAAAAAAATTTCACCACCCTTCATTTGTAGGGTTTTGAGGGCTATAGAAAAGGCTATATAGAGAAAAGTAAAAAAACCTAATACTGGTACAACACTACATGCTAATTTAGAATATGTGTCACCTCTTGGTTTGTTGCAGGATGACGAAGTCAATAGTTGAGTGAACTCTCTATTGTTGAGGGAGCTCAGGAGGGACGAGCAGGAGTAGAGCGAGTTTGTGGGCTATTCCTGAGGGGATATGGACCCATAGCTCTTAAATCATCTCATCGGGTCAATGACGGGTGTGGAATCCCTATTAGGAAAAGCCAGTAGAGGTGTTCGTAGAGTGTGAAGAGGCTCTGGGCCTGGTATTCGTTGAAGGGAGTGTTAACTCTCTAGGGTAGGCGCTTTCCTATAGCTGAGTTAGGAGATCTCGCAGGATGATGATCTGATTGAGATGAGTGCAAATTTATTTGCTTAGTGAGGAACTTCTTAGTCGCCCAGCGTAGGGGTAGATTCCTTGCGAATGTGAGCGAGTAATGCTAGTCGATTTTCTTGGGAGAGTTTCACTGTTGGTCCTGGGCTAGTCCTTTGTGGGATTTGTGCCTAAGAGGGAATACCCTCATCATGCCCCAGTTTCTATATGTCCAAATGTTTGAGAAGGCTATCTTGGGTATATAAGTTCCAAAGGAGTTGAAATACTTAAATTCTAGAGCACAAAATGGTGATCACTATAAGTGCCATCTCAAAATCATAAGTGATCATTCTCTATACAAGTATCCAACATGAGCAAACACTCAAGACCAATGAGTAAATTCATGTTCTTGAAGATCTAAAATGCCGCTCCCATTTGAAAGGAGGGAAAATAGGTAAAGAAATATGAAACCAAGCACGTGGGTACGTGAAGATGAGTTTCTTGTAATGAAGAAAATTATTATGTTGATGGTAATTTTAAAGAAAAACCCTGCCTGCCTGGCCTGACGCACGCCCTAACTCTTCGTATTCTTCTTGACCTCACGCCTCCAGAGCTGCATCGTGCCTTCGTCTTCTAGACTTCCACTGCGATTTAGCATACAGATCTTGCCAATGAAAAAAGTTTCTCATTGGATCATGATTCATGACATCATCTTCCACTACGACTCTAGCTCTTCTCTTTCTTGCATTTAGTGCATTAGGTTTCCTTCGAGGCTTTAACGACCTCACGCCTGTGTTCAAATAAGCGACGTTTGAAATTTTGAGCTACTATTCTTCTTTGATGACCCTCACTTATAGTTTCAAACCGAATTTAAGCTAATCTTTTATGGAATCTCTTATGAGATTTGATTTTGCTCTTTTGGCTACAATATTTCAGCCCTAATCTTCTCCACTTCTAATTTTTTTTCCTGAGTGAGGGTGTCCTCACATTCTTTTTCCTTTGCTTTTTTAGTGAGGGTGTTTAGGAGGATGACTCTTTGATCATAACCACATATTCTAAAAAATATTTGTGGTTTCGTTTTATTCTAGATGGATTTGATTTTTTTTCTTCTGATTTTTGTTTCAATCATTCTATATTATTCTTTGTTGATGATTTTTGTATGAAATTTTTTGTTCATTTTTATGATAAAGTGACGGTTAAGTTATCATGTAGTTGGTAGCCAGTCAACAAGTTTACTTCCACTTATTTCTTGATGAAGTTTTTGTTTATTTAGAGGGTGAACTTTAGATGTTATCTGTTTTAAAAAGAATGTTTTGGTATTTGTTGTTTTTTATTTGTCTCATTCCTTTAGAGGATTGTTTAACAATGAGTGTGAAAAGACCCATTCATAGAAAAAAAATATAGCAACCCCTTAAAAAAGTCTGCTTTCATGTTTTACAAGAATATTTATAAATATATTTTAGACCTTTGTTGGCAACCATGGGTTATTTCGTCCAAGGATATCTTGTAGACCTAGGGTGAATATTTGTCTAAGTAGATAAATTTGAATCCACCTTAGATAATAGAGAGTTTTGTGCCCTATCCATTATATCATATTGATTCATATCTTAATGATTTAATGTCATTGGGATAAATACGGGCTTTGGACATGACCGTAATATAGTGGTGTCATTTGGCGGCGAACTACCCAATTCAGAGGGCCGCAATTTTAACCATTTACCTGCGGTATCATTTAGCGGCAAGAGCATTGGTTAGATGACGTGTCATGTCCTTTCTGGTAGGAAACTATTTAAGAATGAATCATAATAATATTCTCGACCAGAGATTATTTCTTTATGAGTTGAAGTGATGTTTAAATTTTTTCAACTTGCCAAACTGTTACGAATGATGGATGGATTTTGTTTTAAGTATTTTATGGTTAATTTTGATTTTAAATATTTTGAATTTGGTTTCTTTTTTTTTTTGGGTTTTGAATGGGTATTTTGATGGAGTTTTGAGTGTTTAGAATTGACCATTCTGATTGAGATTTTTGTCAACATGGCCATCATTGAAATGACTTTGAGGTCACTAGAAAGTATTTATATTTTTGTAGGAGTTTGAACTTTGTGGGAGTTTAAAGGCATTTCAAATGGTTGGAGTTAACTCCTTCTGTTGAGATCAACATTAAACACGACCATCATCGAGGTATTTATGGAGTATTCTCATTTATTGAGCGAACATACCTTTTTTAGTAAATTTTCATCATTATAGCTTTGAATGCTTAATATGAATATATTAAAATAAATACACCGGTTCCCGTAACTATATATTTGTTTGATGGTTTAAACTATGTTGACTCCTATTGAACCACATAGAAGGATCTGGTTCGAACTTGAATTCACTTATTGACTCGCGCAACATCCCTAGAAATCACTTGTTTTGAAAAGTTTATCCATTTTTTTAGGTATAACAAAAAGAATATTATATCATTTTAAAAGACGAATATAAGCATTCCTAAAGATTTTTCTCTTGTTTTATAGGAATAAAACATGATTTATTTTAATCAGGAGTTCTCAAATCCCTATAGGGGCTAGCCTTTATAATTAATTACATCTTAAAAGGGGTACTCCTAAGATAACTCTCGATTAAATCAACGATTTCATATCCTTTGATTATAAAGTAGAAGACAAATAAAGAAGTAGGAATTTTTTAAGGAGAATGCTCAACATTGAACATTTATTAACGAGTTAAAGGAAGAAAAGTAGGAGGTGCCGAATTCTGAGAAGCTCATAGGCAACCTCAATCTATCATATATTGAACTTTATATTTTAGGAGAGAAATTTTATGTTTTATTTAACATTTTATTAAAGAATTGAGATTATATTCCCGAAGGGTAAATACTTAAGATTTAAAAGTCTAGCTCAGAAACTAAATCTAAATTAGGTACTACAAAGTAGTTACCTAAACCTATTGTTGACCTCGATTTTTTTTTTGAGTGTCATTGAGGGTCTTTGATTGATTTAATCAAGCCCCATTGGGTTCAATTCGAGCACGAATCAGCTCGAGTTAAGTTGAATTAGGCTCGATCGGGTTTGATTAAGCTCAATTAGTCCGCCTTGGCCATGTCGAGTTTGTTGTGATTCGAGTCATCATTTTATTTAAATTTAATTGAATTAATTTAAGAAAATCTCATTTTGAGCTTAAATTTTTTATTAAATCAAGCAACCAAATCGATGGCTAAATGACCTCAATTACATCTTAATTAGCCTTAGGATGAATCCTAGCCATAAATATAAGATCTTGATTATTTAAATACTTTTTTTAGGGCTTCCTGAGAGGGGTTGGCTTCTATTCTCTCCCTAGACACTCTCAACCCTCACTTCTTGGTGTGAGAGCTCTTCCAACTTCTCTCATTTTCTTCCACTCAAATCCACCGGTCAAACTCCGTCGGCGGCGATCCTCCGACGAGATCAAGGCTAGATTCATCCAAGGCCTCGATCCGGTTGATCAAGAGCTTGCTTGATCATGATTTCAACTAAAGAAATATACGAGGACAATCTACAAGCTCAACCGTATAAAAAACTTGAAGATCCAACGATGAGATTCCTCAAAACTTTTGATCAAGATCACTACACTTAGATCAATATAATTTTTTTTATAAGTGCTTTTTAGATCTTTCAAATATCACCCCATACTTTCTCTTCATGATACTAATCTATGTTTAAAATTTCATTAAATTTAGATATCTCGATCGAGAGAATGAAGTTTTTTTTTCTCTTTTCTTTTCTTCATTTAAAAGAAAAATCTTTTTTTTTGTATTATTATAATCATTATTTATTTAAAAATTATATTTATTATGTTTATTATTATTATTATTTTAAGTAATTCTTAATTTTAGATTGTCATAATTTAGTTTGTCTTTAAATTCAAATTTCCCCAAATTTGAAATTCAAATTCTTTCATAAATTATAAAATCTATTTTTATGAAAGTTTTTTTTAAATTTTCCCTCCATTAGATTTTGAATTAATTAGGATGACTTAATTCATTCTAAATCAAACCTCCAAATTAAGGAAGCATTAAAGCCTCCTTAATTCCCTCCATAAATTTTGAATTTGAAATCCTTAATTCCCTCCATAAATTTTGAATTTTAAAATTCAAACATCCCTTTATTACTTTAAACTTTAAAAATTCATACCTTTCTCGTTTTAAATCTATTTTCGACGCACAATACCTTGTTTTGATCGTATTTGAATTTTGCACGATTTGTGATCATATTTGTTTCAAAATATTAGGTATACCTATAGTTATTTTGAAAATAGCAAAAGAGCAATATTTTAAAAATATTCTATTATCGTATTTAAACTTCGAAAATACATAACTTTCTCATTTTAAATCCATTTTTGATGCACAACACCTTATTTTGTTTGTATTTAAATTCTGTATGATTTGAGGCCATTATTGTTTAAAAATGATAGATCTATCTGCAGTTATTTTGAAAACAGTAAAAGGACACTATTTTAAAAATACCCTATTATTGTATTTAAACTTGCAAAAATCATATCTTTGTCGTCTTAAATCAGATTTCAGAGTGCGACCCCTCGTTCTCTTCAAAAATTTTAATTTAAAATTATTTGCATGAGCTGATTCTTGCTGTTTGGACAAATTTATGTCTTAGATGGCTATTTTGAGTATTTTTACTATTATTTAATTTTTTTATTATAATTATTTTGAAATTACAAATTATTTTCAAATCTTTTTGAAAGCTCGATCGAGTGGCCAGTGAATCTCTCTTATACCTATGTAGATACAAATATGATCTATTTAAATTATGGTATTTTCCAAAATCTATATAATATATATTTATAAAGTATTTTAAAATTACTTTGAAATTATTATTATTTTAAATCCTAATTTTTTGAGAGATTCACTCCTATGAAATTTTAGATATGGGTTCTATGAATGAAGAGCAAATCATGGGGGAGTGGATTAGTGGATGGCTGAGTTCCAATCATTCACTAATCCCCGTCATTAGTTTTAATTACTTTTTTTTTTGTTCGTCATAGCTTGCATGTGTAGGTTGCACCACGAGCACTTAGCTTAGGCTCTCCTAGATTTAAGGATATGTGTGTTTACTACTTTTATATGTTTCTCATGCATTATTACCGTGAGGGTTAGTTCAAAACACGATTTAAACCCATATAACATAGTGACACCTTAAGGACAAAAATTAAGGACTTGTCTAGTGAACGTAGAAATTTTCTAGGGTCTAGAATAGACCCTGGATTGACATGAAAACTTCAAAACTTAAACTTAATGATATCTGAAACATCCTAGATTTTTCAAGGAATTTTTAGGTCTTGTTAGACCCCTTAATTAACTAACCCTAATTAACCTGCTGAATAAGGCCCTAAGACCTTCCAAAAATTACAATAAATATATTTTAGGTCATAAAAATTACCCATAATACCTCAAATTGACTAGAACCTGATCCTTGACCTCAAATAAACAGGGCTTCCTAGTTTGAGTTTAGATTGACCCCTAATTTGATCATAGGTGGAATTCACCATTTTGCCCCTAATAATTCATTAATTTTTTTTTAAAAATCTCAAATTTTCCCCAAACACTTGGGAGCACCTTCTCAGGTCATCCCTGACCTTTGGGAGTGATTCCAATCAGTTTAGAGCTGATTTGGATCAAAATAATAAAAATAGCCCTTTATTAGGAAATTTAGAAAATCCCTTAAATTACCCGATCTTTAGAAATCCATAACTAACTCTAAAAAATTCCAAATTAGGCAAAATCACTTGCATTAGACTCTTATTAGGGACTATTATTTATTAAAAATCTTAGGTTT
Source organism: Dendrobium nobile (assembly GCA_022539455.1). NCBI lineage: Eukaryota > Viridiplantae > Streptophyta > Magnoliopsida > Asparagales > Orchidaceae > Dendrobium > Dendrobium nobile. The sequence goes on from CM039727.1 coordinate 30,290,473, forward strand.
CTAGAAAATGGCTTAGATTAGAAAGTCAACTTTTTAGTCAACCGTAGTTCATTTAGGGCCTAAAACTTAGAAAATTCATAACTTTTCTTAGAAAACTCCAATTTTAGCCTACTACCTATCTAATTACTCGTATTAAGGTTTAGTATTTTCCTAAGTTGTTAGGAGACCCAGACATAGCCTTTTTCCCATAGTGACTATTTGGACCCTTAGCTTAGTTCCTAGGAGGACCCAGGACTTTCTAAAATTGGCTAATATCACTTGAACTTTAAATATTAGTATCCTAAGCTCCTAAAACTGATCAATAAACTGAAATAATTAAAATTGACCCTAATTCACTAATATTTGAATTTCATCTAAAATATCCTTTTCAGACCCCCAACAAACCTGAACTCTAGATAACTTTAACTAACCACCCTACTTAGGACCTATCGAAACCACACTAGCCTTACACACACGCAGAATTGTTTACTAGGGCACCATTTCTAGATCTAGGTTAGGCCGCTGGGTTTTATTTTTCTGCTGTGTGCCGGAGCTTTCCGTGGTTTTCATTGCATGCTGTTTGAAATTGCTGATGTGTTTGCTTACTTTTTCTGCACTCTGAGGATGATGTGATGAGCGCTAGATTTACCCCTAGGTTAGGAACGTCATGTATATATATACTGTTCTTCCGTGCAGGTGGCCATGCTCAATCTGATAAAAGAGGAGAGCATTATCATGATTTCTAATAATGTTTTATGCAGGTGCTTGCTCAGCTCCCCCTAAATAAAATGAAGGCTAAATTAATAATTATAACTACACAGGTGGAGCTATTTAGCCCTCATAATTAAGAGCATGGCTTGGCACAGGGTCAATGGTTTGAGTTATTTTTATTTCTATATATAACTGCTTGATATTTTCACTAGGATAACCATGCAGGGAGTCTAAAATTTTCTTTTTTCTAAATAGATGTAATATTTGTAACATTTGTTAAGAGTTGTGAAAATGATCTTTGAGTGTGAATATTTTTATCCCACTTGAATCCCAAAAGAAGAAGGCATCCTCATAGGGGAGAGTCTTCTTCCATTTGGGAGATCGAGTGGGATGACTTTAGATATCCAAAGTGAAAAGGCAATCATCCCCAAAGGCGAGAATTGTTTCTTCATTTGGATATTCAAGCCACGACAGATCCAAGGAGTCAAAGGAGGAGAGATCAAAGGAGTCCAAGGAGGAGAGTTCCAAGGAGGCCAAGGAGGAGTGATCCAAAGAAGACTAAAGACCTAAAGATTAATATCCCATTCAAAGTCATTTGCATCTGTCAAAGGCTTAGAAATCCGGGTTGTTGGTAGTAGTGCCCGGCCACTTTACTTAATGCATATCTAGGTTGTAATAAGGGCAATTTGCCTATGACCATTTAGTTGATTATTCTGGATTTATATTGATGTGTTTACCTGATTGCGCAGTAGAATTACCTACTTTTTTAGGTTTCTTTCTTGCATGTCGCTTTTGTTTTTGCCTGGATTTCGTTAGGCTTTTCTAAGGACTCTAAAATTTTTCTACTCATAACTAACTCCTAAAATTTTAAGTTCTAAATAACATAGAAACTTAATGAACCTAGGGAACTGCCGGAATCGTCCGAGGTCGTATGCATATTTCTGCATTCTTCTTTCCTTGCTATAAGACATCTCCCTGCCTGCGGGTAGAGTCCGAATAATCTGGCCTATGAGGATGAAGTGCCGGACCTAGGGAAAGAATTTTTAGGTGAAAGACACTTCATGAAAAACTAATTTTTCTATAGCTTTTTCAATAAAGAAATCATACTCAAGATTGTTGAAGACTTCAAATCAAGATCAGCTTAAAATGTATTATAAATTGAATGTCTATGTTTTTTATTTTATTAAGTCTGAGAGAGTGAAAATGTAATTGAGTAACTGAGCACACACACCATGGGAGAGTTTTAAAATTTGCATTTTTAAACTGATCATACGGTACGATACAATTTTGTACGTGACGATTTGGTCAGTTATTTTCCCCAATGAGCAATGGAACGAACAGAAATGTCAAAATTTTTTCTCAGTATAGATCATATAGACGATATTTTCTATTCATACCAGGACAATCTTCTCTATTTTTGCCAAATGAAATGTTCGTACGTACGATAATTTCCGTTCGTCCTAGGACGATATTCTTTGTTTTTGCCAAATGAATTATTCGTATGTACAATAATTTTCATTCATCCTAGAATGATCTTCTCTGTTTGGGATCGTACAAACGATATTTTTCATTCGTCCCAGAATGATCTTCTGTGTTTTTGCCAAATGAATTGTTCGTGCATACGATAATTTCTATTCATCCTAGGATGATCTTCTCTATTTGGGATCATACGGACGATATTTTTCGTTTGTCCCAAGATGATCTTCTCTATTTTTAGCAAATTAACAGTTCGTACAGACGATATTTTTTATTTGTACCGGGACGATCTTCTCTGGTTCATCCTCTAAAGCTATTCGTACGGATGATATTTTTTGATCGTATTGGGATGATGGGCTCTATTGTGTTTTCCTCCAAACATTCGTACATACGTGCTTTAAAAATTTCTTTTTGTACTGGACAAACATATTTTTTACAGATGATGATCGGGTATAAATATAGTTTATACCTATTAATAATGAAATCATACACAACAGTTTTTGAACTGTTCGTACGTACAAAATTCGATCATATGGGACGATCGTGGACGGTCAAATTTGAAAAATGCAATTTTCTAAACGGTTTCTTGTGTCTTTTCTATGTAAGGTCCACTTAAGACTGTCATTTAATCTTTTTGTCACTTTGTCTTCGTGAATGGTAAAGAAAAATTAAAGGAGAGAGTGAGAGAGAGTGTTAGAAGGAGATTTCTTCCTATTGGAGCGTGAAGGATTCACTTGGTTACTCAAGGGTAAGGATCTTTATATGTACTTTATATTTACTTCACTCTTTTCTCTTGTCATTTTAGATTTCTAGTGTGAAAATCTTTTAAGAAGATCCGGTTCTCTACCGACACTTGAGGAGTATGAACAGACGAAGGTTCTCTACCTACATTTTGAGAGTGAGAAAGGACAAAAGTTTTCTGCCTACACTTGGTGAGTGTGTATAGCCGATGGTTCTTTGCTGACACTTGGAGGGTGTAAAAGGATGACTGTTCTTTGCCGACACTTGGAGGGTGTAAAAAGATGACAGTTCTCTACCGCACTGGGTAGTGGTTGAAGAGAATTTTGTGAATGCTTCTCCGCCTTGCTGTGGTGGAAAAAGGAGAGACACTTGTGGTAATAGTGCAATACCTGAAGTGGGAGATTTCAGGGAGTGGATGTAGGTCGTGTTTGACCGAACCACTATAAATCTTTGTGTCTTTTTATTTTCAATGCTTTAATTTCCATCCTTTTATTTTTCTGTGGTTGAAAAATAATTTTTAAAATAACTTTAAAATCAACTTGCTCAGTTTGTTAATTGGTTTCAAACTTTTAAATTCCAACAAGAGGCATATTTTTAAAAGTACCAATTTACCCTCATCTTAGTTAGCCTTTGGGACATAAGCTTATGTCCAACAACCTAACTCATATTTAACAAGTTTCAACAAGTGGTATCAGAGCTTTTACTCAAAACCATATGTTTAGACTACTTTTTGATTAGTGACTATGGCTATATTTGAAAACTGGAACACACCAGAAGGTTACTCTATAACTAGACCTCTTTTGTTTGACAATTTTCCTTTCAATTTTTGAAAAACACACATATTAATATTTTTACAGTCACTAGACTAACATATGTGGATCTTAGTTCAAGAAGGGTATACAAAACTAACTAGATTAGTTGAAGGAGTTAGAGTTGAAATTCCCTTTGTAGACTGGACTATAGAACAACATGACCTAGCATAATTAAATGCAAAACATTTAAACAGTTTTTTTTGTGCACTTAAATCTAAAGATTACATGCAGGTTTTCACTTGCAAAAGTGGAAAGGACATATGAGATAATAGACTTTGTATAACCTATGAAGGGACTAACAAAGTTAAACAATCCATACTTAATATCTTATTGCATGACTATGAATTATTTTGCATGAAATCAATTGAATCTATTTCTGACATGTACATAAGATTCATATAAATAGTCACTTATTTACATACATTGGGTAGGGAACTAACGAACAATGAAATGGTTAATAAGATACTTTGTTGTTTGCATACTACATATGATGCTATGATAACTGCAATTACAGAGTTGTAATTTAAAAAAAATTATCTATTTTGGAGAAAAGGAAGATTTTTTTTATCCACTATTTTGATCAAAGTTAAGAAAATTTAAGAAACATATAAATCTATATTATCTTTTTAAAATTATTTAACCGTCGTTTCTTATGAACAAAGTTAAAACATATAATTAAATTTGTTATTCAAGTGCATTTAATGCACATGTATTTAATGCTCACATGCATTTTAATTTTATTAGCATGCATTTAATGCACGTGCAATAAAATTAGACCCTTTGCAAGCAAATAAATCATTGTTACTTTGCTATGTGATTTTACTTTTTGTTAAGCATTCTCTTTGATTTTAAGCATGATGGATATTGGATATAAAAAATTAGAAACATGTGTATTATGACTATAATGATGATTATCATCATAGTAAAAATAATCTTAATTTGCGTTATTCTTATATTTAGCACGAGAGAAATAATAAATATCTTAATCTCATTATATCTCTAACGAACCAATAATTCATTTGCATTATTATGATTGTAAGATAGTAAACTATGGGTGATCAGCTGTTCCTTTGTGAATGAATTATAAGAAACTTACTCTCCTAGTTACCCTTTTAATTTAGTATATAAATATATAAATATTATCCTTAATTTTTTGATATTTTCTTCTAAATGTGAATGAATTATTTTTATGATATTTGTTCTACAGGGAAAAAAATATGTATTTTAGTTTTGAATTATAAAATTATATTAATGTTTTTATGTATGATAATTTTAAGAGAAATATATAACTTTTCATTACTATAATTAATAATTAGAATTGTTTAAGCGGATAAAATTAATAACTTTATTTCTAATAAAAAAATATAATTTAAATTTTCATAACATAAGTTTTTATTTTTAAAATTTTATTCACATGCATTTAATGTCACTATCAATTAGGCAAGCACAAAATTTATTAATTTTTTTTATATAATAATTTAATCTTCTTATAATATATATTTATTAAATTCTAGCAATGTGCACTTTGTGCACGGGCAATAAAACTAGTTATTATAAAAGGGGCTAGAGTTTCCTTCCAATTAAAAGTTATGCTTTCACACTCAAATTTAATATTTTAAAGTGGTTATTACTTGTAATTGCATTGTAACTATTACGCTTCTTTTTTTTCTTTCGCCATCTCATAAGTAAAATTCTTCGGGTAAGTTTTGAATCAGAAAATTTATTTTAAAGTTCTTAGAATATTACTCTTATTTCATTGTTCACCACGTAAATTACTGGAAGAATCTTGTTAATTTGACTTGTCTATCAAAAGAGAAGTAGAGTTATTAAAAGCATTTCATCAAAAACAAATTTTCTTTCACATTCATAGGCAAAGTTTGAGAAAACAGGAAATATAAAAGAAGAATATCACTTTAAGAACCATACTAAGGACATGAAAACAGAACAAGACAACTCCACATATCCAACCAAACTCCAAATGCTTGAATGGCGTTGTTGGAGAGCTCCAGCGAAACGATAAAACTTTCGCTATTTGGTTGAGGGTGAATAGTGGGACGCCAATATTGGCGTTGCATTGTTCATCTATGCTATTTTTCTGTGTCTACCTAACTTGCCCAAGAAACGCTCGAAAAGAAAAAAGAATGTTACCTTCGCAAAATTGAAGTTCAATTGGATGAATTACGACATTTTTTTTAGTTTCACGGCATTTTGGAGTGAAAAATGATGTTTTCGGTTGGAGATGGTCTAATGGACTCGTTCCCTATTTCTCCAATCCAGGTAAAAGTAAGCATATATGCAGTATCTGTATAGAAAATAAGCCGATTTCTTATTCTGATACTCTTCCTCAAAAGCTGCTCTCACAATTTCTATTTGAGATGTGTAGGCTTCTTTGTTTAAGCAAAGGTGGGAGAGAATATGGCTGTGATTGCTTGTCCTATTTCAGAATGTAAAAACGACACGTTTGACCCTTTGTTGTATTGCAAACAAATGATTGCGCGCGAGGTGTTTGATCATTGGTGTATGAGTTTATGTCTGTTCATATGATAAAGAATAAGTTCTATTGTTCAATTAAGGATTGCTTTGCAATGCTCAGTGATGAGAGAGGCGATTAGGAGGTGATTAGAAAGGCTAAGTGTCCACAAACATTATCACAGGTTGTTTTGTGCTCAAGCAAGTCGGGTTGGCAGGCAGGAATTACTTGCGAGACATTTCAGAAGCTTGGGAAGAATTAGAGCGAGAGAGAAGTGATGCTGTAAAGGATCTGCGTGATGCCTAGAGGAAGAAATCACAAGCAATGGAACAGGGAAATACCGAGCTGATATGCTCCAGGTTTTGTATATTAATAAAGATGAAAAACTGCTTACAATTTTCCAGGCATTTGCTATATATAATACTTTCTATTAAGTGATTAATACTATAAAAGAAATTTCATAAATAAAAACAAACAAGTGTACCAGCTATGAAAATAGTATAGGAGGTAGTGGAGAGCGTATCTGGAGGTTAGCCTTGGTAGCTTGTCTCGCATGTATAACATAGTACATCAGTCCTCCCTAGGTTCAGAAGAGCTTGACTACGACGAGCTAAGAGTTACGACGCCGTCGTCCGGAGGAGTATATGCCCAAATATCTGACACATTAAAGGTCGGTGAGGTGTTGCAACCATCAGGCAATGCAACAGAGTAAGCATTGTCGTTGATTTTTGTTGTAATGGGGATGGGGCTAATCTTGCGACAAGACAACTTGGAGTAGGTGCCAGGTGGAAATCGCTCTCGATGGATCCTTGCCATATCGAGATCTCCAACATTAAACAGATGCTGACGGCGGCATTTATCTACTGTCTTATTGTACCGTTGAATGGACTTGATAATTTAGTGGCGAACCTCAGATATCATCTCAACACATTGTTCGATGAAATTAGTGATAGTTGTGGATTTACATTTAGGCAAGATAGAAATGTCGAGAACTGTATTAGGATGCTTGGTATAGACAATGCTAAAAGGAGCCTTACCCGTGGTTCTGTTTGTCATTGAATTACAAGCAAATTCTGCCTTGCTCAAGACTTCTTCCCATTGTCGAGGGTGTTCTCGGACCAAGCACCTTAGCTTGTTGCCCAACGTGCGGTTGACGACTTCAATCTGGCTGTCCAATTGAAGATTATATGCCGAGCTAAGGCGTAAATCTGTGCTCAACCGTTTCCACATTTCTTGTCAAAAGTGGCTTATAAATTTCACATAATGGTCTAAAGTAAGGCTTCGAGGCATTCCATGAAGGCGAACAATTTCCTAAAAAAAAAAGCAATCATTATTGCATTGGAAGTCTTTTTGCAAGAGATAAAATGAGCCATTTTTCAAAACCTGTCGACGACCGCCTTGATAGAATCGTTTCCCTTCTTAGTTCTCGGTAGCCCCAAAATGAAGTCCAACCTGAGATCTTCCCAATTAGAATCTGGAACGGGTAGTGGCCTGTAGAGACCAATATTATGGGCACCTCCTTTATATCTTTAGCAAATGGGACAACTGTCAACAAGACGAAACACATCACAAAGAATCCTGGGCCAGAAAAATTGTGTTTGGAGTTGGCATAACGTGTTATCCCTTCCAACATAAGCTATAAGTGCTCCACCGTGAGCTTCCCGCTGACGCCATGAGGATACAGGGATACACAAAAGGTTTTATTTAAATAGGTATCCATGCCTAATAGTATATTGATCTATTGTTGGTTGCTCTTGGCATTGACTCCATATTGTACTGAAATTGGGATCAGATGCACACAGATCCTTAAGGCAATCCAAGCCTGTTATTTATGTTTTTAATGTTAGCAATATACTCATTTTCCGGCTTAAAGCATCAGCCATGCGATTGTCTGCCCTGGGTTTGTGTTTAACTGTGAAGGAGAACCTTTGTAAAAATATTAGCCAACGATCATGCATGCGGTCGATTGTCATCTGGCTATTGATATATTGGAGAGACTTGTTATCACTACAGAGTATGAACTCTTGGTGTAGAAAGTACTACTCCCACTGTTTCAAGGCTTGTATAACAACGTAGAGTTCTTTCTCGTATGCAGCCCACTTTTGGCGAGAAGGGCATAATTTCTCACTAAAGAAAGCCAATTTTTGCCATCCTGGGAGAGCGTCGCACCGACTCCATCCGACAATGCATCTATATCAACTATAATTTTTTTTTCAAAATCAGGGAGAGCTAGAAAAGGGGTGGAGTTTGAGCACTTTTGATGGCTTCGAAACTTCTCTGTTGTTCTTCATCTCATGCAAACACTTTGGATTTGAGGAATTCTATTATCAAAGCCATTATAATACTGAAATTCTTGATAAACTTACATAAAAATTAGTCAGGCCATAGAAGATCTGAACCTCAAAGAATGATTGTGGGGTTGGCTATTGGTGATAGCTGTGACTTTCTTAGCATCCATTTGAATGCCCTCCGCTGAAATTACAAAGCCTAGGAAGCATACCTTAGGGACTCCCAGTTCACATTTTGAACGATTTATAATGAGTTTCTGTGCCTATAATGTCTCGAATAGAGTAGCAAGGCGCTCCAAATAGTGCTACCATGTAGTGCTATATACCAAGATATCATCAAAATAGACGATGCAAAATTTTCCCAAAAATGGCTTTAATACTTCATTCATCATCCGCATAAAAGTGGACAAAGCATTACACAATCCAAATGGCATGAACTTGCACTCAAATAACCCTTGAGGTGTTTTGAAAGCCGTCTTCCATTCATCCTTGGGACAAATGCGAATTTGATGGTATCTACTCCGCAGGTCCAATTTGGAGAAGATAGAAGCTTTCGACAACTGATCAATAAATTCGTCAAATCGGGGTACCAAAAATCTATATTTAATTGTTATTTTATTTATAGCCCTGTTATCAACACACATTTGCCACCTACCATCTTTTTTTGGGACTAATAATGTGGGTGCAGCACAAGGGATCATATTAGCTTGAATCAAATGTTTCTCCAACAATTTATCTACCAATTCTTGTAAGATTCATTGCTCTTTTGAATTGAGACGGTTGTGTGGGAGGTTTGGAAAGCTCGAGCCAGGTATGAAATCAATCCGGTGTTGAATATTCCTGAGAGGTGGAAGCTGGAATGTAAGTCTTCCTGAGTGATATTTTTATATTGTTGTAGGAGTTTCACAATTTCAACCGGTCAATTATTTGTGTCCGTGGTGGTGTGTGTTTCATTATTACCAAAGCATATAATGGTGCAGGTTCCCTCCAGCCTTGCAGTAATGTCGATCTGGAGACTAAATGCAAAGCTTCCTGACTTGAAGTTCCTGGGTGTATCTTACTCTTACCCGAACTAGGTAGCAACCATAGTCTCCGTCCCTTCCACTCAAAGGAGTATATATTGGCCTGACAGTCCTACGTGGCTACTGTGTCAAATTGTCAAGGCCTTCATAATATAAAGTGACAAACGTCCATTTCAATGACGTCACATACCACCTCACACACATATTGTTTTCTTATAGAAAAAGTGACGCGACAAGATTCCGTGACCACAATTTACATGCCTTTCTTAACCCAACTTATCTTGTATGGATTAGCATTTTTATAAGTTTTTAGTTGCAAATTCTGTACTACTGATTGGGATATCACATTCTCAGTACATCCACTGTCGATGTGGAGGTCACACACCTTTCCCACAATAGTACACTGAGTCCGAAAGAGGGATTGTCACTGAGACTTCATGTTTTGTTTGGGAGCTAACATCAGCCTTTCTAGCACCGCAATTACCAGTTCTGCCTCATATGTATACACATCTTCAATTTCCCCATCACCATCATACTCAACCTCTATTGATATGCCCCTTCAAATTTAGTGAAGTGTGCTTGTTGTCGTTACAGGCATTCATTGGATTTATATCCTTGCTAAAAACAACGAAAACATTTGATAGTATATGGTTTAGCATAAGGATTGTCTTTGCTTTGTGGGCTCTACTTCAACTGAGCCTTCGATTCAGAGTTTGCATTTGGCGGAATTATAGTGCCGCTAGTGGGAGCAGGTTCTTGGGATGGCTTCACCACAGGTGATGAAGTTTTAATGTGGCTAGTTCCTTGTTCTTGCTAGTGCCTATGATTGAATACAGGTTTGGGCTGTCGACATTGTTGCATCTCTGCCTTCATAGCGAAATTTACTACTTGAGCCATTACCATACTGAATTCAGTTTGATTTGAAAGTTCATTAGGGATGTTAGGCCCCTTATGAACTGGCCCAAGGTTACAAACTGACTCAGACCTAGTCTACCTAACCTTAAGCTGGTTCTAAATTGTAGTCTGATCGTGTGGACCTGAAATGTTAGTAAATAAGGTAGTCGTAGAGAAATAAGAATGTTTGCTATCATTAAAATCATAAACCATAGATCTGCAACACGAGTTTATCATGGATGTTGTCTTTGAGATTATCGATGTAACGAGCTACCAATTGATTGGCCCGCTTGCTCAGGTTGTTTCTAGCACTCAACCTATTGAATTCTTTGGTATATTCACTTATTGACCTGGTTCCTTTTACACAATGTTGGCAATTCATATTTAAAATTTGCTCAAAATTGGTAGGTAAAAATTGAGCTCGCAATAGTTGCTTCATACGAATCCAATTACGAACAGGTCCTTTTCCACTTCATTGTCACAATTACAATGTCTGCGCCCACCAAGCGCTATCTTTTCCCCTCAATCTATAAGCCATGTACTTCACTTGTTTGCTTGGACCAACCTCCATATAATCAAAGAAGTTCTCGACAGTTTTTTTCCAATCGAGGTAGTCCTCGATGAGTAAATGGCTGTAAAAAAAGGAATATCCAATTTAACTTTGAATTCATTTTGATGATATGGCATTGGTCTGTTATGCCCGAGAACATCAAGGTATTGAGAGTTACAGTCATCTTCTTCATCCGAATCAACAGCCATAATGCATCTATACACCTGAGTTTTCTCCTCAAAGTTTGAAATTTCTTATAATAAGGTGGGGTTATGCCGCCAATGTCAGTCCGTTGCCATTCCCCTTCTCCATATGAGTCTATTGGATACAAGTAATTCATCATAGTGAATCTTCTTTCCTAATGAGATTAAACACATGGCGAATTTCTACCATTAGTCACTTCACTTCGACAGCGAGCTCGTCGATTCGACGATTGACATTGTCCTAGTTTGTCCACAATGAATCGAGACTCCGTGATTCTTCATATACAGGTGCCTTGCCATGATCCGCCATCTCCTCTCCAGCCCACGGTGGCTCTGATTTCAATTTATGATGTCGTAAATGATCTACGTTATGCCTAGTGGAAGAAATCGCAAGCAATGGAGCAAGGAAATACTGAGCTGATATGCTCCAAGTTTTGTACATTGATAAAGATGAAAAACTGCTTATAATTTTCCAAGCATTTTCTATATGTAATACTTTCTATTAAGTGATTAATACTATAAAAGAAATTGCATAAATAAAAAAAAAACAAGTGTAGCAGCTACGAAAATAGTATAGGAGTAAGTGGATGAAAGTTCGTTGGGGATGTTAAGCCCTATGAACTAGTCCCAAAGCTAACTAAGAGGGGAGGGGGGGGGGGGGGGGGGGGTGAATTGGTATTTTAAAAGATCTTAGAGCAAAACAACCAATTTAACAAACCAATATCACCAAGGAAAATAAATGCGGAATTTAAAATACGGAAGTAGTAAAAACAAGAACACAAAGGTTTATAGTGGTTCGGTCAACTCGACCTATGTACACTCCCCGGAGGCGCCCTCCGAGTATTGCACTACCAACGTGACTCTCCAGCTAGGCGGAGAAGCCTTTACAAAGACACCTCCTTTTTGCCACCCCGGCAAGGCAGAGAACCTAATTCCTTTTGCTTCCTCCTAAAGCAGGCAGAGAACCTCGATCAATCGCTAAAGCTTACATCTACCGACCCTCATACGGATGAGAGACTCCAGAAGAAGAAGAAGCAGAATGATCCATGAAGCAACCCTTGTGAATCCCCCTCATAAGCTACCCCTCATAAGATCCTCTCTCTCTCTCTCTCTCTCTCTCTCTCTCTCTCTCTCTTTTCTCTCTCTCTCCTCAAGGTCTTCTCAGGTAAAGGCAGCAGCAAAAAGATATTAAAAAAACATTGAACTAAAGCTCTTAAATAGAAGAGATTCAAAGGAGCTCATTAATTGCAAGTTGCCGACTTTATCGTCCAGGACGATATGGACATCGTCCTGGCCTATCAGTAAAAATCTCAGAATATCGGCCAGAGCATCTCCTTGAAGATGATCTGGATGATTAAAAATTGGTTTGATCATCCAGGCCGATCGTACGATCATCCAAGCCGATCGTACGATCATCCAGGCCGATCGTACGATCGTCCAGGCCGATCAGTTCAAATTAGGAAAAAATCATCCTGAGTATCGCCCTGAATTCATGCTGGCCGATATTTATCATCTAGGAGTGACTAAGGGATTTTGAATAGATCGTCCTGGATGATCCTGCGATCGTCCAGGATGATGTGATCGTATCAATCATCCTTAATTGCCTCCTTGATTGCTGGATCATTTTAGGCATAATTATGTAACATCTTCTAGGCCGATACCATTATCGTCCTGGCCGATTTCTAAAAATAAAGAATACCTAAAATGAATATGGCAGCTATTTTTTTTTTTTTTGAGCATATCGTCCTGGCCGATACAAGTATCGTCCAGGCCGATCAGTTAATGGCGGCCACCTTAATTTAAGAATCCTGATTAGAATATCTGTTTTGAATTCGATCGTCCAGGCCGATACAAATATCATCCTGGCCGATGTGAATAAAAATAGAAATTCTAAATCTCTTAAGTGTGTGTGTGTAGGGTTACTTAACATCAGTCACTTCAAAGATTACATTTGACTCAAGAAAGAGAAAAAGTACAATACAGACTGACTCAACCCTAAACTTCCCAATCTTGAGCTGGTTCTGATTTTCGTTCGATCTTCGATTCCTGAAATATCAGTAGTAATAGGCAGTCGAAGAAAAATAAGAGTGTTTTCCAATCATCAAAACATAGTCCATGAACCTGAATTTGCAACAATCTCTCCCTTTTTTATGATGGCAAACATAATTCTAAAAAACAGTGCCAAAATAACGATAACATTTAATTCAAACAGTGGTACAGGTATAAACATACTACTCCCCCTTTTGACATCTCAAAAAGGAGAGGGAACTACAAAGCTAAAGCAGCAACATAAACAAAACAGATTAACAAAACACCAAATTATTGAGAACAAAAATAGAAACTAAAAGAACGAGGGACCCTGATCATTAAACAGAGGTGGTGGTGGTGAAGCCTGCTGAAAGTAGCCAGCTAGCGTAGTAAACTGAGCATTGAACCAGGCTATGTCCTGGTCATGTTGCTACTGCTGGTGAGTAATATAGCTGTCAAAACGGGCTAAGTCCTCTGTGCGGTGCTGCTCGTAGCGGGCCATGTCCTCAGAATGTTATTGCTCCTGTGCAACAACGTAAGTGTCGAAGCGGGTCTCCCATCGATCAAATCTCTCTATTAGCTGATCAAACTGTGAGTGCTGGCGTAGACGAATAAGATCAGGAATGGGAGCGAGAGCGGGAGCCTCCTCCTCAGCCCCCCGAGGTTACCCATCTCCTGGATGGAGACGAGTACTGTGAGGGTATTGAATGAACTGTTTAAGTAGAAGTAAGGCTGAAGGTCGTGATGAGCAGGATATTAAAGATTGTATTTGATTATAAGAACATAGGCTATGAGATGTCCTAAAGCAAGGTTGGGTTTCCTCCTATAGCCTGGATCACGAATTGTTGTTAAATGATCAATGTATCGAAAAATCAAGTCAGTAGCATTAAATTTCCTATGAGCCGTGATGTAAAAAGTAGTCAGATAAAGTAGAGTGATGTGGATACGATCCCCGGCCTTTGGAATTATGGAAGTGCGAAGGACATGTTGGATTGTCCTAGCATCGTTGACTAAAGAGCCAGTTTCTCCAATATGAAAAGGTGCATTGGTTTGGCGAAGGAAATGATTTGCGATAGAATAATTAAAATCAGGATCTGACACAATGGTATGCAACTTATCCGCGGTGGTGGAAAGCTGCAATAGTTCAGCACATTCCTGATATGTGATCTCGACCGAGCGTGGATTCACATAGGAGGTCAGGGCTGTGTAAGCAGAATTTATACGAAGATTTGCATAAAATATAAGTAGAAGTTCAAAAGAAAATGGGACAGTGAGGGTAAGAATGAAACAAAGGGAAGTGGGAACAAAGAGGTCCATTATCGGGTACGAAAGGTAGACAGGATTGATGGTTCTAGACAGAGTGATGCCACATTCTTTTTATCGATGGTAGGCTGCTTGATCCTCTGCTTCCCTGAATCGAGGGTCCAGAGTGGCCCTTGAGGAACTTCCAGAAGCCTGACAGACACGCTTCCCACCAGCCATAATAAGAAATCAGCAAGTAAGCAAAGAGAGAAAGGGTTTTGATGTGAAAAACATGGCTGGAATGGCTTGTATTTAAAGAAATAGCCACATCGTCTAGGACGATCGCAAAATCGTCCAGGACGATATGGTATAATTATTGAGTACAGGCTGATTGGTCAAAAAGGCGGTCCGATCATCCATGCCAATCATATATCGACCAGGACGATTAGACACAGGCGATCGTCCCAAGGAGTCAAGCCGGACGATCATTGAAAAAGCAGATCGTCCAGGCCGATTAGGTGTATCATCCAGGATGATGATCAATAATTGATTGTACCGACCGAATTTAAGGCGTTTTAAATATGTGCCACGTGTATCATCAAAGATGAACAGTGGATTGTCCAGGAAGATTATCCAATAATGGATCGTCCGGGGCTAATTTTAAGGATTTCAAAAGTGCTGACACATGGATCGTTCAGGACGATCCAGTGTATCGGCCAGGACGATGACCATAAATGCATCGGCCAAGACGAAAAAATATATCGGCCACGACGATCAAGATGATTATAACGGAGTTCGATTAGATCGTCCAGGATGATAAAGTTATGAGTATATCTTCTAGATATTAGAGAATAAGAGCTCTCTCTCTAACAAAGGGAAGATATAGACACAAATCAAAATCAAAATCATATAATAAATGTAAAGGGATGATTTCAATTAACTTGAAAGAAATATAAAAACTTTGGACATTATAGATATGGTAGATTATTGTAGCAAGATAAAACAGGATCTTTGTTTGAAAAATCATTTGTTAAAATGAGGTAGTCTTTTGTTTAGAAAAGAAAATTGTACCGCTAAATGAGGTCCGAGGGAGGGAAACCATCAATGATGTTTCTCTCTTTAACCGATTTAGAGATGACAATCATTAACTTTTAAATCTCCAAAATCTAAAAGCTTAAAACAAAATTCATCATATAAAAAATTAAACTAGAAAAAAAAATAAAATCAAATAATCTAAATCAACAAAAAGAAAATAAGAAGAAAGAAAAAAACACACAAATCAATAAATGCATTTCAAGGGATTGTGAAGCAGCAGGTTTAAGCAATTATGAGCTGCGAGCCTCCGTTTGTCCAAGTATCCTATGCTCTCACGAGGCCTTTAGTGAGAGCAATCCTGCAAGAGTCAACAACAGTTAGATTTAGGAATCCAAACAGGTTTGGGTCCCTTCTTATGAAAAGTAGAATGCAATGCATGTGTGGTGTGCTATGGATCATGCACCTTAGGTCTTCACACCCAATGTGTACTATGATGAACAGTGCAAGTGTGAGAGATGTGTCCTAGCATGCCACATGAAAAACATCTAACTCCAGGAAAAGGGTTTCTTAAATGGTTTGAGTTATAATGCATCTTCCTTGGCTTTAGCTTTTGATAAAAAGTAGGTGTCATCCTATTATTCTTACATGCATCCAATTCATTTTGAATCCTCAAGTTAGTACCTTTTAAAGTATCATTATCAATCCTCAAATTTTTCTCCATCTTTTTTGACTTCTTAAGATCAAATTTAAGTGAGGTGTGTGAGACTTTTAGTAACTTATGCTCTTCAATTAATTCACCATGCTTTTTATTTAGCTCATCAAATTCATCAAGTAAAGCCATGTGATTTGAATCAATTGTAGAACGATCTTTGAGAATAACTTCATGCCTTTCTTGTAAGTTCAAAAATTCAATTTTCATACTAGCATGGGTCTTTTTGAGTTTTTTGTATGATGCATGGATTTTATCACAAATTTTAAACAATTAATCATAGGTTGGCTTACAAACCTCTTCTTCATCACTTTGATCAAGATGATCTTCTTCCATTAGGCACAAGTTTGTTATTTCTTCTTCAGGTTCAGTTTCAAATGAATCAGAACCAGATTCTGCCCAGAATGACTTGTGGACTCTCTTCTTGTCCTTCCTTACCTTGGGTTTCTCCTCACTCTTTTCCTTCCTTGAGTGATCTTGAAGTGTAGGACAATTAGCTTTGACATGTCCAGGTTTCCTACATTCAAAACAAACTACATCAGAAAATCCTTTAGAATGTTTGTTCTCCTTACCTTTTCTCCAATTTTGATGATGCTTGTGTTTTTTTCCTTAGAAAGCTTTTGAATTTTCTTGTGATTAAGGCAAATTCATCGCTTTCAGACCCGAAAGAGTTAGAGTCCAATTTGTTGGCCTTAACTGCCACTATTTTCTCCTTCTTTTTCTCTCCTGCATCATGATTTCTTTGATTCACCCCTTGCTCGTAAGCAATGAGTGAGCCAAGTAAGTTATCAATCGAATAGGTGTTTAAATCCTTAGATTCAGTTATATCAGTGATTTTAACATCAAAAGATGAAGGCAAGCATCTCCAAATCTTGTTTACTTTTTTATAGTTTGACAGTTCTCTTTCTAAGACATGCAATGAAGTGACGATCTGAGTAAATCTTGTATACATTTTAGAAATCGATTCATGAGATTTCATACGCAAAAGTTCATAGTCATGCAAGAGAAAATTCAAATGGGGTTGTTTAATTTCATTAGTGCCTTCATAAGTGATACAGAGTTTATTCCAAATTTTTTTACTAGTTTTGCAAGTAGAAACACGCATGTAATCTTCAGACTTTAAAGCACAGAAAAAGCAATTCAGATATTTTGCATTTACTTGAGCTCAATCCCTATCATCTAAAGTCTATTCAAAAAAAGGAAGTGGCAGTAATGCCATTTAGTTTACCAGTTGGAGGTGTGTAACCATCTTTAATAAGCAACCACATGCGATAATCAAAAGATTATAAAAATGTAGATATGTGAGTTTTCCAAACATTAAATGGGATATTGTCAAGCAAAGGTGGTCGGGTAATAGAATACCCTTCCGCAGTATTACGATTTTTGTAGTTAGCCATTGATAAAATACAAAAAGTTTTCAAACTCAATTTTTATGAATCCTGCTCTGATACCACTTGAAAGTTCATTAGGGATGTTAAGCCCTATGAACTATTCCCAAAGCTAACCAAGAGGGGGAGAGGGTGGGGTGAATTGGTATTTTAAAAGATCTTAGAGCAAAACAACTAATTTAACAAACCAATATCACCAAGGAAAACAAATGCGGAATTTAAAATGCAGAAGCAGTAAAAACAAGAACACAAAAATTTATAGTGGTTCGGTCAACTCGACCTATGTTCACTCCCCGGAGTCGCCCTCCGAGTATTGCACTACCAACATGACCCCACATTTAGGCGGAGAAGCCTTTATAAAGACACCTCCTTTTTGCCATCCCGACAAGGCAGAAAACCTAGTTCCTTTTGCTTCCTC
Source organism: Dendrobium nobile (assembly GCA_022539455.1). Taxonomy (NCBI): domain Eukaryota; kingdom Viridiplantae; phylum Streptophyta; class Magnoliopsida; order Asparagales; family Orchidaceae; genus Dendrobium; species Dendrobium nobile. The sequence goes on from CM039727.1 coordinate 30,308,439, forward strand.
CTAAAGCAGGCAGAGAACCTCGATCAATCGCTAAAGCTTACATCTACCGACCCTTCCACGGATGAGAGACTCCAGAAGAAGAAGAAGCAGAATGATCCATGAAGCAACCCTTGTGAATCCACCTCATAAGCTCCCCCTCACAAGATCCTCTCTCTCTCTCTCTGTCTCTGTCCTCAAGGTCTTCTCAGGTAAAGGCAGCAGCAAAAAGATATTCAAAAAACATTGAACTAAAGCTCTTAAATAGAAGAGATTCAAAGGAGCTCATTAATTGCAAGTTGTCGACTTTATCGTCCAGGACGATATGGACATCGTCCTGGCCTATCAGTATAAATCTCAGAATATCGGCCAGAGCATCTCCCTGAAGATGATCTAGATGATTAAAAATTAGTTTGATCGTCCAGGCCGGTCGCATGATCGTCCAGGCCGATCGCACGATCGTCCAGGCCGATCAGTTCAAATCAGGAAAAAATCATCCTGAGTATCGCCCTGAATTCATGCTGGCCGATATTTATCATCCAGAAGTGACTAAGGGATTTTGAATAGATCGTCCTAGCCGATTCTGCGATCGTCCAGAACTATGTGATCGTATCAATCATCCTTAATTTCCTCCTTGATTGCTGGATCATTTTAGGCATAATTATGTGACATCATCCAGGCCGATACCATTATCATCCTGGCCAATTTCTAAAAATAATTAATACCTAAAATGAATATGGCGACTATTTCTTTCTATTTTAAGCATATCATCCTGACCGATACAAATATCGTCCACGCCGATCAGTTAATGGCGGCTGCCTTAATTTAAGAATCCTGATTAGAATCTCTGTTTTGAATTCGATCGTCCAGCCCGATACAAATATCGTCCTGACCGATGTGAGTAAAAATAAAAATTCTAAATCTCTTAAGTGTGTGTGTGTAGGGTTACTTAACATTAGTCACTTCAAATATTACATTTGACCTAAGAAAGAGAAAAAGTACAATACAGACTGACTCAACCCTAAACTTCCCAATCTTGAGCTGGTTCCGATTTTTGTTCGATCTTCGATTCCTGAAATGTCTGTAGTAATTGGCAGTCAAAGAAAAACAAGAGTGTTTGCCAATAATCAAAATATAGTCCATGAACCTAAATTTGCAATAGTGGAGAGCGTATCAGGTTGTTAGCAGTGGTGGCTTGTCTCGTGGGTATAACATAGTACATCAAGAAGGTATGAAGCTGATGTATCTGTAGATTAGAAGAAAGGTCGCAAATGGTGATTGCTATGCCTTTTTTACGTGAAAATGTTCTCTGGTCATGCTTTTGCTCACTAACTCTCAATCTTTTTTTTTAAATCTAAAATGAAGTCTTATTTTAGCTCACTAACTCTCAAACATAAATTTATGATTTTATTAATGCATTCTCTTTCAAAAAAAAAAAAAACTAATGCTATGAAAGTTAAATTTCGTTCTTTTGTTAGTCATCATAAAAAAATCATTTTTTTGAATTTATGTTTGAAACTAAGCTTCTAAAAAAATTCATTCTTTGCTAGTCATAATTAAAAAAATTATTTTATTTTATATTCTGATTGAAACTAAGCTTCAAAAAAAAAAAACATTTTGGGTGTATGAGATTATCTCATTTTAAAATTTCATCATTGCTCTTCTGTGGACAAACGTACTCTATTTGTTTGCTTCCAAAAAAATTTAATTTTAATTCTAAAAAACTGATTTGAAAATCAGTTAGAAAGTCGTCAAAAAAGAAGCCTAAACTCAATATACTACTTTGTATGAAGTGCTTATTTCACATATGAAATAAATAAATTTCCGTAATTTGGATATTAAAGTGTTTAGATCAAATAATTTTTTTTATTTAATTTGCTTATTTAGTTTGAGTTAGCAATATCAGATTATTCATATTGCTAAGACAGTCACTAAAAAAGTTTTGTATAAGATGATGTTGTACCTCAGTAATTGCTAATCCAAAATGTTTGTCATATATTTAGACAATTACTAGAATAATATTTATCATCATTTTTAGATGCTATGACTAATATAGTGGTTTTAATTTTAATTTAATATTTTCTTTTTATTTTCTTTTGTAGCATCAAATTTTAATATAAATTTATATTTAATGCATCATTTAGTTGTAAATTTAAAATAATAATGAGAATTCCTTAATACAATATATATTTGTGTTGAATATAAAAAAATACATAAAAAAAACAAATCAAAGCATACCTGCCTCCGAGCCGGCCCCACACCACGAAGCAAAGCAACTGATCGCTAAATAATCGTCGCTCATCTCTTAAAAATGATGAGCAAAGAGAAAAGGAGGACATTCACATTCCTCCATCGCTCATCTCACTCGAAGCCTCTAACTTTCTTGGTTGTCATTCGACTTTGCCTTTCATCTTCTCTTTTCGATGTTACTATTTGGTTTCTTTATTTCACAAGACGCAAAGAGATCAAACAAGTCATTTGTTTGGCTCCCTCGTCACTTCCTTCCGCTCTTTTGTGGTTGTCTGACTTCGGCTCCCTCGTTCCCATCTGACTTTGACAGAGAGACCGCAAACGTCACTTCCTTTCGCTCCTTCGTGGTTGTCCGACTTCAGCTCCCCATCACCGTCCGACTTCATTCCTTCACAGGGGCCAGAGAGATCGCATGTGTCACCTCCTTCCATTCCTGCGTGGCTGTGCGACTTCGGCTCCTCCGTGGTTATCTGACTTTTCTCCTTCGATAAATTTCCCTTCTTATCGGATCGGAAGAGATGACATTTTGATTAGAAGCAACAGCGAGAGTTCGGTGATTGTGAAGGTAACTTTCTACCCTTCGCTTGCTTCTTCGGCCAAATACCATAAATCCGTAGAACCGAGGGATTTACCCATAGCCGTGATTCAATGCGTTCACAAAATCTATTTGGCTCGATTTAGTGTAAATATGAAATGTGTACAAACTTATTCATTATGTATTTAATAATTTTACATAGTGTACATAGTTTGTACAATGCTTATACATAATATATATAATGCTTAAATATAGCGTGTACAAAATTATAAATAGTATGTATATTGTGTGTATAAACTTGTACATAGTATATATAATGCTTGTACATTGCATGTATAATGCTTATACATAGTGTGTATAATACTTATACATAACATGTATAAATTTATACATTATGTGTATAATGCTTTTAATAACATGTATAATGCTTTTATATAGTGTATATAAAGCTTGTACATAGTGTATATAAACTTGTATATAGTGTCTATAAACTTCTACGTAATTCTTATTCGTAGTATGTATAATTCTTATATATAGTGTGTATAATGCTTATACATAGCATATACAATACTTATATATAGTGTGTATAAAGTTATATATAGTGTGTATAATATTTATATATAGCATGTTTAATACTTGTATATAATGTGTATAAGCTTGTACATAGTGTGTTTAAAATTGTATAAAGTGTGTATAAATTTGGCATAGTGTATATAATATTTATATATAGCGTGAATAATGATTGTATAAACTTATACATAGTATGTATAAATTTGTATATAGTATGTATAATGCTTGTACATAGCGTATATAATTCTTATCCATAATGTGTATAATGTTTGTATATAACATGTATAATACTTTTATAAACTTATACATAGCATATATAAACTAATGTATATTGTGTATAATGCTTATACAAAGTGTGTACAAACTTGTATATAATATGTACAATGCTTGTACATAACATATATAAACTTGTACATAGTGTGTATAATGCTTGTACATAACATATATAATGCTTGAATATAACATTTTAATGCTTGTACATAGCGTGTATAATGCTTGTATATTACATGTATAAACTTATATATAATATGTATAAACTTATACATAATGTGTATAATACTTATACATAACGTGTATAAACTTATACGTTATATGTATAATGCTTGTACATAGCGTGTATAATCGTTTTACATATTATATATAAACTTATACATATTATATATAATGCTTGTATATTACATTTATAATACTTATATAAACTTATATATAATATGAATAATGGTCGTATAACTTATACATAGTGTGTATAATGCTTATATAAACTAGTACATAGTGTGTCTAATACTTATATAAAGTCTGTATAAACTTTTGTATAGTGTGTATAATGCTTATAGATAATGTGTATAAACTTATACATAATGTGTATAAACTAATACATAGTGTGTATAATACTTATTCGTAGTGTATATAAACTTAAATATAGTATGTACAATACTTGTACACTATGCATACATACTTGTACACGCTTGCATAAACTTATGCATAGTGTGTATAAACTTGCATATAGCTTGTATAATGCTTGTATATAACATGTATAAATTTATACATAGTTTATATATAGTATGTATAATGCTTGTATAAACTTGTACATATTGTGTATAATGCTTGTACATAACATTTATAAACTTTTATATAGTGTGTATAATGCTTGTACATAACACATATAAACTTATATATAGTGTGTATAATGCTTGTACATAACGTGCATACTTCTTGTACATAGCATATACAAACTTATACACAGTTTATATATAATATGTATAATGCTTGTATATAACATTCATAAACTTATATATAGTATGTATAATACTTGTATATAGCATGTACAAAGTTGTATATAGTATGTATAATGCTTATACAAAGCATATATAAATTTGTACTAAGTTTGTACATAGCATGTATAATTCTTATATATAGAATGTATAATGATTTTGTATAATGTATACTAGTTTGTACATACTCTTTATGCTTGTATAAACTTTTATATAGTGTATATAATGCTTGTACATATTGTATGAAATGTTTATAAATAACATGTATAAACTTGTACATAACATGTATAAACATATACATAATGTGTATAAACTTGTATATAGCATGCACAATGCTTGTACATAGTGTGTACAAACTTGTACATATCATGTATAATGCTTGTACATAACATGTATAAACTTATATATATTGTATATAATGCTTGTACATAGTGTGTATGATGCTTGTATATAGCATTGAACAAAGTGCATAATTCTTGTACAAACTTGTACAGTGTGTATAATACAAAAATATAGCATGTGCATAGTATGTATAATACTTATATATATAGTATATAATTCTGTATATAAATACTTATACATAGTATGTATAATGCTTGTACATAGTATATAAAATGGTTGTATAAACTGATACATAATGTGTATAATGCTTGTATATTAGCATATATAAACTTGTATATAGTATGTATAATGCTCATATATAGCATGTATAATGCTTGTATAAACTTATATATATCATGTATAAACTTTTATATAATGTGTATAAACTTGTATATATCATGTATAATGCTTGTACATAGCGTGTATAAACTTATATATAGTATATAACATGTATAATGCTTGTACATAGTGTGTATAAACTTATATACAGTGTGTATAATAATTATATATACTTTGTCAAATGCTTGTATAATCTAGTATATAACATTGAACAGAGTATATAATGCTTATATAAATGTATACATGATATGTATAATGCTTGTACATAGCGTGTATAATGCTTATATAACATTGTACATAATGTGTATAATGCTTATATACTATGTATACAAACTTGTACATACTTGCATAAACTTGTGCATAGTATGTAAACTTATATATTCATGTATAATGCTTGTACATAATATGTATAAACCTGTACACAGTTTGTAAATAGTATGTATAATACTTGTATAAACTTATATATATTATGTATAATACTTGTACATAATATATATAAACTTGTATATAATATGTATAATATTTTTACATAGCGTATATAAACTTATACATAATATGTATAATGCTTGTACATAGCATGTATACTTTTTATACATAGCATGTACAAACTTATAAAAAGTTTGTATATAGCGTGTATAATGTTTGTACAAAACTTGTATAAACTTATATATATTGTGCATAATACTTATAAATAGTTTGTACAAATTTATACATAGTATGTATAATGCTTGTACATGATATGTATAAACTTATAAATAGTATAAATAATACTTACATATAATGTGTACAAATTTGTACTAAGTTGTATATTGTATAATTCTTGTATAAATATGTACATAGTATATATAATACTTGTGCATAATATATATAATGCTCATATATAACATGTATAATGCTTGTACATAATGTGTACTAGCTTGTACAAACTCTGTATGCTTGTATAAACTTGTACATAGTGTATATAATATTTATATATAGCATGTACAATGCTTGAATATTGCTTGTATAAACTTATAAAAAACCATGTATAAATATGTACATAGTGTGTATAAACTTATATATATCGTGAATAATGCTTATACATAGTATTTACAAATTTGTATATAATGTGTAAAATGCTTATATATAGCATGTATAAACATATACATAGTGTATATAATGCAAAAATATAGCATGTGCATTGTGTATAATACTTGTATATAGTACGTATAAAGTTTTATGTAGCATGTATAATGCTTGTATGTAATATATACAATGCTTGTATATATCGTGTAAAATGTTGTATAAACTTGTGTATAGTGTGTATAATACTTATATATAGCATATATAAATTTATATATAGTGTGTATAATACTTGTACATAGCGCGTATAATACTTATACATAGTGTGTATAAACTTATATATAGTGTGTATAGTATGTATAAACTTTTGTATAGTGTGTATAAACTTATATATAGTATATAAAATTGTATATAGTATGTATAAACTTTTATATAGTGTGTATAAACTTGTACATGCAAGTATAATACTTATACATAGTGTGTATAAACTTATACATAGTATATAACATATATAATGCTCATACATAGTGTGTATAAACTTGTACATAGTATTTATAATATTTGTATAAACGTATAAATAGCGTGTATAATGATTGTATATAGTGTATATAATGCTTTTATAAACTTGTACATAGTGTGTATAATGCTTGTATAAACTTGTACATAGTGTATGTATAATGCTTGTACATAACATTGAATATAGTGTATAATACTTATATAAACTTGTACATAGTATGTATAATCCCTGTTTTGAAAATCAGACCGGACCAGCCCGTTCAACCGTGAACCGGTCCAGTGGCCGGTCTGTTCCAGCCTCAAAACCGTCTCAAATCGGATTGAGCTGGCGGTTCAACTAGTGAACCGTTGAACCGGTCCGGGTTGGAAAGAACCAACCGGTTTATAAAAAATATTTTTTTTGTTTTAATTAAATTTTAAATATATATTTTAGGTTATTAAAATTTTTCAAACTTTTAAATTTTTTTTATAAAATATGATGATTAATTTCATCATAATACATGCAAAGATATCTTAAATATCTCACATAATTTATTTTGCAAAAAGAGTATACTTCTCACTTTATAAAGGGTTCAAGGAAGCATCTTCAAACTCCCCTTATGATGTGGGATTAAAAAAGTTGCATACTTGCATGAATAGTTTAGAATGTGAATTTGGGCTTATTTGGGCTAGTTGGGCTTATAATTTTTGCTTAGTTGGGCTTCAAATTTTTTCTTAGTTGGGCTATAAATTTGGATGATATGTATTATAAATTTGCTATAATATATATTATAATAATTATGTTATAAAATATTAATATTATAAATTTATATATTATATTAAATATTATTCTTATAAATATATTTAATTATAAATATATAAATATATTATTTTTAAATGATATTTATATTTATAATTTTGTATTATTTTATTATATATATTTTAAAATTTATAAATATTATTAAATGGTCATATATTTAATTATTTATATTTTATTAATAATCATAAATTTTTTATATTATAAATTTATATATTATGTTAAGTATTATTCTTATAAATATATTATTATTAAATGATATTTATATTTATAAAATTTTATTATATATTTTAAAATTTTATAAATATTATTAAATGCTCATATAATTATATTATATGATTTTTATTTTATTAAATTTTAATAATATAATTATTTATTACGTCATCCGGTTCGACCCCGGTTCGATCGGTCGAACCGGTCAAACCATGAACCTCTCCCTCTTCCGTTTCGTTGTCCGGTCCAGTTTTCACAACCTTGTGTATAATGCTTGTATATAGTGTGTACAATACTTGTATAAACTTGTACATAGTGTGTATACTACCTGTTTATAGTGTATATAATGCTTGTATAAACTTATATATAGTGTGGATAATACTTATATAATATGTATAAACTTGTATAATGTATGTATAATACTTGTATAAACTTATGCATAGTGTGTATAATGCTTGTACATAATATGTATAAACTTGTACATAGTGTATCTAATGCTTGTATAAATTTGGATATTGCTGTACATCTGATATCAAACATCCTTAAAATGAACCCAATCTTTAAAATACATAATGTAATATAAAATATTATATATTAATATATATTATGATATATTTATATAATATTATATATCTAATATAATTTATCTAAATATAAGAATAATAACAATAATAATAAAAGGGAAAAGGAAAAAAATTTCAAATAGGTATCGAGACCCACGCCATCGATCTTAGATCTAGGCAGATGGTTTTAAATTTGAAGATGTGCACCATTGATTTTTAATTCAGGTAGATGGTTTTAAATTTAAAAACCCCGAACTGTCGAATCTTAGATCCGGTCGGGGTGGTTCCAAATTGAAGATCTAACACAGTCAATCTTAGGTCATGGTGAGATAGTTTAAAATTGAAGACCCTACATCGTTGACCTTTGGTCCGGGTAGGAGAAAATTTTGGCAGATGTCATCCCAATTTCTCCCTCAGTAAGGAAGAGATGCTGGGAGGCTGACAAAATTTCCTCAAAATCCAAAGGCAAATTCAATTTGAATATTGAATTAACTGAAATATAAAAATTGACTTTTAAATATTAATTAACTAATTTAGTTAATTAAGATTTAATAAAAAATAATCTGATTAAGATTAATCAAAATATTTGATTAATTGAGATCTTCAAAGTCTCCTATATCCTCAAATGCATGAGAGCGGAGAACCTACAAGCACTCATTCTCTTTCTGTCCCTCTAATCCAAATATTTTCTTAGAGCCTTTGAAATTCATAAGTTTTAAAGTTCAAGGGTATTAAATGATTTTCTTATATACGAGAATTTTAAATTTTGAGAATTTTAAAATATGAGAATTTTAAAGATTAAAATAAATACAATTAACTATAAAATTTTAAATTTTGGTTAGTTGATTAATTAAATTTGTCTTGAAAGAAAAAAATGCAAGAAAAGAAATATTTTTTGCATTAATTAGTATTTATAAATTGCTCTCAAGCCCTCAAACTCTCCAAAAAATAGGCCCTAATAAGAAAATATACAACCTCTCCAATCAACTCAGAAATCTTCAAACTCCTTTGCATGCTCTTAAAAGCGACCCTATACGAGCTCCTTCAGCTACTTGTGGGCCATATCCTCTGCAACTGCAAGCTCTAGCTGCTAAAACTACTAGCTATGAAAACTGCAAAATAAACAAACAAGAGTCAGTACATCATAAATAAATTGAATGAATGTTGGTAATTAAATCTTGATGCAAATCTGATTTCATGGATTATGATTTTGATGTTAGCAAACACTACGACTGTTTTTGTACTGACATTTCAGGGCCACGAGATCAGACGACAAATGGAACTAGCTCAAGATTGGGTAGATTAGGTCTGAGCCAGTCTGTAATTTTCTTCTTCCCTTTCTTGAGTCAATTGTAACTTTTGAAGTATTTGATGCTAAGTAACCCTACACACACACACACACACTTGAGAGATTTTTCTAACTGATTTAGAATTTCTATTTTTTACTCATATCATTTCGGATGATATTTATATTGTCCTGGACGATCGGGTTCAAAACAAAAACCCTAATCAAAACATATTAGTTAAGGTAGCCATCATTAACCGATCGACCTGGACGATACTTGTATCAACCAGGTGGATAGGCTCAAAATAGAAAGAATCAGCCGCCATGATCAATTTAGGTATTTTGTATTCTTGGAAATTGGCCATGACGATCTTGCATCAGCCTGGACGATATAACATAATTATGCTTAAATTAATCTGACAATCAAGGTAGACAATTAAGGATGATTAATACGATCACATTATCCTGGATAATCATAATATTGTCAGGGTCGATCAGTTCAAAAACCTTAGTTGCTTCTAGACGTTCAACATAATCTAGCTCATATTCCGGACAATGGTTTGGATGATCAGGATCGGTCAGCTCGAATTTTGAGCGATGCTCTGGACGATTTTCCTATGATTTGAACTAATCGTTCGGGACGATCAAGCCAATTTTGAATCGTCCAGATCATTTTCAGAGCAATTTTCTGGCCGATATTCTGTGATTTGATCGTACAGCTTATCATCTTGGACGATAAAGTCTGCAACTTACAATTATTGAGCTTTTTGAAGCTCTTCTATTTAAGAGCTATTATTCAACATTTTGAACAATATTTTGCTGCTGTCTTGACCTATGAAAGCCTAGAGGAGAGAGAGATAGAGAGAGTTAGAGAGAGAGGATCTTATGAGGGGGAGCTTGTGAGGGGGTTCATAAGGGTTGGTCCAAGCATTGTTCCACTTATTCATCCACTATAGTCTCTTGTCTTTGGAGGGGTTGGGAGAGGTAGTGCAATACTCGGAGGACGCCTCCGCGGAGTGGACGTAGGTCTAGTTAACTAAACTACTATAAACCCTTATATTCTTTTTACTGCTTCCGCATTTAATTTTCCGCACTCTATTTTCTATGGTGATTTTGGTTTGCATTCGTTGTGCTTTGGTTTAAAGATTTTTTAAAATACCAATTCACCCCCCCCCCCCCGCTTGGTTAGCCTCGGGCTAGTTCTTAAGGGACTAACATCCCTAATGAACTTTCAAGTAGTATCAGAGCGGGATTCATAAAAACTGAGTTTGAAATCTTTTTGAATTTTGATCCATGGCTAACTTTGGGAATCATAATACAATGGAAGGATATTCTATTACACGATCTCCTTTGTTTGACAATCTTCCTTTTGATTTTTGGAAAACTCGCATGTCTACTTTTCTACAATCTACTGATTATCGCATGTGGATGCTTATTAAAGAAGGATATTCTCCACCTTTTCGTGAACTTAATGAAATTAAAACTGAAGTGCCTTTTACTGAATGGACTTTTGATGAAAGAGATTTAGCTCATCTTAATGAGAAGTGTTTGAATTATTTTTTCTGTGCTTTAAAATCTGAAGACTACATACGTGTTTCTACTTGCTCTACTGGTAAAGAGATTTGGGATAGATTATGCATTAATTATAAAGGAACCAATGAAGTTAAGCAATCTCATTTGAATATTCTCTTGTATGATTACAAACTTTTTTGTATGAAACCTTCTGAATCAATTATTTATATATATTTATATATATATATATATATATATATATATATATATATATATATATATATATAAGTTTTACTCAAATTGTAACTTCTTTGCATATCTTAGGAAGAGAACTTTCAAATTATGAAAAAGTGAATAAGATTTTGAGATGCTTGCCTTCCTCTTTTAATGCTAAAATCACTGCAATAACTGAATCTAAAGATTTGAATACATATTTGATTGATAACTTACTTGACTCACTCATTGCTTAAGAGCAAGGGTTGAATCAAAAAAATCTTGATGCATGTGAGAAAAGAAAGGAGAAAATGGTGGCATTGAAGGCCAACAACGCGGACTCTAATTCTTTCGGTTTTGAAAGAGATGACTTTGCCTTAATTACAAGGCAATTCAAAAGCTTTCTAAGAAAGAAACAAACGTATCATCAAAAGTGGAACAAAGGTAAGAGAAATAAAAATTTTAAGAGTTCTAATGATATGTTTTGTTTTGAATATAGGAAGCCTGGATATGTGAAAGCTAATTGCCCTTCACTTAAGTCTCACTCAAGCAAGGAAAAAGGTGAGGAGAAACCCAAGTTTAGGAAGGACAAAAAGAGATTTCAAAAGGCGTTTTGGGCGGATGCTGCATCTGATTCATCAGAGACTAAACCTGAAGATGAGACAACAAACTTGTGCTTAATGGCAGACGATCATCTTGATCAAGAAGAGATATGTGAACTATCCTATGACCAACTCCTTGAAGTTTCTAAAAAAATTCATGCATCATATAAAAAAATTTAGAAAACTCATGCTAGCTTGAAATTGGGGTTTTTCAATTTACAAAAGGAGCATGAAATTTTGACTAAGATCATTCAACAATTGATTCAAATCATATGACTCTACTTGATGAATTTGATGAGTTAAATAAAAAGCATTTTGAATTAATTGAAGAGCATGATTCATTAAAAGCTTCACACACCTCACTAGAATATGATTTTAAGAAATCTAGAGATAGAGCATAATTTGAGGATTAATAATGATGCTTTAAAAAGTACTAACTTGAGGATTAAAAATGAATTGGATACACTTAAGAAAAATTGGATGACACCAACACTTGATCAAAAGCCAAAACCTAGGAAGAGGCATTATAACCCAAAGTATTTAAGAAATCCTTTTTCTGGAGTTAGATGCTTTTCATGTGGCGTACTAGGATACATTTCACATACTTGTACTGTTCACCATAGTACACATTGGGTGTGAAGACCCAAATTGTATGATTCACAGCATACATACATGTATTGCATTCTACTTTTCATAAGAAGGGACCCAAACCTGTTTGGGTTCCTATATCTAACATTTGATGATTTTGTAGGTATGCTCTCACAAAAGGCCTCATGAGAGTATGTGGTACCTAGACAGCGGATGCTCTCGATATATGACTGGTGATGGTAATATTTTTGTTTTGCTGGGGACCAAGACAGGAGGCAAGGTTACTCTTGGAGACAACACCACCAAGAAGGTGGTAAGCTCAGGTATAATTGGTAATTCCAAGAACCTTATGATTGAAAATAATTTGTTTGTAGATGGATTAAAACATAATCCGCTCAGCATTAGTCATCTTTATGACAAGGGCTTCAAGATACAATTCTTTGCAAATTCATGCATTATAAGCTTAAATAACAATACTGTTTTGCAGGGAAAGAGAATCAACAATATGAACATGCTTGATTTAAATAACATTGAATGCGCTGTATCATTTTGCTTAAAAACTGTTGTTGATGATTCATGGTTATAGCACAGGAGAATATGTCATGCTAGTATGAAAATCTTTAGGAAAGTGACCCAAAAAGACCTAGTGAGAGGTGTCTGAAAGTTCGTTAAGGATGTTAGGCCTTATTGAACTAGCCCCAAAGTAATAAAAAGAGAGGTGAATTGGAAATAAAAATCCTTTTAAGAAAAGACAATACAATCACAATTCAAACCAATATCACCACAAAACACAAACCAAATGCGGAAATTAAATGCAAAAAAAAGAAGGAAAGAACACACCAATTTTATAGTGGTTTGGTCAAACCTTGACCTACGTCCACTCCTTAGAGGCACCCTCCAAGTATTGCACTAAACTAGTGTCTCTCCTTTAGCCCCCACAGCTATGCGAAGAAGCTCTTACAAAATCACTTCCACCTTCTCCTGTGCGGCGGAGTCGCTGGATCCTTTAACACAAAAGAGATCTTCTTCTTTGGTGAACTTCCCTCGAGACGAGCCTTGAATTCGAAGGTATTAAGGTGCAGGCCTGCCGGAGCAACCGTGTGGAATCCCCTCCACACTCCCTTGAGTCCCCACCCACAGGATCTTCTCCCTCTCAGACTTCACCCATTCCTCACTCCCTTTCAAGCTCTCTCTTTAAGTCTCCCCCACAAGAACGAAGCTCCAATGGCTGCCAAAGACACTTACAAAATAGTCAAGCCATAACTTAAATAGAAGCTCTCAAAATGAGTTCATTAATGCAAGTAGCCAATATTATCATTCAGGACGATAGACTTATCGTCCTGTACGATCAGTACAAATTAAGCTCATCAGCTCGGAACGATTTGGGATGATCAGAAGAAAATTGGTTATACTGTCCTGGTCAATCTCACGATCATCCTGGATGATTAGTTTAAAACCATTTTAATCGTCTAGATCATCTCCCTGGATAGATGCTGACCGATGTAAATCATCCAGGCCATCGTCTTGGCCGATCCTATAATCATCCTGGACGATCTGATCGTATCAATCAGCCATTAATACTTTCCAAAGATACCAGTTTAATTTAGGCATAATTGAGTTAGATTATCCTGAACGATGTGTATATCGTCCTAGCCAATTTCCTAAAATACAGAATACCTAATCTGATCATGGCGGCTCATTCTTTCTTAATTGAACATATCGTCCTGGCCGATACAAGTATCGTCCATACTGATCATTTTATGACGGCTGTCTTAATGAGTATGCCCTAATTAGGGTTTCTACTTTTGGACAGATCGTCCAGGACGATACAAATATCATCCCGGACGATATTACCAAAAATAGAAATTCTTTGGGGAACAAAAGAAAATCTACCAAGTTCCAAATCATCAGGTGCCACATTAAATACAATAAACTCAAGAAAGGAAAAAGTGTACAAACTAACTCAATCGTAGTCTACCCAATCTTGAGCTGGTTCCAAATTGTAGTCTGATCGTCTGTACTTGAAACGTTAGTTCATAAGGCAATTTTAGAGAAATAAGAAATGTTTTCTATCATTAAAATCATAAACCATAGATCTGCAACAATCTCCCCCTTTTTGATGATGGCAAACTTTGCAAATTTTTTTAAAACTTTTTTCTTAATCTTCCCCTCATTAGAATAACACTTTTAAATAATAGGGGAGATAGACTTTTTATTGTTTTTAAATTTTTTGAAAAGCAAAATGAAGATACAAATTCAATAATACGTTCTCCCCCTTTGACATTATCAAAAAGAGAGGAGGCACAAACAAAAAACATAACGAACAAAAGACAAAAAATATTCCCTAATCCAATGAGAAAACAAATATTCTTAAAATGAGAAAGTTACCTCTTAGTTTTAATAAAAAATTAAGTAGAATTGGATTGACACCGCATAGCCCAGAAAAGGTTAGAAATTCAGAATTTGATAATCCAAACTCAAGTTCTTTGAAAAGGCTCAAAAACTTTTTAATTCAATATCTAAATCATGGAATAAATTAGAGAAAAAAACAATTAATTTTAAAAACTCATTCCATAAAATATATCTAATAGAAGATTAATGCATGAATTGTTGAATCAAGAATCAATATTTTCAAACTCAAGTATCGCGAATATCAAGGGTTTTCTTAAGCTTTTAAGAAATACAAGAATGGTAAGCATTAAACTTTGTGGGCTCATTTTATGCCTCTTGACAATTGGTTGGCGGTGCACATCTTTTATTTTTAGCATCATTGGCCAATTTTTTTTTATTTTTTTAATATGCTAGCTTTCTTAAAAAAGTAAACCCATCCTATTGACAAATGTGAATTTCTTGATTTAAGAAAATTATGAGTTAGATTCAATAATTTGCAAAAGATTCCTATGCGATAAATGAAATATAAGGAGATAAAAAAATTTGTTTCAAAAAATAACTTAAAAGATGAAAAAGATTTTAAATTAAAAGTAGAATAGTTTTTTCTAAGAAAAAGAGATTAAGATTAAAAAACATGAGTTTCCTTCATTTGAATATTTTTAGATAAGTCAATCATAACTTATCAAAGATTTCAAGAAAAAAATAGGAAGTAGATTTTTTATTTTTAGAAAAATGAATGTGTGTGTTGATCAGAAAAAAAATATGAAACAAAACAAGTAAAATTAAAAAAGTCTAATAAAAAAACACAAAAAAAATAAAAACAAAAAATAACAAAAAAAAAACACAAATAAGGCTTTTATCCATTATCTCTTTCTTGGTCCGATGCTTCAAAAACCAGATCTGCCCATGAGATTTTTTGCTTTTCATTATTTCTCCAGTTTAAATTTAGCTTCGACTTACCCTTTTCTTTTGCAGGGAGAATTCTTAAATTAGGGCACTCATTTTTCATATGTCTAGGTTTCCTACATCAAAAACAAATAACGTTAGAAGAGATATGAACATCCTTACCATATTTACCTTTTTTCCACTTTTTTTATGCTTTGGTGAGCTTTGTCATTTGCTTGACAAGTCATTGCTATTATTAACAACTAAGCTTCCTCTTTCCGTATCTTCAGCTTTTAGAACAATAGTTTCACCTGCATCCAAAACTCTTTGACCCAAACCTTGCTCGTAGGCAATGAGTGAGCCAATCAAATTATCAAAAGAATATTCATTCAAATCTTTTAATTCACAAATGACAATAACTTTAGCATTGAATTTTTCAAGTAAACAACAAAGAGTTTTGTTAACTTTTTTCAAAATTTGAAATTTTTTTTCCTAAGGTATGCAATGATGTTACAATTTGAATGAACTTAGTATACATGTCTAAGATTGTTTCAAAAGATTTCATGGAAAATAGTTCAAAATCATGCATTAACATATTCAACTTGGATTGCTTGATTTCACTAGTGCCTTCGTATATGGTATGTAGTTTATCCCAAACTTTCTTACCAGTAGTGCACGTTGATACTAACATAAAATCATTATAATTTAAAGCACAGAAAAAAATAATTTAAAGACTTCGCATTTAATTGAGCATTGAGTTGTTCTTCTCTGTTCCATTGATTATAAGGAATATCACTTTTAACTCCATTAACAATACGTGACGGTGATTAATAACCTGTTAAATCATATGCCACATATAAAAATCAATCGATTGCAAGAAAATAGACATGCGAATTTTCCAAAAATCAAATGTAATATTTTCAAATAAAGGTGGTCTAGTAATTGAATAACCTTCCGCAAAATTACGATTAGCCATGGATCAAAAATTTAAAAAGTTTTTAAACTTAATTTTATGAATCCCGCACTGATACCACTTGAAAGTTCGTTAAGGATGTTAGACCCTATTGAATTAGTCCCAAAGCTAATAAAAGGAGAGGTGTATTGGCAATAAAAATCCTTTTTAGCAAAGATAATACAATCACAATTCAAACCAATATCACCACAAAACATAAACCAAATGCAAAAATTAAATACAAAAAATAATAAAGAAGTAACACACCAATTTTATAGTGGTTCGGTCAAACCTTGACCTACGTCCACTCCTTGGAGGCACCCTCTAAGTATTGCACTAAACTAGTGTCTCTCCTTTAGCCCCCACAGCTAGGCGGAGAAGCCCTTACAAAATCACTTCCACCTTCCTCGGTAAGGTGGAGTCGCCAGGTCCTTTGACACCAAAGAGATCTTCTTCTTTGGTGAACTTCCCTCGAGATGAGCCTTGAATTCGACGGTATTAAGTTGCAAGCCTGCCAGAGCAACCTATGGAATCCCCTCCACACTCCCTTGAGTCCCTGCCCATAGGATCTTCTCCCTCTCAGACTTCACCCGTTTCTCACTCCCTTTCAAGCTCTCTCTTCATGTCTCCCCCATATGAACGATGCTCCAATGGCTGCCAAAGACACTTAAAATAGACCTGCCATAGCTTAAATAGAAGCTCTCAAAATGAGCTCATTAATGCAAGTAGCTGACATTATCGTCCAGGAGGATAGGCATATCATCCTGTACGATCAATACAAATTAAGCTCATCAGCCTGGGATGATTTGGGATGATCAGAAGAAAATTGGTTACATCGTCCTAGCCGATCTCACGATCGTCCTGGACAATTAGTTTAAAACCATTTGAATCGTCCTGATCATCACTCTGGATAGATGCTTATCGATGTAA
This sequence comes from Dendrobium nobile, assembly GCA_022539455.1. Taxonomy (NCBI): domain Eukaryota; kingdom Viridiplantae; phylum Streptophyta; class Magnoliopsida; order Asparagales; family Orchidaceae; genus Dendrobium; species Dendrobium nobile. The sequence goes on from CM039727.1 coordinate 30,326,269, forward strand.
ATCATCCAGGTCATTGTCCTGGCCGATCTTATGATCGTCCTGGATGATCTGATCGTATTAATCAGCCATTAATGCTTTCCAAAGATACCAGATCAATTTAGGCAATTGAGTTAGATCATCCTGGACGATGTGTATATCATCCTGACTGATTTCCTAAAATACAGAATGCCTAATCTGATCATGGCGGTTGATTCTTTCTTAACTGAACATATCATCCTGGCCGATACAAGTTTCGTCCAGGCTGGTCAGTTTATGACGGCTGCCTTAGTGAGGATGCCCTAATTAGTGTTTCTGCTTTTGGACAAATCATCTAGGATGATACAAATATTGTCTTGGACGATATTACCAAAAACAGAAATTCTTTTGGGAACAAAAGAAAATCTACCAAGTTACAAATCATCAGGTGCCACATTAAATACAATAGACTCAAGAAAGGAAAAAGTGTACAAACTGACTCAATCCTAATCTACCCAATCTTGAGCTGGTTCCAAATTGTACTCTGATCGTGTGGACCTGAAATGTTAGTTCATAAGGAAATTATAGATAAATAAGAAATATTTGCTATCATCAAAATCATAAACCATAGATCCACAATAGTGTCCCCAAACTTAAGTTTTCTAAAGACCACCTTTGTGAAGCCTGCCAATTAGGAAATCAAGTCCACTCAACTTTTCATCCCATTAAGGGAATTAGCACCTCTAGACCTTTATAAATTCCTTCACATGGATTTGCTTGGAGCCATTAACACTACAAGCTTGGGAGGGAAAGTCTATGGTTTGGTAATGGTTGATGACTACTCGAGGTTCACTTGGACTAGATTTCTATCATACAAAAATGAGTCTTTTGAGGAGTTTAGAACCTTTTTTACTTAGATTCATAAAAAGCTAGATTATGAGATCTTGAGCATCTATAGTGACCATAGGGGAGAGTTTGAAAATGAAGATTTGGAGATTTTTGTGAGGACAAGGGGATTAGCCACAACTTCTCAGCTCCTAAGACCCCTGAACAGAACGAGGTAGCTGAAAGGAAGAACCATACCTTAGTGGAAGCCACTAGAGCCATGCTTGTTGAGTATTCACTTCTAAAATACTTTTGGGCTGAAGCGGTTAACACAGCTTGTTATGTGTTGAATAGGGTGAATATTTGAGCCAAACTAGATAAGACACCCTATGAGATCCTTAAGGGTAGGGCACCAAATCTTTCCCACCTTCATGTCTTTGGTTGTAAGATTTTTATTCACAATAATGGGAAGTTTCACTTAGGAAAATTTGATTTAAAATCTAATGAAGGAGTGTTCTTAGGATATTCTAGTGTTGGGAAATCTTTTAGGGTGTTCAATAAGAAGACATTGATGGTGGAAGAGACTACACATGTAGTGTTTGATGAGTCTGATCCTAGAAAGCCTAGAGTTGAGGATGATGATGATGTTGGAGAGATTACCATTAGAGTAGAAAATTTAGAGAAGGGAGTAGAACACCAAAACACTGAAGGAGTAGGAGATGTTACCCAAGGAGAAGAAAATGTAGATCTGAAGGAAAGGGTTAGACCTTCGCATACCTTGCCTAGAGATTGGAGATACTATACAAGTCACCCTAAAGATTTGCTCTTAGAAGACCCTTCTAATGGAGTTCGGACTAGATGTGGACTTAGGAAGGAGGTGAACCACTCTGCCTTTATCCTAATGACTGAACCCACCAACATATACCAAGCCCTTTTTGATGAGTTTTGGATTTTAGCCATACAAGAGAAATTTAACCAATTTGTTAGGAATTGTTGTGGATCTGTTTTAATGGTTTATGATTTTGATAATAATAAACACTCTTTTTTCTCTATGACGGCCTTATTTACTAAGATTGGGTAGACTAGGTCTGAGTTAGTTTGTACATTTTTTTCCTTTCTTGAGTCTATTGTATTTAGTGTCGCTCCTGATGTTTTGTAACTTAGAAGATTTTTTGTTGCTCCCTAAAGATTTCTATTTTTGGTAATATCTTGCTAGACGATATTTATATCATCCTGGATGATCTATCCAAAAACAAAAACCCTAATTAGGGCATCCTCATTAAAGCAGCCGTCATTATGCAAAACACATCATCCTGGATGATTTTGTAGTCCTGGACGATCCTCTAGACGATGCCCAATTATTTCTAAATAGATCTGGCAGCAGATTCTGTTTAAATTGAGCCTATCGACCTGACCGATACAAAATTGTCCAGGATGATGTGTTTTGCACCAAAGAGATCTTTAGGAATTTAAGAATTCTTCCAGCAAAAGAAAAGGGTAAGGCGAAGCAAATTTTAAACTGGGGAAATAATGAAAAGCAAAAAATCTCATGGGCAGACCTGGTTTCTAAAGCATCGCACCAGGAGAAAGATAATGGTTAAAAGTCTCGTTTGTGTTTTCTTTGTTGTGTTTTGTTTTTAGTTATTTTTTCTGTGTTTTTTTGTTTTTATTTTTTTTTCTTTTTTGCTTTGAATTCTTTTTTGTTTCGTAAAGTTCTCTCTGATCAACACACACGTTCACCTTTCTGAAAATGAAAATCTACCTCCTGCTTTTTCTTGAATTCTTATTAAATTGTGTTTGACTTCTCTAAAAATAGTTAAAGGAAGGAAACTCATGTTTTTGACTCTCAATCTCTGTTTCCTAAAAAGGTTATTCTACTTTTGATTTAAAACCTTTTTCATATTTTAAATTAGTTTTTGAAATTAACATTTTTTATCTCCCAAGTTGTTGAATCTAATTCAAAATATTTTTAATCAAGAAATTCGCTTTTTCAATAGCATGGGTTTACTTTTGATATTTAAGATTTCAAAAAGGTAGCATTGTCAATAAAAAAGGCCAATCATGCCAAAAATAAAAGGCATAAAAAGTAAAAAATTTGTATCCCTTTCTTTTTTTACAAAAAATTCAACAATACATTCTTCCCCTTTGACATTATCAAAAAGAGAGGAGGCACAAACAAAAAATAAAACGAACAAAAAAACGTTCCCAGATCTACTGAAAAAATAAATATTCTTAAAATGAGAAAGTTACCTCTTTGTTTTAATCAAAAACTTAGTAGAATTAGATTGACAATGCATAGCCCATAAAAGGTTAGAAATTCAAAATTTGATAATCCAAACTCAAGTTCTTTAAAAAGGCTAAAAAATTTTTTAATTCAATATCTAAATCAAGGAATAAATTAGAGAAAGAAACAATCATTTTTCAAAAACTCATTCCATAAAATATATCTAATAGAAGATCAATGCACGAATTGTTGAATCAAGAATCAAGATTTTCAAACTCAAGTATCGAAGAATCAAGGGTTTTCTTGATCTTTAAGAAGTACAAGAATGATAAGCATTAGAATTTTGTGGGCTCATTTTATGCCTCTTGACAATTGGTTGGCGCACTACGCATCTTTTGATACACTTTGTGTATTCTATATTTTTCAATTTGACGCTTTGCGCATCTTTTATTTTTGGCATCATTGGCCAAATTTTTTTTAACCATGCTACCTTTCTAAAATCTTAAATACCAAAAGTAAACCTATACTATTGATAAAGCAAATTTCTTGATTAAGAAAATTTTGAATTAGATTCAATAACTTGCAAAAGATTCCTATGCGATAAATAAAATGTTAGGAGATAAAAAATGTTAATTTCAAAAAATAATTTAAAATATGAAAAGGGTTTTAAATCAAAAGTAGAATAACCTTTTTTAGAAAACAAAGATTGAGAGTCAAAAACATGAGTTTCCTTCCTTTAACTGTTTTTAGAGAAGTCAAACACAATTTAATAAGAATTCAAGAAAAAGAAGGAGGTAGGTTTTTCATTTTTAGAAAGGTGAACATGTGTGTTGATCAGAGAGAACTTTACGAAACAAAAAAATCAAAGCAATAAAAAAAAGAAAAAAAAATAAAAAATAAAAAAACACAGAAAAAATGACTAAAAATAAAACACAACAAAGAAAACACAAACGAGACTTTTAACCATTATCTCTCTTCTGGTCCGATGCTTCAGAAACCCGGTATGCCCATGAGATTTTTTGCTTTTCATTATTTTCCCAGTTTAAATTTTGCTTCACCTTACATTTTTCTTTTGCTGGAAGAATTCTTAAATTAGGGCATTAAATTTTCATATGTTCAGGATTTCTACATCGAAAGCAAATAACGTCAGAAGAAATATGACATCCTTACCATTTTTACCTTTTTTCCACTTTTTCTTATGCTTTAGCGAGCTTTGTGATTTTCTTAATAAGACATTGCATTCGTCACCAACTAAGCTATCTTTTTCTTTATCTTCAATTTTTAGAACAATTATTTCACCTGCATCCAAAAGTCTTTGACCCGAACCTTGCTCGTAGCCAATGAGTGAGCCAATCAAATTATCAATAGAATATTTATTTAAATCTTTTAATTCATAAATAGTAACTACTGTAGAATCAAACTTATCTAGTAGACAACGAAGAATTTTGTTAACTTTTTTAAAATTTAAAAATTCTTTTCCTAGAGCATGCAATGATGTCACAATTTGAATAAACATAGTATATATGTCTAAGATAATGTCATAAGATTTCATGCAAACTAATTCATAATCATACATCAAAATATTTAACTTGGATTACTTGATTTCATTAGTGCCTTCGTATATGGTGTGTAGTTTATCCCAAACTTCTTTTCCAGTAGTGCGCGTGGATACTAATATAAAATCACCAGAATTTAAAGCACATAAAAAATAGTTTAAAGATTTTGCATTCAATTGAGCATTGAGTTATTCTTTCCTATACCATTAATAAAAAGGAATATCAGTTTTAACTCCATCTAAAACTCGTGATGTTGAAGAATAACCATTTAAAATCATATGCTACATACAAAAATCTATCGATTGCAAGAAAATAGACATGCGAGTTTTCCAAAAATCAAATGACATATTTTCAAATAAAGGAGGTCTGGTGATTGAATATCCTTCAGTAATATTACGATTTCCAAAGTTAGCAATGGAATAAAATTCAGAAGCTTTAAAAACTTGTTTTTAAGAATCCCGCTCTGATACCAATTAAAAGTTTGTTAGGGATGTTAGGCCCTATTGAAATGGTCCCAAGGCTAATAAAAAGCGAGGTGAGTTGGTTGTTGAAACTAATCTTTAAAACCAAAGATAAAACTCAAACCAAATTCACCACAGAAAATAAAGTGCGGAAGAAAACAATGCAGAAGCAATAATAAGAAAGAACACACCAGATTTATAGTGGTTCGGTCAAACCTTAACCTACGTCCACTCCTTGGTGGCACCCTCGAAGTATTGCACTAAAATAAGTGTCTCTCCTTTAGCCCCCACAGCTAGGCGGAGAAGCCCTTACAGAATCACTTCCACCTTCCCCGGTACGGTGGAGTCGCCGGGCCCTTTGATACCAAAGAGATCTTCTTCTTTGGTGAACTTCCCTCGAGACAAGCCTTGAATCAGACGATATTCAGGTGCGAGCTTGCTGGAGCAACCGTGTGGAACCCCCTCTACACTCCTTTGAATCCCCCCTCATAGGATCTTCTCCCTCTCTTAAATTCCACCCTTTCCTCGCTCCCTTTCAAGCTCTCTCTTAAAGTTTCCCCTACGAGAATGAACCTACAATGGCTGTTAAAGACACTTTACAAAGTGCCTTGACATCTCTTAAATAAAAGAGCTAAAAATGAGCTCATTAATGCAAGTTGCCGACTTTATCGTCCAGGACGATATGCATATCGTCCTGTACGATCAGTACAATTTAAGCCCAATAAGCCGGGATGATTTGAGACGATCATAAGAAATTTATTCATATCATCTAGGATGAAAATATATCGTCCTAGATGATCAAGTCAAATTGTAGAATATTGTCCTTGACACTGCCCTGAAAAACAACTATCCGATGACCAATCGTCCAACATATTGGCCAGGACGATCTGGCAATCATCCAGGCCAATTTGATCATGAAATTAAGTCATAATTGCTTTCCTTAAATTCTAGAGAAATTTTGGAAAAAATTGATCTGGATCGTCCTGGACGATATTTTGTAGTCCTGGACGATCCTCTAGATGATGTCCAAAAATAGGTTATTTCTAAATAGATTTGGCGGCAGATTCTTTCTGAATTGAGCCTATCGTCCTGGCCAATACAAAATCATCTAGGACGATGTGTTTTGCATAATGACGACTGCTTTAATGAGGATGCCCTAATTAGGGTTTCTGCTTTTGGACATATCATCCAGGATGATGTTACAAAAAATAGAAATGTTTAGGGAGCAACAAAAAAACTTTCAAGTTACAAAACATCAGGAGTCACACTAAATAGAATAGACTCAAGAAAGGAAAAAATATACAAACTGACTCAGACCTAGTCTACCCAATCTTGAGCTGATTCCAAATTATAGTCCGATCGTGTAGACCTGAAATGTTAGTAAATAAGGCCGTCGTAGTGAAAAAAGAGTGTTTTCTATCATATAAATCATAAATCAATAAAATAGATCTGCAACAGGAATGATGTTTGGGAGCTTTTAGAAAGACCTAAGGGATAAAGTGTAGTTGGAACCAAGTGGGTCTTTAAGAACAAGTTGAATGATTCTGGAGTGGTGGTAAGGAATAAAGCAAGATTAGTGTCTAAGGGATATAACCAAATAGAAGAGATGGATTTTGAGGAGACTTTTACCCCTGTAGCTAGATTGGAAGCAATTAGAGTGCTATTAGCCTTCACCTATTATAAAGGATTTAAGCTTTTTTAAATGGATGTAAAGAGTGCATTTTTAAATGGGAAAATAAAAGAGAATGTGTTTGTAGAACAACCCCCAGGTTTTGAGAGTTCTCAATTTTCAAATAATATTTTTAAATTAAAGAAGGCCTTATATGATTTAAAGCAGGAGCCCAGAGCTTGGTATGAGAGGCTTAACACATTCTTACTAGAAAGGAAGTTTGTTAAGGAGAGCGTAGACATCACCATTTTTCTTAGGAAAGTTAGAGATGATTTGCTCATTATTCAGATTTATGTGGATGACATACTTTTTGGATCTTCTGATAAGAAACTTTGTGATGAGTTTTCTATAATAATAAGTAGAGAGTTTGAGATGAGTATGATGTGAGAGTTGTCCTACTTTTTGGGGTTTAGCATAAAACATTTAGATGATGGAACCTTTCTAAATCACTCAGAATATATAAAAGACATTTTGAAGAAGTATGAGATGGATAAAGCCAAGCCAATTAATACTCCCATGACTTCTAGTTTTCTATTGGATAAGGACTCAAGTTGTAAGTCTGTTGATCAGAAGAAGTATAGAGGCATGATTGGATCTTTACTTTACTTGACTGCTAGTCGACCTGATATAATGTTTAGCATTTGTCTTTGTGCTAGATTTCAAGCTGACCCTAAGGAATCCAACCTGACTGTAGTTAAGAGAATTCTTAGATACCTTTTAGGGATCCAAAGCTTAGGAATTTGGTATCCTAGGCACAACACTTCTTTTAAGATTATTGGATTTTCTGACTCTAATTTTATAGGATGTAAGGTGGATAGAAAAAGTATTTCTAGAATTTGTCAATTCATAGGACAATCTTTGGTCTCATGGTCTAGTAGAATGCAAAACTCTATTGCACTTTCCACTGCTAAAGCTGAGTACATTGCTTTAGGAAGTTGTGTGGCCCAAGTCCTTTGGATAATACAACAGGTACTAGATTTATGATTACCAGTATCACCATCTCAAATTTTTATGACAACACTAGTGCCATCTGTATTTCTAAGAATCCTATCCAACATTCAAGGACTAAACACATTGATATTAGACATCACTTTATTAGAGACCATGTGATTAAGGGAGATATTGAGTTACACCATGTGACAACTGAGAATCAATCAACTGGCTGACATCTTTACTAAACCACTGGCCTTCAACACTTTCAGCTCTTTAACCAGATTGGTTGTGATTGACATAAATACATGAACTTGATCTTTTACTTACTTTTCTTTTTGTTCTTTTTCTTTTCTTCTTTTATTACTTTATGTTTTGTTGTTAGTTTTTTTTTGTTATTTTTTTTATGCTTTATTTTTTGATTTCTTAATTTTTTTTAAATCATCGCTGAAGTGATATCGTATGCCTTGTTCTTGCTTTTAAAAAATTTGTAGTCAATATTTTACATCTCTTAATCTATTAAAGGGTAAAAATATTCTGTTGATTGTGTCTCTTTCTCTAACATATTTTAGTGGCACAAATTTCTTTTCTAATCAATAGTCTATCTCAAATTAATGAATGGAGTATTAAATTAAGATCTTTTCTAACCTTACTACAGAAAATATATCTTGTATTTATAATGATCAAAGTCTTTATGTCACATCAAGATTCCTCGTTACCCTTGTTTTTGCATTTCTTCATATGATTATTGATTCTATTTTGTGAAGTGTTCTTCCCTATATTAGAGAGTAAGTTCTTTTTTTCTAATATCTAAAAGATATACTCACAACTAAGATTATTTAAGAGTTTTTGAAAGAGATTATTAAGATTATCAAAGTATATCAAAAATCAAAACATGCGCAAAGCGCCATTCAAATTGACAAGAGGCATAAAATGAGCCCCCCAAAAGCAAGCTCTCCTCTCTTTTCAAATCTTTTAAAACTTAGAAGATTTCATGTATCACTTGATAAAATGGAAGGCTTGATTTCGATTGTTTTGCGATTGTGACAAATTTAATTTGATATATTATTCTATAAGATATTTTTTCTGAAATCAAGTGGTGAACGGATCCTTTTTTCATATCCAATTGAAGTTTTGAGTTAGGTCATTGATTTTAAAATACAATTTTACCCTGAAAGAAAATCTTAGTTAAGGGTAACCATGATAGGATATTCTACCATTTTTTGGATTTTTGATGTTGTTAACTCATTAACTTACAAATTTTTAAAATCAATCACATGGAATACTACATCATGTTCATGCCCTGGTTTATGAAAAAAAAGGTTTTATTTACTTTGTTTTTAGTTTCCTCCTCCTTTTTGAGATGTCAAAAGGGGGAGTAGTATGTTTGTGTTTGGACTTTCTATTCTGAATTTTGAAAAATTCCTATGTTTTTGCACTACTATTGATCATCGAAGTGTTTGCCATCATCAAAAAAGGGGAGATTGTTGCAAATCTAGTTTTATTGATTATGATTTTGATGTTAGCAAACACTACGACTGCTTTTTCTACTGATATTTCAGGGCCACGAGATCAGACGACAAACAGAACCAACTCAAGATTGGGTAGATTAGGTCTGAGTCAGTCTATAATTTTATTTTTCCCTTTCTTGAGTCAATTATAACTTTTGAAGTATTTGATGCTAAGTAACCCTACACACACACACTTGAGTGATTTTTCTGACTGATTAAGAATTTTTATTTTCTACTCACATCTTCCCGGACAATATTTATATTGTCCTGGACGATCGGGCTTAAAATAGAAACCCTAATCAAGATATATTAGTTAAGGCATCTGTCATTAGCCGATCGGCCTGGACGATAGGCTCAAAATAAAAAGAATCAGTCTCCATGATCTATTTAGGTATTTTGTATTTTTGGAAATTTGCTAGGACGATCTTGCATCGGCCTGGACAATATAATACAATTATGCCTAAATTAATCTGGCAATTAAGAAAGATAATTAAGGATGATTGATACGATCATATCGTTCTGGATGATCGCAATATCATCCAGGACAATCAGTTCAAAAACCTTAGTTGCTTCTGGACGGTCAACATCGGCCAGCTTATATTTCAGACTATGGTCTAGACAATCAGGATCGGCCAGCTCAAATTCTGGTTGATGCACTGGACGATTTTCCTCTAATTTGAACTAATCGTCTAGGACGATTGTGAGATCGGCCAGGATGATCAAGCCAATTTTGAATCATCCAGATCATTTTTAGAGCAATTTTCTGGCCAATATTCTATGATTTGAGCTAATCGTATAGGATGATAAGCTTACCGTCCTGGATGATAAAGTCGGCAACTTGCAATTATTGAGCTATTTGAGGCTCTTCTATTTAAGATATATTATTCAATATTTTTAACAATCTTTTGCTACTGTCTTGACCTGAGAAATCCTAGAGGAGAGAGAGAGAGGGAGAGAGAGAGAGGATCTTGTGAGGGGGAGCTTGTGAGGGGGTTCACAAGGGTTGCTCCAAGCATTGTTCCACTTCTTCTTCCACTAGAGTCTCTTATCCTTAGAAGGGTTGGGAGAGGTAAGCTTTAGCGATCGATCAAGTTTCTCTGCCTACTTCAGGAGGAAGCAAAAGGAGTTGGGTTCTCTGCCTTGCCAGGGTTGGCAAAAAGGAGGTTTTTGTAAGGGCTTCTCCACCTAGCTGTGGGGGCTAAAGGAGAGTCACTTTGGTAGTGCAATACTCAAAGAGCGCCTCCGGGGAGTGGACGTAGGTCTAGTTGACCGAACCACTATAAACCCTTGTGTTTTTTTTTACTGTTTTCGCATTTAATTTTATGTACTCTATTTTCTGTGGTGATTTTGTTTTGCATTTGTTGTGCTTTGGTTTAAAGATTTATTAAAATACCAATTCACCCCCCCCCCCCCCCTCTTAGTTAGCCTTGGGCTAGTTCTTAAGGGCCTAACATCCCTAATGAAATTTCAAATCTAAGCTACTATAGGTAGAATAGAGTACTAAAAAGTAAGAAAAGCTACGAAGGAGCTAGTAGATCAACATTGCTAAAAAGATGGATAGAGTAGTGAAAAACTGTAGTAGGAAAAATGCTACGAGCACAAAATAACAAAAACACGAATCCTGTGTCAAAACCCTAAAGTGTCAAAATCACAAACTCAACCAACTCAAATAAGTTCAGAACAAATCTCTAAACAATCAAATTTAAACATTTGGGCAGCCTCATTTTTAAGAACTTGGTTGTAAGACCCACTACCCGGCAACTTTCATAGGAAAGTCGTAAGCCCGACCTTATTGTGAAATTTTAGGTAAAAATTAATAAACCCCAATTAAAATCCTCAACTACTTCTAATAGAAGTTATAAGTCCGATCTCTAAGGGAAATGTTTAGGTGATAATAAGACCCTAGACCCCTCACTTGGGTATCTTAGTATAAAGAACAAGGTTGTAAGACCCATAATTCGAGCCACTTAGCTTAAAGTGCTAGGTCGTAAGACCCATCATTAGGTAACTTCTAAAGAAGTAATAAGACCTATCGAACTAAAATATTTGGGCTACCTTCAATAGAGGCCATAAGTCCCACTAATTCTGGCTATCTTCTACGAAAGTTATAAGTCCCAACCAAAATCAAAATACCTGGGCTACTTTTTATGAAAGCCATAAGACCTATGTTTAGGAGAATTTTTAAATGAATTACAATAACCCTAAAACCCAAATCTAATATAAAATTCAAAATTTAAACATATGGGCATCTTAGTTTAAAAGGATTAAGTTATAAGACCTGCTTTGCAGGCTACTTCCGAAGGAAAGCAATAAGTCCTACCAAAATAATTGAAACCTTCGAATAGCCTTGCTATTGAGTTAGGTTGTAAGACCCACCTTTGGGCAACTCACAAATAGAGAAGTAAGCCCTAACCTAAATATAAATTCCTAGGTTACTTCTAAACAAAGTCTTAAATCTCAAACTGAATAAATCTCTCAGTATTCTAATAGATGTAAACCACAAAACACATAACAAAATTAAAACTCAAATCTCTCTACTTCAGTCTACTCAGGATCTTTGAGTGGACGCAACCCATGGTTGATAATCAGATTACCTAGACACTATGGTCAATGATTGTTAGTATTGGTAGATTGGAACTATGATATACGCGGGATGACGGAACCATGGGATCTTGATCGGGTTTACCTCCATTTCCCCCACTATTGAGAGAAATTATCTAAGAAATTATTCATCCTTAATCGAGAGTTCTCTCTTACATGTTAAGATGTGTAATTAACTATGAGTACTTGCACTCAAAGGAAGTAAGAACTCCAGATCTTTAAACCCTGACCCTACCCTCAAAGGAAATCTAGTTAATTTCAATCTGACTTAAGGGAAGTGGAATCCTATGGCTACAAAGCGAGATTCATGCATTCGTGCCATTTTTCTTGAGACAACACCCAGAAACATATACGGCCCAACCTAGTGCAAGCTGCATAAACAAAAGACACATTACACTTAAAATAAAAAAAAGAAACTTGAGCATTAACAACTTGATGAAGATCATCAATAATATTAAAACTAATAGAACTACTCCACATTATCCAAATTTTATTAGAATAATTAGCAAATTTTATAGAAAAACCAAAAATATTAGTGGTACAGTCTAGTTAATCAGATCTCATTATCCCGGATATACCGTAGTTCCAATCTACCAACACTAACAATCATTAATCGTAGTGTCCAGGGAATCTGATTAGCAGCTATAGGTTGCCTCCTCTCAAGGATCTCGAGTAGACTGAATGGTTAGATATAGATTTTAGTTTGATTTAATTTAGGTTGGGGCTTATGGCTTCTTTAGAAGTTTCCCGTTAATTTATTTAATTTGGGTCTTATGGCTCAATTTAGGAGTTGCCCAGGGATTTAAATTTTGATTTGTGATTTACGACTTTGGTGCAAAGTAAACCAAGTATTTGATTTGAATTGGGACTTATTGCTTTCGTAGAAAGTTGCTCGAAGGTGGGCCTTACAACCTAACCCTATAAGCTAGGTTGCCCGTAGGTTTGAATTAGATTATTTGGGTTTTAAGTTCATTACAATTTATTTAGTAAATTTCCTAAAATGTTGGGTCTTACGACTTCAATTAGAAGTTGCCCAAAAACGGGTCTTACAACCTAATTCTATAGAATAGGATGTCCAAAAGTTTAAATTTGACTTGAATTGGATTTGGATTAGGTCTTAGTGCTTCCTTATAAGTTGCCTAATGATGGGTCTTACGACCTAGCACTTTAAGCTAAGTGGCCCAAGTTGTGGGTCTTACAACCAATTCCTATAGATTAGGATGCCCAAATGAGGGGTCTAGGGTTATATTATCACCTAAACATTTGCCTCAGAGGTTGGACTTATAACTTCTATTAGAAGTGGCAAAAGGTTTTAATTGGGAGTTAGGAGTTAGGTCAATTTTTTACCTAAAATTTCCCCCTAAGGTCGGGCTTACGACTTTCCTATGAATGTTGTCGGGTAGCGGGTCTTACAACCAAGTCCTTTTAAACAAGGCTGTCCATTTGAGGGGTTTGAATTTTAGTTTGTTTGAGTGGACAGTAGTTGTTTGAAATTAGACAGCCGGGGTTTTCAGTTGGTTGTTTGTGATTTTGATATTTTAGAGTTTTGGCATTGGAGTTAGTGTTTTAGTTGTTTTATTTTTTAAATTAATTAATCAAATATTTAAATTTAATTACTGTAAAATTGTTCTTAAAAAGTTTAAAAATTTTCTCAAAATTTCGGTAGCCTCCCAGCATCGCCTCCCCATCGAGGGAGAAATCGGGACGACACTGCCGTAATTTCTTCCTACCAGGATCTAAGGTCGACGATATAGGGTCTTTAATTTTAAAACATCTTACTAGGATTTAAGATCGACTGCGTGAGATCTTCAATTTTGAATCATCCTGGCCGGATCTAAGATACGACGTCCCGGGGTCTTCAAATTTTAAAACCATCTACTCGGATTAAAAATCAACGGCGCATGTCTTCAATTTCATCTCGGTTGGATCTAAGATCATTGAAACAATGGCTTCATTTGAAATTCTTCCCGATTTGATTTAAAATCAACGGTGCGAAGTCTCATTTTTTTTAATAAAAAATTATAATCAACAATTAAATTAAACTCAATGAGAGAAATAGCTCTGCTTAGAAATGCATTATATTTCTCTGTTTTATATTAACTCCATTTTGTTTGCTTTAAATTAATCTCAATCAGAGATCTTTGTTTTAAATTAATTCTTAATCAAAGAAAAGGTTTTAATCTGTAATTAATAGAAGTGGATGAAATAGGGATTTGTCAAGTATAAGCATAAACCAAGATGATTCTTATCTTTGTTTTAAAGCAGGTTATTTTTTTTTATAAGTTCATTTATATTGAAATGACATATGGTAGTTATATTCTCTGACTTACATTTTCACCAATTAGAGAATAAAAAAAAGAAGTAATCATTTGATTACCTTGCCTGAAACAGATCACATCAAAAGGAGATTTTTACGGCTCAGATCAAGTGTATAAGACTTGAGAGGAAGTTTTGTAATTTTAAAAAAAAATTGTGACTGGTTTGTGATCAAGAGGAGGATAAATGAAAAGTTAGAGTTTATTGCACTGAACATATAGGCTTTGCAGATGGACAGGGCTAGGTGTCTCGTGCAATTGGATTCATACTTACCAGCGGTGTGAGCGAAGGCTGGAACGCAAGCTTCCACATCTCGACGACGACGAATTTTAGTAGAAGCGAGGGAGAGGGCGGACTTGGTTTACGAACGGGAAAATAACTCGAGGCCGGTTTGTTAATTTCTCTTATTTTTATTTCTTTCTCATTTTATTAATGAGTTGTTGAAGGCATTTATTATGTCGAAGAGATGCATATTTTGACGATGCAATGATGGCGATGGGACCGAATCAAACTAACGAAGAGATGCATCTCTTGGATGTATGCAATTGAATATGTTTCTCTAAGCATATATATATATATATATATATATATATATATATATATATAGTTTTTATTGTCCCAAGGCATGTAACTTCGCATGAAGAAATCTCAAATTTCTTTATTTGCATAAAAATCAAGCTCCATGTTTCTCTTGGTATGCCGCTATTCAAGCTATATGAAAGTTAAAGCTCTAATATTTAATTTTTTTTAGTCAACAAATTACCTCGCAAAAAATTTGTTGTATGACTTTCACACAATGAATTCGTTGCAATATCTTTGGATATTTAGCATTTATGTTCAATGCTATTCCTTCCTCTTTTCTTTCAATAATTTAGATTGGTTTAAGTAGCTTAATCTTTATACTTGTGAGCATAAAAGATTTTAAAGTTTGGCCCTTATGCTTGTTGAACTTTGGGAATTTAGCTCGACCCTTAGGTTTATGAGCGTAGAAAAATTAAGAGTTCGGCCCTTAAGCTTATTGAACTTTATGGGTTTTAGCTCGCTCCTTAGGTTTATGAGCGTAGAAGATTTACAAAGTTCGGCCCTTAGGCTTATTGAACTTTGTGGTTTTAGCTCGAATTTAGGTTTATGAGCATTTGAAATTCACAAAGTTTGACCCTTATGCTTGTTAAACTTTGGGGATTTAGCTTGACCCTTAGGTTTATGAGCATAAGAGATTTTGAAGGTTCGACCCTTAGGCTTGTTGAACCAATTGATTTTAGCTCGACCCTTTAATTTTAAGAGCATATACAATTTCAAAGTTCGTCTCTTGGGCTTATTGAACCTTGTGGATTTAGCTCGACCCTTAGGTTTTTGAGCATAAAAGACTTATAAAGTTCCTTATTTTATTTGGAAAAGGGAGATAAAATAACTCCATGAATTTTTAGGAAGGGATTTGAATTTATCTCCTGCATTACAGAAGAAAAATAAAAATTGCCTCCTGCCTTTGAAGGAGAATATAAAATTGCCTCCTATCTTTCAGAAGGATAGTGGATTTTATTTTATTTCTTATAGGAGAAATATAAAAATTGCCTCCAGTCTTTCAGGAGGAAATTTAGATGATTTTTGCCTGGTAATCAGATTTTTATACATAACATTTTTATGTATGATATTTCTTTAGATATTGATCATTAATTGGTGGCATAGGTATTTGACCATTTATGTCTATGAGTTGATAGGCACCTCCTTCATACACTATTTCAATAATGAAGGGTCCTTCCCATATTGGATAAAATTTGTTGTCAAGGCGACGGTGAGGGATTATAGGTCTTCAGCAAACCAGAATAAGTTCACCTTCTTTAAAGCTTCTAGAAAAAATCGTTCTATCATGAGCCCTAGTCATTCTTGCTATGTAGGATTTTAGACTTTGTTGAGCTTGAAGTTTGACTTCATCAAGAGCTTCAAGTTCTTCAAGTCATAGAATATAATTTTCTTCTATAGTTAATTCATATTGAACAGCAATACGAAGAGATGGTAACTCAAGCTCGAGAGGTAATATTAACTTATTGCGGATCTATGGTTTATAATTTTGATAATAGCAAACATTCTTATTTCTCTATGACTACCTTATCTACTGACATTTCAGGTCCACACGATCAGAAAGCAATTTGGAACCAGCTCAAGATTGGATAGATTAGGACTGAGTCAGTTTGTACCTTTTTTTCCTTTCTTGAGTTTATTACATTTTGATGTGGCTCTTGATAATTTATAACTTGGAAAATTTTTTGTTGTTCCCTAAAGATTTCTATTTTTGGTTACATCATCCGGGATGATATTTATATCATCCTCTATGATCGGTCTAAAGGTAAAATTCTTAAATAAGGCATCCTCATTAAGGTAGCGTCATAAACTGATCGGCCTGGACGATAGGCTCAATTAATAAGAATCATCCGCCATGATAAAATTAGGTATTCTTTATTTTAGGAAATCGGCCAGGATGATATCCACATCATCCAGGATGATCTAACTCAATTATGCCTAAATTGATATGGTATCTTTGGAAGGCATTAATGACTAATTGATATGATCACATCATCTGGGATGATCATAGGATCGGCTGGGACGATGTCTTGGACGATCGTAGGATCAACCGGGACGATGTCCTAGATGATTTACATTGGCCAGCATCTATTCTGGGCAATGATCAGGATGATTGAAATTGGCTTTAAACTAATCATCCGGGACGATCGTGAGATCGGCCAGGGCGATGTAACTAATTTTCTTCTGATCGTCCCAAATCGTCCTGGGATGATGAGCTCAATTTGTACTGATCGGCCTGTTAAGATAGTTGCTATTTGCATGTTTTATATTTTTGCAACTTGTATAGTTTTGATGATTCCAAACATTATTGTTTAAATGTGTAGTTATCTCCTAACAATTTTAGAAGATTTGTATTTTCTCTTGTGTGTACTAACATTTCAGGTGAATCATACTCTCAAACACAAAGTCTTCAAATCAAATTCAGCAAGAAATACCTTTAGTTTTTGAAGCTTAAAATTATCTTTTTAATTGAGAGGGAGTGATTGTAATTGAGTGAATAAAAATACACACACACACATAAGGAGATCATATAAAATTTATACTGATCGTACGGGACAATATCAGTTCGTACGGGATGATCAGACAGTTATCTCCTATTAAGATCACATGGAACGAATAGGAACTGACTAGAAAATTTTTTCTAAGTCCTATTCGTCCGGGACGAAATTAAATATCGTCCAGGATGATTTGCTCTCTGTAAGAATTTCGTCCAGACGAAAATAATTATCGTCAGGAACGATTTGCTCTCTGTAAGAATTTCGTCCACACGATATTAAATATCGTCCGGGACGATTTGCTCTCTGTAAGAATTTTGTCCAGACGAAAATAATTATCGTTAGGAACGATTTGCTCTCTGTAAGAATTTCGTCCAGATGAAATTAAATATCGTCCAGGACGATTTGGCTCTGTATGATTTTCGTCCAGAAGATACAACTGACTTAGGAGCAAGATGCAGCAAACTCGGAGCAACCGTGTGATCTCCCTCACACCTCTTCTCCCTCACAATGCTCACCTTCTCCTTCCTCTCTCAAACCATAAAGAACTTCTCAAGAGCTCTCTCCCTCGGAATCCCTCTCTAACCACGTTATCCCATCTGATTCACACCATCAAAAAAATGACAAGTTTTTCACCTCAAAATGGTCTCCAAAATTCCTGAGATTTCAAAAGTAGCCGCTACTATCGTACAGTACAGTTTCTAATCGTACAGTACGATATGTATAAACAGACATCGTCCTAGTACGAAGTAGTACGAACAGTTCAAAAACCATCGTACAGTATGAATTTAAATTGTATGGTACAATACATAACAATTCTGTTCGTACAGGACAATAGTCAGGATGATCAAACATCATCTCTGTTTATCATATGGTACGATTGACATCATACAATACGATGAGACAAAATCAAAGAGATCGCCCGGGACGATTATAATTTGAATCTGTTCATCGTATTATACGAATGGATCGTAAAGTACGATGTTCAAATTATAATTAAGCCCGAATTTCTTGTAGTAATCACAGGTTAAATTAAGTAAGTAATTAAACAAAATCATACAGTACGAACTTGTTCCTACAGTACGAGCGGCGGAAAACAACTTACTTAAGTTAAAACGGCTGTTAGGGTTTTGGCTTTGAACATATCATACAGTACGAATACGTTCGTACGGTACGATCTACTCACAATATCTTCCTATAAAGCTCTAATCATACTGTACGATATAAAATCGTATAGTACGATCTACATAGAAAGAAAACTCTAAAATTTTCATTTAAAAACACTTTCCCCCTATGTGTGTGCATGGTTGCTCAGACTTTTATGTATTTTGTGGCCAGACTCAAGAAAAATAAAAATAAAATAAACAACAAAATACATTGCAGACTCATACTCCTAATCTACCCATTCTTGAGTCTTCTTGTCGTCCTGAGTATCTTTTGATCTTCCTGAAATATTAGTACTCACAGACAATAACAAATAAAATATATTCAATGAATAGATAATTCAAATGACATTATTTGTCATCATCAAAATCTCAAGCTCGGGGTCATGGGTTGCAACACTAACATCCCTAACAAACTTTCAAGTGGTATTAGAGCGGGATTCATAAAAACTGAGTTTGAAAACTTTTTAAATTTTTAATCCATGGCTAATTTTTCTAATCGTAATATTACAGAAGATTTTTCAATCACCAAACCACCTTTATTTGAAAATATTACTTTTGATTTTTAGAAAACTCACATGTCTACTTTCTTACAATCGATTGATTTTCGTATGTGGCATATGATTTTAACTAGTTATTCATCACTATCACGTGTTATAGATGGAGTTAAAACTAATATTCCTTTTAATCAATCGAATAGGGAAGAACAACTCAAAGCTCAATTGAATGCAAAATCATTAAATTACTTTTTCTGTACTTTAAATTATGAAGATTTTATACTAATTTCCACGTGCACTACTGATAAGGAAGTTTGGGTTAAAAAACACACCATATACGAAGGCACTAGTGAAATCAAGCAATCCAAGTTGAATTTGTTAATGCATGATTATGAACTATTTTTCATGAAACCTTATGAGACAATCTTAGACATGTATACTAGATTTATTCAAATTGTGACACCATTACATACTTTAGGAAAAGAATTTTCAAATTTTGAAAAAGTTAACAAAATTCTTTGTTGTTTACTGCATAAGTGTGATGCTAAAATTGTTGTTATTTATGAATCAAAAAATTTGAATGAATATTCTATTGATAATTTGATTGACTCACTCATTGCCTACGAGCAAGGTTTGGGTCGAAGACTTTTGGATGCAGGTGAAACGATTGTTCTAAAAGCTGCAGATAAGAAAAAAGATAGCTTAGTTGGTGACGAATGCAATGACTTGTCAAACAAATAATAAATCTCACCAAGGCATAAACATCAACAAAAGTGAAAAAAAGGTAAAAATGGTAAGGATGTTCATATTTCTTCTGACGTTATTTGCTTTCGATGTAGGAAGCTTGAACATATGAAAAATCAGTGCCCTAATTTAAGAATTCTTCCTCCAAAAGAAAATGGTAAGGCAAAACAAATTTTACACTGGGGAAATAATGAAAAGCAAAGAATCTCCTGGGCAGACCTGGTTTCTGAAGCATCAGACTAGGAGAAAGATAATGGTTAAAAGCCTTGATTGTGTGTTTGTGTTGTGTTTTGTTCTATTTTTTATTTTTTTTGTTTTATTTTGTGTCTTTTGTTTTTGTTTATTCTATGAATTTTTTACTTGTTTCATGGATTTTATCTCTGATCAACACACCATTCACTTTTCTAAAAATAAAAATCTACTTTTTATTTTTTCTTAAAATCTTTGATAAGTTGTGTTTGACTTATCTAAAACAGTCAAATGAAGGAAACTCTTTTTTTTCTCTCAATCTCTATTTTCTAAAAAAAGGTTATTCTACTTTTGATTTAAAATCTTTTTCATATTTTAAATTAGTCTTTGAAACCAAATTTTTTATCTCACTACATTTTATTTATCGCATAGAAATCTTTTACAAGTTGTTGAATCTAACTCAAAATTTTTTTATCAAGGATTTCGCTTTGTCAATAGGATGGGTTTACTTTTGTTTTTAAGATTTTAAAAAGGTAGCATATTCAAAAAATAGGCCAATGATACCAAAAATAAAAGATGCGCAAAGACGCCAAATTGAAAAAAAAAGGATACACAAAGTGTATAAAAAATCAAAAGATGCGCAGTGCGCCAACCAATTATGAAGAGGCATAAAATGAGCTCGCAAAGTTTAATGCTTACCGATATTATACTTCTTAAAGCTTAAGAAAATCCTTGATACTTTCGATACTTGAGCTTAAAAATCTTAATTCATGATTCAATAATTCGTGCATTTCTCTTCTATTAGATATATTTTATGGAAGGAGTTTTTGAAAAATGTCTATTTGTTTCCCTAATTTATTCCTTGATTTAGATATTGAATTAAAAATTTTTGAGCTTTTTTAAAGAACTTGAGTTTTGGATTATCAAATTCTGAATTTCTAATCTTTTCTACGCTATGCGTTGTCAATACAATTCTACTAAGTTTTTGATTAAAACCAAGAGGTAACTTTCTCATTTTAAGAATTTTTAGTTTGTTCACTAGATTAGGGATCATTTTTTAATCTTTGTGTTTGTGCCCCTTCTCTTTTTGATAATGTCAAAGGGGGAGAACGTGTCGTTAAATCTTTGTACTGTTGTTTTTTATTGAAGAAAATTAAAAACAACAAAAATATTTTGATCTCCTCTAGTTTTTTAAGTTTTATTCTAGTGAGGGTGAGATTAAGAGAGTGTATTTACTTTTTGAAAATTTAAATTGAAAATATTTGCCATCATAAAAAAGGGGGAGATTGTTGCGGATCTATGCTTTATGATTTTGATGATAGCAAACATTTTTATTTCTGTACGACTGCCTTATCTCTTGACATTTCAGGTCCATACGATCAAATTGAAATTTGGAACCAGCTCACAATTGGGTAGATTAGGACTGAGTCAGTTTGTACATTTTTTCCATTTCTTGAGTCAATTGTATTTTGATGTGGCTCCTGATGATTTGTAACTTGGAAGATTTTTTGTTGTTCCCTAAAGATTTTTATTTTTGGTAACATCATCCGGGACGATATTTATATTGTCCTAGACAATCGGTCCAAAA
The DNA here is from genome assembly GCA_022539455.1 of Dendrobium nobile. Lineage (NCBI taxonomy): Eukaryota > Viridiplantae > Streptophyta > Magnoliopsida > Asparagales > Orchidaceae > Dendrobium > Dendrobium nobile. Next base: position 30,347,572 of record CM039727.1, read on the forward strand.
GTAGAAACCCTAAATATGACATCCTCATTAAGGCAACTGTCAGAAGCTGATCGGCCTGGACGATACTTGTATCATCTAGGATGATAGGCTCAATTAAGAAAGAATCAGTCACCATGATCAGATTAGGTATTCTTTATTTTAAAAAATCGGCCAGGACGATACCCACATCGTCTAGGACGATCTAACTCAATTATGCCTAAATTGATCTGTATCTTCAAAAAGCAATAAGGGCTGATTGATATGACCACATCATCTGGGATGTTCGTAGGATCGGCCGGGATGATGTCCTGGATGATTTACATCGGCCAGCATCTATTCCATGCGATGATCTTGACGATTGAAATCGGCTTTAAACTAATCACCCAAAATGATCATGAGATCGGCCAGAGCGATGTAACCAATTTTCTTCTGATCATCCCAAATCATCCCGGGCTGATGAGCTCAATTTATACTAATAGGCCAGGACAATATGACTATTGTCCTTGACAATACTGTCGGCAACTTACATTAATGAGCTCATTTTGAGATCTTTTATTTAAGCTATGACATGACACTTGGTAAGTGCCTTTGGCATCCATTGTAGCTTCGTTCTTTTGGGGGTAACTTGAAGAGAGAGCTTGAAAGGGAGTGAGGAACGGGTGAAGTCTGAGAGAAGGAGAAGATCCTATAAGGGGGGACTCAAGGGAGTGTGGAAGGGGATTCCACACGGTTGCTCCGACAGGCTTGCACCTTAATAATGATGGATTCAAGGCTTGTCTCGAAGGAAGTACACCAAAGAAGAAGATCTCTTGTGTGTTAAAGGACCCGGCGACTTCGCCGCACCAGGGAAGGTGGAAGTGATTTTTTAAGGGCTTCTCCGCCTAGCTGTGGGGGCTAAAGGAGAGACACTTAGTTTAGCGCAATACTTGGAGGATGCCTCCAAGAGTGGACACAGGCCAAGGTTTGATCGAACACTATAAATCTGGCGTGTTCTTTTCTTATTATTGCTTCCGCATTTAATTTTTGCATTGTATTTTCTTTGTGGTGAGATTGGTTTGATTGTTGTACTTTATTTAAAGATATTCCAATTCACCTCTCATTTAATTTTCCTTGGGCCAGTTCATAAGGGGCCTAACATCCCTAACGAACTTTCATACCTTAGTTCCAAAAACTAACAAATATGAGGTGGCTTGCATTGTAGTTTTATAAGTCGTATGAGACACCCCTTTATCCACCAAGGCTTTAGTAGTTTCAGAAATTATAACTGATTTGACTTTTTGGCTGATGAAATCTTTGATGTAGGTCTTACTAACCATCTTATCTACTTCCTATTGACCTTCTAGTGCTTTGTTCAAAGTATCTAGATCAGGAGGAATTGTTTGAGGATCTTTAGCATTTATTGTTAGACGAGTAATATTGCTTGCACATTTGCAACTTGTACGTGGCCAACTGCAATTATTGGGCATGTTGTCGAAGTAGTTCTTTCATTTTCATCAAGGAGAAGGTTCAAATGATTAATTTCTTGATCTTTCTTATGTTGGAGAAGTTATATTTCAAGTTACAACCTTCTCACAACATCTTAAGTTTCTCCTTTTTCAACCTTTTCTGAATGTGGGGGTGTTCTATTCACACTTGCTGCTTGTTCTTGATCATCTCATAGTTGTTCTTCATTTTGCAAATTCAACGCTACAATTTTACGAGTATACCACTAGCTGATTAACTCGATCAGGTATATGATCAACCATTCAGACGACTTGAATGTCCATGGGAACAATACACCCTTCCACTTCTGCATCATCATCATAGTAATTATCATCTTCATCTAACTCATGGTCATTTCCAAGTTGGGACCGCCGCTTCCAATATATGACTAGAGAGTCAGGGGATTCCTTATATACATGACAGCTTTCCTCTTTTGGTGTAATCACATCAACAAAAGTCTCCTTATTAGGGGACAATTTCTGGACATGAGTTTTAAGTCTTCCTTCATAGATTTCTTTATCAATATCATCTTTCTAAGATCGAGGATATTTGAGTTTTTTTGGAACCCAAACTTACTGCCTTATTGGAGTCACATACCAATGACCACCAACATCAGAATATACATTTGACTGGCCAAATTCACAATACCATTGTCGGGGCCTTCGTTCATCATATCTTTTGTTATAGCCTCTTATATGTAGACTATAAGAAGGCTCTCACGACTATTTTCTTCCATAATATGGGTATCGACCCATATTAAGACAAAATTCTCTTGGCTCTCTATATTAGGAGGACATTTAAACTCCTCCCTATAAGGTCTTGTTGAGAATTTGTTGTTCTGAGGAGGAATCATACTTGAGGAAATTACTTAAGTAACAGATTTTCTCAATCTTCATTGTAAATTTCTATCTTTGACAGCCTTCAATATTTTTGTATATCTTGGAAGAGGAAGATTCTTCCTTCTTTAGTGGTAGTGGCTGCTGATGTGAAGTCTCCAGAAAAACTTCTTAAATTTTCCTTTGTCATCATTTCTCTTTACCCACTTTAACTGTTCAAAGCAGTTATTGGTTGGTACATTAGCTTCTAATTGTAGTGATGACTCTTGAAGGGTATCGGGCACCCATCCATTAGCTCGTAAGCAAGCGTTGGCCTTTCTTCTGGCTTTCTTAGAAAGCTTAGCGCTTGCATCAGGAAGTTCAACATTATATTCTTCAGGTACTTTATCCTGGATTATGTTCTGAATGGTTGTATTCATGCCAACATATTGTAACTTGGTATTTGTAACTTTCTTTTGAATTACTGGAGCAGTGACATGTTCCATGGAGAGTCTTGAAAATACAGCGGCCCTCTTGGGAGCCTTTTCATCAACAACTTCAGTAGTAGGTTTCTTAACGACTCCTTTGGCAGTAGGTATGCTAAAAATATTCTCAAGAAGGAACTGTTAGAACTGTATGTCTTCAGAAATAGTTTCAAACTGAATGGTTGCTCCAGCATAGCATTTGTTCAGAACAGCTTGAGGGAACTACAATCTAGCTCCCTCACTCAGGTTCGTAATCATGAAGGACTTCATAAGTGTCATATTATTAACAGGCAATAGAACTTACATGGATTAAAGTCAACCTAAATTTTATTGTAAAATAAAACACAACACTAAGTTGAATAAATATCTATATTTAATTTTTTAGATGTTTTGTTAACTGAGACTGAATATGAATTATTTTTTTCATCCAAAGATGGAGAGGAAAGTAGTCCCCAGCGGAGTCGCTAGAAATCGTTTGGCAAGGCACTTGTTAAGTGTCTTTGGCAGCCATTGTAGCTTCGTCAAGGCACTTGTTAAGTGTCTTTGGCATCCATTGTAGCTTCGTTCTTGTGGGGGAGACTTGAAGAGAGAGCTTGAAAGGGAGTGAGGAAAGGGTGGAGCTTGAGAGGGAGAAGATCCTGTGAGGGGGGACTCAAGGGAGTGTGGTGGGGGATCCACACGGTTACTCCGGCAAGCTCGCACCTGAATACCGTCGGATTCAAGGCTTGTCTCGAGGGAAGTTCACCAAAGAAGAAGTTCACTTTGGTGTCAAAGGACCCGGTGACTCCGCCGCACCGGGAAGGTGGAAGTGATTTTGTAAGGGCTTCTCCGCCTAGCTGTGGGGGCTAAAGGAGAGACACTTGTTTTAGTGCAATACTTGGAGGGTACCTCCAAGGAGTGGACGTAGGTCAAGGTTTGACCGAAACAATATAAATCTGGTGTGTTCTTTTCTTATTATTGCTTCCAATTCACCACTCTCTTTATTTAGCCTTGGGCCAGTTCATAAGGGCTTAACATCCCTAACAAACTTTCAAGTGTTTCAGAGCACTTTCTAGTGTCATCTGAGCACTTTCAGGGTCTTCGGGATGCTATTCGGTCACAGAATTGATCTTTGAAAGCTCCAATTTTTGATGATTTGTTGCAAATAATTGAATTTTGGTTGCTTGTAAAAAATTTGATTGAGTATCAAAATTTTGAGGAACTTTTAACAGCCTCCCAGCATCCCCTCCCTAGCGCCGGGAGGTAAGGAGGGCATTTGTCCTTTCCAAAATAATATTATATATATAATATACTTACTGTAATATAATAGAATATAAATTATTATTTAATATTATAATAATAGATATGTATAATATGGAGAGAGGGAGGGAAACATAGGAATTGGGAAGAGCCCTAATCAGGCTAGAGTCGGAGGCCACGTACGACGGAGGGGGAGGTAGAAGCGTGGTCGGTGTCAGCCGGTGGGGTCAGCGTTGTCTTAGGCTCTACAAGCAGGAGTCTGCATTTGTGGCTTGAGGAGGGCGATTTGCGTCAGCTAGGGCATAAGATCAGGCATGACGGTTGAGATCTAGTGAGGTGTAAGTTGGGTCGGCTAGAGCAGGCGCTGGAGTTGGCTGACGAGGTCAGAGTCAAAGACCAAAGTGGCAAATCAAGTCCGGTGGGAGGTTGTATGCGGTTCTGATGTCAGATGTATGTGTTGAATCCCCTTCCTCTTATGTTGCTCTTTCCCTTTGTATTCCTATATTTGAGAGGGTCTCCCCCCAGAATGAGGATGGTTTCGTTGTTTTGTGCTATGTGTGCAGGTGGCTACACGATATTGGGATCCTGGGTTATATCGTGCAAGCCAGAGTCGATCAGGAGTAGGAGTCATGTGTGGATTACGGTTACTGGACAACACCTCCTTTTGAATTTAATCCAACTACATTACCAGGAAACTGTACAACTGATAAATTGTTGGCTTTTGTTTTACCTGAACTCCCTTACTAGGAAAATGCTCCTTACCAAATTTCTTATAAACTCCACCATCGCCACCTACTTTCTCCCCACCTTGTTAATTTCCACCTCCTTATAACTTCTTGTATTGAAAAACAACTACTAATGTTTCAACTGAAGAAAACCAGGTTAATTAGAAATAAACCCTTGACTTTCTTTATATATTGTTACACCATCATGCCTTGATCCTCCACCCCCATTCTTGTTTTTATTATAGGAAACATGATCATTCTTACCTTTCAAATGTGCCTCCCATGCCTCCATTACCAACCCAAAATTGCTTTGATCTCCACCATTACCTCCATCAAATACTCTCCTTTTACCACCAAGACGTGATTAACAATCACCTCCCCATATGTAGATTTCAAACACTAAACTCAATAGGAACCTCATCTAGAAAGAGAGAAAGTAGAGAGAGCTAGATAATTAGATGTAGTGGTGTTGTGGGAGGGAGAGAGCAGTGTGGGTGCAAGAGAGGGTTATATAAATAGCGCATGTGTGAGAGAAAGAGGGGAAGGGATGGGGAGGGCTGGAGAGAAGGAGAATAAAAAAGAGGTCTAGAGTGACAGAGAATGAAAGATAGATAAAGAGATGTTTGTAAGAAGAGATGGAGTATAACAAAATTTGATGGAAGGTAAAGATAAAATTAATGAGTGAGGGAGAGGGAGAGGGAGAGAAATTGAGAATGAGAGAGAAAGCGAGAGAGGGTAGGAGAGAGAGAGTGTGTAAATAAAGGGAGGGTGGGAGAGTTATATAAAGAGAAAGAGGGGGAGAGAGAGAGAGAGAGAGAGAGAGAGAGAGAGATTATAGGGGAGAAGGAGATAGAGTGAGAGGGAGGGAAAGAGAATAGGATAGAGAGAGTAAGAGACAGAGAGAGGGAGATAGATAGAGAGTAGGAGGGGGATAGTGAGAGATAAGAAGAGAGTGAGAGATAGTGAAAGAGAAAGAGAGAGTGTATGGGAGATAGAGAGATAGAGAAAGAGAGAGGGAAAGATAAAGCAAGTGAGATGGAGAGAGAAAGAGATACGGAGATAGACAAAAGAGCGAGAGAGGGAAGAGAGAAGGAGAAGGAGTGCGAGAAGGAGAGAAAATGACTGAGAGGGGCAAAGTAAGAGAGTGGGTGGAAGAATTATATATTTTGAGAGAGGAGGGAAGAAAGAGAGAGAGTGTGTGTGTGAGATAACAACCAAGAGAGAGGGCGAGAGAGAAAGATAGAGAGAGAGGGAGGGAGGAGGGATGGGAGAGAGCAAGAGAGATAGGGAAGAGATGGAGAGAGAACAAGATAAAGATCATGAGTGATAGAGAGAGAAAAAGTGGGTATGAGAGAGAGAGGGAGAGATTTAGAGTGATGTATATTAAAAAAAAAGAAGGTTAAGAGAGAGAAATAGGAGAGAGAATAAGAGATAGTGAGGGAGAGATGGTGAGAGATAGTGATATGAACTACACCAACAATGTAATGAAACTCAATAACAAAGATGAGTTGGAACCCAAGACCTTAAACAAAGGTTTAATGAGCCTTTACCTATCACTATACCTGATGAAAAGAGTTAAGACTATGGAGGATTGAAACACTACACCAAGAAAACATAATAATCTCCTAAGAACTCAAGGTGATATGTTTTGAACTTTTGATGATTGAACCCCACAAAACTAACATGTTGGTTCAGGAGTTCTTTTAAAACCAAGAGGGACAAAAATCCAACAAGAGTGTATTCTCTGAAAATCCAAAAAAAGATTGAATCTCTCCCACAGTTAGTCCTAGGTAAATCCAAAATAAAATCCATTGAAATATCAAATCAAGGTTCATTAGGTACAGGTAAAGGGGTGCACAAACTATGGAGTTTTGACTTAGCCATAACCGATTTACATATTATAAACTTCTCACAAATTCTTTCCACATCACATTTCATATGAGGCCAAATAAATGTTCATGCAAAATTCTTTAAAATATTATCTAAACAAAAATGTCCCATCAAACCACCACCACGGGCTTCTCTCACAATCAATTCACGTAATAAACACTTAGACACAATTTATTTTCTCAAAATAAAAAGCATTCATGCTTATAAACATACTAAATGCCACTTTTTGCATGCATTGAAAATATCACCAAAATTAGAATCTTGAGTATATACATCATTAATGTATTTGAAATCAACCATTTTCATATCAAAAATGGAAAGTAAGACATACCTTCAAGATAATGCATCAGCTACCACATTTCCATACATTGCTTTTATTAGATCACACAAGAAAATATTTCAATGAGTTCCACCCACAAGGCATGACATTTATTAAATCTTTGCTACCCTTTCAAATGTTTTAAAGATTCCTGATATGTGTGAATCATAAATTCTTTTGGTCATGATGTTGCAAATTTTTTAAACCCTCACCAAGGAATACATCTCCTTATTATAAGAGTTTCACACGTACGTCGCATGCATCTGTTATTGTCATGAATTATTGCCACTACTGTTGAGAATCCTCAAAGAAGGATTTCCATTTTTGAAAGACAATCACACCTAAAAGTCCCAGCTACCAAGTGGGACTGCCCACACCATTGCCTTACCTAACAAACCTGTCATGTTTGGGAGGCATAATGCTGAAGCTTCCTCATCTAGAGGAAAGCTGAAAAGAAGACAGAGAAGAAAGAAGAATATTGAGCTCCAAGCTCACCAATAACTACCTGTCCACCCATCAAACCTGCCATTCTAAGAACCAAAAGTAAACATTCCTACTTGGAATTGGTTTGTGGGCCTAAAATGGTAACTCCACTGTGAAGCTAAAGAAGTAACCCACGATGACATTCACCACCCCCTTGGAAAATCTTCTAGGGGATCCCGTTGCTCTCCGACCCCAATTAAGGAAGATATCAACTTCAAAGGTAGTTCGTGGGTTGAAGAGATTTTCTTGCCAAATTAAGAACTAGAGATTTAGAGGTGCCACCGCTAAAAAATTGAATCTAAAAGAAGTGGAGGAAGAAGAAGAGTACAGTATGGACGTCAAAGTAGTTTACTTGGTGAGGCATGTCAATATTTATAATAATGCTGATTATGATGCCAGTGAAGATAATGGAGATTGGTAGCCACCACCTAGATAAGTGCATTGACGCTACCATGAAACTAGGTCAGTCATTGGTAGAGGTGGTAACTCCTCAGAAGGATGGGAAGAAAAGGCTGAGGGTAATCCCTTCAATGTTGAAGACGTCTTGCTTATTGATATGCAATGAAAAATGAGATGATAAATAAGATCCAAGGATATGGAAATCTATCAGCTAAACCAAAAGATGACTGAGGTGATGGCCTAAATGATAGTAATGATGCAGAGAACTGCTGTCGCAGGCCCTGTGCCATCTACTCTGGTTGACCATCAAAACCTCCAAGCACCTCAAGTCTCAAGAGTACGAGGAAACCTTGCAGGTGGTCATGAGGTGAAGAATTTCATTCGCCATCCTAATCTTCAAAATATTATCAGTATCTCCGAGCCTATAATGGCTATAAGTTAAACGGAATAATCATAGAAAGATCGAGACTATCATAACCATTGATCAGGCTAAGAAATTCATGGGAAAGGGTTGCCCATATCCTATCGAATACGACTAAGTGTCGTACCTGAAAGGGTATTCTTTGATAAAGTTTAACACCTTCAATGGTAATAACAAGCCTATTTGATTGAAAATTTTTTAGTTTTGAAAATGTTTAAATTTCCTTAAGAAATTTGAAATTACCTTTTAAATTTTAATTTTAAAATAGAACGTACCACCAAAAATGATATACCACCTCGAAAAGTGAAAAAAAATGTTTCTTAATGGGGTTCATATTTAGAATTATAAATTACATTCAGAATATCATTAGCCAAATATAAGGAAGAACTACATATGACCCCGAAGGGTCAAAATGATATTCTACTAAATATTAGACTATTATAGTCTAGGTGAAGGATTATTAGTTTCATATTCAAAGTCATGATAATAGAACGTTATATCTTCCCGGAATAAGAAGGTTGTCTTCTCAGCTTCTTTTTTGGCTCCTAGGCCTGATGGTTTTACATTTAAATTTTCGAAAAATTCTTAGGACATTTTAGTTATATATATATCATTACTTCTCTTCTTATAAAATGTCTAGGGCTGCTAAAGCTTAAGCTATTGTTCTCATTCTTAAAAGTGCTCGTGCTTCTTTGATTAATTGGTTCAGACCTATTTCTCTATGCAATGTTTTTTTTATAAAATGGAGGCTAAAATTTTGGCTAATAGAATACAACTTATTTTGCCTTATATTATTCACCTTAGTAAGTCTGGGTTTATAAAATAGAGAATATCTACATATAATATTTTATTAGATTCAGAATTATTGAGGGACTTCAAATGTTGGGCCGATTTAAAGTAATTCTATTATAAACTTGAAATTCATAACTCTATCGATATCGTTACTAGGTTTTTTTATATAAACAACCTCAAAAAGATTTTCCTGATTGCTTTATTTCTTGGATTAAAGATTGTATTGAAGAAATTTTCTTTTCAGTTTCCCTTAATGGTTCCTTAGAAGGGTTATTTTGCTCCTCTTCTCATCAAGGTTGTCTTCTATCTCCTTAGTTATTTTGTATAGTAATGGATGCAATCTCCTAATTTGATATATGATATATCTTTTGATACTAATTTTGAGGGAATAGTGGTTGCTAACAACTATATTTCTCATTTACTTTATGTAGATGATGTTTTGGTTTTTGGAAAAGCCTTGGCTCTAAATGCAAAAATATTAGAGGATATTTTGCATCTTTCATTCTTTGTTCTGCTTTATTTGTTGATCATAATAAAAGTTTGGCAAGTTTTGCCAAGTTTACTATTTTTGCTGATACTATTTGTTAGATTTAAAATATTTCTAATTCTCAACGTAGAATGAAACATTTGGGTCTTTGGATTTCTACCAAAAGGCTGATTGGTTCTGATTTTAAATCTTTGCTTAATAAAGTTATTTATTTTCCTTCTTATTGGAAGGCTAAGGAGCTCTCATTTACGAGAAGACTTTGATTTCTTTAATTTAGTATTATCAATTAAATTGCTTATTGGATTAGAGTTATTGTTATTCATATATTTTTCCTTAAATTTCTAATGTTTGTTATTTCTTTCTTTTTCATGATAATGTTAATGCTAAGAAAATGCAGATTATTGCATGAAACGATGTGTGTAAGCCAAGGTGTTTTTGGGGTCTGGTATTCCATATCTTGTTGCCTGGTATTATTTTTTCAGTTATTCTATTAGTTGGAGGATTTTAAATGAGAATTATCTTTAGATCGGTTAGGTTAAGCAAGTGAGAGGAGAGAGTTTGAGAGTGTGTGGGAAAGTGAGTTAGAGAGCATGATAGAAGGGTTAATATAAGGAGAGAGAGATAGAATGAGAGAGAGATAGAAGATAGAGCAAAAGAGAGAGTTGAAAGATTGTGAAAGTGAGAGAGCAAGAGATGCATATAGAGTGAGATCTAGAAATAGAGGGAGAAAGAAGGGATGAGAGTAAAAGAAAAAGAGATTTATTTAGAAGGAGGTATAGAGGGTGAGGGAGAGAATGAATGGAGAGGAGGAGATAGAGAGAAAGAGGGAGTGATATAAAGTGATAAAGATAGTGTACATGATAAAGATAATGAGAGAAAGAGAAGAGAGAGAGATAAAGAGTTAGAAAGGGTGAGAGCAAGAGAGGGAATGATTTAGTGAGAATAAGAGGAAGAAAGAGTAAGAGATATAAAGATTGAGAGAGGGAGAGATAGAATAAGAGAACATGAGTAACAGAGAGTGAGAAAGGGTGGGAAGAATAGTGAGTAGAAGAGAGTGAATGATACAATGAGAGAGGGAGATATAATGTGTGAGAGAAAGTGAGAGAAGAGAAGCTAGGCAAGAAAGGGAGAGAGATTGAGATAAGATGTTTTAGAGGGATAGGGAGGGCATTGGAGAAAAAGAGAGTGGAAAAAAGAGGAAGTGAAAGAGGAAGAGACAATAATAGAAAAGAAGACTGAGAGAAAAAAAATAAAATAAAGAGAGATATATCTTGAGGGGTTGGGTGTGCAACATCTATTTTTTGGAAGATAGTGAAAGCTAGAGAGAGAATGTGAAGGGGAGAGAGCAAATAGAGAAAGAGGGAGAGATGTGGGTGAGATAGAGAGCAACAAAAAGAGACTGATAGGAGGAGGAAAAAAACAAGTAATATAGAAGATAAAGAAATGAAAAGTGATAGAGAGATATTAAAGAGACAGTGAGAGAGGGAGAGACAGAGAGAGAGAGAGAGTTGTAAAAAGAGATGGAAACAATATATAAAGAGCAAGAGTGTGGTAGCACAAGAGTGATAGAGAAGGAGATATGGTAGAATGGGAGAGGGAGAGAGATATTTAAATAGAGAGTGAAGACAGAGAGAGTGCGAGGGTGATAGAGAGAGGCAGGGACACTGAGAGAGAACTAAGATAAAATTAGAGAGAGAGAGAGAGAGAGAGAGAGAGAGAGAGAGAGAGAGAGAGAGAGAGAGAGAGAGAGTGCAAGAGTGAGATGGAGAAGACTAATTGTGTGTGTGTGTTTGAGAGAGAGGGACAATTGAAGGGATATTTTATGAGAGAGGATGACAGAGAGAGAGAGAGAGAGAGAGAGAGAGAGAAGAGATTGTGAAAGAGAGAGATGGGAAGACAATGAAAGAGAGAGAGCAAGAGAGGGGGGAAAATGAAATCTAGAAAGAGATAGATAGATAGATAGATAGAGAGAGAGAGAGAGAGAAAAGGAATGAGAGAAAGATAGAAAGACATTTATTTATATGGAGGTACATAGGGTGAGGGAGAGATTGAATGGAGATGAGATAGATAGAGGGAGTGATAAACTGATAAAGATAATGAGTATATGTATATATATGTGTGTGTGTGTGTGTGTGTGTGTGTGTGTGTGTGTGTGTGATGCAAATTAATGAGTTGGACATTATGAGCATGCATATGAAAATGAAGCTCAAGATCCTTTGTTGTTTCCTAGAGGCCCAATTTCAAGACTTAGAGTTAAATGTTTCAAGGAAGCACTAAATGTGTAAATCGAAGAGAAATGGCCTGATCTTAAAAAGAACAAAATGATTCAAATAGTCAAAGTCTATTCCATGTCATCAAAATAATTATGGTGGTTAATCTTTATGGAATTTCATAACTAGTAAGGAGGAAATTAAAGAGGCTCATTAATAAGTATGTATTTGCTAAGTTTCAAGAAAATTAAATGGGAAATGGACATGGCAATGACATATCATATGTGGGAACTTGTTTTGAGGTTTAGGAAGTATAAATACATTGAATCTTGTCACTTACTTTGAATCTGCTCACTTTGTTATTTTAAAAATGTGGTGACTCTTTTTTGTTAGTGTTTATGTCATTTTAAAGATATATTAATATATTTACTTATCTTCGAGGGTTATTCCAATATATATATGTCTTATTATGAATTTGATAAGTATTTTTAGAAAAATACATTCTTGTGAGACTTTGTGTTCCTCTAGGTTCTGAAAAGAACTCATTAACTTATCAAGTTAGCTTGTGGCGTTCAATCATTGAAACTTATCACCTTGACTTGCTAAAAGGTTCTTACGCGTGGCATTTCAATCTTTCATATTTTTTATTTTTCATCTGGTTTGGTGATGGGTTAAGGCTCCTCGATCTTTTTCTATAGGATCTAGAGCTTCAGCACAATCTTGTATTAGGTTTCATCAAATTATTGGAGAAGTTCATATCATCTTGGTATCAAATTTTTAGTTTTTAAGATTAGTATAGCTATCATTTATTTTATTTTTGCACTATTTTTATTCCTTGCTATAAAAAAATAAAAGAAGAAGAAAAGGTAAAATAAAAAAAGAAAAAAAAGAAAAGAAAAGAAAACAAAAAATTTAAAAAAAATATGTTTAAACATTATTTATCTCTTTAGTCAAAATTCATGACATTTTTTATGAGTTTTTGTGATTTCTCCTTTTGAATCATTGTTGGACTATATCAAATAGTTTATCAAGTTTGATTAAGAACTAAAGAAGATAGAGAGAGTGAAATACGAGTGCAAGTGCATCAATTATTTATATATTGTTACACCAACATGTCTTGATCATCCACCCCCATTCTTATTTTTATCATAGGAAACATGATCATTCTTACCTTTCAAATGTGCCTCCCATGCTTCCATTACCAACTCATTGATTCCATCTATTCTTTTTTCTCTTGTAGTCTATCTAGGAGACCATAATCAATAGTTTTGGGATACATTCCAGACAAATTATATCGCTAAGAAGATGGAGAGGGTTAAGTCAACCAGCAATTCTGATATTAGAAGTGGAAAGTCTTCCTTTGGACATGCCTTGTTAAGATCTCATAAGTTGATACATATGCAAATCTAACCATTCTTCTTCTCGACATGAATGATATTGAGAATCTAATTAGCAAATTTTTTCCTTATGGATGAAGCCTACCTCTATGGTCTTCTTGGTTTCGTCAGTCACTTATTCCTAAATCTCCAATCTCATTCTCCTTGGAATTTATTTAACGGGTGTTGCATCTGGTTTGATGAACAAACTGGGAACTGCTACATCAGGGGATAAGCCAGGCATTTCAGCATATGTTTAGGCAAAATAGTACATGAATTCACAGAGAAGTTTTTTTTTTTATTTCTTCTACTTTGTCTTCTTGTAAAACATCACTGATGAAGGTTAGGTGAGGATCTTCCTCAATCCGAGAATATATAATAAAAAAACAATGAGATTTCTTGGAGGATTCTTCAATATTTCAAAAATCAAGAACATTATCTGTAGGAGTCATCTTTGGGACCCACTTTTAATGATTTTTTTTTAATTTTTTATTACAGATCTTTAGGAGTGCGCACTAGTTGTCACACCATTCTTTTGCATATATATATATATATATATATATATATATATATATATATATATATATATATATTTATTTCCCTTATGTCGGGACCTTTCACCATATATATCTTGACTCTTTCTTTGCTCTACCATCATAATAGATATTTGCTTTTACCTCTATCAGGGCCTTTCAATAACAACTTTTTGGACATAGAGACCAAGTGTCAAGTCTTGATGTTCACCATATAGAGCTCAATATTATCATTATTATTTTTGTTGCTACTATAACATTTATATGACTAGCCAAAGATGGAAATAGAAACCAATCCCCAGTGGAGTCACCAAAAATATGTGGGCTTGAAAAATTCCATTTTGTTTGAGTGATCCCGGCCTCTCTACGCGATCGGTCTATTTTTCTTTTGAGTGTATGTGTAATGATGACGGCAGAGAGTTTTAATGAGATTAGGTTCTAGGTGAATTTTTAGAAGACAGAGTAGGTTAATAAGACACTATCCAGACATTTTACCCTCTTTTTGTGAGGACTTTGTGATCTGAATTCTGGTTTTTTGCTCAAAAAAATGACACGAACGCACAAATCCCGCTTGGCAGCTGTAGGATTCCATTTCCTTACGTCAGATTGAAATTAATAAGATTTATCCTGAGATAAGGTCAGGATTTAAAGATCTGGGGTCATTGTTTCGTATGAGCGCAAGGACTCATACTTAATTACCCCTCTTAACACGAAATAGATAACTCTCGATTAAGGATGAATAAATTTTAGGTAATTTTAGTCTATATAGTGGGGAAAATTGAGGTAAACCCAATTAAGATCTCATGGTTTTGTCATCTTGTATATACCGTAGTTCAAATCTAGCAACACTAACAATCATTGTCCGTAGTATCCAGGGAATCTAATTAGCAGCCATGGGTTGCCTCCTCTCAGGGATCCCGAGTAGACTGAAGTGGTTATGTGTAAACTTTTGTTTTATTTAATTTGAGATGGGGCTTATGGCTTCCCTTAGGAAGTTGCCCATTAATTTATTTAGTTTGGGGCTTACAGTTCCAATTAGGAGTTGCCTATATGATTTGATTTGGAATGGGGCTTACTGATTTATTTATGAGTTGCCCAAGAATGGGTCTTACAACCTAACTCTACAGCAATGCTACCCAAGGATTTTTTATTGTTTAGGTAGGACTTATGGCTTCCCTTAGGAAGTAGCTTAAAAGCGGGTCTTACAACTTAATCCTTTTGACTAAAATGCCCATAGGTTTAAATTTAATTGCTTGGGGTTTAGAATCATTGCCATTTATTTAGAAATTATCCTAAAATGTGAGACTTACAACTTCACTTAGAAGTAGCCCAAAGATTTCAGTTGGGTAGGTCTTAGTTCTTTATTTATTTTTTTTTTTTTTTTTGAGAAATGCTAAGTAGCAATAATATATAAAAAGGCACCAAAAAGCCTAGATACAAGCTAATGCGGAATCAACCATCTTTCACTTTCTTCCTTTACTAATTTAGCAAAGGAAGAAGGAAGGTTATTTTTCAAGGAACAAATCCCAATCAAAATCAAAAGACAAAGATAAGTTAGCACAATAATCCGTTAACTTATTTCAATTATGATTAACACAATTAAAGATCATATTATTGAAATTGCTAAAAAATAAGAGATCTTCATCACACGAGTTCTCTCTAATAATCTTCGGTTTGTTGTAAAAATTTTAAAGATATTGGAGAACATTTTTATTGTCACCATCCAAAACAATACCTTTTACATCTCTTGTCAATTCATGACATATTCCTTCTAAGGCTTTGAATGAAGAGAGGTCCATTTTTGCACTGTCCCAATGCAACTTCTTTCTTCCAAAAGCAAAGATAAATCTACATTTGTCATCTCTTACCACCCCACCGATACCATCCATATAGTTTTCTTAATATTAAGCCACCCAGGTGGAGGAGGATGCCAATAATGTAAGAGTAGTCCATTGGACCGATAAGCATCCCAGTGATCTGTGCGGTAAATATCCTGTTTTGTAGAGCTAAGAAAGCTTAAAACTGAAGAAGCAATCAATACCTTACTATTTCTAGTTTTTCCATGCTTAACTTCAATCTATTATTCAAAACCATCCATACAATCAGTACATAAATCCTTGCTGTCATCAGTTCTTCCTTTATTAATCTTCTGAGACCACTATTGAATTCATTCAAGTTACAGAAAAATGGAATTTTGAATCCCCAACCTTGTAATACCTTGCAAACTTCCACATGTTTTGAACAATTAGAAGTGACATGATCAAGGTCTTCAATCACACCACATCCCATAGGACATAACCAGTTAACCGTAAGTTTTCTTTTAAAAAGAAAAATTGCAGTATGAATAGCATCAATACATAATCTCCACAAAAATAACTCTACCCGAGCATTGATCTTTAGTTTATGAATCCAAGAAAACAATTTATTTGAATTCAAATCTCTAAGATTATCTTCTTTTAACAAAGCTAAGATAGTTTTACCAGAATATTGAAGCTTAATTCCATCTGATCTTGTGATGCATTGCTGTAAATTTGCACACCTTCAATGATTTTCTGAAGATCTTCTCCGAAAAATTGTATTAGTTTGATGATATCCCACTTTCAATCTTCTATGAAATAATCAAGAGAAGCTTTTTCATCATCAAGGCATCCTACAAAAGTAGGCCATTTAAGAAGACACTTATCTAGAATCCAAGCATCCTGTAGTACATTAATGCAGGATCCATTAACTACTCTCCATCTAACAAATTTTTTAAGAGCCTTCCATCCACTTATGATGATTTTCCAAGAATTTGATCCTCCTTTAAAATCTTCCTTACTCCACCACAAATCACCAAATTTGGACAACAAGTTTCTATTTAACAAAGTATTTGGTTTCTCAATGAGATTCCAAGCAAACTTTGCTCTAAGAGATTCAATTCTGGAGATAGCTGATTGAAGACCCCATCCTCCACAATGCTTTGGTGTACATAAAAACTCCCATGCTACATAAAGTAAACCATGGCTTCTATCCATTTATTCCAAGAAATTCTCAACAGAGTTTTTCTAACTCATATAATATTTTCATAGGAACAAGAGAGTGGGATATCAAAAAAACTGGTAGAGTGAGAATAATATATTTTACCAGACACAACCTTCCAGCTAATGACATATGTCTGTTTCTCCACTCATTCATTTTCTTAATGGTTTTATCCAACAGCACTTGGAAATCATCCTTTTTTAAACATCTTAAAGCAATTTTAATACCCATATATTCTATTTCTTCTGCCGGTTTGAAATCCAGCAACTTAGAAATTTGCTTCTTCCTTCTCCTCAACACAGAATTACCAAAAATCAATGAAGATTTATGCTTATTTATACTCTGGCCCGTCCAACTATAGTATTGTTTAATTATGCTTTTAATCTTCTTCACATTATTCAATCTTTCATCAGAAAACAATAATACATCATCTGCATATAACAAATGTGTAATTCTAGGAGCATTAGAGCAAATACTGATTCCCAAATTTTTTCCCTTGACGTAGAAAATATTAGACAATAACTGAGAGCATATGATAAATAAAAATGGAGAGAGTGGGCAGCCTTGATGAAACCCAGATTTACCCTCAATCCATTTAGATCTTGTCCCGTTGATTCATATCAAAAATTTTGGATAGGAAACACAGTACATAACAAGTCCTAGAAATCTGTCCGGCAATCCCAACTCCATCACCATCTTCTTCAAGGTTAATTAACACATACTATCGTATCCTTGTTCCATATCCAATTTGATAGCCAAGTATCCATTGGAAGATTTTGAATACCTCAGTTTATTGAAAATCTCTTAAGATAGTAAATGATGATCAGAAATTGATCTCTCCTTCACAAATGCTACTTGCTCTTCAGATATGATCCTGCGAATTACTAAAACCAATCTATTTAAGATTACATTGGACACAATCTTATAAATTGAATTACATAAATTGATTGGATGATAGTATGCAGGAGTTGAAGGATTAGTAGATTTTGGAATGAGCACTACCAAAGTATCTTTCCACTCATTACTCATCTTTCCTGTAGAGAAAAAAAGACTCACTTCTTTAAATACATCTCCACCAATGATATCCCAAAAGCTTTTGAAAAAGGAGTGTGTCAATCCATCACATCCTGGAGCTTTATTGTTCCCTAGCCTCATAACAGCCTCCTTAACTTCATTTTTCTGAAAGCTCCTTTTTCAACTAAGTCTTGTTGTCTTCATTCAAACCCATCCAAGGTTTCGGTCAGTTATCCAAACTGCAATATCTTTCCTTCCATTTCTCTTGAAAGAATCTGGAAAAAATTTCTTCTACTTCCCTAGGATCTTCGGTGAGCAAGCCATCAAGATTCTTTATTTTAGAGATCCAATTAGCATTTCTTCTAGCATTAGCAAAGGCATGAAAAAATTTAGTATTTGAGTCACCCTCAACCACCCACTTCACTTTTGCTCTTTGCTTCCACCAAGTGTTCAAGTAATTGAGAATAACATTAAACTCTCTTACTTTAGCTATTAGTTGCCATAAATTCTCTTCATCCAGCCAGTCTTTCCTAGCTTCTTCTTCTTAGAGTAATAAAATTTTAGCTTTCAATCTCTCTTTTTCAAGTCTTAGTGCTTCTTTAGAAGCTGCTTAATGATGGGTTTTATGACCTAGCCCGGTGAGCTGAGTGGCCCGAGTTGTGGGTCTTACAACCAAGCCCTATAAACTAGGATGCCCAAGTGAGGGGTCTAGTGTTGTATTATCACCTAAATGTTTCCCTCAGAGGTCGGACTTACAACTTCTATTAGAAGTAGCTGAGGGTTTTAATTGGGGGTTAAGAGTTAGATCAATTTTACCTAAAACTTTACCCTAAGGTCGGCTTACTGCTTTTCCTACAAAGTTGTTGGGTAGTGGGTCTTACAACCAATTTCTTATAAATAAGGTTGCCCAAAGATTTTGAATTTGATTGTTTGTTTGTTGAGCGGATGTTAGTTGTTTAGGATTTATTATTTAGAGAATTTGAAAAGGTTGTAAGTTGATTTGAGCTTGTGATTTTTACACTTCGAGGTTTTGACACTAGGTTAGTGTTTAAGTTGTTCTGTGCTCATATCATTTTTTCCTACTATAGTAGCCCACTACCCTACCTATCTTTTTAGCACTATTTCTCTACTAGCTTTTTTGTACTTAGCTTTTCTTACTTTTATAATACTCTGTTCTACATGTAGTAGCTTAGATTTATCAGCATTCATTCAATTTATTTATGATGTATCGACTCTTCATTTGTTTGTTTGCATCAAGCTATTAGCTGCAGTAGCCGAGGCTTGTAGTTGTAAAGGATAGAGTCCACAAGTAGCTATAGAAGCTCCTATAAGGGAGCTTTGGAGAGCAAACAGAGGAGTTCAATTTGAGTTGCTAGAGTTGTTGTTTAGAGAGGTTGTATAGTTTGTTTGAGAGTTTGGAGAGGTTGTACAATTTGTTTGAGAGTAGTAATGTATATGTCATTTAGTAAAAACTCATCCCCCCCCCCCCCCCCCTTTTTATTGCATTCTTTTTATTTTTATAATTGCTCAATTAATTATTAAATTTCATTAAATAATTAATTAATTTAAATTTCAAAGCTTTTGAAATTCCCCTTTTTATTAAAAAAAAACTTTTCAAATTTTAATTGTTCTTGAATTTTTTAAATTAATCAATTAATGAATTTTAATTTTAATTGATTTCAATTAATGAATTTTAACCAATTAATTAACTAATTAACTAAAATCCAAATTAAATTGCTCTCCAATTGTTTCAAATTCTTTCAAATAGATCCGTGTTTGTTTTCAAAAATTCGCTAAGTCTAGAATTTTCGAGGAAATTTAGGCAGCCTTGCAGCGTCACCTCCCCACCGAAGGAGGAATCGGGAATGCACTGCTATAATTCCTTTCTACCAAAACCTAAGGTCAATAACGTTAGGCCTTTGAATTTAAACCAACCCACCAGTATCTAAGATCGACCGTATGAGGTCTTTAATTTGAAACCATCCCAGCAGGATCTAACTTACGATGGCCCGGGGTCTTCAAATTTAAAACCATCTGCCCAGATTAAAATCAACGACGCAGGTCTTCGAATTTTAAAACCATCCACCCAAATCTAAGATCATGGTGAGGGTATTCAATTTTTTAAACCATCCCGGCCGGGCCTAAGTTAGAACGGCCCGGGATCTTCGACACCTATTTAAAAAAATGTCTTTTTTATATATATGTTTTTTTTTTAATTTTAACAAAGAGAGGGACAGAAGTCTGATCGGTCAGCTAGGGCATGGTTGGGTTCAGCTAGGTAGTCGTTGAAGGAGCACAGTTGAACACTAAAGAAGTAGCCGAAGAAATGACTCATGTAAATCTCTATACGTCCTATAAAGCAAAAAAAATTAAACACAACAAAGGGGTCAAAGTCAGACAACCACATAGGAGCCGAAGGAGCAACCCGAGAAATCTCTATACCTAGGAAGAAAAGGAGTCTGATGACCACGAAGTAGTGAAGTTGAACGTTAACAGAGAAGTCACAGAAGCAATGCGTGCAATCTTCACTTCCTATGAAGGAGCGAAGTCGGGCACCAACAAGGAACTGAGGAAGTGACGCGTGCTACCCCTACACCTCCTAGGAATTGAAGCCGAGCAATGAAGAACAGAGAAGATGGAAGGAAAATCCTAAATGTCTCCTACAAACTAATGAAGATGAACAACGATGAGGAAGCCGAGGAAGCAACTCGCGAAACCTCTATGAGGGAGGCATTGCGTAAGATATCTCGAACAAAGAAGCAGAAGATAGCGTAAGTATTTGCTAACTGAATCCTCCTATTCTATTTCATTATCTTTTATCAGTTAGAGCGACAGTTACCAGTGAAGAATTTCATCATTTTGTGCTCAACTGATATTGGTGGGTCTGTCTTGATATTGTGAAGAGAAACAACTCTTCCATTTTTATTATTTTGTTTATTATGATTTCCTTCATCATTTTTTTATTAATAAACATGGTTTCCTATAGGCACAAGCCCCTATAGTTAATTACCCCTCATGATAACAAGAGAAAACTTTTGATTAAGTCTAATTATTAAAGCGGTCATATAGGTTATGAACCTATCGTATAATAGTAACAATTTTATGATTTGAATTTTGAATTTGAATTTTGAAATTTGAAATTTAGAATTTATCATCATAAACTTAAAATTGGTAGTGGGGGGAATAAAGATGAGCCCGATCAAGATCACATGGTTCCGTCCTCCTGGGCTATCATGCTCCCTGGTCTACTTAGTAAGAGGAGGTAGTCAACCCAACCTGACATAAGACACCTTATTGACAACCATGTGTTACTTTGTCCAAGAATATCTTGTAGACCTAGGTTGGTGTTTGTCTAAGGGGATAGATCTATATCCACCTTAGCTGACAGATGGCTATATGCCAATCAAATATACCATATAATTCATAACTCAAGGGTTTTATGCCGTTAGGGAACATATGGGCTTTAGATTGTTGACATGTACAAAGAAATAAAAAAAAGGAAAATAAAAATACCTTACCTGCTTTGTCGAAGCACGTCACATGATCTCAGCACGTCGAGCTCTACACGATGCACGTCGCGCACAATCTCACTCGCATCGTTAAAATGAGCGCGAAGGCTCTTATTCGCTATTCTTACTTATTCATGATCTCTCTCTCGCTCTCCCTCTAGTCGCTACCTTCCTACGCTTGTTCAACGATGTGCCCTTCCTGTTCGGTCAGGAGTTACTACATCTGGATTTGAAGTAACAGTGGGTAGTCACCAGCTGTGAGTGATCCCCTCCTGATTGCTTCTTCTGCTCTCTCGTGGCTGGTCAACTTTGCACCTTCGACGGCTTGCCCTACCTGCCGAACCGAAAGTTTCAACATTTTTTATTGAAGCCACAAGGGGAGCCCGCTCGCTGTGAAGATTAACTTCCTCCCATTCGCACACCTCTCCAACTCCATCACTGTCGGATAACTTCGCTCCTCAGACGACTTTCCCTTCCTGGACGGATCGGAAGCAAGCTCGGGAACTTGTTTGCTGTGAAGGTGATTCTCTCCCTTTAGCGAGCTTCTTGGGCAAATCCCGTTAATCTGCCGAACCAAGAGTTTTCTTTTAATAATCTTAATATTTTTATATAATTAATTATAATTATGTTAATTAAATATAATTAATCAAAATTAGTATTTTTAATTAATCATTTATAAGTTAATTATTATTAGTTAATTCTATTTTATTAAAATTAATTAATGTTAAATAAGTTATAATTAATTTTAAATTAATTATAACTTATTATGTTAATTAATTTTAGTAAATTTTAATTAATTATTTAATTAATTATAGTTAATTATGAATAAATAATT
Organism: Dendrobium nobile; assembly: GCA_022539455.1. Taxonomy (NCBI): domain Eukaryota; kingdom Viridiplantae; phylum Streptophyta; class Magnoliopsida; order Asparagales; family Orchidaceae; genus Dendrobium; species Dendrobium nobile. The sequence goes on from CM039727.1 coordinate 30,369,583, forward strand.
AAAAATAATTTATTTAATTAATTATAATTAATTCATGTTAATTATAATTAAAATAATGCATGCTCCTCCTGCCTTGATCCATAAGCCTTCACAGCCGGCCCCGTAGATATAATCTAAACTCAGACTTCCATCCTCGATGTTCGTGTCGGGCCGGCAGACCACCTATGCACGCCTTTATTGAGCGTGGTAGGAGAGAATTCGGTCTGAAACCTAAGACGAGGCAGACAGTCACCTAAATTCCCTCTCTTATCACGACTTGTGTGTCGAGCAGGCAGACCAGCTATGCACGCCTTTGTTGCGCGTGGTAGGAGGGAACCCAGTGCAACACCTACGACAAGGTAAGTGAGCAACCCCTCGCCCTCCTTCGACGTGCGTATCGAGCCGGCGGACCACCTTTGCACACCTTTGTTGAGTGTGGTAGGAGGGAACCCGATGCAACGCACACGATGAGGTCAGGTGAGCTTGGTGTACTCTTTTCTTTGCGTGGCCGAAATAATTCATAAGTACCCCCGAGCGAGGGGAAAGAAAATTGTTCTTTTCTTGCAACAGGTACTGAAGACCCAATGCACACCTTTGTTATACGTGGTGGGGACAAAGACATTACACTGCTGCGGTGTCCTCGAAAGAGGGCACCTACCAAGCACGACTTTGTTGGGCGTGGTGGGAAAGGCCCAATTTTCTATCATTTTCGCCTAAACGGGGGAGATGTCGGGAGCCTGCCGAAATTTTGGGTGAAATATTACTACAGCCAGACCTATTTGAACTCAAAAGAATAAGATTGGAAGATATGACGTGGACCATAAAGGACTTGTACCTAAAGAAGAAAGTGGAGTTGTGGACCTAATTCAGATCCAAAATTTAAATGATTTCTAAAGGTCAAAACTCAGATAAAATAAAATCAAATTGGAACTGAATTCAAATCAAATGAGCATAACTTGAACTTACAAGATGAGCAAGGACATGGACTGAACATTTGTACTAGAAGACTTAGACTGCAAGGGACCCGTGCACTAGTTAGTTACAAGCTTTGGCAAGCATTAACTTGTATCGATCATCTCAATTGGGAGGCGAATGAATGAATATATCAAGCTTAGCATCATCGAGGGATAATTTGTGGCATTTACTTTAACACTTGCAAATCAATGTGACTAAGATGCAATAAATGCAAACATCATTCCTACCTGAGATTGGTGAAAAGTGGACGTGATGTAAGGATAATGGTTCTCCTCTGAATATTTTCAACGGTCCCACCAAAGTCAATGCACTATGCTTGCAAGCAACAACAGACAGTTGCAAAATGTACGAGTAATCGAAGAAACCGTCCCTATAATACAAATACAAATACAAATTCATCAGAACAACCACCTGAGATTGGTGAAAGGAGGGTAAGATGCAAGAACAATGGTTCTTCTACGAACACTTCCAGGAGGTCATAGTGAATGTAACGAATCCCTACAAATGAGCATGAGCTACTTGTGGATAACAATAGTATGTGTATTGTAAGTATAATGAACCACTGTGGGCACAAGTACGGATATCACCTATGACAGTGGTGATCAAGATCTACAAGTATATCGGGTACAAGGGAACCTCGATGTATAAAAGAGGACACCCTATGGTAGAATGGAGGAGATGTTTGAGCAAATTCGAACTAAATTTCCTGGTGTTCCAAAATTTCTGCTTGATCTTACACTTAAGAAGAAGACAATGCTTGCATATACAAATATCAAAAACAACAAGTCTACTACACAGAAGATCCTGCAAAGAGCTCTTTTCAATGCAGCAATCACTGATTTCAAAGTCCTGAAGAAACCTTCCTTGGTGAATGAGAAAAGGGGGGGAGTCAACATCAAAATAAGGGGATGCCTCACGACATCAAGACCATCATTCCGCCGGATCTGCATCATTCGTACAAGTAGACAGAAGGCGTCCATAAACTACAATGTCACGCCACCGGATCTGCAACACTTATGCAAGCAGATAGAAGGCGTCCACAAACTACAATGAATCGCCACCAGATCTACAACTTCTATGCAAGCGAATAGAAGGCGTCTACGAATAATTTCAAAATACTCCTACACGTGCATCGTAGATTGTATCCATATAGGTACACTAAAAGGGTAAATATAATCATAACCCGCATGGACCCCGATGAGCGTGTTATTAGTACACACTTTACATCTAGGGATATTGTGCGGGTTGATAAGTGAATTCAAGTTCGAGCCCGATCCTTCTATACGGATCATTAGGAGTCGATAGGGTTCAAACTATTAAGCAAATATAAGGTTGTGGCAACCCGTATATTTATTTTAATATATTCATATCAGGCCTTCAAGGCCTATAATCAAAAGAATTCACTAATATAGGCACAAAGCCTACGAAAATCCTCCTAAGCAAGAAAATAAGAGTAGATAGAGTCGAGTCATCGAATAAATATGCGGTCACGAAGTCAACTGAAATATTTATCTTATACATTCATATCAGGCCTACAAGGCTTTTAACAAAGAAAACTCACTAATAAAGGCACAAAGCCTACGAGAAACTCAATCCTCGGTCAACAGCTTGACCGAGTCAACAAGGTTCAATCAATAAATTGAAATGATCCCAAACACCCCGATGATGGTCATGTTGAATGCAAATCTCAACTAGAGGGGTTAAAAAATATTTTTCAAATGTATCTCAAAAATCCATTCAAAATCCAAAACTCCACTAAGTCCAAAACCCAACAAATCTCAAATTCCAAGATATTTAAATTCAAATTATCAATAAAATACTTAAAGTAAAGCCCATCCACCCTCCACAAGTCTGACGGGGTGGACAAATTCAAATTTACTTCAGCTCATAAAGAGTCAATTACCTAGTCTAAAATATTACTATAATCCATTCTCAAACAAGCTCCTTCTAGTAAGGATGTGGTGCGTGTCCTCTAACTGGCAGTTTTGATGCCAAATGACACTGTATGATAAACGGTTATGACCCGGGGCCCTCTGAACCAAGTGGTTTTGCTGCCAAATGGTACCACAAAATACCGGTTATGGCCAGAGCCAATACGCTCCTTAATGGAATCAAATCCTTGAGATATGAATCAATAGGATATGATTGATAGGGCAAAAAGCCCTCTGTAAGCTAAGGTGGATTCAAATTTGTCCCCTTAGGCAAATATTCACCCCAGGTCTATAAGGTTCCCTTGGATGAACGAACCCATGGCTACCGACAAGGATCTTTCTGTCAGGTTGGGTCGACTACCTCCTATGACTAAGTAGATAAGGGACCATGATAGCCCGGGATGATGGAACCATGGGATCTTGATCGGGCCTATCATCTATTCCCCCACCATCTACATTAAGTGCACGATGGTGAAATTTCTATTTTAAATATAAAATCATTCAAACCTGCAAACTCTTTAATTCCCAATCATTTTCCAACCTCCAAACTATCCAATTTTCAAATCTATGTTGCTACTATATGCCATATAATACGTATCTCTACGTATCTGATTGACGACTAGCCTTAATTGAATGTTCTCACTCGTGATCGGGAGCGATAATTAGTTATAGGAGCTTGCGCCTATAGGAAACTAGAACTCAGATCATAAAGTCCTCATAAAATGAGGGCGAAATCTTTAGGTAGTGTCTTACCTACAAACCCATCTACCTTCTAAAATTTACCTCGGAACTTATTTAAGTTAAAACTCCCTCGCCGAATAAATAAAAAGAATAGCGCGGTAGGGAGGCAGGGCCAAATTTTTGGTGCTCACAGATTTCTGGCGACTCCGCTAGGGATTGGTTTCTCTTTCCATCTCTGGCTACTCACTAAAAGGCTATAGTAGCAAGCAAATCAAATTTTAAATTTCCTAAAAATTAATCTTTTAAATAAAATCAATGGAAATTCAATTAGCAGGGTTTTAATTCTCTTCTAACTCTCCTACTTCTATTATTTGTTCTGTATTATTTCTGTATTATAAAAGTGTGGGGTGACCTCGGATAGGTCCTACATCCTTCATGGATTCTCTCGACCTCTTCCATACATGTTAACATCATCAAGCAAGGCTCCGACATACAACCTTAGATAAGTCCTACATCCTTGGTGGATTATCTTGACCTCTTTCACACAGGTTAACGTCATCGAGCAACGATCTGACATATAACCTCGGATAGGTCCTACATCCTTGGTGGATTCTCTCGACCTCTCTCACACAGGTTAATGTCATCGAGCAAGGCACCGGCATACAACCTCATATAGGTCCTACATCCTTGGTGTTGCAAATTTATTTTCATTATTTATGATTTTGATGTTAGTAAACACTCTTATGTCTCTATGACTGTCTTTTTTGCTGGCATTTCAGGGCCACAAGATCAGACGACAATCAGAACCAGCTCAAGATTGGGTAGACTATGTCTGAGTCAGTCTGTAATCTTCTTTTACCCTTTCTTGATTCAATTATAAACTTTGAAGTGTTTGATGCTAAGTAACCCTACACACACACACTTGAGTGATTTTTTTTTTGCCTGATTTAGAATTTTTGTTTTCACTCACATCGTCCCGGATGATATTTATATCGTCCTGAACGATCGTGTTCAAAATAGAAATCCTAATCATGACATCTAAGTTAAGCCAAACTTTATTAGTAGATTGGTCTGGATGATACTTGTATCAGCAAGGATGATATGCTCAAAATAGAAAGAATCAGCCACCATAATCTATTTAGGCATTATGTATTTTTGGAAATCAAGTAGGACGATCTGGGATCGGCCTAGACGATATAACACAATTATGCCTAAATTAATTCAACAATCAAGGAAGCAATTAAACAGATTGATATGATCACATCATCCTGGATGATCACAAGATCGGTTGGGACGATTAGTTCAAAAAACCTTAGTTGCTCCTGGACGATAAATATCAGATAGCTCGAATTCAGGGTGATGATCTGGATCGGCCAGCTCAAATTCCGGGTGATGCTATGGATGATTTTCCTTTGATTTGAACTAATCTTCTAGGACGATCGTGATATCGGCCTGATGATCAAGCTATTCTTAAATCGTCCCGAAATCTTTTCAAAGCGATTATCTGGGTTCACAAGGGTTGCTCCAAGCATTGTTCCACTTCTTCTTCCACTAGAGTCTCTTGTCCTTAGAAGGGTTGGGAGAGGTAAGCTTCAGCGATCGATCAAATTTCTCTACCTGCTTCAGGAGTAAGCAAAAGGAGTGGGGTTCTCTGTCTCATCGGGGTTGGCGAAAAGGAGGTTTATAAGGGCTTCTCCGCCTAGCTGTGGGGGCTAAACGAGAGTCATGTTTTGTAGTGCAATACTCGGAGGGTTCCTCCGGGGAGTGGATGTAGGTCGAGTTGACCGAACCACTATAAACCCTTATGTTCTTTTTACTTCTTCCGTATTTAATTTTCCACACTTTATTTTCTTTAGTGAGTTTGGTTGTGATTGTCGTGCTTTGGTTTAAAGATTTTTTAAAATATCAATTCATCCCCCCCCCCCCCCCTCTTGGTTAGCCTCGGGCTAGTTCTTAAGGGCCTAACATCCCTAACAAACTTTCACTTGGTGGATTCTCTCAACCTTTTCCATATAGTTAACATCATCGAGTAAGGCTCTGGCATACAACCTCGAATAGGTCTTACATCCTTAGGTTATTGTCATCAAGCAAAGGCTCTGATAAACAACCTCGGATAGGTCCTACATCATTGGTGGATCCAATATAGGTTAACATCATCGAGCAAAGGCTCTAACATACAACCTCGGATAGGACTTACATCCTCGATTAATATTGTTAGAATACCGTCAATGGACTTTCATTAGACTTCTCCACAAAGTTAAATTTCTACCCGATGTTAAATTTCCTCCCGTCACTAAACTTTTGTTCTGTAGGACTTTCATCAGAATTTTACTCTATGTTGGACTTCTGCCTGCCATTGGACTACTGCCCATCATCGGTCTGCCTGTTGATCGACTTTCATCGGTCCTCTACCCGACACAGTACTTCTACCCTATGTCGGACTTCTGCATGCCATCAGACTAATACACATTGTCAGACTCTATCCGTCAATGGACTTTAGTCCATCTTCTTCCCGACATTATATTGCTACCCGACGTTAGACTTCTGTCTACCGTCAGACTACTACCTGTCATCAGAATACTGTGTTGCGGATCTATGATTTATGATTTTGATGATAGCAAACATTCCTTATTTCTCTACGATTTCCTTATGTGCTAACATTTCAGGTCCACACGATCAGACTGCAATTTGGAACCAGCTCAAGATTAGGTAGACTAGGTCTGAGTCAGTTTGTAATCTTTTTCCTTTCTTGAGTCTGTTGTATTTAGTGTGGGATCTGTTGTTTTGTAACTTGCAAGATTTCAATAATATTTGTAAATATTTATAAAGCATACATACAAAAATACAATTAAAAAACTTCCGTAAAAACTAATCTTAAATTTTTGTGAGCCCTCTTCTTAATAGCTTCAGCCCTTTGCCTCAACTCAAAATAGCAAAGCCTTCTGTTATGTATTTGCTGTTATTTATAGGCAGAATAATGCATTTATAATAAAAAATATATATTTTTGCCTAAGTGCTTCATGGGCACTGGCGGATGCAGTGTGGGGGCCATGGGGGCAGTGGTCCCCATTGACTTTGGGAATAATAGGGTATTAATAATATTTATGAAACATTAAATACATAATAACTAAGTTTCCTTTATCAACCTTTCCCTATTCCACAGAAATACGCAGAGATCGGAACTTTTATTACGTCCGGTGTAAGGACGTAGAGGAACGTCCGATTGGAGGCAAAATCCCACCAAAAAACTCGGCATTTTGCTCGGTACAACTAGGTATTATTTGATAATAACGAGGAATACCTCTCTCTGAAGACCAATACAGAGTTATACGTAAGTTGTACCAAGAAATACCGAGTTATACGTAAGTTGTACCGAGTTTTTCCTAGAGAAAACTCAGACAACTCGGTATTGCTTGGTATAGCTCGGTATAACTCGGTATTGAGTCTTCAAATGATGGTATTCCTCGTTATTGTTTGGTATTGCTCGGTATTTTCTCGGTACAACTCATTTTTTGGCGGGATTTTGCCTCCGACCGGACGTTCCTCTACATCCGGTCGGAGGACGTAATAATTGTTCCAGAGATCGTAGCAACTTGCAATCGTCGCTAGTTGCTACAGCCTTTACGCGGTCCTGTTTCTCTCGATGCCGGAGGAGTCTGAACCCCGCCGCCGGCCGTCCGCCACCATCGTTGAGCCTGAACGCCACCAGCCATCCTTTATCACCTCCTTCAAGCACCAACGAGGCAACGACACCGCCTTCCCTAGTTTCCTATTTTTTGGATCTGGTAGGTGGTAAATCCCCTCTTTGCATCTCTCTCCTGATCTCCTCTACATTTTTTTTCTTAGTTTTTTTAAACAAATACTAAATGAAGGGAACTTGGCCGCTTGGGAGCTATGTGTGCACGGTGCACCTGCTGACCTTTCCCGTTTATTCATTTGATGTTGGATTTTTGAGATGGTTAAATTCTTAATTTCATTTGATGAGATTTGTGACTTTTTTCGTTTATTCATTTGATATTAATTGCTTGCAAAGAAGTAAGGTTTATATTTTTTTTAGTTAAATTCTACAAACGAGCACAGAGCATCGGAGAGGGGGAATTTATTTTGCTTGATTAATCTGTTGCCGACAGGTATGGCCTTTTTTATATGACTATATGAGGAATGTTGTTGATATTGTAAAAAAAGATTTTTATTATGATAATTGATATTTTTTTTCATTTAATTTAGCATGGATAGATATTTCAAAAGAAAAATTGAAGGAGATGATTACGAAACATTATATGAAGAAAATAATACACAAAGCAAACATGCCCGTGTAGAAATTAATTTTTCGGATATCCCCGCCGATCCATGATTGAGGAAAAAAATTTTAGATTATCATCCTAACAAGAGGGACAGTGTTAGGAGACATTATTTGTTAAAAGGTCTGTATCAACCGCGTGATCATGAATTCCCACGTACTCAATTTGGTGATAGATTTCGCAAATTCAATCCTACTTGGTTTGATGATCACAAAGCTTGGTTGGAGTATAGTATAGCAAAGGATGCAGCGTACTGTTTGTTTTGTTATTTGTATAGATCTAAAATTGTAGAACAAGCTAGCGGTGACAGTTTTGACACAAAGGGTTTCAAAAATTTGAAAAAAAAGGAAAGATTTCAAATTCATGTTGGTAACAAGAATAGCGCACATAACATTGCTAGGCGAAAATGTGAAGATTTAATGAATGAGACCAATGATATTATGTTTGCTTTCGAAAGACCTTCTAAGCAGAATCGCAAAGACTATTGTACACTATTAAATACAAGTGTCGATTGTGTTCGTTTTCTTTTACACCAGGGATTAGCATTCTGTGGGCATGTATAATTCAATGACTAGGAGACACTCGTTGGGGTTCCCACTATAATTCACTCATAAGTATAATTCTTTTGTTTGAGTCCATTGTAGATATTCTTGACGTAGTAACACACGAGAGATTTAGTAGTGACCAAAAAGGTGAAACATATTCTCTACTTGAATCTATGCAAAATTTTGATTTTATTTTTTATTTGCATATGATGAAGACTATTTTAGGAGTCACTAATGAGTTATCACAAGTACTGCAAAGAAAGGATCAAGATATTTTAAATGCCATGACTTTGGTGAAAGTTTCCAAATAAAGACTTCAAAACATGAGAAATGATGGGTGGGAAAATTTGCTTAAAGAGATTAGATCATTTTGTGAGAAGAATAACATAAATATTCCAAACATGACTGATACATTTGTGATGCGAGGAAGATCAAGACACCGTATTGAAAGTATAACAAATAGACATCATTATGAAATTAAGTTATTTTACACTGTTATAGATTTGCAACTTCAAGAGCTCAACAATAGATTTGATGAAATTAATACAGAATTACTTAAGTGTGTGGCTTGTTTGAATCCATATCAATCATTTTCAGAATTTGATAAAGAACGGTTGCTTCGTCTTACAAAATTTAATCTGTCAGATATCTCTGAAATGGATCTCATCATACTAGACAATCAAATAGAAAATTTTATTGTTGATATGAGATCAAATGATGCATTTATGAATTTAAAAGGACTTGGAGAACTTGCTCAGAAATTAGTGGAGACAAGGAAGAATGATATATTTCCTTTGATGTTCTCACTTATAAAGCTTGCTCTGACATTGCCAATCACTACAGCAACAGTTGAACGAGCATTTTCTGCAATGAAAATTATAAAGAATCGTTTACGGAATCATATGGGAGACTCCTGGATGAATGACTGTCTACTTACTTATATTGAAAAAGATATTTTTAAATTGACAATGACTTGATTGTACAACGATTTCAAAAAATAAAAACTCAATGGGAGAAATTTTAGATAACATATAAGAAAAATATTAAGACTAGTGTTCTCAATTGTAAGTTTTTTGCTTTACTTTATATTTTATGTTTTTTATAATGAATCTAACGTTTAAAAAAAAAATTAAAACCGCCTATGCCGATCCCAAGCCCGGATGAAAAAGGTTAAGAATTTTTTTTTTACTTCAATATTTTGTGCCCCTAAATGAACAAAATTGTGGCTCCGCCCTTGTTCATGGGGTAACCAAGCAGATCACAAGCAATCTTTCCCGTGACTTTCTTCCATCCTTTTTGCACAATTTACTCCCATGAAGGGGGGTCCGGCATGAAGAAAACACGAGTTTGGATCGTATTTTCATAGAAAACGCACAGCTCCTTTGCGTTTTGCATGGAAAATGCATGTCTGGTTCACGTTTTCCATGCAAAATGCGACCTTGCTTTGCATTTTGTTCAAAAATGCGATCACTGTTCACTTGGATGATCCTTTTTATTTTTTATTTTTTTCATGCTCCTTTTCCTATTACTTTTAACAACAAAGCTCCATTTGAAATTTCCCCCACAATGTGTAGTTGGCAGAAAACATTTGAGGTAACATATGAGGCAGTGAGGGGTAACTCTCCACCATGCATTAAAATAATTATGAAAAATCAAAGATATATCTAAGCTGGAATATATATTTAAATAGGCTAAATGAAGTAAGAATGTTTAGATGATTTAATATAATATTTCTAAATTAGACTTTGTGCTGACACTTTTTAATTGTAAGGATTTATGAGATTATATTTAAAACGTAATAGATTATTAAGTATAATTATAATAGAGTATACTTAACGTGATAAATAAAAATTATGAATAATTCAAAATTTTATTTAGCTCATAAGAATAAAATTAAATATTAATGTCTCATTAGTTATTATTTTCAATTAATTTTTTTTTTACCGATAATAGCAATAATTATATAACGTATCTTAAAATAAGCTATTTATTTGTTCATTAAGGATTTTTTTTATTTCATCTTACATATCATCGTCTCCTCGAAAGCTATCTAATTTTATATTTTTGCACAAAAAATTTTATATTTTTTACTCGTGTAAATATATCCAAGCAATAATGCAGTCATTTGCTGGTATTTTTGACATTATGGATGCATTAGCAAAGACTAATTCGCAAACATATAACATTCTGACAACATCGAGCAAAATTCTGCTCGTAGTCTATCGATTTCATCTTTTGTTTACTTTGATTGTGAGGTGTCCTTTTCTAGTCAAATTTGATGTTCTAAATACATTTATGCGGCCCGTTTAATAATTGAAGATTATTTTGGGTCATTTTTTCTATCATCATGCTTACTAATAGTGTTACGAGATCGAGCCCCATACGAACAACTTCTATTTGGTATACTTTATGTCCTAAATGCACCGATGTGATCTATTTTGTAGTCAGACAAAGTTTTAATCATTTCATTATGATCGAGTCACTTCGATCTTCATTATGAACGATGTCTTGTTTAGGGGTGTCAATTTCGGGTCACGGGTCGGGTTCGGGTCGGACCCGGAACTGACCCGGGTTCAAACGGGTCGACCCTAACCCGACCCGGTTAGGCAAACGGGTCGAAAATCCGAACCCGAACCCGACCCGGCGGGTTGTCGGGTTGACCTGACCCGGAACCGTGACCCGAAGTCGCCGCACCGCGGAGCAGCAGCAGCGCATTCGCGCGAGCGCGGGCGGAGCGCCGGCAGCGCGGGCGGAGCGGCCAGCAGCGCGGGAGCGCGGGCGGGCAGCAGCGCGCGAGCGCGGGCGGGCGGGCAGCAGCGCGCGAGCGCGGGCGCGGACGCGGTCGGGCGCGAGGGTGGACGCGGACGCGGTAGGCTGGCTCGAACTCGGACTGCACGTTTCGGGTCAAACGGGTTGACCCGGCAACCCGTCGGGTCAACCCGAACCCGACCCGTTTTTCAAACAGGTCGATTTCTGGAACCCGAACCCGACCCGTTTTGCATTCGGGTCGGGTCCAACCCGGATTTTTCTGGTCGGGTTCGAGTCGGGTTTTCGTGTCGTGTCAAATATTGACACCCCTAGTCTTGTTTACCAACAATAATTGCTCATCGGCTTGTATTGATCGTGGAAGATATATGGAGGACAAAAGTAATCATTTCACTCATGTTAATCAGACTTAAGCCTTTAGCAATGCTCTTACGGCTTTCATTCTAAAACCTGTTATAATTTGGAAGCACTTCAGATACTTGATTTTTATGAATCAAGATAAGAATCAAGTTTCATTATCAAGATCTATCAACGTGTCTATTTGAAGATTTATTATTCACATTTGTTATTTAAAGTCACTATTATCAAAAATTACTTTAAATATTATTTAATATTGTGAAAATTAATAAAGATAAATTTTTTATTTATATATTAATTATAAATAAAATTATTTTATATTATTTATTAATTAAAATTTTTATAATATTATGATGCAATTATAAAATATTAAGGATGTGTACTTAATATGTGTGCATTTTTATTATTTTTTATTAATTTTATAAATTATAGCAATATGCACAAAGTGCACGTGCTCTACTATTAATATAAAATTTAATAGCATTGATATAGAATGTCATAAATTATTTTCAAATTTTAATTATTGATTTCTTATTTTTTAAAATTTTATTCACGTGCACGTGCATTTATACTAGTATTTTAAATTTATGATGAAATTACAGATTATTTTATATGTTTTATCAAAATTTTGATCTCAATGCCTATAAATATATGAATTTGATAGTTCAATCTTTATATTTGATATATCATCAAAAAATTAAATTGATCGGGCATGAATCTCAAAGCAAAATCAAGATTTAAAACTTCAAAAATAAACTCAGAAATCATCTGATGTCAGATTTCAACAAACTTATAGTTGAACTGAATGCCTTGGAAATAAGAACCGACCGACACCAAATTCAAGACTCGAAGCATATTTGGAAGGCTAATTTGGATAACCAAACATTTTCTAAATATGATGTGCTTATATTTGAATTGAGCGGTTCGTCGAGATGAATCCAACGAGTTTAAGATCTCTAAGTTCTGATATCATTTGAGCCTTCAAATGCCTAATAAATGGTTCATTATCAAGAGATTCAACATCAGTCGTCCATTCAAATCACTCCCAAATTACCCCTGATCTTCCTTTTATATATTGGTTATGCCACTCTCAGAAAATTATAAATAGACCCATCATTTTTCTTGAGAGGGGACTCAAGCAAGAAGAGAAGAGAAGAGAAGAGTAGGAAGAGAGCTCTTGCCACCAAACTCCTCGACCACCTGATGCCACTACAAAAAAGATAAGTTTTAAGGACATACATATTAAGACACTTTTATTTAACTACCTTAATAAATATTTATTAAGGCACACTCTTTTCTTCCTAATTAGTAATTAGTAGGGATTTAGCGCAAGCGCTCAGCATACCTTTTCTTTCCTAATTAAAAAGGGATTGCGAACAGAGACGTCGTGCGGATAGATGGATAGTTATAAAAATCTTGCTTCTTCTTATTTCATCTCATGCACTTCTTCTTATTTCATCCCGCTTCTTTGATCTTATTTCATTCACATCCATCGTCTTTGTTCGTTCGCCGCCTCCATCATCTTGTTCGATCTCCTCGTTGATTGCTGCCGTGAAATCCACAAAGGTGACTGCCGCATAAGGTAAAATGCTTTTAATCAGCCTTAATCTTTTGAATGTCGAATGCACACTATCTAGGGTTCTATAAAATTTTATTCTTTCTTCTTTTGATTTGTAGGGTTTTTGAGGTTCTCGTAATTTTTGAAAGATCAACCAAATGCCGACTTTTGTACATCACTAAAAACGCAAATATTCCGCTAATCTTGAAGTTCATCCAGACGTTGGTATGATTTTAGTTCTATTCATTTTTCTTATTTGATTCATTGCATTAATTTTTTTTCCTGATGCTTTGCCATGCTTAATGTTAATATTGAACCAACAATTTTTTTACAATAAATTTTTTTTCTGTAACAACTAATGTTTGTTTCCCCGCCAGGGCTTTGCTCAAAATCTTCATCACAGATGAAGATTTATGCTCTAGATTCACACTTCTGATAAATTATATATCTAAATAGAATTGTGAATTTCATATTCTCTTAAAAGATGTTATCATACATAAATCTATGGTATGTCTATGCAGTCTAATTTTTTTAAGAAAGTTCTTTTTATGATTTTGTTAGTCAAGAAACAAAAAAAATCATTATATGTTGTATTTTTAGAAGTAGAGAAATTTTTTATAGATATACTTAATTCATTAGGAGTTATGTATTATTATGTTCAATTGGTTTATCAAATTTGGTATGAATGATTTGCTAAATTCTAAAAATAGTTATAAATCAATATTTTATATAATTTTTAGGTTTGAAACTTACCCTCATGCTCTTATTTAGTTTCATATTCAAATTTTATCTTTTTCTCAAATTTTTGTTTTTATTTATAAATATGTCCTAATATAAACTCCGATATAGAATCATATTATAATTATAACTTTTTTCGCATGTAATATATCATTTAAAGAATATTTATGAACTTTTATTTTTTTCAAAACTTAAAGATTTTTCATACTAGATACTTGTATTAATATGGGATTGATATGCCTTCTATTAGATTCAAGTTTTTTTATTTCTTAGGAATGTTAAGCTCTAATGAAGTAGTTCTAAAATTAGAATTATGGCATTTCTTAATTTTTTAAGCTCTGTATAAACTCTTATTTATCGTGTTTTGTGAATTTAATTTTAATTCATGCTTGATATTTTTGCTTAAGATCTTTTAGGAAACATGTATTGATTTCATAATAATATCTAGTCAAATAATATTTGACTAAAAGATCTTTAAACTTTATAAAATATTTAAACATGCTAGAGTCACATTGTGTGAATTTCTTAAATTGATTATGCAATTGATTTCTTTAATAAAAAAATGTCATATTTTTCCTTAAGTTTATGCATATCAGCTCTAGTTGCTTTTATTATAACAATAACACTTAGCCAAAAGTATTAAGCAAAATTCAACTCTCTGGGAATCAAATATGTCATGTCTTTCAAAAGATTTTCTTAAGTTATATGCTGAATTTGAAAATATCTCATGATATCTCTCATCTAAAGTGGAATATAAATGCATGTAATAGTCATGTTGAAATTATCTAGGATCATTGGTATATTGATTTTTCTTAAACTGCATCATTTTGTTGTGTTGTTATTTATTCCTGATATTATATAATGCTGCATCTAAAAGACTATCTAACATTAAACTCTGATGTCAAATATGACATAGAAAGTCTTATGATGTAGGATTTCTCAAGCAAATCTAATATGAAATGTGGAAAATAATCTTGTAAAGATATAAAATTCTTAGTGCTTATACTCATAAATTTTGATAGGTATTTACTACTTTTGTTCAAAATTAAAAATATGATGAAAATCAATTTAGATGATAACTCAATAGCCTTTTGCTAGAGAATGCTTAGTAATTTAGAATGGAAAAAAAAAACATAATGAATTGAATTTCACATACTCACTTAAACTAAGATTGTGTCAAATTTGAGAATAATCAATCTCAGAACCAAATCCAATAACAAAATTTATAGCAGTGAATAAAATAAAAAAGAAAGAACCGTCCAAGATCAAACTTGACATTTTTACAAGGTGAATGGTTCTTCCAAAAATCTTAGTGTATCACTTGATCATTAACTAAAGAATAACACATTGATCTAAGCTTCATTCAAAATGCTTCATTGAACTCTGTAAAAGCACAAAACCCTTATTTATAATTGTATTATTCTCTTTGGAATCCCTAGCTATCTATCAAAATAGCACCAATTTCATTAACTAAAGAAGTTACATAATACTACCCACAAAAGTCATTGAATACTAAATAGGAGTAAAAGACTATAAGAAAACAAATCCCAAAATTATAGAAAGGTCTCGAATCCCATAAACTACAACCGTTAATCACCCACAAGTTATGAAAAAATTTTAAATTCAACATTCATCACCTAAAATTTGCCAAAAAGGATACAAGTCCCGCATTTGATTTTAATCAAAGGCAAAACGAAGGTAAAATGTAGTTGCATTGTTGTGAATCACTTGAAGCTAAGAACTATAGGCCACAAGAGTGGTAGAAGAGGTGGATAGATGAACATGCTATAGAAGTCACATCTTAAAAATGCATCGTCAAACATGGCATTCACAAAAGACATGACATAATCATAGAGAAATTCAAACATAAGAAAATCATAGTAGGAGCATTTCAAATTTCATTGAAGTCATAAAAGGAAGAATTGCAACAAGGGCTACTAAAGTTGGGTAAACCAACAAGCTATATGAGAAACCTACATCCATAAAATGATTATATGAAAGATATATTGGGAGTAGAATCCCTTGAAGATTAGATGATTAAAGAATTGGTTTCAAGTGGTTTGAGCATGATGGAAGAAGAGACTCATAAAATAACTGCAATGTATTTATTATATTTTCCAATTTTATGATTTTAGTACAGTGATTTATTTAAACTACAATTAACTACTTTTACTTATTCAATAAAATATTTGATAAAGAATATTTAAAAATTTAGATTGGTTTGTGCAGCTTGCTGAGCTGTTGTAGCTTACTATGGTTTTACTTCTAGTTTTTCAGGATCTGGGAAGGGGAAAGAGGTTATTGGCTAGCTATTAAGGATCAGATCTTAGATCATAGGTATTTTCTATTTTGATTTCTGTACAATCATGGATATTTTAATTTCCAGTTCTGCAGCTCTTGCCTTTAGCCATGTACTGTAGTGCATATATTTATTTTGATGAATGAAAGAAAATTTATGGATGTATTTTTTAGTATTTAGATATTTTAGTAGCTTTGTGGTTCATAATTTATTTCAATGAATATCAGGCAAAAATATCAAATAATTTCAAAACTAGATCTTGGGGTTTGTCTGTCACAGCTCAACATGATAGGACTTATCATAGTCATGTTGGGTTGTGATAGTTCATGTCTAGTCCTAACACCATCACTAGGTTCACCTAAAATTAATTCCTTAGAGTGATTTTTAGAAAATTTCAATTCTTTAGGCAAATGGTTTTCTTTCTTTAAATTTTCTTCCAAAATTATCTTTTTTATTTCCTTGGGAGTTATTTTCAAAATGATCCTCTTCCAAATTTAGCTCTTTCAAAATTTCATATTCATCAAATATGATATGTATGGTCTCCTCAACTACCAAAGTTCTTTGGTTAAATGCTCTATATGATTTTCCAACACTAGAGTATCTAAGAAAAATTCATTCATATGATTTTAGATCAAAATTTCCTAAAAGATGTTTTTTATTACTATGTATGAACACCATACACCAAAAACATGCAAATGTGACAATTTTGGTGTTCTTCTTTTAAGAAGTTCATAAGGTGTTTTATTCAGTTTTGATCTAATATTCACCCTATTCAGAACATAACATATTGTACTAACTGCTTCAGCCCAAAAATATTTTGAAAGTGAATATTCTGCCAATATGGCTCTAGTACCTTCAATTAATATTATGTTCTTCCTTTCGACAACCTCTTTCTGCTGAGGGGTCCTAGATGAAAAAAAAAATTAAGATCAATTTCATGTTCTTTATAAAAATCCTCAAATTTTTTATTTTCAAATTCACCTCCGTGATCACTTTGAATTGTTAAAATTTCATATTCTAGTTTCCTCTAAATCCAAGTAAAAAAATCTCTAAATTTCTCAAATGATTCACTCTTATGAAATAAAAATTTAACTCATGTGAATCTCGAGAAATCATCAACAATTATAAATTCGTATACCTTTCCTCCTAGACTTACAGTACTAACCATTCTAAAAAAGGTCTATATGAGTAATTTCCAATGGTTTACTAGTTTTAAGGTCCTTAGTGGAATGAAATGAGGACTTCACCTCTTTTCCTAGTTGGCGTGCATCATATAGGTGATCCTTAGTAAAGTCTAGTTTTGGTATACCTCTAACTAGTTTTTTTTTGGATAATTTTTTATGGGTTTTCATACTAGTGTAATAAAGTCTCCTATGCTAAAACTATGATTCGTCAAAAATTATTTTTAAATAAAAAACATAAGGAGATGCAATACTATTTAATTCTAGTATATACACATTATTTACCCTATTTCCATGCAATACATCAATTCCATTTTGACTTAATATACAGCTAGTAGGAAAAGTTTAATGTTATAACCTTTGTCATATAGCTGGCTAATACTTAACAAATTATACTTTAAGCCTTCTATTGTGCCAACCACTTTCCTAATGGTATTATATTCCTGTGTAACCTTGCCTCAATTCCTAGCTTCCAATGATATAAATTATGCAGTATCTCCAGTCATATTCTTTGAGTAACCACTATCTATATATCAAATGCTTTCACGAGGTCTTGTATGAGAGCGTCCCTACAAAATAATCAAACATTAGTCTTGGAAACCTAAACAAGTTTGGGTTCTCCTCTTAACAAAATTAAATTAGATGCATGTATTATATGACTTATTTTATGAATCTTAGGTCTCCACACTAAATGAGTTTTGCTATATAAAGTACAATTATGTGAAATATGTCTAATCATCCCACAATTAAAGCACTTAACTCCAGGAAAATGATTTTTCAATCTATAATAATAAATCTCTCTCTTCCTAGGTTTTAAAATTTCCAATTTCAAAATAGGATTAATAAAATCTTTAAGTTTGGAGGCTTTTCTATTTTTCTCAAGAGCTTCTTTAAAAATTATGTTTACATCTTCTAACACATTGATATTATATTTCAAATAGTGCTCTCTATTTTCAGATTCATGCTTAAATGATTTAAATTCTTTTTCCAATTCAGTGTAGGATGATTTTTATAATTCATTTTTCTTCTTCAAATAATCAAATTCATCTAGTAAGCTATTATGATTATTGTCAATTTATGTGTGATCTTTTCTAAGAATTTCATGCTCTTTTTATAACTCTTATAGTTCTAAGTTCAATCAAGCATGCATTTTCTTTAGTTTTCTATGTGTAGTATGAATTTTATTAGAAACTTCAAGCAATTTATCATAGGTTAAGTCACATACATCTTTTTGATATGACTGATCAAGATTATCGGCCATTAAGCACAAGTTGGTGACTTCTTCTTCCTTTTATAATTCTGACGAATCTGAAGCTGAGTCTGCCCATAAAGCTTTCTAAAATCTCATCTCACCCTTCCTCATATTTGCTTTCTCCTCTACCTTCTCCTTGCTATGAGTGGCTTTAAGATTAGGGCAATCCATTTTTATATGTCCAAGTTTCATGCATTCAAAATAAATCACATCATTAGAAACCTTAACATTTTTGTCAAACTTACCTTTATTCCACTACGGGCGTCTCCTTTGCTTCCTTTCAAGAAAACTCCTAAATTGCCTGTTCATTAGGGCAATGTCATCTTCATCCTCAGGTTGTGACTAACCACTCTTCAATTTATCGACTTTCAGTGCTATATTATTCTCCTTTGGTTGTTCTTCTGCATCAATCTTTCTTTGAGTCACTCCTTGCTCGTAAGCAATTAGTGATCCAAGAAGTTTATTAATAAAATCAACATTTAAATCCTTAGACTCTGTAATAGTAATTATTTTAGCATCATAAGTAGTAGGCAAATAATGAAATATTTTATTATTTATATTAATATTTGTTAGTTTCATGCCTAATGAATGTAAAGAAGTGACTATTTGAGTGAATCTTGTATACAAGTCAGAAATGGATTCATTGAGTTTCATGTGAAATAATTCATAATCATGTAACATAATATTTAATCTAGATTGCTTCACTTCATTAGTCCCTTCGTATGTAATACAAAGCCTATCACAAATATCCTTTCTACTTTACAAGTAAAAACACGCATGTAATCTTTAGACTTAAGTGTACAAAAAAAACTATTTAAACATTTTGTATTTAATTGTGTTAAGTCATGTTCTTCTATTATCCAGTTAGCAAGAAGTGTTTTAACTCTAATGCCATCTACAAGTCTAGTTGGCCTAGTATACCCTTCATGAACTAAAATCCACATGCAATAGTGAAGCGATTGAAGAAAAGTAAAAATATCTATTTTCCAAAAATTGAAAGGGATGTTATAAAATAATGGAGGTCTAGGGATTGAATACCTGTCAGGTGTGTTTGGTTTTTAAAAGTAGCCATTATCATTTTCAAAAAGTAATCTAAACATTATGTTTTGAAATAAAGCTCTAATACCATTTGTAAAGTCCAAAAAGGTTGTTAAGCCTATGCAATTATCTCAAGGCTAAACAAGAGGAGGGTGAATTAATAATTTAAAAACCCTCTTAAAACCTTTATAGAAAACTAAATATTAAAAATTACTCAACTTAATTTTATATTGAATTATGCATTTCAACCATAATAATAAAATTGCAGAAAATAAAAATATGAAAAATAAAATGACACAAAATTTTATAGTGGTTCAATCATACACGACCTACATCCACTCCTTGAAGACTCTCTCTTGAGGTATTGAACTATTACTAAAGTAACTCTCATTTGGCCCCTACAGCAAGGCGGAGAAGTTTTCATAATTCCTCTCTTCCACCAATCTCCGGTGTAGTAGAGAACCGTCGTCCTGTCAGACCCTACAAGTGTCGGCAAAGAACCTTCATCCTTTCACACCCTCTAAGTGTCAGCAGAGAATAGTTGTCCTTTCACACTCTTTAAATTTTGGCAGAGAACTAGATCTTCTTCAAAGATCTTCTCTTAAGCAACTAAAAAGAAGAAAAGGAAGAGTAGTAACAAAAAACAAAAAGAGATTCTAACCCTTGAGTAACTTTGTGATCCTTTCACACTCCATTTACTCCTTTCATGTCTGTTTTTAAGGATGTTTCATATGAAAGACACAAAAAATCATCCAAAAAACTAAAATTTCCCATTTTGAGTGTATATGATCGTACAGTACGATCATATTTTCTTATGTACGAATAGTTCAAAAAATGTTGCATACGAACATGTGTGAACCTGTACAAAATATTTTTGTATATGATGATCATCCAGTATGAACCCTGTTTGTACTATAGGAACTTTTAAGAAAACTTTTCAACTTCGTCGGGATGAAATGCTAGCCCACATTTTTTGTACTATGGACATCTTCTGTATGAACAAGAAATTGTACAGTATGAACCAATGCTTTAAAAATCGGACTGGACCGACCGGTTCAACTGGTTGAACCATGAACCAATCCACCAACTGGTCCAAAATTTAGTAAAAACCACTTCAGCCATAAACTGAATTAAATGGGCTTGAACCGATGGTTCAACAAATTAACCAGCGAACTAGTTCCAGTATTCAAAAATCGGTTTGGCTAATATTTTATTAAATAAAATATTTAATACATTTATTATTAAATATTTGACTTAATAAATAAATTTAAAATTTATATACTTTAATTAAACAAACATAAAAAATGCTTTATAACATCATATCATGTGCTTTTTAAAAAAGGGAGCCAAAAAACTTATATAGATAAAAACAATTATAACATATATTGTTTAGGTGATGTGGGACTAAAACCTAAAGAAAAGTTCTCACTTCTCAAGTTCACTATACAAACACTATATATATATATATATATATATATATAAAATTAAAATTTAATAATGCAAATAATAATTAATTTTTATGTATTATTGTTCTCATTTTATTTACTTATATAATATATATATTTTATAATTTTTATCTTTATTTTAATATTAAATAATATTACATGAAAATATAGATATAATTTTATAATGGAAATTTTGTATACTTTTTATAAATATAAAGTATATCTAAATATAAAATATAAATTAGAAATTATTTATATTAAATTTTAAAGATATATATGTGAACTAATATTATTTAAATAGGAATTATATTATTTATAAAATATGATATTAAACCTCCAACTTATTTTTAATTTAGATATTTGAATTGTATGATAGGATAAATTTGTGTTTAAGTTTAAGGTTAGATCATCATATTATTATATTAATTTTATTATTTATTACATCATCCGATTTGACCCTGATCGAACTAGCCCAATCGGTCGAACCATAAACCTCTCCTTCTTTTGGTTCATTGTCCGGTCCAGTTTTCAAAGCCTTCGTATGAGCCGTTTAAAAATTTTTGGCATTCATCAGGATGAAAAGTGACCCATTTAATTCGTACTCTATATGTCGTCTGTACGAACTAGATATCATACATTACGAACCATTCAAAAAATTTTGGGATTCGTTAGGACAAAAAGGGACTCTTCAAATTCATACTCTTGATGTCGTTTGGGAAAATAACATATTGTATAGTACGATCAGTTCAGAAAAAGATTTATATTTGTCAGGTCAAAAAGAGACTCATTTTTTTCATACTCTGGACGTCGTCTGTACGAAGAACCCTTCATACAAAACCACCAGTACTTAGAAAAATTTTCTTCTCTTATTTTTTTAACTGCTTGCGAAAGTGAATAACTGAATAAATTATCCTGTAATAAAATAAAATCGTACAGTACGATTAGTTTTTTTAAAAATATATATTTTTAATCACTCTCCTAGTGTGTGTGTGTGTATTATTACTCAATTACAATCACACTCTCTCAAACTCAATAAAATAAAAAATATACTCCTTTTGCAATGAACCCTAGTCTAATATGATTTGAAGTCTTCAATAATCTGGAGTATAATTTTCCTGAAATATTAGTACACACAAACAACAAAAGCAATAGATCCAATATACATTAGGAGAAACTGTAATTAAAATAATAATATTTATAATCATCAAAAACATAAATGTTGTAAGAACCTCAATAATTGAAAAACTAAGTTACAACAATATTAACAGAAATAACTCATGCATACATATCTTTAATGATTTAAATATAAGTGTTATTAACTCCTTTCTTATCAAGAACTCTCCCTAGCACTTCTCTTGGAACTTTCTCATATGTTTTTTCTAAATCAATAAATATCATATGTAGATCCTCCTTATTTTCTTTATATTTCTACATCTAACCTCTTAATAAATGTATGACTTCTATAGTCGACCTATCCGGCATGAATCCAAATTGATTTTAAGAAACATTACACACCGCAACCTATGCTCCAAAACTTTCTCCCACAATTTTAAAGTATGACATATTAACTTAATTCCTCTATAATTCGCATAATCTTATTCATCACCTTTATTCTTATGAATAAGAATTAACACACTCATGCTCCACTCAACTGGCATCTTTTTAGTATTCAAAATAGTATTAAAAAGTTTAGTAAGCTAAGAAATTCCTTCATCTCTTAAGCATTTTCACACCTCTATTGGAATATCATCAGGTCCATAGCTTTTCCACCCTTCATTTTCTTTAAAGCCTCTCTAACTTCGATTTTACAAATATGTAGATAAAAATAAAAATCTTTATTTTCATTTAGGGTGCTAAGGTCAGTACAGTCAATCTTATTTTCACAAATTTCATTAAAATTTGTAGCAAAATATCTCATCCACCTTTGTTGAATATCATCTTTTAAGAAAAGTATTTTTTGATCTTCATCCTTAATACACTTCACTTGAACTAAATCGTTATTGCTCATATCTCTTTGTTTGACTAATTTATCCATATATCTTTCTCCCTCCTTAGTATCTAATCTATTATATAAATCACTTAAAGCTAAGGCCTTTTCATCGCACATTACTTTCTTAGATTCCTTACAAACTGTTAAGAGAGTTGCTACATAGCTTTTGCATGTTTTACATTCTTGCAACTTGTATAATTTTGATGATTCCAAATATTATTGTTCTAATTATTATTTTCTCCTAACATTTTTTTGAAGAATTGTTTTTGCTCTTGTGTGTACTAATATTTTAGGGAAATCATACTCCAGATTATTGAAGACTTCAAATCAAATTCATCATAAGATATTTTGTATATTGAAGTCTGTATTTTTCATTTTTTAAGTCTGAAAGAGTGTGATTGTAATTGAGTAACTTAGCACACGCACATATACCGGGAGACATCTTTTAAAAAAATTTAAATTTCTTATACTGATCGTACGGGATGAATCATGTTCGTACGGGATGATCAGGTCAATTATACCCCTCGTAGAGCAATGGAACGAACAGAAAGTGAGAAAATTTTTCTAAATCTTGATCGTCCAGACAAAGTGTCTCATTCATCCCTAGACGATTTTCTCTGACTTCTCACTTTGAACAGGTCATCCGGATGATTTAGGCCATTCATCCTAGGATGATGTTCTCTAGACACATGATATGAACTGTTCGTCCAGACAATTTAGGCCATTCGTCTTAGGACGATGCTCTCTGGACACATGACATGACCTATTCATCTAGACGGTTTAGGTCATTCGTCCCAAGATGATGTTCTTTGTACTCATGCACATACAGTTCTTCCAAACGAACCTGTACATTCGTCCTTGGACCCTGTCCTATATTCCTTAAACATATGGACCATCCTGAAGTTTTGTCCCAACAAATCTTTAATATAACTGTTCATACCGGACAAACTATGTTTGTACGGGACGATGATCGGGTATGAGGTTAATTCATACCAATGCACAGTGTGTGCGTATGCAACAATTTTTACATTGTTCGTACGTACAAAATTACGATCGTACAGGATGATCAAGTACATACAGAATTGAATTTTTACAGTTTTTGGATGATTTTTCATGTCTTTCATAGAAAAGGTTGAATAAAAATTGTATTGTAATCTTTTTGCTCATTGTTCTTCGTGCAAACTGAAGGGAGATTGAAGGAGAGAGTGTGAGAGAGTGTTTGAAGGAGGATTGTTACTACTAGAGTGTGAAGGGTTCACTTGGTACTGAAATTTAAGAATCTCTAATTGTGAATTATGATTACTTCACTTTTTTCTCTCATCTTTCTAGATTTATCGTGAGAAGATCTTTCAAGAAGATCCGGTTCTCTGCTGACACTTAAGGAGTGTGAACAGCCGTGAGTTCTCTGCCTACACTTGGAGAGTGTGAAAAGACGAAGGGTTCTTTGCCTACTCTTAGAGAGTGTGAAAGTATGAAGGGTTCCCTGCCAATACTTGAAGAGTGTAAAAGAACAACGGTTCACTGCAGCATCGGGTAGTGGTGGAAGAGAGTTTTTGTTAAGGCTTCTCCACCTTGTTGTGGAAAAAAAAGGAGAGTCACTAGTGGTATTAGTGTAATACTTAGAGGGTACCTCCAGGGAGTGGATATAGGTCGTGTTTGACCGAACCACTATAAATTTTGTGTCTTTTTATTTTTCTGCTAATTTTTATTTTATAGTTTTCTATGTGATCTGTGGTTGAAAAATATATTTAAAAAATTTATCATAAGTTTTTTATTGGTTTAAAATTTAATAAGAAAATTTTAAAATTATTAATTTACCCCCCCCCCCCCTCTTGGTTAGCCGCTGGGATATAAGCTTAGGTCTGACAACCTAATTCATATTAAACAAATTTCAATAAGTGGTATCAGAGCTTTGTTTCAAAATCATAAGTTTAAACTACTTTTTTATTAACGACCATGGCTACATTGGGAAACGGAAACACACCTGAGGGTTACTCTATAACTAGACCTCTATTATTCGATAATATTCCTTTTAATTTTTGAAAAACATGCATGTCTATATTTTTACAATCACTTGATTATCGTATGTGAATCTTAGTTCAGGAAGGGTATACAAAACCAACTAGATTAGTTGATGGAATTAAAGTTGAAACACCTTTTGTAGACTGGACAGTAGAAGAATGTGAATTAACACAACTTAATGGCAAATGCTTGAATAGTTTCTTTTGTGCTCTTAAATCTGAAGACTACATGCGTGTTTCTACTTGTAAAAGTGAAAATGACATATGGGATAGACTTTGTATAACATATGAGGGGATAAATGTAGTTAAACAATCTAGACATAATATCTTGTTGCATGATTATAATTTATTTCGCATGAAACCAAATGAATCCATTTCTGAAATGTACACAATATTCACATAAATAGTCACCTCTTTACATGCATTGGGTAGGGAACTAACGAATGTTGAAATGATTAATAAGATACTTTGTTGTTTGTCTACTACTTATGATGCAAAAATAACTATAATTATAGAGTCTAAAGATTTAAATATTTACTCTATTGCCAATCTTCTTGGATCACTAATTGGTTATGAGCAAGGGGTGAGTCAAAGAAAGATTGATGTAGGTGAACCACGAAGGGAGAAGAATATTGCACTGAAAGTGGAGGAGTCAAAGAGTGATCTCTCACAACCTGAGGATGAAGACCACATCGCACTGATGACTAGATAATTCAGAAGCTTTCAAAAGAGAAAGAAAAAGAGACTCCAACAATGGAATCAAAGAAAATTTAATAAAAATGTTAAGGTTTTAAATGATTTTATTTATTATGAGTGTATAAAAGCTGAACATATTAAGTCAGACTGCCCACAACACAAAGTCACTCTTATCAAAGAGAACGTAGAGGCCAATGGAGAAGAAGGGCAAGAAGAAATTTCAAAGATCTTTCTGGGCAGACTCAGCTTCAGACTCATCAAATACTGAAAAGGAAGAAGAAGTTATCAATCTGTGCTTGATGGTAGATAATATTAATCAGTCAGATCAAGAAGAGGATTGCTCTCACATAAGAACTCATGAGAGCATATGGTACCTGGATAAAGGTTTCCCAAAGTATATGACTGGAGATACTACAAAATTCATATCGCTAGAAGTCAAGAGTGGAGGCAGGAGGGTTATACTTGGAGATAACACCACTAGAAAGGTGGTTGGAACAGGTATGATTGGAAATCTTAAAAACTTTTTTATTAAAAATGTGTTACTTTTAGAAGGCTTAAAGCCTAATTTATTTAAGTATTAGCCAGTTATGTGATAAAGGATACTATGTAAAATTTTTTCCTACTAGCTGCATATTAAGCCTAAATGATGATAATGTTTTGAATGGTATAAGGGTAAATAATGTGTATATATTAGACTTGAATTATATTAAAACTCATACTACTTTTTGTTTAAAAACTATTTCAGATGAATCATGGCTTTCGCATAGGAGACTTTGTCACTCTAACATGAAAAACCTTAGGAGGATTACCCAAAAGAACTTAGTGAGAGGTATACCAAAACTAGACTTTACTAAGGACCACCTTTGTGATGCATGTCAATTAGGAATATAGGTGAAGTCATTTTTTTAGACCAATAATGATCTTAAGACTAGTAAACCATTGGAGATTTTATATATGGATCTTTTTGGACAAGTTGGAACTGTAAGTCTAGGAGGGAAGGTATACGGATTTGTGATTGTGGATGATTACTTTAGATTCACATGGGTTAGATTTCTATATAATAAAAGTGAATCATTTAAGGAGTTTAGAGATTTTTTGACATGGATTCAAAGGAAACTAGGTAGTGAGATTTTATTAATTCAAAGTGATCATGGAGGAGAATTTGAGAATGAAAAATTTGAGAATTTTTATAAGGAATAAGAAATTGGTCATAATTTTTCTGCACCTAGAACCCCTCAACAGAATGGGGTAGTCAAAAAGAAAAACATAATATTAATAGAAGCCACCCGAGCCATATTGGC
Source organism: Dendrobium nobile (assembly GCA_022539455.1). Taxonomy (NCBI): domain Eukaryota; kingdom Viridiplantae; phylum Streptophyta; class Magnoliopsida; order Asparagales; family Orchidaceae; genus Dendrobium; species Dendrobium nobile. The sequence continues at coordinate 30,396,637 of CM039727.1, forward strand.
TGAATATTAACTTCTTAAATATTTTTGGGCTGAGACGGTTAGCACAGCATGTTATGTTCTGAATATGGTAAATGTTAGATCAAATTTAAATAAAACACCCTATGAGTTGCTAAAGAGAAGAATACCTAATTTATCTCATTTATATATTTTTGGAGGTAAGGTGTTTATTCATAATAATAGAAAATTTGCCTAGAAAAATTTGATCCAAAATCATATGAATGAATTTTTATAGGATACTCAAGTGTTGGAAAATCTTATAGAGTATTCAATAAAAGAACCTTGATAATTGAGGAAACCACACATGTTGTATTTGATGAATCTAGAATTTTGGAAGAGCCAAATATTGAAGAAGATGAGATAGAGATTAACTCCCAAAAGATTGAAAAAATAAATTTGGAAGAAAATTTAGAGATAGAAAACCTTATGCCTAGAAATTTGAAATTTTTTAAGGATCACCCAAAGGAATTGATTATAGGTGAACCTAGTGAGGGTGTTAGGACTAGGCTTGGACTAAACAAAGAAGTCAATCATTCAGCCTTTATTTCAACCATAGAACCCACAAATATTGATCAAGCACTTTTGGATGAATTTTAGATTTTGGCTATACAAGAAGAGTTAAATCAATTTATAAGAAATGAAGTTTGGGAATTAACTGTAAGACTAAATGATCAAAGTGTAGTTGGAACTAAGTGGGTACTCAAAAATAAAATGAATGACTCAAGAGTAGTCAATAAAAATAAGGCTAGATTAGTGGTTAAGGGGTATAATCAGATTGAAGAAATTCATTTTGAGGAGACTTTTGCCCCTGTAGCTATACTTGAAGCAATTAGGGTTTTGTTAACCTTTGCCTATTTTAGAGGATTTAAATTGTACCAAATAGATGTAAAGAGTGCCTTTTTTAATGGGATAATTCAAGAGGATGTTTTTTGTAGAACAACCTCTAGGATTTAAAAATTCTAAATACCCCAATCATGTTTTCAAATTGAAAAATGCATTATATTTATTGAAACATGTACCTAGGGCTTGATATGAGAGGTTGATCACTTTCCTACTTGAGATATCTTTTAAAAAAGGAAGTGTAGACACAACTCTCTTTTTAAAAAAATTGAGAGAGGATATACTCATTGTACAAATTTATGTTGATGATATCATCTTTGAATCTTCAAATAAAAATCTTTGTGATAATTTTCTAATATAATGAGTAGTAAATTTTAGATGAGTTTAATGGGAGATTTGAGTTACTTTCTAGGCTTTAGCATTAAGGAAATTGAGGAGGGAACATTTCTTTGTCAGTCAAAATATGCTAAAGACATCCTCAAGAAGTATGAAATGAATAATGCTAAACCTGTTAGTACATCTATGAGTTTCTCAGTTCAGTTGGATAAGGACCCTAAGGAAAAATCTATTGATAAAAAAAAATTTAGAGGAATAATTGGATCTTTGCTTTACTGATAGCTAGCCGACCTGATATCATGTGAAGTTTTTTAATTTTCATATAACCATTTGTATGTACGATCATCACGATCATCTAGACGATGTGTTCTTCAATCGTATGTACGCATGTAGGCAGTTAAATAGATAAGATCAATTTTACTTTTCATGATCGAATGTACGAACAGTCAGTTCGTACATACGAACACGTGACAATTCAATGTGGGGGATGTTTCAAACCGTCATAAAAATGATCTTAAATATCTGATCATCCAGAACGAACACCTATTCATCCATACGATCATTTGGTCAAAAGTCTGTATGAAAGGATGCCTCGTAAATTGTATGTTTATGAAAAGTCATTTCTTTTTTGGACTCATTCATTCATCCATACAAAATATTTTTCGTACTTACAAACCCAAAATCGTACTGGATGAATTTCATTTTGGTTGTATGAAAGGTCATTTTTTTTTAAATTGAAGGGTTTAGAACTCAAATCTCATCTCCTCAAAAATTACTTTCAATCCTCTATTCCCCTAGATCTTCTCCATGGCTAGCTCAAGCAAGTGGCAAAAGGTACTTCCTAAGGGACCCCCTAAAAACTCAGGAAAAAACTTCCTCTCCAAAGCAAATGAGGAGTCCTTCCCTTGGTTTGCATCCATCAAAATCACTCATTCTAGAGTCCTACTCCAAGAACAACTCACTTTCAAGGTAATGCACCTTTTTGCTTCCACCGAGTTTGGTCTCATTTTCCTTGATCCATCTCTACAATAAGGAGACTTTCCACTACTTCCTTGCCAATATGTCCTTCAACTCTAACCAAATAGTGATTAGCTCATATGTTTTTAAGAAGAAAGTGGAAATCACTAAAGAAGGCTTAGGAATATTCTTGAACTTGAGGAATTAAGGGATTAGAGCCCACTCTTTGACCTCCTCCACCAACTTTGACTGGACAGTAATAAATCAAGTCATTATAGGATGTAAAGGACTAAGTCATATGCCTTAGGTAGCCACTCTTAATCAAAATTCTTGAATCATCCAACATGTTCTTCGTACCTTCATTATTCCTAAAGCTAGTGATCACGTAAATATCACACCCCTTCTTTCCACAGTAACTTACCTGATTATGACTAGCCAACTTATACATGAAGCTCAACAGATCATTGGCTATATTTATGGACTTTCTAAGATTGGCCATGTCTCTCATAAATGAAAGAAAAAATATAACATTAGGACATCTTGTGGCCTATATTTTGGAGAAGAAATATGACCTAGTTCATCCAGTTCAAAATCTAGAGGAGCCTCTCTACTACAATGATGGATCTTTCTTAGCAATTTTCAATGAAGAACACCAAGTGATAAGCAGTGATTCTGAGAAGGAAATGAGAAGAGCTACACTTGCACCTACTGGACAACCAAATCTTCAAGACTTGGTTCACAGGTTTAATCATCATGAGACTCATTTTGATCAATGCTTTGATCAAATTAAGACTCGTCTACAATAGTAGGATGCATAGTTCCAACAGGATATGGGTTGGATGAGAAAGCAAATGGATGGTATAAGTTCGAATATGGCTATGATGAGTAGCTATTTTAACTTCTACAATCAGCAACCTCCTCCGGATCAGGGTCCCTCAGAGTGACTACCGTATTTTTGTTTGATTCTCTGTACTAAATATGGTGTAGTAAGATTATTAGGTGTTATATTTTTATGTTTTATATTGTGTTTTGTGTTAGCTAGTCTTGTGTTTTATGTATTTCTCAAATGTCAGTATATTGATATCATTTATGCTCAATGTATCAATTTTTATCAATGATATCAATAAAAATTATCCTGTCTTGATTTAGTGTTTCTTATTTCATTTCAGAACTTTCTAAGATTGGCCATGTCTCCCATAAATGAAAGAAAAAATATAACATTAGGACATCTTGTGGCCTATATTTTGGAGAAGAAATATGACCTAGTTCATCCAGTTCAAAATCTAGAGGAGCCTCTCTACTACAATGATGGATCTTTCTGAGCAATTTTCAATAAAGAACACCAAGTGATAAGCAGTGATTCTGAGAAGGAAATGAGAAGAGCTACACCTGCACTTACTGGACAACCAAATCTTCAAGACTTGGTTCACAGGTTTAATCATCGTGAGACTCATTTTGATCAATGCTTTGATCAAATTGAGACTCGTCTATAATAGTAGGATGCATAGTACCAACAGGATATGGTTTGGATGAGAAAGCAAATGGATGGTATAAGTTCGAATATGGCTATGATGAGTAGCTATTTTAACTTCTACAATCAGCAACCTCCTCCGGATCAGGGCCCCTCAGAGTGACAACCATATTTCTGTTTGATTCTCTATACTAAATATGGTGTAGTAAGATTGTTAGGTGTTATATTTTTATGTTTTATATTGTGTTTTGTGTTAGCTAGTCTTGTGTTTTATGTATTTCTCAAATGTCAGTATATTGATATCATTTATGCTCAATGTATCAATTTTTATCAATGATATCAATAAAAATTATCCTGTCTTGATTTAGTGTTTCTTATTTCATTTCAGAAATGTGTGTTAGCCTATATGACCATTCTTTAAGTATTTGATCTTACAAGTACTATATCTCAAATTGCAACATAAAATTGAATTCATTAGAAAAATTTAATTTTTCAACAATTTAAGTTGTGATTATAACTTGATCTATTTAGAATGTCAATCTCATGTCTCTTGTTAAACTAAAAAAAAAATTATATTATTATTGCAATTATGATATTTTCTTTTTTTTGTAATTCTCTCATTAATATAAATTTTGTTGTGCTTAGAGTGATTTTAGATTATTGATTTTGGAAAGATCAAGATTACTCTTGAAAATGTACAAATGTATAAAAATCAAAAGAATGCATAATGGTTTGTAATTTGAAAAAGAGGCAAAAAAAAGCCCACAAGTAAAAAGATGCTAAAAAATGTGCCAAAAATATTGAAAAGATGCGCAAAGCGCCACATGTAATAGTTGATTCTTTCCTCAATCTTTCAATCTTTAAATTCAAATTAAGCATCTGTATAAATTTATTTAGAATTAAAATTTAAAATATATAAATTTTACATTCATCTACTTTGTAATGATTTTGTTTATCTTATTGTCTAAATTGATTCTTGTTTTTGATATTTTTTCCTTGTTTATATCTCTTCTTAAATCATATAAATCCTTCTATTTCTCTAATGATCTTTAATTGTATTTGCAAATATATCTCAGTCTCTTTCAAGGATCAATTATCAAAGGATTATTATATGACTCATTAAATTTTTGTATTTGTTCTTCTTTCTCTTCTCTTTTTGTTGTTGTCAAAAAGGTGGAGAAATATTATTCGTAATTATCTCGTTGCATTTATTTTATCACTATTTTATCTTTATTCTTCCTTGTGTTCTAGTGATCGCGTGTTCTATTTCTGTTTTGTGTGTTCAAACATTTTTTTTTAAATTTTTGTTTTAGTTCAAACGTTTTAGTTCAAATGCCCCTTATTCTTACTGTTACAACTCAGGCTTCCGAGTTTATGATTTTGATGATAACAAATAATATTTATCAATCTCTTATTTCTCCTAGTATTTGTAGTGCATATTTCTTTCTATGTTGACTAATATTTCAGGTACATCATGCACCATTCTTTGAAGATTCAAGGCTCAAGATTGCATAGAATTGATCGTATTAAATGAGTCTGTAATTTTTATTTATTGAGTCAAGTCTTGTAATGATGTATGTTAGTTTTTTGATCATGCACACACATAGAGGGAGCAAAAAATGATTATAAATATTTTAACTTTTCTGTTCATCGTACTGTATGAATTTATTTCGTACTATACGATCTAGTGTAACAGAAATAAATTAAAATATTTTATTTTTCCTGGAAAAATTATTTTTGAATATAACTAATCGTACTGTACGATCACCACATAATCCTATACGATCTGTTATAATTAGAAAGCCCGCCGTCCATTAAATTAGGCAAAAATTTGAATTTGAAATGTTCTATAATCGTACTGTATGATCATCATCGTACTGTACGATGTTTAAAATATTGCCTAAGTTAATCCTGAGATTACGCAATCAAAACGGCTGAAATTTGTCATTTGGATCGTACTGTACGAACTGGATCGTACTGTACTAACTGGATCGTACAGGACATCGTACAGTACTAACAGGTCAATTTCTGCACATTGTACTAGACGATCTTGCGATCGTACGGTACGATATTTGACGGCTGAATTGAGTATTTTTAGGGTTTTTTGAACCCTCTATTTAAGCACTCTCATAAGACTTTGTAAGAGACTTTGGCAGCCATTGTGTCTTCATTCTTTTGGAGAAAACTTGAAGAGAGGACTTGAAAGGGAGAGAGGAAAGGGTGGAGTTTGAGTGAGGGAGAAGAACCTTGGAGGGGGTTTCAAGGGAGTGTGAAGGAGATTTCACACGGTTGCTCCAGCGAGCTTGCACCTCAGTACCATCGGATTCAAGGTTCGTCTTGAAGGAAGTTTTGGGAAGAAGAAGATATCGTTGGTGTCAAAGGACCCGGCTCCTCCGCCGCACCGGGGAAGGTGAAAGTGATTGTGTAAGGGCTTCTCCGCCTAGCTATGGGGGCTAAAGGAAATCACTAAAGGTTTAGTGTAATACTCGGAGGGTGCCTCCGGGGAGTGGACGTAGGTCATGGTTTGACCGAACCACTATAAATCAGTGTGTTCTTTCTTTTACTATTTTCGCATTCATTTTTATTGTGATTAATTGCGTGGGTGAAATTGATTACATATCTTTTTATGGTGAATGAAATTCGCTTCCGCATAGAGTTATAAAAAGAGTTCTTTTCATTAAAGAAAGTTTTTAATCATCCAATTCACCCCCCTCTTGGCTCATCTAGTAATTTCAATTGGTATCAGAGCGGGTTTCAAAAATAGTGTTTTAGAAAACCTTGAAAAAATCGATCATGGCATATTTTGGAAATAGTAACATTGCGGAAGGCTATTGTATTACACGACCACCTTTATTTGAAAATATTTCTTTTAACTTTTGGAAAACTCGCATGTCAACATTTTTGCAATCAGTTGATTATCGAATATGGCATATGATTCAAACTGGCTATTCTGTACCTTCACGTATGATAGATGGAGTCAAAATTAATATTCCTTTTACTGAATGGAGTAGAATAAAACTAGTCAATGCACAACTAAATGCTAAATATTTGAATTGTTTTTTCTATGCATTAAATTCTGACGATTGCATGAGAATCTCTACATGTACTAGTGGGAAAGAAATTTGGGATAGATTATGCATTTCATATGAAGGTACTAATGAAGTCAAACAATCGAAATTGAATATTCTAATGCGTGATTCTGAACTTTTCAGCATGAAACCATATGAGACTATCTTAGACATGTTTACTAGATTTAATCAAATTGTGATGTCATTGCATGATTTAGGTAGAGAACTTTCAAATGTCGAAAAAGTTAGTAAAATTTTACGTTCTTTACTTGATAAATTTGATGCCAAAGTCACAGCTATATGTGAATCAAAAGATTTGAATGCTTATTCTATAGATACTCTAATCGGCTCACTCATTGCCTACGAGCAAAGTGTGAGTCAAAGATCTTTGGATGCAGGTGACGAGAAGACTATTGTGCTAAAAACCAAACACACAGATGAATATGGCTTAGTAGATGATGAAAGCAAGGAGATATCATTGATAACAAATAAATTTGAAAGTCTATTGAAGCACAAGCATGAACATCAACAAAAGCGGAGTAAAGGTAAAAATTGTAAAAATGCTAAGTTTTGTTCTGACATAATTTGCTTTTGGTGTAGGAAACCTGGACATTTCAAGCGTGAATGCCCCAACTTAAAAACTCTTCCTGCAAAGGAAAAGAGTAAAAACAAACCATTTGTAATATGGGGAAAAGATGAAAAGCAAAAAGTCTCCTGGGCAGACTTAGTTTCTGATTCATCAGAACAGGAGCAAGATGATGAGGTATAAGTATGTTAGGTTTGTTTGTGTGTTTTGTTTATGTGTTTTGTATGTTTTTTTTTATCTGTTTTGTTTGTTTAACTTTTTTTTTTAATTGTATGTTTTTGTTTTGTTATTATGTTGTTATTTATATTTTATTCTATCTCTTCTTTTTTATAATGTCAAAGGGGGAGAAAGTATTGTTGTTTATTGCATTTTGTTTTAGTTTTGGCTGTTATTTTTTTTTTAAATAAAAAAATTAATTAAAAAAAAAGAAAGCTTTCCCCTAATTTTTAATATAATTCTTTTACTAAGGGGGAGTTTAGGAGAAATTTTTTTTAATTTGCAAAGTCAACCAATATTATTTGACATCATCAAAAAGGGGGAGATTGTTACAACTCAGGCTTCCGAGTTTATGATTTTGATGATAACAAATAATATTTATCAATCTCTTATTTCTCCTAGTATTTGTAGTGCATATTTCTTTCTATGTTGACTAATATTTCAGGTACATCATGCACCATTCTTTGAAGATTCAAGGCTCAAGATTGCATAGAATTGATCATATTAAATGAGTCTGTAATTTTCATTTATTGAGTCAAGTCTTGTAATGATGTATGTTAGTTTGTTGATCATGCACACACATAGAGGGAGCAAAAAATGATTATAAATATTTTAACTTTTTTGTTCATCGTACTGTACAAATTTATTTTGTACTATACGATCTAGTGTAACAGAAATAAATTAAAATATTTTATTTTTCCTGGAAAAATTATTTTTGAATATAACTAATCGTACTGTACGATCACCACATCGTCCTATACGATCTGTTATAATTAGAAAGCCTGCCGTCCATTAAATTAGGCAAAAATTTGAATTTGAAATGTTCTATAATCGTACTGTACGATCATCATCGTACTGTACGATCATCATCGTACTGTACGATGTTTAAAATATTGCCTAAGTTAATCCTGAGATTACGCAATCAAAACGGCTAAAATTTGTCATTTGGATCGTACTGTACTAACTGGATCGTACAGGACATCGTACAGTACTAACAGGTCAATTTCTGCACATTGTACTAGACGATCTTGCGATCGTACGGTACGATATTTGACGGCTGAATTGAGTATTTTTAGGGTTTTTTGAGCCCTCTATTTAAGCACTATCATAAGACTTTGTAAGAGACTTTGGCAGCCATTGTGTCTTCATTCTTTTGGAGAAAACTTGAAGAGAGGACTTGAAAGGGAGAGAGGAAAGGGTGGAGTTTGAGTGAGGGAGAAGAACCTTGGAGGGGGTTTCAAGGGAGTGTGAAGGAGATTTCACACGGTTGCTCCAGCAAGCTTGCACCTCAGTACCATCGGATTCAAGGTTCGTCTTGAAGGAAGTTTTGGGAAGAAGAAGATATCGTTGGTGTCAAAGGACCCGGCTCCTCCGCCGCACCGGGGAAGGTGAAAGTGATTGTGTAAGGGCTTCTCCGCCTAGCTGTGGGGGCTAAAGGAGAATCACTAAAGGTTTAGTGTAATACTCGGAGGGTGCCTCCGGGGAGTGGACGTAGGTCATGGTTTGACCGAACCACTATAAATCGGTGTGTTCTTTCCTTTACTATTTTCGCACTTTATTTCCGCATTCATTTTTATTGCGATTAATTGCGTGGGTGAAATTGATTACATATCTTTTTATGGTGAATGAAATTCGCTTCCGCATAGAGTTATAAAAAGAGTTCTTTTCATTAAAGAAAGTTCTTAATCATCCAATTCACCCCCCTCTTGTCTCATCTAGTAATTTCACTTACATGCTTATTAATTCAAGGGGAGTTTAGTAGATACTTAAAAATTTAAAAATTATATAAATAATAATTATTTTTCCATCATAAAAAAGGAGGAGATTGTTAAGAGAGTTGCTACTTAGCTTTTGCATGTTTAACATTCTTGTAACTTAAATAATTTTGATGATTTTAAATATTATTATTCTAATTATTATTTTCTCCTAATATTTTTGTGAAAGTTTGTTAGGGATGTTAATCCCTATAGAACTAGCCCAAGACTAACCAAGAGGGGGGGTGAATTGGTATTTTAAAAATTCTTTCAACAAAGCACAACAATCACAAACCAAAATCACCATAGAAAAATAAATACATAAATTTAAATGTGGAAGCAATAAAACAAGAACACAAAGGTTTATAGTGGTTTGGTCAACTCGACCTACGTCCACTCCCCGGAGGCGCCCTCCGAGTATTTGAATACAATCGTGACTCTCCTTTAGCCCCCATAGCTAGGCAGAGAAGCCCTTACAAACACTTCCTTTTTGCCACCCCGACAAGGAAGAGAACCCCACTCCTTTTCCAGAGAACCTCGATCAATCACTAAAGCTTGCCTCTACCGACCCTTTCAAGGATGAGACTCTAGAAGAAGAAGAAGCAGAATGATCATTGGAGCAACCCTTGTGAATCCCCTCACAAGCTCCCCCTCACAAGATCCTCTCTCTCTCTCTCTCTCTCTCTCTCTCTCTCTTTCTCTCTCTCTCTCTCTCCTCAAGGTCTTCTCAGGTCAAGGCAACAGCAAAAGATTGTTCAAAATGTTGAACATTAGCTCATACAGAAAAGAGCTCAAAATAGCTCAATAATTGCAAGTTGCCGACCTTATCGTCCATGACGATCATGATATCATCCTGGCAGATTAGTACAAAACACTGAAGATCGGCCAGAACACCACTCTGGAATTGAACTGGATGACTGTAAAAATGCATTGATCATCTAGGCCGATCTCATGATCGTCCTGGATGATCAGTTCAAATCAGTGAAAAATCATCCTGAACATCGCCCTGGATTGGTGCTGGTCGATCCATATCGGCCAAGAGCAACTAAGGTTTTTGAATAGATCGTCCTGGCCGATCTTTTTATCGTCCATGACGATATGATCGTATCAATCTAACCTTAATTAACTTCTTGATTGCTGGATCAATTTAGGCATAATTGTGTAATATCGTCCAGGCCAATCCAAAATCATCCTGGTTGATTTCCAAAAATACAAAATACCTTAATTGATTATGGCGGCAATTTCTTTCTATTCTGAGCATATCATCCTAGCCGTAACAAAAAATTGTCTAGGATGATCGGTTAATGATGGTTGCCTTAATTAAGAACTCCTGATTAGAGTTTTTATTTTGAACTCAATCATCCAGACCGATCCAAAGATCATCCTGGGCGATGTGAGTAAAAATAGAAATTTTAAATCTCTCAAGTGTATGTATGTAGGGTTACTTAGCATCAGTCACTTCAAAGATTACATTTGACTCAATAAGGGGAAAAATAAAATTATAGACTGACTCAATCCTAATCTACCCAATCTTGAGCTGGCTTCATTTTTCCGTCCGATCTTTGATTCCTGAAATGTCAGTGGTAACAGGAAGTCCAAGAGAAGCAAGAGTGTTTTCCAATCATCAAAACATAAGCCATAAAATCAAATTTGCAACATTTTGGAAGAATTATTTTTTCTCTTGTGTGTACTAAAATTTCAGGGAAATCATTCTCCAGATTGTTGAAGACTTCAAATCAAATTCAGCATAAGATTTTTTATATATTGAAGTATGTATTTTTCATTTTTTAAGTATGAGAAAGTGTGATTATAATTGAGTAATTTAGCACACACACACACACACTGAGGGAAATCTTCAAAAAAAATCAAAATTTCTTATACTGATCGTACGGGATGAACCATGTTTATACGGAATGTTCAGGTCAGTTATACCCCTCGTAGAGTAATGGAACGAACAAAAAGTGAGAAAAATTTTTTAAGTCCTGATCGACCAGACGAAATGTCTCATTTGTTCCTTGATGATGTTATCTGATTTCTCACTTTGAACAGTTCGTCCAGACGATATATGTTAAGAGAGTTACTACTTAGCTTTTGCATGTTTTACATTCTTGTAATTTGTATATTTTTTATGACTCCAAATATTATTGTTCTAATTAATTTTTTCTCCTAACACTTTTTGGAAGAATTGTTTTTGCTCTTGTGTGGACAAATATTTCAGGATAATTGAACTCCAGACTAATGAAGACTTCAAAATCAAATTCAGAATAAGATAGTTTGTAAATTAAAATATGTATTTTTCAATTTATTGAGTTTGAGAGATTGTGATTGTAATTGAGTAACTTAGCACACACACACACTGGGGGAGATCTTTAAAAATCAAAATTTCTTATACTGATCGTACGGGACGAACCATGTTTGTACGGGACGATCAGGTTAGTTATACCCCTCGGAGAGCAATGGAACAAACAAGAAGTGAGAAAAATTTTCTAAGTCCTGATCATCTAGACGAATTTCCCTATTTGTCCCTAGACGATGCCCTCTGGATTCTCACTTTGAACTGTTTGTCCAGATGAGGTGTATAATTCGTCCAAAGATGATGTCCTCTGATTTCTCACTTTGTACTAATCGTCTAGATGAAGTGTACCATTCATCCCAGGATGATGTCTTATGGACCCATGACTTGAACAGATTGTCCTAATGATTCATCATGTTTCTCCCAAGATGAAGTTCTCTGGACACATGCCTTGAACTAATCGTCCAAATGAATTCTTCTGTTCCTTGAAAATTTGGACCGTCCTGTAGTTTTGTCCAAATGAACCTTTGATATAACTGTTCATACCGGACGAACTTAGTTCGTATGAGATGATGATCGAGTACGAAGTCATTTCATACCAATATAAATTGGGTTCGTATGCAACAGTTTGTACATTATTCGTACAGGACAAAATCAAAATCGTACATGATTATCGAGTGCGTACAGAATTGAAAATTAGTAGTTTTTGGACGGTTTTTTGTGTCTTTCCTGTATAAGGTCCACTTTAAACTATCTTGTAATCTTTTTGCTCATTGGTCTTTGTGTAAACTAAAGGGAGATTGAAGGAGAGAGTGTGAGAGAGTGTTTGAAGGAGGATTCTGACTACTGGAGCATGAAGGATTCACTTGTTACTTAAATGTAAGAATCTTCAATTGTGATTTGTGATTACTTCACTCTTTTCTCTTGTCTTTTTAGATTTCTCATGAGAAGGTCTTTCCATGAGATCCTGTTCTCTGCCGACACTCGTGGAGTGTGAACAGCGGGAGGTTCTCTACCTACACTTGGAGAGTGTGAAATGATGAATGGTTTTGTGCCTACACATGGAGAGTGTGAAAGGATGAAGGGTTCTTTTCCTACACTTAAAGAGTGTAAAAGAATGAAGGGTTCTCTGCCCACACATGAAGAATGTGCTGTTACAAATTTATTTTTATGACTTATGTTTTGATGATTAACAAACACTATTGATTCTCTTGGACTTCCTGTTACTTCTAACTTTTCAGGAATCGAAGATCGAACGAACAAACGAAGCCAGTTCAAGATTGCGTAGGTTAGGGTTGAGTTAGTCTGTAATTTACTTTTTCTCTTCTAGAGTCTATTTGTAATGTTCAAAGAGACTGATGCTAAGTAACCCTACACACACACACACACTTGAGAGACTTAGAATTTCTGTTTTAACTCACATCGGCCAGGACGATATTTGTATCGGCCTAAACGATCTAGTTTAAAACATAGATTCTATTCAGGAATCTTAATTAAGGCAGCTGTCATTAATAGATCATCCTGGACATACGTGTATCGGCCAGGATAATAAGCTCAAAATAGAAAGAAATTGCCACCATAAACAATTAAGGTATTCTGTATTTTTAGTAATCGGCCAGGATGATCTTGGATCGTCTTGGACGATATTCATAATTATGCCTTAATTAATCAGACAAATCAAGGAAGTAATTAAGGATGATTGATACGATCACATCGTCCTGGATGATCAAAGGATCAGCCAGGATGATCTATTCAAAAACCTTAGTTACTCCTAGACGATAAAAATCGGCCAGCTTGAATTCAGGGCGATACTCTGAATGATTTTCCTCTAATTTGAACTGATCGGCCTGGACGATCGTGAGATCATCCGGGATGATCAAGCCAATTTTTAATCGTCCAATTTGCATTTAGGGCGATGCTCTAGCCGATCTCATGGAATTTGTACTGATCGGTCAGGACGATGTCCATATCGTCCTAGATGATATAGTCGGCAACTTGCAATTAATGAGCTCCTTTGAAGATCTTCTATTTAAGAACTCTTGTTCAACATTTTTAAATAATCTTTTGCTGCTGCCTTGACCTGAGAAGACCTTGAGGAGAGAAAGAGAAAGAGAGAGAGAGAGAGAGAGGGGATCTTGTGAGGGGGGGCTTGTGAGGGAATTCATAAGGGTTGCTTCAAGGATCGCTCTACTTCTTCTTCATCTAGAGTTTCTCGTCCGTGGAAGGGTCGGTAGAGGTAAGGATTCAGCATCTGATTGTGGTTCTCTGCCAGCTTCAGGAGGAAGCAAAAGGAGATAGATTCTCTGCCTTGCTGGGGTGGCAAAAAGAGGTTCTTTGTAAAGGCTTCTCCGCCTAGCTGTGTGGGCTAAAAGAGAGTCACGATTGTAGTGCAATACTCGGAGGGCGCCTCCGGGGAGTGGACGTAGGTTGAGTTGACCGAACCACTATAAATTTCTGTGTTCTTATTTCTTGCTTCCGCACTTTAATTTCCGCACTTATTTTTGTGGTGTGATTTTGGTTTATGTGATTTTTACTTCTTTGTGAAAAGAATTTTTAAAATACCAATTCACCCCCCCCCCCCCTCTTGGTTAGCTTGGGCTAGTTCTATAGGGCTTAACATCCCTAACAAACTTTTAAGTGGTATCAGAGCACTTTCTAGTGTCATATGTGCACTCTCAAGTGGTATCAGAGCAGGATTCATAAATATTAGTTTGAAAATTTTTTGAATTTTGATCAATGACTAACCTTGGGAATTGTAACACTACGGAAGGGTATTCTATTACCTGACCTCCCCTGTTCGATAACCTACCTTTTGATTTTTGTAAAACCCGCATGTCATCGTTTTTACAATCAACTGATTATCGCATGTGGATGCTTATCAAAGAAGGTTATTCTCCACCTTCTCATGAAATTAATGGTGTTAAAACTGAAATTGCTTTTACTGAATGGACTTTCGATGAAAGAGATTTAGCCCAATTAAATGCAAAATATTTGAACTATTTTTTCTGTGCTTTAAAATCTGAGAATTACATACGTGTCTCTACTTGCAAAACTGGTAAAGAAATTTGGGATAAATTGTGTATCACTTATGAAGGCACTAATGAAGTTAAACAATCTCATTTGAATATTCTCTTGCATGACTACAAACTTTTTCATATGAAACCATCTGAATCTGTTTCTGACATGTATACGAGGTTTACTCAGATAGTTACTTCACTCCATGCGTTAGGAAGAGAACTTTCAAACTTTGAAAAAGTAAACAAGATTTTGAGATGCTTGCCTTCGTCATATGATGCTAAAATCACTGCAATCCCTGAATCTAAGGATTTAAACACTTATTCAATTGACAACTTACTTGGCTCACTCATTGCTTATGAGCAAGGCGTGAATCAAAGAAATTTTGATGTAGGTGAGAATAAGAAGGAGAAAATAGTTGCACTGAAGGCGCATAAATCTGACTCCGATTCTTCCGGGTCTGAGAGCGATGAAGTTGCCTTTATCACAAGGCATTTCAAAAGCTTCCTAAGGAAGAAGCAAAAGCATCATTGGAGAAAAGGTAATGATCATAAATATTCTTAAGATATTCTTATGTCGTTTGTTATGAATGCAGGAAGCCTGGGAATGTGAAAGCCGATTGTCCTACACTTCAAGATCACCTGAGCAAGGAAAAGGGCGAGGAGAAACCTAAGTTTAGGAAGGACAAGAAGAGAGTCCAAAAGGCGTTCTAGGCAGAATCTGGTACTGATTCCTCTGAAATTGAACCAGAGGAAGAGACAACAAACCTATGCTTAATGGGGGAAGATCATCTTGAGCAAAGTGAGGAGGAAGAGGTATGTAAACCAACCTATGATGAATTGTTTGAGATTTGTGAGAAAATCCATGCATCATACAAAAAACTTAAGAAGACTCATGCTAACCTAAAATTGGAACTTATAAATTTACAAAAAGAGTTTGAAGTTATTCTTAAAGACCATTCAACGATTGATTCTAATCACATGGCTCTTCTTGATGAATTTGATAATTTGAATAAAAAACACTCAAAATTAATTAATGAGAATGAAGCATTAAAAGTTTCACACACCACTCTTCAATCTGATTTCAAGAAATCTAAAGAGAAAGTGAAAAGCTTAAGGGTTGAGAATGATGTTCTAAAAAATACAAACTTGAGGATTAAAAATGAATTATCTACTCTTAAGAAAACTTGGATGATGCCTACTCTTGATCAAAAGCCAAGACCTAGGAAGAGGCATTATAATTCAAACCATTTAAGAAATCCTTTTCCTGGAGTTAGATGTTTTTCTTGTGGCATGCTAGAACACATCTCACACACTTGCACCATTCACCGTAGTACACATTGGGTATGGAGATCTAAGGTATATGATTCACAGCATACCACACCTGCATAGTATTCTACTTTTCCTGAGAAGGGACCCAAACTAGTTTGGGTTCCTAAATCTGACTATTGTTGAGTTTTGCATGTGTGCTCTCACCAAAGACCTTGTGGGAGCATAGGAAAATTGGACATATAGAGGCTCGCAGCTCATAATTGCTTAAACTTGCTACTTTATAGTTTCTTGAAATGTTTCGTTTTAACTAGTTTTGTGTTATGTTTGTTGTATATTAGTCTTTTTGTTGTTCTAGATTGTTTTGTTTTCGGTTTGCTTTTATATTTGGTTTTCTATATGATTAGTTTTTTTAAGCTTTTAGATTTTGGAGATTTAAAGCCATTGATTATCATATATAAATCGGTCAAAGGGAGAAACACCGTTGATGGTTTCCCTCCCTCTAACCTCTTTTAGTGACATATTTTCTTTTCTAGACAAAAGTCTATCTCATATTAACAACTGGTTTTTGAAACTAAGATTCTATTTATCTTGTGCGTAATATCCAAAGTTCTTATATATCTTTCAAGTTAAATGAAATCTTGCCATTGCATTTATCACATGATTATGATTTTGTTTTGTGACTTGTTCTTCCCTATGTTAGAGAGAGAGCTCCTATTCTCTAATATTTGGAGGATATACTCACAACTAAGGTTCTTTTTAAGGGTTTTGTTAAAGAGAACTTAGCTTGAAAAAAATTAAGAGGAAAAGTGGAAAAGAATAAAATTTGAAATGAAAAATATATATATATACACAAATGTGTATCAAAAATCAAGATGCTCAAAGAGCCAAATCAAAGATACAAGAGGCATAAAATGAGCCCACAAAATACAAGCTATTATCTCTTTTCTGAACTCTTAAAACTTAGAGAACTCATTGGTTATTTGATGCTTTCAAATGCTTGATTTTAAATTCCATGATTGAGAAAAATTACTTTGGTATATTATTTATAAGATATTTTCTTTGTAACCAAGTTTTGATTGAATCTTCTTTTTACCCAGTAAAGTTTTTTTGAGTTAGACCTTTTATTTTTAAAAGGATGATTATTGCCCTAAAAGAAGTCCGAGCTAGGGATTAACAAGATCGGATATTCTACCTTTTTCAGATTTTGACGTGTTAACTCTTTGATCTTCTGAATCTCTAAAATTTAAATTGTTTGAGAAATTTGTCATATGGATACTTAGCTAAATCAAAATAAAAAAAAAATTTCATTGTTCTTTTTAGTCTTTATTGTTGTTTTTAGCTTTGTATTGTGAGTCTTTTATTTTTGAGGGCTTTGATCAATAACATCTTTTCCTTGGATTCAAATTTCTTGTCGCATCGTCCTGGCCGATTCTCATATCGTCCTGGACGATAGGACAAATTTTCTATAAAATTCCATCTACTGAACTTTTCTGTGCTTACTATAACTCTTCGTCCTGGATGATAATTTATCATCTTGGACAATTTGATCGAACTCTATTGCAATCTTGTTGAAAGTCTAGGCCGATGACATATTTCGTCCTAGCCGATGCATTTTATGGTCATCGTCCTTGCCGATACACTAGATCGTCTTGGATGATCCACTTGTCAGCACGTTAAAATCCATAAAATCTGCCCCGGATGATCCATTATTAGACAATCATCCTGGCCGATCCACTGTTCATCCTGGACGATACACGTGGCACAGATTTAAAATGTTTTAACTTCAGTTGGTACGATCAATTATTGTGTATCATCCTGAACGATACACCTAATCGGCCCGGACGTACTTTTTCAACAGTCGTCCGGCTTGATTCCTTAGGACGATCGCCTGTGTCTAATCGTCTTGGTCGATATCTGATCGTCCCGGACGATTGGACAGCTTTTTAACCAATCGGCCTGTATGCAATTATTGTGCCATATCATCCTGGATGATTCTGCGATCGGCCTGGATGAAATGGCTGTTTCTTTAAATTCAGCCCATTCCAGCCATTTTTTCACCTCACACCTCTTCTTCTCTTGTATTTTCTTGCTAACTTCTTACTATGGATGTTGGAAAATGAGTTTGACAAAATTTTAGGAGTTCTTTGAGGGCTAGGATTGACCCTCATTTCAAGGAGGCAGAAGATGAAGCTGCTTACCATCGATATAAAGATTGTAGGATAATTGTCTCCAGAGTCATCAATCCTGTCCACCTTTCGTATTCGGTAATAGATCTTTTCGGTCACACTTCTCTTTATTTCATTCTGTCTCTCGCTTTCCCCTTTCATTCTGAGCTCCTTCGTGAAATCTTCGCAAATCTTCGCATAAATCCTACCATCACAGCCCTAACCTCCTATGTGAATCGACGCCCCGTCAAAATCACATATTAGGACTGTATTGAACTTCTACAACTATCCACCACCTGGGATAAGCTGCACATAATCATTTCAGATCCTGATTTTGACTGGTCCACAACAAACCATTTCCTTCGCTAGACCAATGCACCTTTTTATGTTGGAGAGACTAGCTCTTAGTCAAAGATGCTAGGACAATTCAGCATGTCCTTCGAACCTCCATTATTCCAAAATTCGGGGACTGAATACACATCACTTCTCTACTTTCTCTGACTACCTTTTACATCATAGCACATAAAGAATTTAATACTGCTAACTTAATTTTTCAGTACATTGATCCTTAACCACAATCCGTGATCTAGGTTATAAGAGGAAACCCAATCTGGCTTTAAGACACCTCATAGCCTATGTCCTTAAAACTAAATATCAACTTCAATATCCTGTTCCACCCAACCTCCCAACTCTCTTCTACTCAAACAGTTCCTTCAATACCCTTCACAGTACTCGTCTCCACCCAGGGGATGAGGAATCTCGGGGGGTTAAGGAGGAGGAGGCTCCCGCTCCCGCTTCTGTTCTTGATGCTACTCCTCTTCGATAGCACTCATAGTTTGACCAGTTAGTGGAGAGGTTTGATCGATGGGAGACCCGCTTCGATGCTTACATTGTTGCACAGGAGCAGCAATATTCTGAGGACATTGCTCGCTACGAGCAGCATTGCATAGAGGACTTAGCTCGTTTTGATAGCTACATTACTCACCAGCAGCAGCAGCATGATCAGGACATCGCCTGGTTCAATGCTCAGTTTGATGCAAATCTATTTTCATGACTTATGTTTTGATGATTGACAAACACTATTGATTCTCTTGGACTGCCTGTTACTTCTAATTTTTCAGGAATCAAAGATCGGACGAACAAATGAAGCCAGTTCAAGATTGTGTAAATCTAGGGTTGAGTCAGTCTGTACTTTATTTTTTCTCTTCTTGAGTCTATTTGTAATGGTTAAAGAGATTGATGCTAAGTAACCCTACACACACTTGAGAGACTTAGAATTTCTATTTTTACTCATATCGGCCAGGACGATATTTACATCGTCCTGGATGATCAGGCTTAAAACAGAAAGTCTAAATAAGGATTCTTAATTAAGGCAGCCGTCATTAACAGATCGTCCTGGACGATACGTGTATCGACCAGGATGATAAGCTCAAAATAGAAAGAAGTTGCCGCCATAGACAATTAAGGTATACTGTATTTTTAAATAATCGGCCAGGACGATTATTGATCAACCTGGACGATATTCACAAATTATGCCTTAATTGATCAAGAAATCAAGGGAGTAATTAAGGATGATTGATAAGATCATATCATCCTAGACGTTCGCAGGATCAGCCAGGACGATCGATTCAAAAACCTTAGTTACTTCAGGACGATAAATATCGGCTAGCTCGAATTCAGGGCGATGCTCTAGACGATTTTCCTCTGATTTGAACTGATCGGCTGGGACGATCGTGAGATCGGCCTGGAAGATCAAGCCAATTTTAAATAGTCCAGTTTGCATTCAGGGCGATGCTCTGGCCGATCTTCTAAGTTTTGTACTGATTGTCCAGGCTGATGTTCATATCGGCCTAGACGATATTGTTGGCAACTTACAATTAATGAGCTCCTTTGAAGCTCTTCTATTTAAGTGCTCTTGTTCAATATTTTGAAAAACCTTTTTGCTGCTGCCTTGACCTGAGAAGGCCTTGAGGAGAGAAAAAGAGAGAGGGAGAGAGAGAGAGGATCTTCTGAGGGGGAGCTTGTGAGGGGATTCACAAGGGTTGCTTTAAGGATCGCTCTGCTTCTTCTTCGTCTAGAGTTTCTCATCCGTGGAAGGGTTGGTAGGGGTAAGGAGTCAGCATCTGGTTGTGGTTCTCTACCAGCTTCAGGAGGAAGCAAAAGGAGATAGGTTCTCTGCCTTGTCGTGGTGACAAAAAGGAGGTTCTTGTAAAGGCTTCTCCGCCTAGCTGTGGGGGCTAAAGGAGAGTCACGTTTGTAGTGCAATACTTGGAGGGCGCCTCCGGGGAGTGGACGTAGGTCGAGTTGACCGAACCACTATAAATTTCTGTGTTCTTGTTTTTTGCTTCCACACTTCAAATTCTGCATTTATTTTTTTTTCTCTCATGGTATGATTTTGGTTTATGTGATTTTTGTTCTTTGAGAAAAGAAATTTTTTAAAATACCAATTCACCCTCCCTCTTGGTTAGCTTGGGCCAGTTCCATAGGGCTTAATATCCCTAACGAACTTTCAAGTGGTATCAGAGCGGGATTCATAAAAATTGAGTTTGAAAACTTTTTGAATTTTGATCCATAGCTAACCTTGGGAATCGTAACACTACGTAAGGTTATTCTATTACACGACCTCCCTTGTTTGACAACTTACCTTTTGATTTCTGGAAAACCCGCATGTCAACATTTTTACAATCTACTGATTATCACATGTTGATGCTTATCAAAGAAGGTTATTCTCCACCTTCTTGTGAAATTAATAGTGTTAAAACTGAAGTTGCTTTTACTTAATGGGCTTTCGATGAACGAGATTTAGCTTAATTGAATGCAAAATGTTTGAACTATTTTTTCCGTGCTTTAAAATCTAAGAATTACATGCCTGTCTCCACTTGCAAAACTGGTAAAGAAATTTGGGATAAATTGTGTATCACCTATGAAGGCACTAGTGAGGTTAAACAATCCCGTTTGAACATTCTCAGGACGATCTATTCAAAAACCTTAGTTACTCCTAGACGATAAATATCGGCCATCTTGAATTTAGGAGGATCGCTCTGCTTCTTCTTCGTCTAGAGTTTCTCATTTGTGGAAGGGTCGGTAGAGGTAAGGATTCAGCATCTGATTGTGGTTCTCTACCAGCTTCAGGAGGAAGCAAAAGGAGATAGGTTCTCTTCCTTGCCGGGGTGGCAAAAAGAGGTTCTTTGTAAAGGCTTCTCTGCTTAGCTGTGGGGGCTAAAGGAGAGTCACGATTGTAGTGTAAAACTCAGAGAGCGCCTCCGGGGAGTGGACGTAGGTCGAGTTGACCAAACCACTATAAATTTCTGTGTTCTTATTTCTTGCTTTCGCACTTTAATTTCTGCACTTATTTTTGTGGTGTGATTTTGGTTTATGTGATTTTTACTTATTTGTGAAAAGAATTTTTAAAATACCAACTCACCCCCCCCCCCCCCCTCTTGGTTAGCTTGGGCCAGTTCTATAGGGCTTAACATCCCTAACGAACTTTCAAGTGGTATCAGAGCACTTTCTAGTATCATATGTGCACTCTCATGTAAAAGGACAGGAGGTTCTCTACCTACACTTGGAGAGTGTGAAAGGATGAAAGGTTCTCTGCCTATACTTAGAGAGTGTGAAAGGATGAAGGGTTCTCTTCTTACACTTGGAGATTGTGAAAAGACAAAGGATTCTCTGCCCACACTTGGAGAGTGTTAAAGGACGGACGGTTCTCTCCCAACACTTGGATAGTGTAAAAAGATGATGGTTCTCTACCGCACCGGGTGGTGGTGGAAGAGAATTTTTATGAAGGCTTCTCCGCCTTGCTGTGGGTGCAAAAGGAGAGTCACTAGTTGTATTAGTGCAATACACGGAGGGTGCCTATGGGGAATGGATGTAGGTCGTATTTGACGAACCACTATAAATCTTGTGTCTATTTATTTTTTGCCGCTTTTCTTTTTAACTTTACTTTTTTATTGATCTATGATTGAAAAATCTTTTTCAAAAATTTACTAAAGTTTTTATCAGTTTAAAAATTTTAAAGAGGGAATTTTTTAAATTACCAATTCACCGCCCCCCCCCCCCCCCCCCCCCTCTTGGTTAGTTGTTGGGATTTAAGCTTAGGTCTAACAAACTAATTCATATTGAACATGTTTCAACAAGTGGTATTAGATATTTGTTTCAAAATCATAAGTTTAGATTACCATTTGATTAATATAGATGGCTAAATTTTGAAACCGAAACACACCTGAGGGTTACTCTATAACTAAACCTCCATTGTTTGACAATATTCCTTTTAATTTTTGGAAAACACATATGTCTACATTGTTACAGTCACTTGATTACCGTATGTGGATCTTAATTCAGGAAGGGTATACAAACTCAACTGAACTAGTTGACGAAGTTAGAGTTAAAACACCTTTTATGGACTGGACAATAGAAGAACGTGACTTAGCACAACTAAATATCAAATGCTTGAATAGTTTCTTTTGTGCTCTTATATCAGAAGATTACATGTGGGTTTCTATTTGCAAGAGTGGAAAGGACATATGGGATAGACTTTGTATAACTTATGAGGGGACTAATAAAGTTAAGCAATCTATACTTAATATCTTGTTGCATAATTATGAATTATTTTGCATGAAATCAAATGAATCCATTTCTGATATGTACACAAGATTCACACAAATAGTCACCTCTTTACATGCATTGGGTAGGGAACTAACGAATGTTGAAATGGTTAATAAGATACTTCATTGTTTGCCTACTGCTTATGATGCTAAAATAACTACAATTACAGAGTATAAAGATCTAAACATTTACTCTATTGACAATCTTCTTGTATTGCTAATTACTTACGAGCAAGGAGTTAGCCAAATAAAGATTGATGTAGGTGAACCACGAAGGGAGAAGAACATAGCACTGAAAGTGGAGGAGTCAAAGAGTGAACTCTCACAACCTGAGGATGAAGACGAAATTGCACTGATAACTAAACAATTCAGAAGCTTTTTAAAGAGGAAGCAAAAGAGACGCCAGTAATGGAATCGATGTAATTTGAATACAAATGTCAAGGTTTTTAATGAAGTTATTTACTATGAGTGCAGGAAACCTAGACAAATTTAGTAAGACTGCCCAAAACTCAAAGCCACTCCTAGCAAAGAGAATGTAGAGGAGAAACCAAATATGAAGAAGGGTAAGAAGAAATTCCAAAGAGCTTTCTGGGCGGACTCAGCTTCATACTTGTTAAACATAGAAAAGGAAGAGGAAGACACTAATCTATGCTTAATGGCCAATAATCTTGATCAGATAGATTAAGAAGAGGTATGTGACTTGACTTACAATTGACTTTTTGAAATTTCTAAACACATACATGATGCATATAGAAAATTAAAGAAAATGCATACTAGTTTGAACTTAGAATTTCAGGAACTTCAAAAGGAACATGAGATCCTTAGGAAAGATCATGCTTTAGTTGATGATAACCACATGAAAGTACTTGATGAGTTTGATGATTTGAATAAGAATCATGAAATGTTAAAATCATCCTTTTGCATAACTTCAAATAAAAATCAAGAATAATAAGGATGACTCAGAGAGCAAAATGTATCGAATTAAATATACAAATCGAATTTTGGAAGATATGAATTCATTTTACAAAATGAAGATAAAAACTCTCGAAGAAAATAGGATACCCCCAAGACTTGAAGATTTTATAAATCTTATTTTATATCCTAAATTTATGCAATCCTTGAATAGACAAATGAATAGTAAAAGACTTAGGAATCCATTTATAATAATCAAATGTAATATTTGTGGATTGTTTGGACATATAGCTCACACCTGTACTTTGAAGAAAAAAACTTATTTGGTATGGAGATCTAAGATGCATAAACCTAGATATATCATACATGAATCTAATTATAAATTGCCAAAAGGAGAACCCAAACTTGTTTGGGTTTCCAAATCTAACGTTTGATAATTGCAGGGTCGCTCTCACACAAGACCTTGTGAGAATATATGGTACCTGGACAGCGGATGATCAAAGCATATGACTGGAGATACTACACAATTCATATCGCTGGAAGCCATGAGTGGAGGAAAGATTACACTTGGAGATAACACCACAAGGAAGGTGGTTGGGTCAGGTATGATTAGAAATCTTAAGAACTTTTTTATTAAAAAAGGTGTTATTGGTAGAAGACTTAAGCATAATTTTCTTAAGTATTAGCCGGCTATGTAATAAAGGATACTGTTTAAAAAATTTTCCTACTAGCTGCATATTAAGCCTAAATGAAAATTATGTTTTGAATGGTATAAGGGTAAACAACATGTATATGCTAGACTTGAATTGCATTAAAACTCCTACTGCTTTTTATTTGAAAACTATTTTCTAATGAATCATGGCTTTGGCATAGAAGACTTTTTCACTCTAGCATGAAAAACCTTAAGAGAATTATCCAAAAGAACTTAGTGAAAGATATACCAAAACTAGAATTTACCAAGGACAACCTTTGTGATGCATGTCAATTAGGAAAATATGTGAAGTCCTCTTTTTAGTCCAGTAAGGATCATAGAACTAGTAAACCATTGGAGATTTTGCATATGGATCTTTTTGGTTCAGTTGGAACTGTAAGTCTAGGAGGGAAGGTATACGAATTTGTGATTGTGGATGATTATTCTAGATTCACATGGGTTAGATTCCTATTTTATAAGAGTGAATCATTTGAGTAATTTAGAAACTTTTTGACTTGGATTCAAAGAAAGCTAGGATGTGAAATTATAACTATTCAAAGTTATCATGAAGGAGAATTTGAGAATGAAACATTTGAGGATTTTTATAAGGAGAAGGGAATTGATCATAATTTTTCTGCACCTAAAACCCCTCAGTAGAATGGGATAGTCAAAAGGAAAAACAAAACATTAATAAAAGCTGCCCGAGCCATGTTGACAGAATACTCACTTCCTAAATATATTTGGGCTGAGGCGATTAACATTGCATGTTATGTTCTGAATAGGGTGAATGTTAGATCAAAAATAAATAAAACTCCCTATGAGTTGATAAAAGGAAGAACATCTAATTTGTCACATTTGTATGTTTTTGGATGTAAGGTGTTTATTTATAACAATGGAAAATCTGCCTTACAAAAATTTGATCCAAAATAGAATGAATAAATTTTTATAGGATACTCAAGTGTTGGAAAATCATGTAGAGTATTCAATAAAAGAACTTTGGTAATTGAGGAGACCACACATGTTATATATACCCATCACGCTCCATCAAATGCCCATATACATTTACTTTCCAATTCAAAGTTTCACCAAAAGTAATTTGGGAGGGAAAGAATACTTGATGCAATTTAATTATTTTTCACAAATTGAAGAAAAATATGCTAACCAATATAAACCCAAATTATATTTGGATCGATGAAAAACCCATATTTAAAGCATATGAATATTCTCCAATATTTTCCCAACATACTTAATAAAAGACTTATACCATGCTCACCATTGAAAAAGAAAGCATATGAAAGTTATCCAACACTCTTACTTGCACCACTTCAACATGTATACTAAATACAAATGAGAGAAAGAAAACTCTGATGGAAGTTCATTTCATCCCAATGACTCAAGATACATTTAGACATAAAGCTCGCATTTGAGACAAAAAGAATGAGTAAAGCTATCCACCAAAGATAACAAACTTTTCATAGCATAATGTCAAACAACAATGGCAAAACTTATGAGTATATACAAGTAATAAAATATGTGGGTGATGAAATTAAAAAAAAAATCTCAATCTCTTTATTGGGTCAAAAATCGCATACAATTTCTTAATAGACATTACTACAAACTTATTTTTTGCATTTAATAAATGATGCTGGAAAAGAGTGTGTTATATATATAAACTTGTGTGTGTTTTGGAAAGTGAAAAGTGGAGATTGTGTCTTAAAGGTGGAAGTGTAAGTTGGAAAAGTTTTGTGTGGGAGAGGTGAAAAGTAATGTGTGCGTGTGTGTATATTTAAAAGTGAAATGAAATGTTTTGAAAAGTGAAATGTATGATTGTTGAAAGATAAATTGTATAAGTGTTTTGAATAAAAAAGTGTGTGAACTTTGAAATATTGAAATGCATGAATTTTTAAAATCGAAACATAGGCATTTTAGGAATAGAAGTGTTTTGAAAGATGAAATATATGTTTTGAAAAGTGTATGAAAAGTGTTTGTGAAAAGTGTGTGTGATTTTTAGAAAGTCGACATGTGTATGTCTTGAAAGGTAAAAATGTGACATGGGTGGAAAGACATGTTGGATTATGAGAAATAAGGTGTGTGTATGTTTAATGGTGTTTTAAAATGGGTGATGTTGGAAAATGTGTATTTTGAAAAGTAAAAAAAATTATGATTTAAAGAATTATATATATATATATATATATATATATATATATATATATATTATATATATATATATATATATATATATATATATATATATATATATATTATATATATATAAGAGTGATTTTGGAATGTTAGATGTAGGAATTTTGGGAAAATGAGATGTATTGGGAGGTAAAGTATGTGGTTTTGAAAAGTAAATTGCTTTGATGAGTATGTGTTTTGAAAGTTGTTGAATGCTTTGGAAAGTGAATTCTGTGTGTATAGGTGAAAGCTTGTGATTTTTGAAAGTGTATGTTTAAATGAAAAGTAAAGTGTTTGGTAAGGAAAAGTGATTTGCATTTTTGTGTAAAAGTTGAACTTGTGTGAGCTTTAGAAAGGTGGAAATTATGTATTTGAAAAGTAAGATGTATGTGTACATCTTTCGGAAAGTAAAGCGATGTGTTTGAAAAGTGACTTGTGTGTATATAAATTGAAGTGTAATGTGTGGATCTTTGGGAAGTAGAGTTCGTGTCTATGTAAAAAAAATATTACTTGGAAGGTGGAAACTAGGTGTGTGCTTTGAAAATAGAACGTGTAAAGGGTGAAAAGTGATAGCTAGATTTGTTAAGAGGTAAAAGTGTGATTGTTGGAGACTGGGTTGTTCTGGGTAATTGTTGGAATGTAAAATTTTTTGTACTAAAGACTGAGGGTTTTAGGTGATTGTTCTAAATTAAAATCTCTCTTTCTCTCTACCTCTCTCTCTCCTTCCTTCTCCTTCCCCTTTCTTGTGCCTTGGGGTTATTTTTGAAAAAATACAAAATAAGAGTTCAAAAGGCAAACAACAAAAACGATATACAAGCCCAAAAAAGGTATGTTTTAATTTAAATAGTATTTTTAAATTATTTTCTTTTTAATTATTAAACTTTCTTCTAATACCTATTTATTCTCTTTGTTTGCTTGAACTGCAAGGAATGATATCGATCAACAAAGCAAAAGGGAAAAGGGACAAAGGCATCAGTTGCCTCCATCTAACTAGGTGGAGGTGCTACAAGCAGAAATATTGAATGTTGGCTCTGGTACTCTATAAGTATTCGAGAATTTAGATAAACCTTAAGGCCCAAAAACCTTGATGTGATTGTACGAATTTTCAACCTTAGGTCTCTATAGAAACCTTAGTTTTATTTATTATATATTTTAAATACAAAATTCCTTCAAGTTTTTTTCGCTCTACTATTTATATTTTTATTTTGTTATAAACCCATTCATAGTCACGCGTATATCCAAAGGGTTAGTAATAAAAATTTTTTATCCCGTATAACATTAGTGACACTTGACACTTGAGGACAAAAATTAAGGATGAGCCTTAGAGAACTTAGATTAAGGATGCATGCACCCTTTAAATGAACTTTGAATAATGAAATGTGTGTTTTTGGAATGATGAGCTATGTGTTATATTGAAAGGTAAATTGTGAAAAAAATTTTGGAAAGAGGAATTTGTATGTTTTGGAAAGGTGAAAAGTGTATATTATGGAAAAGTGAGAGTATATGTTTTGGAGGGTGACATGTGTAAGTGTAAAAAAGTAAAAGTTTGTTTTTTTTTGGGGGAAAGCGTATGTTGGAAAAGTGTGTGTTGGAAGAAACCCTCAAGTTTTTAGCAACTTATCTCAAGTTAATCAACAACCTCCTTATGATAAAAACAACTTATATTTATAAGAGGAAAAGGGGGAGCTAAACAGCCAACTTCCACCTCCAACCAAACCAATCAGGTAAGGGGAAGAGGAAGGCCAGCAGTCAGAACAAAACAAATCCCAAAGACAGAATAGGAACTGGGTAGGAGAAGCCACGGGAACACGGCTAGGGAGGAACCTGAAAATTCAACACAGTAATCGAGTAGGAGAAGCCACGGGAAAGCAGCCAAGGAGGACCCAAAATCCAACACAGGGGACTGGAATCAGTACCCAGCAACAAGTCACGGGAACAACATAAGGGGAAAACCAAGGGGACACAAGAAGGGGAAGAGGTAAACTCCACTCCACATAATGAGCTAAAAGAAGAATACCTTTAAAATTTTATGAGTTAGGAAGTGCAACTAATCCTCCAAATAATGAGCTAAACATCAGCTCAAGCATTAATGAGCTAGCACCAAGAAGATCTCAAAATTTTAGCTCACAACTAGAGCATCCAAAGCCCAACCCGAGAGCAACCAAGGCCCATACCAAGAGACAGCTATCAACCAAAAGGATCCAAAATGCTAGCAAACCCAAGCCTTGCCATGCCCAAGCATATCCTACCATGATCATTGGATGTTTTCCATCATTTGATAGCATAAAAAAAACATAAAATATAGTTATAATATTCAAATTACATAGAAATGAAAATAAGCCAAAACATGAATGCATCAATTCCCTACTGGTGGGAGAGTCTCATCTCCTAATGAGAAAGCTTACACCATTTTTTGATAAAGATCCGGGTGATGATTTTTCAACTCGTTAGCGGATCCAAGTACAGTCAGTCAAAGGATAATTCTTTCACTTTGCCAAAAACTTATTGTGCTTGCCATATCTAGTTTTAGTAATTCTGACATTAGTAACATCTTCAACCAGTTCATCATTATCTAGAACTGATGTGGAGAGTGGAAAAGTTTCAACTTCCATTAAATTTTCAGAATTTCCTTCATACAAAGAAAAATTAGAAACATTAAACACATTAGAAGTGCCAATAATAATAGGAAGATCCAAGAGATAGGCATTCGTGTCAAATTTTCATAGAACACTAAATTGCCCAAATTTCTTCTTGCTTAATTTCCCAAAAGTACCAACAGGAAATCGTTGGAGATAAAAGTAAGACAACCAAATAACCCTCCTTAAAAAAACTTGCCTCCGATGTTTCTCAGCAGCAGATTTGTATTTAACATTGTCATTCAGAGTTTTTCAAGGACTTGATGTTGCACAGTTTTTATATGATCAATAGTTTTAGATGCTTCAGCACTAATTTTATTAGGCATAGGCAAACAATTTCTATCTAAAATATGAGGTATAAGCTGAGCATAAAAAATCTTAAATGGAGCTTTACTAGTGGAGCGATTAACAGAATTATTATATGCAAATTCAGCTTGGGGCAATATCAAATCCCATTGAGATAGTTTTTCTCCAGCAAGGCATCTTAGTACTTCCCTAAGCTTCAATTGATAACTTTCATTTTCCTATCAATTTGTGAATGATATGCACTACTAAATTGAAGAATAGTTTCTAATTTTGCCAAAAGAATTCTTCAAAAATGACTCAAAAATATATTATCCTTATTAGAAGTAAATGTGTGAATACCATGAAGACGAACAATTTCTTTAAAAAATAAGACAGCAATATATGAAGCATAAAAAGTTTTCTTGCAAGGAATATAGCTTGTCATTTTGCTAAATCGGTCCACAACAACAAAAATAGAATCAACTTTATAGCAGTAACAGGCAAGCCTAAAACAAAATCCATAAAGATATTCTCCCAAGGCTTATTTGGAATAGGAAGAGGAGTATACAAACCAGCATTTATAGAAGTTCCTTTAAAATCTTGATAGATTTTATATTGTTTCGCCAGCTTAGCAATTTACTTTCTCATATGAGGTCAAAATATTTTTACTCAACCAAGACATAGTTTTTTTTTGACCAAAATGTCTACCCAAATCCCCAATATGAAGTTCTTGCACAAATTATTCTCTTAAAGAATTTTTTGTAATACAAAGTCTATAACCCTTAAACAAAAACTCATTGTGAATGACAAATTGAACAGAAGGATCAGTTCCAGAAGTAAGATAAGAGTCTCAAATACTCTTAAAATTAGGATCATTCGCATAAGTATCTTTTAAAAAATCAAAAGATGTGATAGTTGGGTAAGCATTTACCAACAAATGAGACCTCCTGCTTAAAGCATCAGCAACTTTATTTAGAACACCAGTTTTATGTTTAATATGAAAAGTATACTCTTGCAAAAAAGAAACCCATTTGGTATGCCTTTTGTTTAGATTTTTTTAAGAGCCCAAAAATCGTAAAACTTCATGATCAGTATTTAAAACAAATTTTCTTTGGATCAAATAACATCTCCAGAATTTCAAAGCTTGAACAATAGCAAAAAATTTAAAAAATAAGTAGAATATTCGGATCGAGCATCGTTCAACTTTTCACTAAAGTAAGCAATAAGTTTTCCTTCCTGACTAAGCACAACATCAATACCAACATGAGAAGCATCAAAATCAACTTCAAATTTTTTTTCAAAATTTGGCAAGCTAAGGAGAGAGCTTGACTCATTTTTGCCTTTATGATTTCAAATGTTTGTTCAGCTTGAGGTGTACACCTAAATATTCTTTTTTTCAAACAATCAGTGATAGGAGCAATAGAAGAACTAAAGTTTTTAATAAACCGATGATAAAAAGAGGCTAAGACATGAAACCCTCTCACCTCACTTAAGTTTTTAGGAGTAGGCCAATTTTTAGGAGTACCCAAAAATGTTATACTATAAGTCATAAAAGAACATTTTTTAAGATTGATATACAACTTTGGTTCCCTTAGTGTTTGCAAAATTTGCCTCACATGATGAAGATGCTTAGAAGGGTGAATGTTATAAAACAAAATATCATCAAAATACACCATAACAAACTTTCCAGTAAAAGGTCTTAAAACATGATTCATATATCTCATAAAAGTGCTTGGAGCATTAGAAAGCCCAAAAGGAATAACAAACCATTCATACAAACCTTCCTTAGTTTTAAAAGAAATTTTTCACTCATCTCTAGGTCTTATTGTAATTTGGTGATACCCGCTTCTCAAATCAATTTTGAAAAAGATTTTAACACAGCTAAGCATATCCAACATGTCATCCAGCCTAAGAATTAGAAATCTATACTTAATGGTGATTTTATTTATAGCCCTGTTATCCTCTTACATTCACTATGTTACATCTTTTTAGGAGTAACTAAATCAAGAACAACTCAAGGACTTAAGCTTTCCTTAATCAAACATTTCTCTAACAGTTCAGTCACTTGCTTAAAAGGTTCATCATGCTCATTTGGACTCATCCTGTAATGGGGAAGATTAAGCAAAGTAGCTCAGGGTATTAAATCAATATGATATTGAATCTCTCATTGGTGGAAAATTCATAGGCAATTCCTCAGGTGTTATATCAGAAAACTCAACAATTAAAGCTTGAATTTCTTTAGGAATTTGAAGATCACGAGTGTTTATTTTGACAACCCTGTTATTTTCGGCAAGCAAATCTAGCACTTATTTTTTAGGATAGAGAGTGAACTCTTTATTATTTTGAATCAAAGTATAAGTGTTTTTTTTTTCTCCGTTGTGAATGATTTTGTGATCAAATTGTCAAAGCCAACCCAACAAAATATGGTAGACTTCAAGAGGAACGACATCACAAAAAACTTGATCTTTAAAAGAACTCTCCATTGTTAAGTTAACAGAACATTGTTTTGTTATTGGGACTTCACCGTTCTCCTTCAACCAAGAGATTTTATAAGGCTTGGCAAGTGGTTTTGATTTTAACTTGAGCTTATCAACCATGAAAAGTATGTTTTTGGAATGATGAGGTGTGTGTTATATTAAAGGTGAATTGTGAAATTTTTTTTGGAAAGAGAAATTTGTTTGTTTTGAAAAGGTGAAGTGTATATTATGGAAAAGTGAGAGTATATGTTTTGGAGGGTGACATGTGGAAGTGTAGAAAAGTAAAAGGTTTGTTTTTGTGGAAAGCGTATGTTGGAAAATTCTGTGTTGGAAAAGAGAAAAGTATATGTTTTAAAAGTAAAAGTGTGTGATTTTTGAGGAAGTGACTTGATTGTGTGCATTAAAAAGTGGACTTGTGTGTGTTTTAGAAGGTTGTGATGCGGATTTTATATATATTTGGGCTTGTATGTGTTTTAGAAAGTTGAGATGTGGAGTTTGTATGTATTTGAACTTGTATGTGTTTTGGAAAGTGGAAAGTGGAGATTGTGTGTCTTAAAGGTGGAAGTGTAAGTTGGAAAAGTTGTGTGTAGGATAGGTGAAAAGTAATGTGTGTGTGTGTGTTGAAAAGTGAAATAAAATGTTTTGAAAAGTGAAATGCATGAATTTTGAAAAGTAAAACATGTGCATTTTAGGAATAGAAGTGTTTTGAAATATGAAATGTATGTTTTGAAAAGTGTATGGAAAGTGTTTGTGAAAAGTGTGTGTGATTTTTAGAAAGTCGACATGTGTATGTCTTGAAAGTAAAAATGTAGTAAGGGTGGAAAGAAATGTTGGATTATGAGAAATAAGGTGTGTGTATGTTGAATGGAGTTTTAAAATGGGTGATGTTAGAAAGTGATTAATTAATAATATGTTATAAAAATGAAACAATACAAATGATAAAGATAAAATAAATCTAAAATGAATAAAAAATAATAATAATAATAATAATAATACAGGACTAATAAAATTGAATAACAAATTAAGCACATAAACCTTAAATTAAAAAAAAGGCTAAATAATAAATTGTAATTAATTAAACAATACAGATGATAAAGATAAAAATAAATCTAAAAATATAATAAATCATTAAAAATTAAATAAAATTCTCAAGAATTTAATAAATTATGAATAATTTAATAAATGAATTAAAGTTTTAATAAATAATTTAAAATTAACAAAACATCAAAATTCTAAATAAATCTTTAAATTTTAATAAATTAAGTAATAATAAAAAATGTGATTAATTAAAATATCTTAAATAACCAGTTTTATTAATCAACCTTAATTATTAAAATTTAATTTAAAATACAACCATAAAATTTTGAAGACATTAAAACTTAAATTTAAACATAAAATTCTCTTAGTCTTTCAACAAACTAAATCCAATCAATTAGAAAATTTCAACTAATAATTAATCTAGGATATACCCAAACAACATAACTATCACACACAGTTAGATTTGTTTGCTAAGACAGCTGACTTTAGCTTTAAGTTAGGTCGGTGTTTACTTTCTTACTGCTGTGTAACGAGCTTTCTCGTGATTTTCATAGAATATTGATTGTAAAAATGATTGGTGTTTTTGTTTATTTATTTATAACTATAATATGATAATTAATGTGAAGGGAGATAGATTACCCCTAATTTAGGAATGATTTGGATTCTAACAAAAATTTTTACATGTGGCCATACTTATGCAAGACTAAATCAAAAGAAGCAAATTAAATATTTAAACTCACAAAATTTTATGCATGTGCAAAATGTTAAGCCCCTTTAAAGTTAAAAGAGTATGATCAAATGTGACTGGTGAATTTAATTTAAATGCAAATATATAACTGCTTGCGATAATTTTATTATAAACTAATTAGGATAACCATACAAGTGATTTAGATTTTCTTTTTTTATGAATGAAATGTAATGTAAATGTTTATGAAAAAAGTTGTAATGTGAAAGTGATTTGAAAGTGGGTTATCACATTCAACTTGGAATCCAAAGAAAGGAGAATATCCTTTAAAGAAATGTTTTCTTCTATTTGAAAAGTCATGTTATGATGATTTCAATATCCAATGGTAAAAGAAAATATTCCTTTAGGGATGAGTTTCTTTTCATTTGGATATCCAAACCCAATGAATTTAAGGAGCTCGTAGGAGAAAAGAAGGCTAAGGAGAGAAGATGAAGAAGTAAAGAAAAGAAGAAATATCCCATTTCAAAATTACTTGTGTCTGTCTTAAGATTAGAATATGGGGTTGTTGTTAATGGTACCCGACCACTTTACTTTTTAGCAAATTTTGTGTTATAAATAAAATGACACTTGTCATATGGACTTTGGATATTATATTTTAGATAATTTAATTTGTTTGTTTACATTGTTTGCGTAGTAGAAGTGCCTTTTTTTAAGGTTTTATTGCAATTCGTGTTTTATTTTAACCTGGATACGATTGAAGTTTTTATGATGGTACATTAAAATTTTTGTACTTGAAATTTTAATAAAATTTTTAGGCTCATATATAAACTCTAACGATCTATAAAGTAAGCTCGGGACCACTAAGAGAGCATATGTATATTATTAATTTTTATTCCTTGTTAGGCACCTCCCCCTGCGGGTTCTAACAAACACCTGACATATTAGGATGTAGTTCTATCAAGGGGATGTTATACAATCTCTAGGAAAAAATATATTTTCTAAGCTTGATTTTAAAACTGCTTCATAATCAATTTATACATTCGAGTCAATTAGCGTGCATTATATTAGATATAAATTAAAAGAGTCTAAAATTCATATTGTATTATACGCTTAAGAATCATTTACCTTACATAGGTTGAGGGGCCAATTAGGATATTTCTTAGATGTTGACTCCCAATTCCTTAAAACTTAAACAACGTACCTACCCATCTTTCTACCCATCTTCAATAAAGATATCAGACACATGATTTTAAAGGGTCTAGGTGGTTAGCTGGCTCCCCAATCCAGGTAGAGGTAAGTCCATATTTTCATTTCATTATATAGGTGTAGACCTCTGAAAGAACACCGCACGAACGGGTCAATTGGAAGGGATAGATTGGATCGTGCATATGGCTAACCATTGAGGATAGAGGTTGTCGCCAACACACCTCGATGGATAGTAATATACACTACCTAATCATGGGTTTCCCCCACCAGATACAACAGTTCGAATGGGATTTAATAGATATGGGACCGAGTTTCCCACGGGCGCAAGCCCCCATGGTTAATTGCATCCCAGGCTGGAGCCTCAGAAAACTCTCGATTAAGGATCATACATTATCCCTTCCTTAAAGTGGGATTGACACAAGGGTATAGACTAAGAGGTCCTACTCAAAGGGAAGAAAGGTCCGAAGGGCTGAATCAACATGCGTGGCTCTTACTAGCATTCAGATGCTCTAAGGTACTAAAGAGAAACTTGATGAAAAAAATTCAAGCATTCGATCACATGCATGAAAGAAGGATGGAGGTGGCGTCATCCTGTGACGCAGATGAATAGGATTTAGAGTCCCTGAAAAAAGAAGGGGCCTACCAACTATTTAAGGCACACTACGAGACCGAATGTAGTAGCCTCGAATCCTAAATCTAGGTTGGGCTTAGTGTTCTACGAAACACTAAGACCCACGTCCTAGCTAATGTAGTGCAGAACCTGGAATTACCCCGGCCTGGATTGGGGAGCCAGCTAACCACCTAATCACTTTAAAACCATGCTATCAAGTTAGTTATGAAAGATGGGTGGGTTGTACAGTTCTTTGGAAATAGGACCAACATCTAGAGAATTTCCTAAGTGGTCCTAGACTTATGTGGGTCAGATACTCCTAGCTAATGCAATTAAATTTTATTTAGTTGGTTACTAATGCAATGCATGCTAGTTAAATGTCAGCTCATGAATGCTATAGAATTTTAAAAAATAGGCTTATAGAAAATAAATTTTTAGAAAAGACTGGGTCTCCCTAGGTCCGACACTTCATCCTCATAGGCCAGATTATCTGGACTCTACCCATAGGCAGGGAGATGTCTTATAGCAAGGAAAGAAGAATGTAGTAATATGAATGTGACCCCGGATGATTTCGGCAGTTCCCTAGGTTCGTTAAGTTTCTATGTTATTTAGAACTTAAAATTTTAGGAGTTAGTTATGATTAGAAAAATTTTATAGTTCTTAGAAGAGCCTAACGAAATCCAAGCAAAAATAAAAGCGACATGCAAGAAAGAAACCTAGAAAAAGCAGGTAATTCTACTGTGCAATCAGGTAAACACATCAATATAAATCCAGAATAATCAACTAAATGGCCATAGGCAAATTGCCCTTATTACAACCCAGATATGCAGAAAGTAAAGTGGCCGAGCACCACTGCCAACAACCCGAATTTCTAAGCCTATGATAGATGCAAATGACTTTGAGTGGGATATTGATCTTCAGGTCTTCAGTCTTCTTTGCATCACTCCTTGGCCTCCTTGGAACTCTCCTCCTTGGACTCCTTTGATCTCTCCTCCTTTGACTCCTTGGATCCATCGTGGCTTGAATATCCGAACGAAGAGACAATTCTCCCCTTTGGGGATGATTGCTTTTTCTCTTTGGATATCTAAAGCCATCCCACTCGATATCCCAAATGGAAGAAGACTCTCCCCTATGAGGATGCCTTCTTCTTTTGGGATTCAAGTTGGATAAGAATATCCACACTCAAAGATCATTTTCACAACTCTTATCAAATAATACAAATATTACATCCATTTAGAAAAAGAAAATTCTAAACTCCCTACATGGTTATCCTAGTAAAAATTCCAAGCAGTTATATATGGAAATAAAAATAACTCAAACCATTGACCATGTGCCAAGCCATGCTCTTAATTATGAGGGCTAAGCAGCTCCACCAGTACAGTTATAATTATTAATTTAGCCCTCATTTTATTTAGGGGGAGCTGAGCAAGCACCTGCATAAAACATTATTAGAAATCATGATAATGCTCCCCCCTTTTATCAGCTTGAGCATGGCCACCTGCACGGAAGAACAATATATATATATATATATATATGAGGATGATGTAATATATATATATATATATGACGTTCCTAACCTAGGGGTAAATCTAGCGCTCATCACATCATCCTCAGAGTGCAGAAAAAGTAAGCAAACACATCAACAATTTCAAACAGCATATAATGAAGACCACGAAAAGCTCCGGCACACAGCAGAAAAATAAAATCGAGCAGCCTAACCTAGATCTAGAAGTGGTGCCCTAGTAAATAATTCTACATGTGTGTAAGGCTGGTGTGGTTTGGATAGGTCCTAAGCAGGGTGGTTAGTTAAAGTTATCTAGAGTTCAGGTTTGTTGGGGGTCTGAAAAGGATATTTTAGTTGAAATTCAAAAATTAGTGAATTAGGGTCCATTTTAATTATTTCAGTTTATTGATCAGTTTTAAGAGCTTATGATACTGATATTTAAAGTTCAAGTGATATTAGCAAATTTTAGAAAGTCTCGGGTCCTCTTAGGAACTAAACTAAGGGTCCAAAAAGTCACTATGGGAAAAAGCCTAAGTCTGGGTCTCCTAACACCTTAGAAAAATACTAGACCTTAATAAAAGTAATTAGACAGGTAGTAGGCTGAAATTAGAGTTTTCTAAGCAAAGTTATGAATTTTCTAAGTTTCGGACCCTAAATGAACTATGGTTGACCAAAAAGTTGACTTTCTAATCTAAGCCATTTTCTGGAAACCTAAGATTTTTAATAAATAATAGGCCCTAATAAGAGTCTAATGCAAATTAGTTTGCCTAATTTGGAATTTTATACAATTAGTTATGGATTTCTAAAGATCGGGTAATTTAAGGGAATTTCTAAATTTTCTAATAAAGGGCTGTTTTTATTGTTTTGATCCAAATCAGCTCCAAACTGATTGGAATCACTCTTAAATGTCAGGGATGACCTGAGAAAGTGTTCCCAAGTGTTTGAGGAAAATTTTAGATTTTTAATAATTTTTAATGAATTATTAGGGGCAAAATGGTGAATTCCACCTATGGTCAAATTAGGGGTCAACCTAAAGTCAAACTAGGAAGCCCTATTTATCTGATGTCAAAGATCATATTCTGGTCAACTTGAGGTATTATAGGTAATTTTTTGACCTAAAATATATTTATTATAATTTTTGGAACGTCTTGAGGCCTTATTCAGCAGGTTAATTAGGGTTAGTTAACTAAGAGATCTAACAAGCCCTAAAAATTCCTAGAAAATTCTGGGATATTTTAGATGTCATTAAGTTTAAGTGTTGAAGTTTTCAGGTCAATCCGGGGTCTATCCTAGCCCCTAGAAAACTTCTACGTTCGCTAGACAAGTCCTTAATTTTTGTCTTTAAGGTGTCACTACGCTATATGAGTTTAAATCGTGTTTTGAACTAACCCTCAAGGTAATAATGCATGGGAAACATATAAAAGCTGTAAACACACATATCCTTAAATCTAGGAGAGGCTAAGCTAAGTGCTCGTGGTGCAACCTACACATGCAAGCTACGACGAACAAAAAAAAAGTAATTAAAACTAATGACGGGGATTAGTGAATGATTGAAACTCAGCCATCCACTAATCCACTCCCCCATGATTTACTCTTCATTCATAGAACCCATATCTAAATTTTCATAGGAGTGGATCTCTCAAAAAAATAGGATTTAAAATAATAGTAATTTCAAAGTAATTATAAAATACTTTATAAATATATATTTATATAGATTTTGGAAAATACCATAATTTAAAATAGATCATATTTGTATCTACATAGGTATAGGAGAGATTCACTGGCAACTCGATCGAGCTTTCAAAAAGATTTAAAAATAATTTGTAATTTCAAAATAATTATAATAAAAAAATATTTAAATAATAGTAAAAATACTCAAAATAGCCATCTAAGACAGAAATTTGTCCAGACAGTAAGAATCAGCTCATGCAAATAATTTTAAATTAAAATTCATAATTTTCCGAAGAGAACGAGGGTCGCACGCCGAAATTCGATTTTAAGACGACAAAGATATGATTTTTGCAAGTTTAAATATAATAATAAAGTATTTTTAAAATAGTGTCCTTTTACTGTTTTCAAAATAACTACAGATATACCAATTATTTTTAAACAAGAATTATCTCAAATCGTACAGAATTCAAATACGAACAAAATAAGGTGTTGTGCAATAAAAACAGATTTAAAATGAGAAAGTTATGTATTTTTGAAGTTTAAATATGATAATAGAAAATTTTTAAAATAGTGCTCTTTTGCTGTTTTCAAAATAACTACAGGTATACCTAATATTTTAAAACAAATATGATCCCAAATCGTGCAGAATTCAAATACGATCAAAACAAGGTATTGTGCGTCGAAAATGGATTTAAAACGAGAAAGGTATGAATTTTTAAAGTTTAAAGTAATAAAGGAATGTTTGAATTTTGAAATTCAAAATTTATGGAGGGAATTAAGGATTTCAAATTCAAAATTTATTGAGGGAATTAAGGAGGCTTTAATGCTTCCTTAATTTGGAGGTTTGATTTAGAATGAATTAAGTCATCCTAATTAATTTAAAATCCAATAGAGGGAAAATTTAAAAAAAAACTTTCATAAAAATAGATTTTATAATTTATGAAAGAATTTGAATTTCAAATTTGGGGGAATTTGAATTCAAAGACAAACTAAATTATGACAATCCAAAATTAGGAATTACTTAAAATAATAATAATATTAAACATAATAAATATAATTTTTAAATAAATAATGATAATAATAATACAAAAAAAAAGATTTTTTTTTTAAATGAAGAAAAGAAAAGAGAAAAAAAAAACTTCATTCTCTCGATCGAGATATCTAAATTTAATGAAATTTTAAACATAGATTAGTATAATGAAGAGAAAGCATGGGGTGATATTTGAAAGATCTAAAAAGCACTTAGAAAAAAAAATTATATTGATCTAAGTGTAGTGATCTTGATCTAAAGTTTTGAGGAATCTCACCGTTGGATCTTCAAGTTTTTTATACGGTTGAGCTTGTAGATTGTCCTCGTATATTTCTCTAGTTGAAATCACGATCAAACAAGCTCTGGATCAACCGGATCAAGGCCTTGGATGGATCTAGCCTTGATCTCGTCGGAGGATCACCGCCGACGGAGTTTGACCAGTGGATTTGAGTGGAAGAAGGTGAGAGAAGTTGGAAGAACTCTCACACTAAGAAGTGAGGGTTGAGAGTGGCTAGGGAGAGAATATAAGCCAACCCCTCTCATGAAGCCCTAAAAAAAAGTATTTAAATGATCAAGATCTATGGCTAGGATTCATCCTAAGGCTAATTAGGAGGTAATTGAGGTCATTTAGCCGTCGATTTGGTTGCTTGATTTAATAATAAATTTAAGCTCAAAATTAGATTCGATTCGAGTCAAGTTGAGATTCAATTTGATTTGCTCAAATTAATCCAATTAAATTTAAATAAAATGATGACTCGAATCACAACAAACTCGACATGGCCAAGGCGGACTAATCGAGCTTAATCAAACCCGATCGAGCCTAATTCAACTTAACTCGATGATTCGTGCTCGAATTGAACCCAATGGGGCTTGATTAAATCAATCAAAGACCCTCAATGACACTCGAACAAAAATCGAGGTCAACAAACAGACCCCCAACAGGAGCGGCGAACAAATAGTAAACCACTCGTGTTGGCGTTGACCGACCATGCCAAAGAAGTAGAGCAAAAAAAATGAGTGAAAGAGTATCAAAATGCGGAAGTAAGTAAAGAGTTCTTCTCCTGGCCTTATCCTATAACGAGGGCAATAGGCTAGGAGAGAGGGAAGAACAGCAGTGCACAAGTGAGATCTCACCGTACTGGTGGACCAGTAGTGGGGCCTTCTCCTGGCCTTACCCTTAAACAAGAGCAAAGCCAAGGAGAGAACTCAAGGTAGCAATCACCACAAGGGCAAAAAGAAGTAAAGGATTTCTCTCTTAGCCTTACCCTGTAGTATGGGCAGAGCTGAAGAGAGAATCCAGGGTAAAGGTCACCACGAGGGTGAAAAAGGTAAGGGAATTCTCCCTTAGCCTTGCCCTATAGTGAAAGCAGAGCCAAAGAGAGGATCAAAAGTAAAAACTACCCGAAAAGATGACAAAGGTAGAGAGGTTTTCCTCTATCCTTACCCTGTAGCAGGGGCAGAGTAAAGAGAAGAACCAAAAGTAAGGTATTAAAAGTAGACCGACTATTTGTCTGACTATATCGAATCAACAGAATAGAAGGTGAAGGGGATCCCATCTCCTCCTGCTCATCTCAGAACAGTGGATTGGGGTGACTCAGTATTTGCTTGACCAAATCGAGTCAGCAAATAAAGGAGTCACAAAACTAAGTGTCTGCCTAATCGGAACAAGACACTCAGAGAAAAAGGTAGCGAGGAGTTCCTGACAGAGTTCCTGCCAAATGCTCTGTCAGGGCCTCTCTATCAAGTAAGTCGATGTCCACCCGGCGCATATGCCTGCAATAGGACAAAAGAAAAAGAAAATCTCTACCCGGTGTATGTGCCTGCGGTAGGGTCTCTATTTGGCGCATGTGCCAAAAGAGGTGTAAGGAACAACTAATCAACACAATCACCTGGCACATATGCCTGCAATGATGTGGAGAGGAAAGAGTCACCTCTACTCGGTGTATGTGCCTGCAGCAGAGTTCCTACCCGGCGCATATGCCTGTAGTAGGATAAAGTAAAAGCACTCAACATAATCACCCGGCACATATGCCTGCAATGATATGAAGAGGAAAGAGTATTGAGGAATGCCTCCCATGGACTCTATCAAGCTCTCCCAACTAGAAAACCTAATATCCACCTGGTGCATATGCCTGTATTAGGATAAAAGGGAAAGAAATGTCACCTCCACCCGGTGTATGTGCCTACGGCAGAGTCTTTACTTGGCGCATATGCCTACAGTAGAATAAAGACAAAACACTCAACACAATCATCCGGTGCATATGCCTATAATGATGTGAAGAGGAAAGAGTGGTGAGGAATGCCTCCCAGGGACTCTATCGGGATCTCTCAACTAGAAAACTTAATATCCACCCGGCGCATATGCCTATAGTCGAATAAAGAAAAAGCACTCAACATAATCACCCGGCGCATATGCCTACAATGATATGAAGAGGAAAGAGTGTTGAAGAATGCCTCCCAGGGACTCTGTCGGGCTCTCTCTAGAAAACCTAATATCCATTAGGCGCATATGCCTGCAGTAGGATAAAAGGGAAAGAAAGATCACCTCCGTCCGGTGAAGGTGCCTGAGGTAGAGTCTCTACTTGGCGTATATGCCTACAGTAGAATAAAGACAAAACACTCAACACAATCATCTGGCGCATATGCCTACAATGATGTGAAGAGGAAAGAGTGGTGAGGAATCAACTAAAAAACCTAATATCCACCCGGCGCATATGCCTGCAGTAGGATAAAAGGGAAAGAAAGGTCACCTCCGCCCGGTGAATGTGCCTGCGGTAGAGTCTCTACTTGGCGCATAAGCCTATAGTAGAATATGAAAGTTTGTTAGGGATGTTAAGCCCTATAGAACTGGCCCAAGCTAACTAAGAGGGGGGGGGGGGGTTAATTGGTATTTTAAAAATTTCTTTTCACAAAGAACATAAATTACATAAACCAAAATCACACCACGAGAAAAATAAATGCGGAAATTAAAGTGCGGAAGCAAGAAACAAGAACACAGAAATTTATAGTGGTTCGGTCAACTCGACCTACGTCCACTCCCTAGAGGCGCCCTCCGAGTATTGCACTACAAACGTGACTCTCCTTTAGTCCCCACAGCTAGGCGGAGAAGCCTTTACAAGAACCTCCTTTTTGCCACCCCGGCAAGGCAGAGAACCTATCTCCTTTTGCTTCCTCCTGAAGCTGGCAGAGAAACACAATTAGATGCTGACTCCTTACCTCTACCGACCCTTCCACGGATGAGAAACTCTAGACGAAGAAGAAGCATATCAATCCTTGAAGCAACCCTTGTGAATCCCCTCACAAGCTCCCCCTCACAAGATCCTCTCTCTCTCTCCCTCTCTCTCTTTCTCTCCTCAAGGCCTTCTCAGGTCAAGGCAGCAGCAAAAATGTTGTTCAAAATGTTGAATAAGAGCTCTTAAATGGAAGAGCTTCAAATGAGCTCATTAATTGCAAGTTGCCGACAATATCGTCTAGGCCGATATGGACATCGGCCTGGCCGATCAGTACAAAACTCAGAAGATCGATCAGAGCATTGCTCTGAATGCAAACTGGATGATTTAAAATTGACTTGATCGTCCAGGCCGATCTCACTATCATCCCGGCCGATCAGTTCAAATCAAAGGAAAATCGTCCAGAGCATCGTTCTGAATTCGAGCTGGTCGATATTTATCATCCTGAAGTAACTAAGGTTTTTGAATCGATCGTCCAGGACGATATGATCGTATCAATCATCCTTAATTACTCCCTTGATGTCCTGATCAATTAAGGCATAATTTATGAATATCATCTAGGCCAATTAATGATCGTCCTAGCCGATTATTTAAAAATACAGTATACCTTAATTGTCTATGGCGGCAACTTCTTTCTGTTTTGAGCTTATTATCATGGCCGATACACGTATCGTCCAAAATGATCTATTAATGACGGCTACCTTAATTAAGAATCCTTAATTAGACTTTCTATTTTAAGCCTGATCGTCTAGGACGATGTAAATATCGTCCTGGCCGATATGAGTAAAAATAGAAATTCTAAGTCTCTCAAGTGTGTGTGTGTAAGGTTACTTAGCATCAGTCTCTTTGATCATTACAAATAGACTCAAGAAGAGAAAAAATAAAGTACAGACTGACTCAACCCTAGACCTACGCAATCTTGAACTGGCTTTGTTTGTTCGTCTGATCTTCGATTCCTAAAAAGTTAAAAATAACAGGCAGTCCAAGAGAATCAATAGTATTTGTCAATCATCAAAACATAAGTCATGAAAATAGATTTGCAACAATCTCCCCCTTTTTGATGATGGCAAAACACTACGAAAATAATTAGTAGTAAAAGTACGTAATCAACAAGTGTAAAAAGAACATCATAAACTCCTCCCCCTTTGACATATCAAAAAGGAGGAGGGAACACAAAAGAAACAATAGCAAATCACAACTTTTTTTTTTAACCAAGGCATGAAAATGATGTAGTATTCCATATAATTGATTTAAAAACTTGTGGGTAATGAGTTAACAATCTCAACAATCCATAAAATAGTAGAATATTCGGTCATGGTTACCCTTAGCTCAGACGTTTTCTTAGGGTAGAGTCGTCTTTTGAAATCACTGACATAACTCAAAGAATTGATTGGATATGAAAAAAAATCCATCCATCACTTGGTTTAAGAATAAACTATCTTTATAAAATAATGAATCAAAGTAATCTGTCATGATCGCAAAATAATCGAAATCAAGCCTTTGAGAACCAAAACTTCTAAGTTCTAAAAGATTTAAAAAGAGAGAGTAGCTTGCTTTTGAGTG
Source organism: Dendrobium nobile (assembly GCA_022539455.1). Classification (NCBI taxonomy): domain Eukaryota; kingdom Viridiplantae; phylum Streptophyta; class Magnoliopsida; order Asparagales; family Orchidaceae; genus Dendrobium; species Dendrobium nobile. The sequence goes on from CM039727.1 coordinate 30,440,932, forward strand.
GGCTCATTTTATGCCTCTTGTCAATTTAGTGGCGCTTTGCGCATCTTTTTATAGATTTTTCAATTCTAGCGTCTTTGCGCTTCTTTTGTTGGCATCATTGGCCAATTTTTTTATTTTTTATTTTTTATTTTTGCAAGCTACATTCTCTTTTATAACCTCTTAAAAAAATCTTAGTTGTGAATATGTCTTCTCAGATATTAGAGAATAGGAGCTCTCTCTCTAACATACGAAAGAATTACCACAAATAGAATTAATAATCAAAGACAAGAGTAATGAGGGATCTTGATGTGACAAAAAAACTTTAAACATTATAAATACAAGATAGATTTGCTTAAGCAAGCTTAAGAAAAGATCTCAATTTCATAAACAATCTTTAATTTGAGATAGATTTTTTATTAGAAAAGAAAACTATGACACTAAAATAGGTTAGAGAAAGAGACACAATCACAAAATATTTTTACCATCTAAAAGATTAAGAGATGAAAAATACATTGACTAAAAATTTTCAAAAACAAGGGCATGGAATATATTATCATTTTAGCGATGATTTTGAAAACTAAGAAAAAGAAAGAAAGTAAAACACATCAAAAACTACAAATAAAAACAAAAACAAAAGAAAGTAACTAACTAAAAAAATCAAGATTCATGCATTTATGTCAATCACACCCAATCTGGTCCTTAAAGAACTGAAAGTGTCGAAGGCCAGTTGTTTAGTAAATATGTCAGCCAATTGATTTTCAGTTGTCACATGGTGTAACTCAATGTCTCCCTTAGTCACATGATCTCTAATGAAGTGATGCCTAATGTCAATGTGCTTAGTCCTTGAATGTTGGATAGGGTTCTTAGAGATGCATATGGCACTAGTGTTGTCACAAAAGATTGAGATGGTGTCTACAGGTAATCCTAAATCCAATACCTGTTGTTTTAACCAAAGGACTTGGGTCACACAACTTCCAAGAGCGATGTACTCAGCTTCAGCAGTGGAAAGTGCAATAGAGTTTTGCTTCCTACTAGACCAAGAGACCAAAGACTGTCCAATGAATTGACAAGTTCCTGAAGTACTTTTTCTATCCACCTTGCATCTTGCAAAATCAGAGTCAGAAAATCCAATAATCTCAAAAGAAGTATTGTGTCTAGGGTACCAAATCCCTAAGCCTTGTGTCCCCAAAAGGCATCTAAAAATTCTCTTAACAACAGTCATATGAGACTCCTTAGGGTCAGCTTGAAATCTAGCACAAAGACAAACACTAAACATAATATCAAGTCGGCTCGCAGTCAAGTAAAGTAAAGATCCAATCATGCCTCTATACTTTTTCTGATCAACAGACTTACCACTTGGGTCCTTATCCAATGGAGCACTAGAAGTCATGGGAGTGTTAATTGGCTTAGCTTTGTCCATCTCTTATTTCTTCAAAATGTTCTTTATGTATTTTGTTTGATTTAAAAAGGTTCCATCCTCCAATTGTTTTATGCTAAACCCCAAAAAGTAGGACAACTCTCCCATCAAAATCATCTCAAACTCTCTACTAATTATTTTAGAAAAATCATCACACAATTTCTTATTAGAAGATCCAAAGAGTATATCATCCACATAAATCTGAACAATGAGTAAATCATCTCCAACTCTCCTAAGAAAAAGGGTGGTGTCTACGCCTCCCTTGACAAATTACCCCTCTAGTAAGAATGTGCTAAGCCTCTCATACCAAGCTCTTGGTGCCTGCTTTAATCCATACAAAGCCTTTTTTAATTTAAAAACATGATTTGGAAATTGGGAACTCTCAAAACCTGGGGGTTGTTCTACAAACACATCTTCTTTTATTTCCCCATTTAAAAATGCACTCTTGACATCCATTTGAAAAAGCTTAAATCATTTATAACAGGCAAAGGCTAATAGCACTCTAATGGCTTCCAATCTAGCTACAGGGGCAAAAATCTCCTCAAAGTCTATCCCTTCTATTTGATTATACCCCTTAGCCACCAATCTTGCTTTATTTCTAACCACCACTCCTGAATCATTCACCTTATTCTTAAAGACCCACTTTGTCCCAACTACACTTTGTCCCTTAGGTCTTTCAACAAGCTCCCAAACATCATTTCTAACAAATTGATTCAATTCCTGTTGCATTGCTAAAATCCAAAACTCATCAGTAAGGGCTTGGTTAATGGTTGGGTTCAGTCATTGAGATAAAGGCAGAGTGGTTCACCTCCTTCCTAAGTCCATGTCTAGTCTTAACTCCACTAGAAGGGTCTCCTAAGATCAAATCCTTGGGGTGACTTGTAGAGTATCTCCAATCTCTAGGAAAAGTGTGAGAAGGTCCAACCCTTTCATCCAAATCAATATTTTCTACTCCTTTGGTGACTTCTCCTACTCTTTCATTACTTTGGTGTTCTACCCCCTTCCCCAAATTTTCTACTCCATTAATAATCTCTCCAATATCATCATCATTCTCAACTCCATGTTTCTTAGGATCAGACTCATCAAATATTACATGGGTTGTCTCTTCCACCATCAAAGTTCTCTTATTAAACACCCTAAAAGACTTCCCAACACTAGAATATCCCAAGAATACTCCTTCATCAGATTTAGGATCAAATTTTCCCAAGTGAGACTTCCCATTGTTGTGAATAAAAACCTTACAACCAAAAGACATGAAGGTGGGAAAGATTGGGTGTCCTACCCTTAAGGATCTCATAGGGTGTCTTTTCTAATTTGGCTCTAACATTCATCCTATTCAACACATAACAAGCTGTGTTAACCGCTTCAGCCCAAAAGTATTTTTGAAGTGAATACTCAGCAAGTATGGCTCTATCGGTTTCCACCAAGGTCCAGTTCTTCCTTTCAGCTACCCCGTTCTGCTGAGGGGTCCTAGGAGCTGAAAAATTGTGGCTAATCCCCTTGTCCTCGCAAAAATCTCGAAATCTTTCATTCATAAACTCTCCCTCATGATCACTATGGATTGTCAAAATCTCACAACCTAGCTTTTTCTGAATCCAAGTAAAAAATGTTCTAAACTCCTCAAAAGACTCATTTTTATGTGAAAGAAATCTAGTCCAAGTGAACCTCGGGTAGTCATCAGCAATCATAAATCCATAGACTTTCCCTCCCAGGCTGGCAGTGCTAATGGGTCCAAACAAATCCATGTGAAGGACTTCTAAAGGTCTAGAGATGCTAATGTCCTTAATGGGGTGAAAGGTGGAGTGAACTTGCTTTCCTAGTTGACAGGCATCACAAAGGTGGTCTTTTGAAAACTTAAGTTTGGGGACACCTCTAACTAGGTCTTTTTGGGTCACTTTCCTAAGGGTTTTCATACTTGCATGACAAAGTCTCCAGTGCCACAACCAAGAATCATCAATCATAGTTTTTAAGCAAAATGAAGCAGCACATTCAATGTTATTTAAATCAAGTATGTAAACGTTGTTGATCCTCTTTCCCTGCAAAATAGTGTTATTACTTAAAGTTACAATGCATGAATTTACAAAGAATTGCACGATGAAGCCTTTGTCACAGAGTTGACTGATGCTGAGAAAGTTGTGCTTCAATCCATCTACAAGCAAAACATTTTCAATCATAAGGTTCTTAGAATTACCAATTATACATGCGCCTACCACCTTCTTGGTGGTGGTCTCCAAGAGTAACCTTGCCTCCAGTCCTGGACTCTAGTACAACAAACTGGTTGGCATCACCAGTTATATGTCGAGCACATCCACTGTTCAGGTACCACATACTCTCACGAGGCCTTTTATGAGAGCCCTCCTGCAAAATTACCAAATGTTAGATTTAGGAACCCAAATAGGTTTGGGTTTCTTCTTATGAAGAGTAGAATGCAATGCATGTGTGGTATGCTGTGGATCATGCACCTTAGGTCTCCACACCCAATGTGTACTATAGTGAACTGTATAAGTGTGTGAGATGTGTCCTAGCATGCCACATGAAAAACATCTAACTCCAGGAAAGAGATTTCTTAAGTGGTTTGAGTTATAATGCCTCTTCCTAGGTTTTGGCAATTGATCAAAAGTAGGTGTCATCCTAGATTTCTTACATGTTTCTATTTCATTTTGAATCTTCAAATTAGTGCTCTTTAAGACTTCATTTTCAATCCTCAAATTTTTCTCCATCTCTTTAGACTTCTTAAAATCAGATTCAAGTGATGTGTGTGAAACTTTTAATGCATCATGCTTTTCAACTAATTCACAATGATTTTTATTTAACTCATCAAATTCATCAAGTAAAGTCATATGATTTGAATCAATTGTTTGATGGTCTTTAATCAAAATTTCATGCTCTTTTTGAAGATTTAAAAATTCTAATTTCAAGCTAGTATGTGTTTTCTATAATTTCCTATATAATGCATGAATTTTTTCTGAAACTTCAAGAAGTTGATCATAGAAAAGTTCACATACCTCTTCTTGATCAGGATTGTCGTCTGCTATCAAGCACAATTTTGATGTCTCATCTTCTGGTTCCGTCTCCGATGAGTCCGATGTCGAATCCGTCCAAAATGTTTTTTGTACTCTCATCTTGTTCTTCCTTAGCTTAGGTTTCTCCTCACCCTTTCCTTTGCTTGAGTGATCTTTAAGTGTAGGGCAATCAGTTCTCACATGTCCTGGTTTCCTACATTCATAGCAAATAATATCAGAAGATCCTTTAGAATGTTTATGATCCATACCTTTTCTCCAATGATGCTTTTGCTTCTTCCTTAGAAAGCTTTTGAATTGCCTTGTGATGAAGGCAACTTCATCGCTTTCAGACCCGGAAGATTCATAATCTAATTTGTGCGCCTTCAATGCAACTATTTTCTCCTTCTTCTTCTCACCTGCATCAAGATTTCTTTGATTCACCCCTTGCTCGTAAGCAATGAGTGAGCCAAGTAAGTTATCAATAGAATAAGTGTTTAAATCCTTAGATTCAGTGATTGCAGTGATTTTAGCATCATATGATGAAGGCAAGCATCTCAAAATCTTATTTACTTTTTCATAGTTTGAAAGTTCTTTTCCTAGTGCATGCAGTGAAGTAACTATCTGAGTAAACCTAATATACATATCAGAAATTGATTCATGCAGTTTCATACGAAAAAGTTCATATTCATGCAAGAGAATGTTTAAACGGGATTGTTTAACCTCATTAGTGCCTTCATAGGTGATACACAATTTATCCCAAATTTCTTTACCAGTTTTGCAAGTGGAGACACGCAAGTAATCCTAAGATTTTAAAACACAGAAAAAACAGTTCAAATATTTTGCATTCAATTGAGCTAAATCTCGTTCATCAAAAGTCTATTCAGTAAAAACAACTTAAGTTTTAACACGATTAATTTCACGAGAAGGTGAAGAATAACCTTCTTTGATAAGCATCCACATGCGATAATCAGTAAATTGTAAAAATATTGACATGCAGGTTTTCTAGAAATCAAAAGGTAAGTTGTCAAATAAGGGAGGTCGTGTAATTGAATAACAGTCCGTAGTATTACGATTCCCAAGGTTAGCCATGGATCAAAATTCAAAAAGTTTTCAAACTCAATTTTTATGAATCCCGCTCTAATACCACTTGAAAGTTCGTTATGGATGTTAAGCCCTATAGAACTGGCCCAAGCTAACCAAGAGCATAAATCACATAAACCAAAATCACACCACGAGAAAAATAAATGCGGAAATTAAAGTGCGGAAGCAAGAAACAAGAACACAAAAATTTATAGTGGTTCGGTCAACTCGACCTACGTCCACTCCCCGGAGGCGCCCTCCGAGTATTGCACTACAAACGTGACTCTCCTTTAGCCCCCACAGCTAGGCGAAAGAAGCCTTCACAAGAACCTCCTTTTTGCCACCCCAGCAAGGCAGAGAACCTATCTCCTTTTGATTCCTCCTGAAGCTGGCAGAGAACCACAACCAGATGCTGACTCCTTACCTCTACGGACCCTTCCACGGATGAGAAACTCTAGACGAAGAAGAAGCAGAGCAATCCTTGAAGCAACCCTTGTGAATCCCCTCACAAGCTCTCCCTCACAAGATCCTCTCTCTCTCCCTCTCTCTCTTTCTCTCCTCAAGGCCTTCTCAGGTCAAGGCAGCATCAAAAAGGTTGTTCAAAATGTTGAACAAGAGCTCTTAAATAGAAGAGCTTCAAAGGAGCTCATTAATTGCAAGTTGCCGACAATACCGTCCAGGCCGATATGGACATCGGCCTGGCCGATCAGTTCAAAACTTAGAAGATCGGCCAGAGCATCGCCCTGAATGTAAACTGGATGATTTAAAATTAGCTTGATCGTCCAGGCCGATCTCACTATCATCTCGGCCGATCAGTTCAAATCAGAGGAAAATCGTCCAGAGCATCGCCATGAATTCGAGCTAGTCGATATTTATCGTCTTGAAGTAACTAAGGTTTTTGAATCGATCGTCCTGGTCGATCCTGCGATCATCCAGGATGATATGATCGTATCAATCATCCTTAATTACTTTCTTGATTTCCTGATCAATTAAGGCATAATTTGTGAATATCGTCCAGGCCGATCAATAATCGTCCTGGCCGATTATTTAAAAATACAGTATACCTTAATTGTCTATGGCGACAACTTCTTTCTATTTTGAGATTATCGTCCTAGCCGATACACGTATTGTCCAGGACGATCTGTTAATGACGGCTGCCTTAATTAACAATCCTTAATTAGACTTTCTGTTTTAAGCCTGATCGTCCAGGACGATGTAAATATCGTCCTGACCGATATGAGTAAAAACAAAAATTCTAAGTCACTCAAGTGTGTGTGTGTGTATAGGGTTACTTAGCATCAGTCTCTTTGACCATTACAAATAAACTCAAGAAGAGAAAAAACAAAGTACAGACTGACTCAATCTTAGACCTACGCAATCTTAAACTGGCTTCGTTTGTTCGTTCGATCTTCGATTCAAGAAAAGTTAGAAGTAACAGGCAATCCAAGAGAATCAATAGTGTTTGTCAATCATCAAAACATAAGTCATGAAAATAGATTTGTAATAGAATAAAGATAAAACACTCAACACAATCATCTGGCGCATATGCCTACAATGATGTGAAGAGAAAAGAGTGGTGAGGAATGCCTCCCAGAGGCTCTGCTAGGCTCAACTAGGTAAGTAAAACCAACTATCTGTCTATTGGTATCAAAATAGCAGGGTAGAAGGCATAAGTCATCTCATCATCGACCTGACACAGATCAGTGTAAGGATTTGAGAAAAAAGGAAAGGTTTATATAAGAATTTTAAGGGTAGAGTTACTTAAGGAACCTCAAGCTAGCGCTCTGGTAACCACATGGTAGAGGACAAATCGTCATGGCCATGAGTATCCAAACTCTGTCGGGATTTCTTAAGGAACCCTAACCCTACATAAAAAGGGAGGAAGACATCAGAACTATGCCTCCTAAGAAAGCTGGAAGAGATATTCCCTCAGTAGAGTGTGCAAATGGGTAATCTCATTCCAAGGGAGTAAAAAGAACTGAAGTAGCGAGGCGGCACCTCTACTACGAAAAATAGGCCAAAGCCTAGTAAAAACACTCCTCAAGGAGGGTACAGTGGTAAACCCATACTAGCTGATGGGGACCCCGTAAGAAGTGGAAACAACATCAGAACATCCAAAGGACCTTTCCAGCAGCTAGGAGTCGGATCTCAATGGGGAAACAAGGGGTAAAAGACTATGAAGAGCTGACTCTCTACTAGAAAATCAAAGCTCAAGGAAGAGGTGATGGTGGCACCTAAGGCACGATGCCCCACATCATCAAGTAAGAGAAAAAGAACCAAAGTAGCGAGAGAGCACTCCCGCTACTCAGGGCAACAATTCTAAGTAGAAAAAAAAAATCTCATAGTGGTAACACCCACATAAACTAGTGGGACCCCGTGGGTAAGTAAAAGTGATCTCAACATATTCATGGGACTAATCCAGTGGCTGAGCCTAGTGTATGAATGGTAGGATATGTCAAAGAAAAGAATAGAAGAACTGATCTTCTGTTAGAAGATCAAAGTTCTCAAAGTAGTGATGTTAATATCTGAGGCAAGATATACTACATCACTATAAGGAAAACAGCTCTAGGTAGTAGGGGGACAAACTCACTACCTGAGGATAACAATCATGAATGAGATCAATGATCATTAGAAGACCACAGTGGTAACACCTACCCTAATAAGGTAGGATCCTGTGAGGATTAAAAGTAACACTACTGCATTCATAGGATTACTCTAGCGGCTAAGAGTAGGGTACGAATGCTAGAGTAGGTTAGTAAAAAAAACAAGGAGTCGATCTTCTGCTAGAAAATCAGGACTCTTGAGAATGCGATGCTAACATCTGAGGCATGATGTACTACACCACAATAAGAGAAGCAACTCTTGGCGGCGAGGGGATATACTCACCACCTGAGGATGGTGATCATGAGTGAGATCAATGATCATCAGAAGGCCACAGTGGTAACACCTACCCTAACTAAGTAGGACCCTATGAGGAGTAAAAGTAACACTACTGCACTCATAGGACTACTCTAGCAGCTAAGAGTAGGGTATGAATGCTAGAGTAGGTTAGTAAAAAAAAAACAAGGAGTCAATCTTCTGCTAAAAAATCAGGACTCGTGAGGATGTGATGCTAACATCTGAGGCATGATGTACTACACCATAATAAGAGAAGTAACTCTTGGTGGCGAGGGGACATACCACCTGAGGATGGTGATCATGAGTGAGATCAATGATCATCAGAAGGCCACAGTGGTAACACCTACCCTAATTAGGTAGAAACATGTGAGGAGTAAAAGTAACATTACTACACTCATAGGACTACTCTAGCAGCTAAGAGTAGAGTATAAATGGTGGAGTAGGTCATTGAAAGAAACTAAGGAGCCAGTCTTTCTTTAGAAAATCAAAACTCCTAGTGATGTGATGCTAACATCTGAGACATGATGTACTGCATCACAACCAAGGAAGCAACTCTAGGTAGTAAGGGGCACACCCACTACCAAGGCTAATAATTATGAATAAGATTGATAAAGCATCAGAGGATCATAATGGTAACACCTATCCTAACCAGGTAGGACCCTGTGGGGAGTAAAAGCAACACTACTACACTCATAGGTCTACTATAGCAGCTAAGAGTAGAGTATGAATGATGGAGTAGATCAGTGAAAGGAACTAAGGGGCTGATCTTTTGCTAGAAAATTAAAGCCCCTGAAATTGTGATGCTAACACCTAAGAATAGATGTACTACATCACAGTTGAGAAAACAACTCTGAGGTGACAAGGGAGCATACCTCACACCTAGTATGATAATCATGAGTGAGATCTATGATTATCAAAAGATCATAGTGGTAACATCTACCCTAATCAGGTAGGACCCTATGCAAAGTGAAAGTAACACTATAACATTCATAGGACCACTCTGGTAGCTCAGAGTAGTGTATGAATGGGAGAGTAGGCTGCCAAAAGAGGGCAGTAGGGGGCAATCTTTTCTTAGAAAAACCTAAGCCCTGAAGGCAGTGATGTTGACATCTAAAACACAATATACTACATCACCAGTAAAGAAAAATAATTTGGAATCATATAGATTAATCAACCAACTAAGTGGGAACTTAACCTTGAAGAGCTCCTCAAAGTGCTCTCGAGAGAGAAGAAAGAGAAATTTTTAGAGAATTTAGGCTCTTGAAGAGTTTTACTGGGTTCCTCCTATGACAAGGGCAACTGGTTTTGCTCTACTAAGAGCTTCCCTCTTTTTTATCACATGTATATTTTTAAATGAGTATAGTGAATGGTTTTGATAACCCAGACCATGTTTTGATGAATGAAGGTTCAATAAAGGACGTTTCATATAAGAGGTCACTCATTGAGAACAAAATTGCATTAAAGTCACTTAGTGTAATCAACTTGAAAATTTAATAATATATTCTAAAGTTTTTCCAATTTTTATCTTTTCTCCTAGGTTCAACCTCCACTTGAGTGAAACAAATCAATAGTGAAGCTATTCCATTTTCATAGTAAAAAGGTTGAAAGATTGCTAATTGGATAGAGATTTTGATGAAGTAGTGAGTTTTAGGATCTCACTTTTAAACATTATTTTATCAATCTTTTTTTATTTGGAATTATTTCTAAATTGAAATAAGCTTTTATTTGGGAAAGCTTTAATGGCTCATTATTTTAATTGATTAGGGAATAGATTATTTCTCTAATTAAGTTTATTTGATTTGAGATTTGGTTGATGCATTATATAGAGGATTTAATTATTGCATTAATTAGGGATTTGATTGGAAATTTGATTGATACATTAATTAGGAGATCTAATTATTACATTAATTAGGGATTTGATTAGGATCAAATTAGGAAGCTTTTTTCTTAATTTACTTTGCTCAAATCTATAAATAGAGCCCTAGAGGCTGCTATTGAATGTAGGAGATGAGATAAGAGAAAAAAATGAGATCTAATACAATTCCCTATTATTCTGCAATATAGTGAAATCATCATCCCCTCCCTTTGGACATAGACATCTTTGTTGAACCATGTAAATTGCCATGCTTTGTGTGCTTTTGTTGTGATTGTTTGCACAATAATTAGTATCATAGCTGGATTTCGGTGGGATTTTCGGAGGAAGCTTGAAGAGTTTGACAAAGGTTTTGCTCATCCATTTAAAATTAAGGTTCTATTCATTCATTGTTGGGAACATAAAGGACCCATATTGGTATAGTTTCTATAATGTTAGCAACTTTAATTTGGTGGAGGCTATGCAGTCTAGTGGAGTCATGGATGCATCCACTTCAATGGTGGAGAAGGCGTGGATCCATCAGGTGGTTACATATCATATTAAAATTAATGTGACAAAATTTGATGGTAAAAGGAACTTTGGTATGTGGTGTTGTGAGGTGATGGATGTGTTGTGCTCTTTAAATTTTGAGGAAGTTCGAGAAAATGATTAATATCTTAATGAGATTTTAGAGATATATTGACTTAAGATAAACTGAAGTGCTTGTGGCTTGATTATAAATTACATCTCTTAAGAGATGAATTATGGGGTGATGATGAAGCCTCTATTATGAAGTTGTGCGAGACTTTGGAGAACAAGTATTTTACGAAGAACATAGAGAATTGTATCTATTTGAAACGGTGCCTCTACAGGTTTCCAAATTAGGCATGGGATTACAATTGATGAGCATTTGATTAACTTCACAAAGTTATTGATAGATCTTTTGAGTTTGGATGAACATGTTAGAGATGAAGAAAAGGCGCTCCTTTCACTGAATTCACTTCTGGATGAGTACAAAAACTTTATGATGTTACTTATTCATGGGAAAGAGGTCTTGAATTAAGGTGAGGTGACTAATATGCATTGTTGAATCATGAGTTTTTGGAGTCAGGACAAGGAGTCTGCAAAGATGGATTCATCTAAGACTCTTACACTCCAACAAAGATGATCTGAGAAGAAGAAAAAGGGTGGAATTAAGTAGAGTAGGTATTATTGGTGCAATCTTCGGAAGAATCAGAGTGCTTTTGGCTTGGAGACTGGTTATTAGAAAAATATTACCCAAACTTGAAGGAGAAGGAAAAGGGAGTGTCCACTAAGGCTAACCTTAACATGGAAGAGCATGAAAAAGATTCTGATGTATCACTATCAGTAGTTACTCAGAGTTTGTATTCAAATTATTAATGCTGGATTTGGATATTGGTGCTACCTATCACATTTGTCGCGTTGGGGAGTAGATTAGTACATACTTGAGCTTGATAGTAGTGTTGTAACCATAAGAAATGATTAAGCTTATCGTATAGTTGGTATAGGGAGCATCTTCATTAGAATACATAATACTACTATGAGAAAACTCATTAATGTGAGATACATTCTAGATATCAGGAAAAATTTATTGTCTGGTGGGGCTTTAGAGACCAAGGGCTACAAATTAGCTATTTAGGCAGAAGTTTTGAAGATATATCGTGGAGAACTTGTTTATTTAAAAAGAGTTTATCACTATAACCTTTACTATCTTCAGGGAAGAACAGTGATTGGATCGAGTGCTATTATTGACGATTCTTCTAAGACCACTTCATTATGGAATATATGGCTAGCTGAGTCAGAGTAGATTCTCTTTTGACTTTGGTGAAGTAATGATTAATTAAATGAGCAACCGCATGTAAGCTTGATCTTTCTAAATTTGTGTGTTTGGCAAGAAGACATATGTATCCTTTGATACTATCATCCATCGTAAAAACGGTATCTTGGAGTATGTTTCACACATATGTTTGGGCCCAAAAAAGATAGAATCAACCAGTGTATGATGATACTTTATATCTTTAGTTTATGATTACTCCAAATATATTTGGGTGTACACCATGAGGCACAAGAGTCAGGTACTAAAGATTTTTAAAACTTGGAAGAAGTGGATTGAGACTCATACTAGAAAAAAATATCTAGTGTATCATATCAGACAATGTAGGTGATTACACTTCAGATGAATTCTTACAAGAGTGCTAAAGAACTAGGATAGAGCATCACTTCACTGTTAGAGAGACCACATTAGAGCTGGGTGACAGAGAGGATAAAGCAGACTTTAGTAGAGAAAGTTTGGTATATATTATCCAATCCTGGGTTGGATAGAGTTTATTGTGTTGAGGACATAGATTATGCCTCTCACTTGGTGAACCATCTGCCTTCTGTAGCTATTGGGAAGAAGACCCCAAATGAGATGCGGTCAGGGTATCATGTTATAGATTATGAACACTTAAGAGTGTTTGAGTGACTAGCTTATTATCATGTTCAGAATGACAAACTGGAACTGTGTGCAAAGAATATGATCTTTATTGGGTTTGGCTTCAGGTATATGAGTTAATGGCTTGAAACTTTATGATCTAGTAGAGAAGAAGATTATATTAGCTTGGATGTTACTTTTGATAAGGTTAATGTGTTGAAGCTTTGGGACTCTAAATAGGTGAAGAGTTTTATTTGGACCACAAATCTGTTACTGAAGTTAAAGTTTTATGCAACTCCATTTACTCCACAGAGGTAGATCACTGTTACCTTGGTACCTGATCAACTACAGATCGAAAGGTAGAAGATGATGTTGAGGATGAGATTCCTACTTAAGAATTTATTATGAAGCACCAAAATATCCCAAAACCAACTTGGTTAAGGGTTCATATTATGGTTGTTAAAGTTCCTAGCACTATAAGAAAGCAGTAGATAGTCCTTATGGTGATTTATGGAAGAGGGCTATGGATGAAGAGATGGAGTCTCTTCAGAAGAATGTTATTTAGAGGTTGGTGAAGCTTCCTCCAGGAAGAAAAGTCATTGCATGCAAATGGATGCGTGCAAAGAATGAAGGATCTCATGGAGTTGATGTGCAGTACAAGGCTAGGTTAGTGGCAAAAGACTCTATGCTGTGGGAAGGGATTGATAATGATGAGGTATTCTCCCCATTGGTTATAAATCCCTCAACCCGTGGTCACTTGTACCACTGTTTGATCTGATTTTGGAGCAGCTCGATCTAGACATTGCACAAGTAGTTTCCATTGTGAGTGGATTCATACAGTATACGGGAAGGAGTCATTGACAATCTATAAAGAGTATCATGAGGTATTTGAAGGGTACAATTGATATAAGCTTAGAGATGCAATCACCACAGTAGTGGTACAAGACTAATGACTGATTGTCCACTTATTTGAAGAATTACTCTCAGCTTGATCCCTTGGGTGGAAGTACAAAGGTAACCATCTAGTTGCAATCAAAGATATTGGAGCCTGATTTATTATCTTCCACTTTCTAAAGTGAATGATGAGATGGAGATTATTGATTTGGAATAATTTTCAAATTAAAATAAGCTTTTATTTTAAAATCTTTTAATGGATCATTATTGTAATTGATTAGGGAATATATTATTTCCCTAATTAAGTTGATTGAATATTTGATTGATGCATTAATTATGGGATCTAATTATTGCATTAACTAGGGATCTTATTAAAGATTTCATCAATACATTAATTAGGAAATCTAATTATTACATTAAATAGGGATTTGATTAGAAGCATTTACTTAATTTAGTTTGGCTTACCTTTATAAATAGAGCCCCTAGGGGCGACTGCTAAATGTAAGAGATGAGAAAAGAGAAAGCTTGAGAGCTATTGTAATTCTCTATTGATCTTCAATTTAGTGAAATTATCATCGTTTCCCTATGGATGTAGGCATCTTTCGCTGAATCATGTAAATCGTTGTGTTTTGTGTTATTGTGTTGTGTGATTTTGTTTTTGCTGTGATTGTTTGCACAACAATCTTTACTCTATTGTTCTTTTTCTTTTCAAAATAAAAAAATTAAAGTTCCCTCTTTCTTATGCTTGCTAAATATGCTAGAGATTATATCTTCTTTTAAAATGTTATTTTTTTTCATCTAGAAAACTTCATTTTTAACATTACAGAACTCAATGACAATAAGAAAAAAAAAATATCAAAGGAGCATGCATTCAAAATAGTGGTTAGATAAATTAATTGACTAATATGAGTGATTTCTTTTAATGCTATTATTTATAAGCCTAATATTTACTAATGTTGGTAAAATGACAATTTCACATCAACATTAAATAGTTTATCTAATATCTAACATTAAAATAAGCATTTATGAGGATTTATAATTAATTAAATGAAGAATATTTTTTATATTATCAAATTTTGTAGTGCTTAGCTATAGCCCAATCTATATATTACAGAGGCGAGCTCAATTTATATAATTTTATGTATTTTTTAATAATTAGGCTAACTTTATAGAAATACGAAAGGTGCTTACTCTAAAATTTTCTTTCTCTCTTTGTATTTTGTTCTATTTTTCATTAATATTTTCAATATAGTTCGGTGCAACTCAAAAATAATTTTTTAAAAAATATATATTAAAATAATTACTAATATTAACTTATCTAAAGATGTTAAATAAATCCTTTCATAGATATATTTTGATGTAACTTAGATTATATGCTTTTATATAAATTTCCCTATTAAGTTTTGAAGGCTTATTGAATGAAAGTAGTAATAAATGACATGACTTGTTATATACAACAACATTAAGCATTTATTCTCTAATGCATGAAATTTAAAATTTAACTATTTATATATAACAACATTTGAAATAGAATATTTTTATTCTTCCTCCATTTCCTTCAAATCAAGGGTACACTTGCAATTTTTCATATAAAGCTACAAACCTCATAAACTTTACTCATTAAATGGATCCTTTCCTAAATTTTGATTGAAAAATGTCCCGCCCCAATATATATATATATTATTATTATTAAATAGTTTCAACGCCACCTGATTTGATGATTTGAAGAAAAGTAAAAATTAGATAAAAAAATTCGGCCCACCAAATCTTGAAATGAAATGCAGTATTTCGTAAATATCCTATGACCTCCGCTCAACGTCCACATTACTCTTATCTCTCCGCCGTTCTAGCTAATCGGTAATCGGGTCCGAACTTCCTATCCCGTTGCGCGAGGAAACAGTAGGGTTAGGGTTGCGATTTTGGGTGGAGGCGAGGATTTGGCTGCGATCGGCGACGCGGGTAATGAGCAAGGGATTTGAGGAAGGTTTTGGAGTGAGGTGGATCTTGTGAAAGGGGAGCACGATCATTGACCCGAGTTTCTCACGCACGAGCGCTGATCAGAACTTCGAATTTTCCTTCAACTGGAGCAACTTCTCCGACCGCGTGCTGCGGATTGAGATCATCCCGGGGCCTGCGGAAGGCAAAGCTGAAGGTGAGGATTGTGCTAGCATCTCGTCTTGGGCCCGACATCGCAATCGCAGGAGGGAGGACATGAAGAAGTACAAAGGTTACCAACAGTTTTAGAGCATCAATTTTCCGATTTGCAAATTAATTTGGCTATCTATTGCTTCATTTGCTGTAATGATGATGTTTGTTTTCTCTTTCCCCCTATTCCTTTCTTCTCTTCTCCAAGCTACCACCTTAATTCATAATTCTTTCAACTAGTTTGCATAATCACATCACTACTATTCATTACGATTCATAAAAAATCTGATCATTTCACATACCTGCAATTTGTTTCCCTTCTTTCAAAATTTCTACAAAACTCCCTTTCACTGAAATATACAAAGTTCCATTGAACCAAAGAATCACTGTTTGCACAAGGAAATTCTGCAAATTGCTGGCCCAATCCGAGATGCTTGCACAATTCTCACCTTCAAGTTGTTGAATTCCATAGACCATTTGAAGTTATCGTTATAAGAAGAACTGACAGCGCTTCCTTGGTATATTAGTGAAGAAGATAGATTGGAGGAGGCATCTGGAGCTTCAGATTTGCTTGGTGAGTCAAACAACAGTGCTTTGTTGACCACACAATCCTGTGGCTCGAACGGTTCCTCATGCTTTACTGTTTCAGCAACCTAGTCCATGTAACCGTTAATATGAGAAAAGAATATCATAATAAGCTCTCAAATAGGCACCGTGCATCTTTCTTGCCATTTTTAGGGATTCTTCCCATTTCTCCAGCGTTGCTGGCGGCTCCAACACCTGCAAACCCCCCCCCCCCCCCAAAAAAATTTTTTTGGCAATTCCAAAGCAAAAGAAGAAGTAGGGGAGGATGCAGATAATGGTGTCGTTATGGGAGACCTTATAATGGTTCTTCCGAAGGTATAACTTTCTCTTTACAAAGATATGTTTGTTGATTCCATACTTTTTTTAGTGTGCTATAATCATAAATGAGTTGAGCACAGATCTGAAACCAAACTATATCTAATTAATGGTGATATTTTCGCCGAGTTTTTTTAATTAAATTCTTTACTTTACTTTATTCGACCTAATTTTTAACGAAAACATTGAGAATTATATTATTCTCAAAGAATTTGTGTGCTCTCGATATACGTTGCACAGCATGTATGAACTTATGATATTCTTTTCTCATATTAACAATTAAATGGACTAAGTTGCTGAAACAGTAAAGCATGAGGAACCTTTCGAGCCACAGGATTGTGTGGTCAACAAAGCACTATTGTTTGACTCACCAAGCAAATCTGAAGCTCCAGATGCCTCCTCCAATCTATCTTCTTCACTAATATACCAAGGAAGCGCTGTCAGTTCTTCTTATGACGATAACTCCAAATGGTTTATCCAAGCCAATACTAGCGCCTGTGAAGATGATGAAGTAGAATACTTTGATGAAGAAGATGTAGATAACTATAAGGAAAACGTGGAAGAGGAAGGGTGCTTGGACGAGTTGTATATAAACCGCGTGTGCTTCTCTTTGAATTCTGGCATCTTATTCATCTCCGTGTCTTCAACTGTAATCTAGCGCCTGTGAAGATGATGAAGTAGAATACTTTGATGAAGAAGATGTAGATTACTATAAGGAAAACGTGGAAGAGGAAGGGTGCTCGCTCACATAACTCATCCAAGCCCTCTTCCTCTTCCACGTTTTCCTTATAGTAATCTACATCTTCTTCATCAAAGTATTCTACTTCATCATCTTCACAGGCGCTAGATTACAGTTGAAGACACGGAGATGAATAAGATGCCAGAATTCAAAGGGAAGCACACGCGGTTTATATACAACAATGATGGCGAGATCGAAAGAGAAGAGGAGATCGGCAGAGTTTGCTTGCTGGAAAAGCTGTCTCCGAGTGTGTGATGCTGCTCAAAGGTTTGCCTTTACCTGAAGGAAAGCTCCTGCGATTCCACGAGGAAGATGAAGAATGAAGGCTTTTCATTCAAGTAAAAAAAAAAAACATTTTTCTGTTCTATTTTACTAGTACTATTGCCATTTGTTTCTAGTTTTCACAATTGAACAATTTGATGTTGCTTTACCATTGAGTTTTCCCTTCCCCCAGTTTTTCTTTGTTATGCACGTGCATATAGTTTCCTTGCTAATTTTGTTTACCATCGCGATAGCGAGAAGGTAAATTTGTTGGAGTGTGCACTCAATTTTATTTTATTTTTAAATTTGATAATAAATAACTCTAGACTAAAAAAATGATAAGAGAATTTTTGAGCTAATTAAGTCAATACGACTAATGCTAGTTCATAATAATAATAATAATAATAATAAGTATTAATATATATTTTATAATCAATATGACTAATACTAGTTCATAATATAATATGACATGCAAGATTAATATTTATAATATTCCATTGAGATAATCTATATGAAATTAAACATTGCTGTCATATAAATCATTCAAGAATTTATGCCGCAACTAAATAGGGAAAATCTATCTACATCATTTCTATATATATGAACATTAAAAGAGATCTATAAATGTATATATAGTAAAAATTGAATATTTTAGGCATGACTAGCATTATATAAAACATCTAAAACATATTACAAATGACAAGAATAACGCCCATAATGAAAAAATGAATATTTGGTTGATTAGATAGACTTGCATGGGCATTCAAGAAGGTTTTTTTCTTGACAAATGACAAGAATAAAAATTTCCTCTCAATAACCATGATTCTATGAAAACTTGATAGACTTGCTTGGGCATTCAAGAAGGTTTTTTTTTATTTTTATTTATTTATAATTTTGAGATTATCTTTATATATTGCGACTCTTGAATTTATTATTTTTTGTATGCATTTTAGCTTGATATTTTAGGAAGGATCTTGATAAGCCCTCTTTGATTTGTACACTATAATAGTAATTTTGTTAGTTAATTGGTTGATTAGATATTCTTTTATTTGACATTGTTTGAAGTTTAATAATATACAACTTAGTACTATTTGTCTATGTTTTCAATTTCCATTTGTATTGCCGACTAGAAGTTTAATAAAACATACTAATCGTGTCGGAAGGTTGAAATAGAACCGAATGGCAAAACTCCAGTAGCAGAGCCGGGTTGTTCGTCATCGTCAACGGTGACTAGATCCAGTGTCTTCCGCATCTTTTCCTTACTATGCCGCGGGGCGAATTGGGGAAGCGGTGCCCGTTTTCCAGCTATCTCCCTTTTATGTATCGAAGATTAAGCCTGCGGGGGATGGCGGGGGTTCTCAACGGCGGGTCTGGCCCGCACCAAGGAGGAGGAGGCTTGGTGGAAGGATACGTTGGATAAGGTGAGGAACATCGGGATATCGGCTCACATTGACTCGGGTAAGACGACGCTTTCTGAGAGGATTCTCTTCTACACCGGTCGGATCCACGAGATTCATAAGGTCAGAGGTCGGGATGGTGTTGGTGCCAAGATGGACTCCATGGATCTCGAGCGGGAAAAGGGAATCACCATCCAGTCCGCTGCTACATACTGCACCTGGAAAGATTATCAGGTCTGTAAAAATGGCAGTTTTCTCTAGTTTATGATTTCGAATGTTGAACTTTAGTCTTTATGTATGGTTTAATGGTTTAAGGTTAATATAATTGACACCATGGGACATGTGGACTTTACTATTGAGGTTGAGAGAGCTCTTCGCATTCTTGATGGTGCCATACTTGTCCTTGGCAGCGTTGGTGGTGTGCAGAGCTAGTCTATTATAGCCGTTGATCGCCAAATGAGAAGATATGAAGTTCCAAGGGTTGCTTTTATCAATAAGTTAGATTGTATGGGAGCAGATCCTTGGAAAGTTCTAAGTCAGGTGAGAGCATGACGCGAATATAAAGGCTTAATCTAAAATGCCGATTTAATTAATTTATTTATTTTTAATCTTTTTATGCTCACTTTTGGGTTCTGATCATCTCATCATCCTATGGACCTGTTTGGATGCACCAAGGATTAATTTAAGCAGGACAGATTTACAAAATACTGAGGGTGTTAAATTCTGAAAACAGTTTGGCAATAAGCAATCTAAATCTTGATAAATTTTTTGTAACTGTTTGGCAATACAATTTAGGATTTAAAATCGGTTAACACATGATATATTTTTCTCGAGTAATTAACGTATAATACCAATAGTTCATACTAATACATCAAAACAGTGTTAAAAGTACAAAAACTTCATAAACAAGAATTGCAAATAAATTTAAGTTGCTTTCTTCTTCATATTCCAAGCATTGCATGCTATCCAATTGAGTGACTTTGATGACTTGTTACCTGTAAATGGGATAATATGTTAGAACTTCAATTTTGAGAAATTAATGATGTTAACTTTAACAATATAGAGATTTACGTGTGCTTGCCATAGATATTTCATGATTAAATGCCTCAGGGAAACATTTTATATTCTCTCTCCAACTCCTATATGCAAATTTGGGTCTTCATCATTGACTTGAACCTTGCCCAGATCCTCCTGCGGCATTTATATTGTCGACGAGAACTTTCACAGAGGCAAGGTATTCGGTCATTGTCTTGTTTTGCATAAATAATATAATACTCAAAATATTATCAAAGTAAGCATACGATTTTCTCAAATCTTATCCGACTATCGCCCACAAAAAAAGAAAAATGTCAAATTTAATTTCATTAAATTCTATTTTAAATTCTAAGCATTTTGATATATAATGGTATACATGTATTCTGTTATTAGCTTAAAAATAGGTAATTAACATTTATTTAAATGTTTATCATCATAAATGATTAGCCGTTAATCAATTTTAAGTTAATTATTAATTGTAGTTTTTCCACTACATTAGCTTTTCCACTAAGAGCAGCATGCAACCGTTGATATGATCCTGCGGCTAGTATTGAGAACATTTAGTCAGTGGAATGTTAGGATATTATATTAATAGTATATCAGCACTTAGCAGTCATCCCTTTTATTCCTCTCATCCATTCATCATCGGGATCACTGGAAGCCGCTGAAGGCCGCGGGTAAGAGTAAAAAAAAAAGAAAAAGCTATTGCTGGACTCTTCTGTGGAGGATAAACGCAACACGTACAACACATAAAGATGAGGAAATCAGTGCTGTTGTGGAGGGTAAAGTCCAAGTAAGGAAAATAGTGATTATTGAAATAACTATTGGCTAAAATCTGTAGTTGCTAAAAGGAATTCAATAATGTTCACTGAAATTTATAGTGCTGAGTTGTTTATTTCTGAAATATGCATTGTTTAGGGTTGCATGGTTGAAATCTGTATTGCCGAAATGGTGTTGCTGTAATAAATGGTTGCTGAAATTTATGTTTTGGTGCTGAAAGCAGTGATTGCAAAGAGAATAATAAATGTTGCTATTATAGAATTGTTGCAGTAGTTGTCAAAAACAAAATCAGTAAGGTGAAGATTGGAAATTCAGAAAATAATAAAGAAATAAAAAGGAATGGAACTAGAGAGGAAGAAGGGAGTACAAGGTGAGATTTTGGGTTGAATGTGTTCATTTCAGGTAAACCATTAAGAATTTTCAAATAAGTTTGTGTTATTTTTATATGCTTGCATGCATACAAGAATACTTATGTTTTAGGTTGTATATACGAGGAAAAGAGACAAAGGCATTGTATGAGAATGAATTTTCCCGACTTCCCTAGAAAACCGAGGTGAGATACCAAATGATGCATATAAAATAATGAAATTTTATACAATTGCAAATGCATATTTGTTATATTTATGAAGCAGTATTTCAATTTATTTCACTTTGTTTATATATGCGAATTCTTGATATGATTATGAAAATGGACATGACAATGAAAGAGTATAAAGTTATTTAAGTCATATATGGGGGATAAGCCCGCACAAGTAAATGCGAAAGACCTGACGAGGTAAGCATACACTCTCAATTCTAAAAGTTAGGAATTAAGACCCAACCTTGAATAAGAGAGCAATTTTAATTCTAAAAGTTGGGAATATAGACCCAACCTTGAATTGGAAAGCTGAAAAATGGTGCAGAAGCTTATAACCATCATATGACTTGCTTAAAGATGTTGAACAATGAATAAGATGGAAAGTAATTATGCATCTCTTATGACCATTATGTAATTCACTTTTTAAATTAATGGTTAGCAATGCTGTTATTAGTTCTTATACATTGCTTGTGTATTTTATTGGGTCATATAGCTCATTAGCAGTGGTTGTATTGCAGGAAAGGGGAAGAAGCCCGTAGGGCACTAAAGGGGTGACTATCTTTCTTTTGATGTGATGTACATACTTTTTGGGTGTACATAGAGGTTCAAGTGTAAGCTGTACAAAGACTTTTGGGTCTGTAAGTAAAGTTTAAACGTTTTAGTAGAGCTCTGTATTTATATTGTTTATAATTGATGTTACTTGAGGTACATTACATGCTTCTTTTTTTTAAGTGTGGAGTTTGATATGTTGAAGAATACTTAAGGGAGAATAGACATCGAGATGGTAGAAAACATGGCAACGAACAAATTTTGATCTACCAACGTCCAAGAAGAAAACTGAGGATTTAAAGTAAGCTGACCGGCGGCGGTGAGTAAGTGTTTGGGAGGGCAGGGTTGTGTACCATCGAGGTAACCAGAGAAGCTATTAGCGGCGAATAGCTTTTGAATGGCCGGACGCCAAGTTGGGTAGTTGTCTGGAAGGAGTTGGACATTGATGACGTTCTTGATGTTAGAGAGCTAAAATTTGAGGGTGGGAGGTATAAGAACATCGGTGCTGGTCTGATTTTCGTGAGTGTTTGCCGGTTGCGTAGACGCAGTGGAAGCAGCTGTCGAATCCCCCATTTCGGACAAAGATGAGAGCTGCTAGGAGAGTAGCTCTGATACCATGATAAACCAGCAACAAGATTCGTTAGGATCATCAACACAGTGAAGAAGCTCAAGGAGAAAGACAGCTTAGTTTCAGATAGAGTCACTTGCTCATTTTACTGTAGTGGAGTAGAGGTATAAATACAGAAGTAGTGTAAAGCAGCAAAAATGTCTATACTACCCTAGACAGTTACATAAAGCGAAAAAGTGTAAGCTGCTTTATCAGAGTTGAGGCGCAACAGCAGTTAGTTGATGCTCAGAAAAGTGGCGGATAAAGACTGTTTGCCACATACTAGTTAGGGTATGTACATACTTTAAATGATACTTCTTCATTTAATCTAAGGAACCATTTGGCTGATGTTTAAGAAAAAAATTTCAAAATTTTGTGAAATTTGTTAAATCGATTGATTTGTTGGATGAAATTAAAAATTAATATTGACTTCAAATTTCACTTACCTTCTCAAAATTATCTCAGTCGTAATGATTTAATTTTCACACAAAATGATTGAAAATGGAATCCTTTTTTAAAACATGTTTATTATCTACAAGCCAAATAATCCCTTAAGCAAGGTGAGCTTATAATATATAGAGACTAACTGAATCCATCAATGTTGATTAACAAAAGAATTTATAAGGCAAATTCAATGGTTCACTTGAATGATTGAAAATATAATCATTTTTTAAAAAATGTTTTATATCTACAAGACAAACAAGCCCTAAAAAGCAATGTTATGTGTGCTTATGATATGTGGAGAGTAACTGAATACATTAATGTTGATTAAAAAAAGAATTTATAAGGCAAATCCAATGAAATAGTTCATTTGAGTACACCAATTCTTTAGCTCATGAAATGCTTCTAAAGCCTTTTCAGGATAAAGAAAACTATGATTTGATGATTAGTTGATTTATCTTGTTAAGGAATAATTTATATGCATTGTTGGTTCTTTTTCTCAGGGAGGATCGTCTTTTAAGGTAGTAGATTGTATTCTTTGTCTCAAAGCGTACCATGAATGGAAACTTGCTGGTGAAATTGGCATTTGGAGGTATGGTGGTATTGTGAAGATCTCATCTTCACATAGAGGCTTGCCTTCCAGTTTATTTAGTGGTGCAAGTGCTGATGAGTCATCTGATAAATCTGATATGATACATCAACTATTGGATGTTCTGCATCTTCTTGCTGAGGTGTTCCTTAAAGCTTTTAAAGTAACCAACTTCCTCAGTTCTTTTGATCAGTTTGGTGTGAAGCTTCTAAAGACACTTCTCATAGAATGTGCTGATGCTGGGGAATTTTCCTTGAATGACAAGGTGGGTAAGATTCTGAGACTTTATTTGTTCTGAAGTACCCTGCAAAACTTCTTTTCTTTAAGCAATAATTAACCAAAATTTGCCTGCCATGCTTTCTTATGTCTTTCCAGAGTACTAAACTAAAACATTAGAAAAAAAAAAAAAACGCAAGGAGCTACTAATGCAAATTTGATTTGGGAGTGCAAGGCAAGATTAAAAGAGGAGATTTGATTTGAAATACTCGACATTTGTATAATAAGTACAAGGCATTCAATTTGAGCTATGAAATGACATTCAAACGCATATATTGTTCTACAATAAAATAATGTTATCTTTTATTTTTGATCAAATGTTCTTCTCTTTTGATTGTTTGTCTTGCACTCTCGATGCAAATTTATATTAGGAGTTCTTGACACAATTTTTTTCTTAAACATCTGATGCTACGTTTGCTTATGCTATGTAAATTTCCCTGAAGATTAATTTAAGTGATAGAATGAAACTTACCTTACAATTTGTGAATTCAGATAAACATTCTCTCTTTTGTAAATTTCTTATGTATTTTGCTGTAGCAGACTGGCAGCACGTTTTATGTCTTGCTTCTACTAATTTCATTTATAATTCCTGCAAATCTTGCGAAGTTATATTTATATTTTTGTTAAAAGGTTAACGGTCTAACTTTTGTTTATGCACAAAACATTTTGTAGCTCATCGATCTGGTGCTTGAGCAAGCCGTTAAAGAGTTCTCAGCACTACTTGTAAATCGAAAAAATCAGGTATCTCTGAAACATATTTTATTATAATTTGAATTACCACTATTTAGCTGAACCTGTCTAGTACGGATGATCATGCAGCTGCCAATGCAAATTAGTAACCAGAGTGAAATACTGCATACCTTTGTTTTATCGTGTAATCTCGTTTGAGTAAGGACTTCTTTAAGCATTGACTATTTGATAGTTCATATCAACAGGATGCCTACAGCTCTCTATCTTTCAAAATTTCCCTTCCAGCCTTTTCTTTTTATTCTCTAGGCTATAATAAAATAATCCTATTTCCAAGTCATACCAAACATGCTTAGAGTGTCGCTGCTCCGATTTCTCTTCGCTATTTTTATGACACAAGTCATAGCTTTGCAATTTCTCCATACTTATCTATAACAACATTTCAAATTGCCTAAAATTTATCTACGCACTGGTTGTTTCAACGTAGGTGCTTGAAAGTTGTTGAAATTGCCTATTGAAAGTGAATTTTATTCAATTGAGGCTTAATATTTTGTCTATTTTGTACAAGCTATCTTCTTACAAATTCATAAATCGTATATTATTTTAATAATAAATAAATTTCGAACACTTAATATGGTTTTATTACTACTAGTAAATACGCAAAAGCACTAAATGCACATGGATTAAATTTTGTGTATTGTGATGTATTATTTGAAATGTATAAGATTTTTGAGCAAAATCTGTTTAATATTTATTAAATTATTTAATTTGTTTAATTATTCTGTTTTCTGCTATTATCATGTATTAAAAAATATTTTAATTCTAAATTATCTGAAATTAAAATATTATGATTTATAAGCATTTCTAATTTGCATGCACACTTATAATTATTAAATGCAATTATTAAGAGCATTTTTAATTTACTTTTTAGTAATTTAACGTTGTTAGATTCAATTAATTGCATGTACACACGCAGCAACTTCGTTTAGAAAAAAATAAATTAAAAATATATTAGAGCACAAATAATGTGGACTTTGAATTTTGGCGACTGGGATTCTAGAGAGAGAAGCTCCCGCGCCGGATTCTAGAGAGAGAAAGTTTGAATCTTTGTTTTTCGCGGGTTTCTTTCCTTCGGCCATGGTGGCTTCCGGCCGTCATCCGTCGGACCCTCCAGATCTTCAATCTCTGGCTGATCATCAGATTTCTTCTAATCGATCACGCTCTCCTTCTTCTGTGCATTCTTTCATTCCCCGTAAAGATGATCAATCGAATTCAAGATCAGGTTTAAAACCTTTGACTATTAGAGAAGGCTCTGATTCTATCGCTCATCACGTTAAATCTCTTCCTTCTTCTGAGGGAAAGGGTAAGGGTTTGGTTGATCCTTCGGCCTCTGTCTTTGGTAGTTTGGATCGAAGTTCCGCTGGTGTTGGCCCTGTTCTTCTTGGGTTAACCTTTGGTTCTTTGGAACACGATGTTCTTGATTCTTCTCATTCGTTTGCTATAGAAAGCAAGAAGACTGGCAACACCGATGGAACTCTTAATCGAAATTTTTCAGCCAAACCATTGAATCCTGTCTGCTCTTCTGTTGATCCTAACAATACTGTTTTATCAGGTGCCAAAACTGTTGATGAATTTAGCAACCTGAAGGATTCCTTTCTCAATGCCCGGAAAAAACCTCATCATATCAAAATTAATTTTGATGTGAATTCCACTGTTATGTCCTCTGACGGGGTGACAGTTAAACTGAACACCGATCAAGAAATCAATAACTCTCAAATCCTCTCCAACTCTGTTGTGCTGAAGGTTTTGGGTAAGAACATCCTTTTTTCGATTTGCAGCATTGAATTACGTAAGCAATGGAATAGATTCGGTAATTTTCACCTAACCTCTTTGTGACTGAATTGGATTCTTTGCTCATTTAAGTCTTCCGCAACTATGGAGGAAGTCCTCAGTGGAGGGCCAATGTACATTGGTGGTCATATTGTTGGTTTGGACAAATGGTCGCTTTCTTTTTCTCCTTTATCTTTAAAAGGTCTAACTGCACCTGTTTGGATTCGTTTCCCACAACTGCCCTTGCATTGTTGGGACGAGATCAACATTGCAATGATAGCTTCAAGAATTGGATCACCCATATACTTTGACGGTAATTCCTTTAGTTGGAGCAAGAAAGAATTTGCGCGTATCTGTGTACGCATTAATCTTGAATCCAAGCTTCTTTCGGGTGTCTGGGTTGATGGTTTGGGTGGTAGATTCTTCCAGAAAGTAGAATATGAGAAATTATCTTCATTCTGCTTTAACTGTGCTAAAATCGGGCACCTGAAACCGGCTTGTCCAGAACTTCAGATGGCCAAGCCTATTGATCCCTGTTATGAATTGAATGACAGAGATATTCATGATGACTTTCATCCTGAACACCATGAAAATTATGGGTCCTGGATTCACGTAAAATTAAAAAAGAGACCAAAGCAAACTAGGAGTCAATTAGATTCTTGGAAGAAGGAAATCAAAGAGCCAGAAACCAAGGTTTAAAATTGCGTAATTAAGCCTCGAGGCGGTCTGAGGCGTAAGCCTCACGGACACAGAATTGCGTAAATGAAAAATTAAGGGATTTAGCAGAAAAATAATAGCTATATTGTATCTTACAATAAAAACATTTAAATGATATATGAAAATAGTGGAAAGTAAGAAATTAGATGCAATAAAATCATGTCCCAAAGTACAAAATCACAAAATATTAGTTTAACAAAACTCACAAAGTACAAAAAACATATAAAATGCAATCATATCCCATCACTAAATGGGTCTTCAAGGGAATCTTCTTCTCCAATTGTATCTATGAATGCCATGTCATCATCATCTTCAATATGACTCACTTTTCTCTTTCCTGTTCAATAAGAGAAAAGATCATTAGCATGTTAATTGCTCACTTGATATAAATATACTGCGATAGCATATAAGAAGTTGTAGAATACCTTTACTTGATTGTTGTGCTGCAGAGCTAGTGGATCTGTGTGGTGTGGTACTAGTAGATGTGCCCACTTGATCTGCTTCGCCCCTCAAGACATCCACATTTAAATCTTCTAGCTGTAAGTCTGATAATGGCAAATCTGCGTACGCCTCAATCAGTATCCAAATTGCGTGCGCCTCGAGGCGCTTTTGGACTGAGTTGCGCAGAGGCGCGCCTCTTATTGCGCAATTTTAAACAGAGCCAGAAACTCATTTTACTGTCAGTGGTAACATTCCAGATAGTTCTATTCAGAAATCGAATGATGTCACTTTGATTGAAGATAGGACTTTAAACAACATTCAACATCTGAAGGCTATTCCAGATGCAGAAATTAACCTGTCCAATAGCTTTGAAATTCTTAATAAAGCTTCTAATCAGTTTGTAGATGGTAATTCAACTGAAATCACCACTGAATCTGTGATGCTTATCGCCTCCCCTGTGGTTTGTACTGCTATACCTGAGGAAACAACAGCTAAGAAGTGTCCAACTGCTAATGAAGGTTCTTTTGTTCCTCTCAAAAATTTTGTTACTGACTCCAACACTTCTGATCCTAATGATCCTTCACTGGTCAATGAAAAATCAATTGAAATCTCTATTGATGCCATTCACAATGATTCTACTTCTTGTGCTGGTGACAAACAAGATTGTTCTGGTGGTAACCATCTTGTTATATCAGATTTTCCTCATGATATACCATTGGCTGGTACATCTGATTTAAATTTCTCCAATTCTGCCAAGCTAAACCAAAGCCTCAATTAAAATTTCTGGGTCCAATTGAACCGTTGTCCAGAAAAAGAAAAGTTGAAGGAAAATGTAAGAAAAAAGGTGGGGACTTCTCCCCTTCAGTTAATTAATGTCTTCGTTAATTTTCTAGAATTGTAGAGGGGTCAAGAAGAAGGAGACCTCCCTATACCTTAAGAAAGTAGTAAAAGATAACTCTGTTTTTTTCGTGGGCCTTGCTGAAACTAAGTTGGCCTCGATCAATAAGATTGATGTCAATAGAATTATTGGCAACAATTGGGATTATTTTCATCAGCCTGCGGCAGGTACTGTTGGTGGAGTTTTGGTAATGTGGAATTGCAATTTGGCAACCTTCATCGTGATTGATCATTCCCCTCAATTTGTTTTTGGTGCTTTGATCACTCCCAATAAGGGTCTTTGGAATGTGGCTATGGTCTATGGCCATCACGAGCTTCAAATCAGGAGAGAGCTTTGGAGCCTCCTTGATAATCTTGTGAAGGATGATGTTCCTACAATTGTGGGAGGAGACTTTAATTGTCTTCTTTCCAAGGATGAGAGAGGTGGCAAGCGTTTTTACATGACCAAAGGGTCTAAGGAGATGAGGTTATTTATGGCTAACCAAGATCTTCATGATTTAGAAGTAAATGGTCCTAAATATACTTAGTGCAACAACAAACAAGGAACTGCTAGAATTTGGGAACGTTTAGATCGCTACTTGCTGAATTCTTCGGCTCATCAGCTTGTCCCGTCAGCTTCGGTCACGCACCTTGCTAGGATTGCCTCTGACCATTGTCCCATTGCTTTTAAGCTTGATGATACTAAGCATTCTCAATCCAAAACTTTCAGATTTGAGGACACCTGGAAATCCTTCCAACTACTTGGAGAATTGTAGCTAATGCCTGGAATAAGCAAGATTTCGGTGATGAGGCCGAAGTTCTTAACAAAAAGATCAAGAGAACATTGAAATCACTTTTTTTCTGGCAGAAGAATAAATGCAAAAATCTGATTTTACTGAAGGAGCTGAAGAATGACATTCTTAAATTACAATTGCAAGAAGAAGCAGATGGTGGTCTCAGTCTTAATGATCTTACTCTGCTGCGTAGTAAGGTAAGGGAACTCAATGTTACCTTACTTAGACTTTCAATGTGGTGGAACCAACGTGCTAAGGCGAACTGGAACGATGAGAGGGACACCAACTCGAGGTTTTATCATGCCTATGCTACGGCTAGGAAGAATGGCAAATTGATTAGACAAATCAAGGATGAGGATGACAAAGTTGTAGATGAAACTGACATAATTGAGTCAGTTTTATTAAAGTTTTTTGAAGACAAATGGAAATTTCGAAATTGTAATAATCTGAATTGGCCTTTTGTTGATCAAAATCAGTTGCTTGATGCAGCTGACAGAGCATTACTGGATGCAGAATTTACCGAATTGGAATTTTCTGCTGCTGTCTTCCAGCAAGGGTCTAACAAATCTCCAGGCCTGGGTGGTTCCACATCTTCATTCTTCAAATTCTATTGGGACATAGTCAAAGATGCTACTTGGAATGCTATCAAAAAGTTTTTTACTACTGGATGTATGAATGGTGATTGAAAAGATACCTTAATTGTTCTCATCCCTAAGATCAACACTCCGGTAACTCCTTCCAATTTTCGTCCAATTAGTCTTTGTCAAACTATATACAAAATTGCTTCTACTATGCTTGTAAACAGACTTAAGAATTGTATTCCTAAGCTCATCTCTAAGGAGCAAGTAGCCTACGTTCCAGGTAGATCTATGTCTGATCATTACCTCCTCGCTTTAGAAATCTTTAACAAATTCAGAATTTCAAAAAATAAAAAGGGTTTCATGGCTGTCAAGCTTGACATGGCCCAAGCCTTTGATAGCATGTGCTGGGAGACGTTG
Organism: Dendrobium nobile; assembly: GCA_022539455.1. Lineage (NCBI taxonomy): Eukaryota > Viridiplantae > Streptophyta > Magnoliopsida > Asparagales > Orchidaceae > Dendrobium > Dendrobium nobile. The sequence continues at coordinate 30,471,127 of CM039727.1, forward strand.
GAACAAGTTCTTACTTGGTTTGGGTTCCCCGAGAAATTCTCATTCCTAATTTTGGAATGTGTCACCAATGTGCGATTCTCTATACTGCTGAATGGTAAAGGCTCTAGATGGATTGAAGCCAAGAGTGGCTTTAGGCAAGGCTGTCCTATGTCGCCATATCTTTTTATCTTGTGCTCACAGCTTCTTTCCAACCTCATTAAGCAAAGAGGGCATCAATTAGGCATCCAAACTACTTCTAGAGCTCCTAGAATTACTCACTCTATGCTGACGATGTGTTACTGTTTGGATCTGCTTCCTCCTCTCAACTTCAAGTAATGATGAATTTAATAAGGGATTATTGCGGATGGACTGGGCAAGGTATAAATCAGGCCAAGACCCAAATTCTCTTTGGGAAATCTATTAGACCTTCTACAAAATGGAGAATTGGAATTAAATATGGCTTCAAAATTGTCAATGAGTTTCAATATCTGGGTACCAAAATTGCATTGAGGAGATTGGTTAAGAACGACTTTCAATTCGTGATTGATCACGCCTTGGAGAAACTCAATGCTTGGGGTACTAGATTCTTATCATTAGCGGGTAGATTGATACTTGCCAAGACCTCATTGCTTTCACTGCCAACATTTATTTCAGCTCATTCATTGATCCCAAAGAAGATTCTCTACGACTTGGATCGTATTTGCAGAGACTTTATATGGCATCAAAATTTTGGTAATAAAGGTCTTCTTACATTGCTTGGGAAGATTTATGCTTACCAAGAGAAAGTGCTGGATTGGGTATGTATTCAATAGTCAAAAGAGTTGGTCCCCTCAGAGCTCGGCTAGCCTGGAGGCTGTTCCAGAACCCTTCCTCTTTACTTTATAGATGTCTGGCTGCCAGACACGGTTCTTCCATTTGGAGAGGCAAGTTCAAGCAAGGTCAATCTTCTGCTCGGTCCATCATTTCTGATGGTGCTGCTTTTCTTAAACCTATTGTTAAGTGGAAAATTGTGAATGGAGCTAATATTAGTGTCATGAGTGACATTTGGTTACTTGATAGATGCTTCAACAAATAGCCCGTGCTTGCTGATTGCATTGGTCTTAAAAATCTGATGTTGCAGAACTTCATTCACGAGGATTGCAATTGGAACTTATTGGAACTCAACCGTTATTTCAACATTGATTTGGTTAATCTCATTGTTCATCAATGTGTTATCCAGGAGGGTGATGAAGATCATATGGAGCTTCTTTATCAACATTCTGGGAAAACTATTATTTCTTTGGCTTATGCTGAAACTATCAAACGCCATAAATCTATTGATAACTCGGGGTTTGACAACTGGCTTCGGAAGCTGAAACTAAAACCAAGAGTTGAGCTCTTTTGGTGGAGATTAAGTAGGTTTGCCATTCCTACTAATGAGTTTTTGAAATTTAGAAAGCTTGGCAATAACGACCTCTGTGCTAGTGGTTGTCCAGTTGTTGAAAATTGTGCTCATGTTATAGTGCATTGCAAGTCCCTCATTGAGATTATCGATATGCTGAGAACTTGGGGTTTTAATATTCCCTTGTTCAGTTCTCTTACGGATTGTCTTCAACAGCTTAGACTTCTTTCTATTGCTAAATGTGACATTGTCAAGATCTATTGCACTGCTGTTCTTTTCTCCTGGAACCGTAGAAATAACGTGAAACACGGTAATCCCATACTTCCAGTTTTGGTAACTGCTGCCAACATTTTATTCACTGCTACGAATAAGTATCCAATGCTAGTTAACTGGGATGCTGCTCTCCTTAGGGAGTCCGAAACTACATGGCATCCCCCACCGCTGGGTTGGATCAAAATCAATGTTGATGCATATTATTGGATTCTAATTTAGCCAGCATTGGGGGTGTGGTTCGTGACTCTAAGGGCAGTTTACTTCTTGCTTTTGGTAAGCAAACTCTCCATTGGGATATCAACCAACTTGAGTTGGAAGTAGTTTTTCCTTTGAAAGACTTCATCCATGATTGGATGTTTGATTGTAAAGGGTTAATAATAGAGGGAGATAACTACAATACTATCAAGCATCTCCATGACTCCGTGACGAAATCCAAGGTTATGAACCAGATTTCCAAGAAGATTTCTTTCCTCCATGACATCAATAAGGTTATCTTCCATCACACCTCTAGGAACTGTAACAGAGTTGTTGATTTGTGTGCGACTCTTGCTCTGCACAATAGTTTTTGTTTTGATTCCATTTCTTCCCCAGATATTCCTTCTTCATTATGCTGTCTTCTGAAGAAGGAATATGAGGTATGCATTTTATGATTAGTTTGTAATAACTTTTTTTTTTCCAGTTCTTAATGCAAGTTTGCACTTAAAAAAAAAAAGAAAAAAAAAGAGGCACATATGTAAAATAAAATAAAAGAGTATTTAGAGAAAAAAGAATTATGCCGAGCAATGAAGTATGAAAAATAAGGCATGACATTATCTTTTTCTTTTTCCTTTTTGGAAACTATGAAATATAAAGAAAGAATTCATAGCTTGTACTATCAAAATTTTGGTTGATTTTCTTAATTGAGAGGAATCTCATTTCATACAATAAAAAGAGGCTAGTAATGATATGATCTGAAATCACTTGAATCATTGGGAATTGATGGACTGCTAATTTGATAGGGAGGGAATTAGTAAGTTTTCTAATAGAGAGGGAGCAATTTAGGAAGGTTCTTAATCAAAGGGGACTTTTTAGGACCTATTTTTTTTTTGAAAGAAATGCAGAAAATGCATTAAAGGAATCAAAGAACTACAAGTCAAAGTAAGCCTAAAGCATCACATTCCTCCTTCAAGCAATACAAGAAAGAAGGAGGAATCATAACATCATGAAGATCTTCCCATAAAAAAGATCTCACAAGGGCCAAATTAGCACAAATATCCGCTAGTTTGTTCCCATTTCTAAAAGAATGCGAAAAAACAACTTGCTTGAACTCAAATAAGAAAGCCAAATTCTCATCAATATTTTTACTAACCTTCCATTCTTTGACTGCATTATTAAGCAATTTGATAATATTCAAGTTGTCTCCTTCTACGATCACACCTTGAGCCTCCATCATCCAACCTTTGAGCAGCTTTTTCAGATCAAGAACAACCATTAACTCTAAATGAGAAATATCCCAATGCAAAGATTTGTTTCCGAAAGCCATCAAAAACCTTCCCTTATCATCAAAAACTTTTTAGGACCTATGGCAACAAGGAAAGTTGATGCCTTTGAAGAGTGTCTTAAAGGAAATGTTGGCCAACTCAAATCAGCGTTTGAGGAAAGAATGTTATCAATGGAGGGAAAGTTTTCTAACCTAGAATGAATGAAAAAGAAGTTGTTGGATCTTCACATCAAAATACATTATCAACATCAATGTCATTCAATTACTATCATGCAGAATTGTCAACAAAGCATAAACAAATTTATTAGAGTAGTTAAATCCTGCTTATACCGGGCAAGATTCCAAAGCATTAAGCATATGTAATATTTTAGTCTCAAGTAAACAAGAATTCAATGACCTCACATATGGAGTATCTGGTTCCTGCCAGCTCAACATTACCGATTACATTGACGGATGACATGGAAGTGATTTTGGAACCACTTCCAAAGAGGGGAATTGGTGAATGAATGCGATTTTTGGTGGAGCTGCAGAGTTTGGAAGGTGAAGAAGATGGGGATAAGATAGAAGCACTATACATGGTTCAACCACTCTTATAACATTATCGAGAGGTATTCCAACCAGTTCAGGGGTTGCCTTCTTCGCGGGAACACGAGCATGCTATCATATTGAATAAAGTATTCTCACATATCATTATTCGTCCGTTCCATTATCCCCAATTCCATAAGGATAAGATTGAAAGATTAATCAAGGAGATGCTGGAGGTAGGGATCATGGGATCCATTGTTAGTCCATTTTCAGTCCAGTACTATTATTCAAGTGCTTTAGCAGCATTTTTCTTTGTTCTGCTTTGAGGACAATGTGACACTTTTAGATGATGGATCAAAGATAGAGATCACCAAATAAGAAATCCACAACTCATACTAGGAATAGAAGAATATACTTAAATAGTTGGCATCAAAATTTGTAAGCAGTCAAAGAATCTGCATCTTCAAACACACAAGAACAAAGAGAAAACATATATTGTTGTAAAATAATTAATGAATTTTACATATTACAAGAGTCATATTTATATCCCAAAAATTCAAAAATAAATAATTTTTCTTAATCCCACAAGTCAAAGACTCGCAGTACTAGTTTAAATTCAGGAAACTTGGATTTCAGCATGAACGAGAAGTTCTCAGCCTTAGATTAAATTAAAACAAAAAGTTTCCATGTCAAGATTATGTTCCTAACAATGTTCAAATTGCTACTACGAGAACATATTACAAATACAGAAAACAACCATGTGTTAAAATAAGGAAATGGATGCAATAAAATAAGTTAGTTCAAGAGCTAAATTGAAAGAGTCTCATTAACATTATAGTTTCAAAAAATAGAAATAAATCAGATCTCCAAGCATCATTTTCTTCATTTGAGAAGTCTGGACCTACAAGAAGAAATTTATAATATCAGTTAAACAAAATTTTCAATTTTATTAAGTCAACCTTAATGTACATATTCTAAATACTTACCATCATCATTAGGGGGTTGCATGCCCTTTTTTTTGTTATCATTTTTAACCAATCTATAGTTTTTTGTTGAGATTTAATGATCTTACTCTGTTCCTCATATTTCTCTTGTATAACTTTTAAACTGGTTTCAAGCTCAGTCTCTCTCTCGGACGATGCATTTGATCTGACAATTTTAGTTTTCTTTATCGGCTTTGGCCCATAACCAAGGCCACGAATATATGACGATGTTTCACCTAAAACTTCAGCACAAATAATTGTCTCATCAACTATTCCTCCATCTTCAATAATTTTCTCACGAATTTCCATCATCTTGTCCTGTTTGTTTTAAGAAAAATTAACACACAAAAAAGATGAAATATTACTAATAAATTTATTCTTAAAAATTAAATTTATACTAACATATTTTGCCTGACAATCTTCAGAAACCCATTTCTTTTCTTTGTCAGTGAACTCCTCCTTGTATAACTCAATCCTGCTTAATTTCTACACCGTAATAAAATATATATCACAAATTAATAGTTTTCAAAATCTAAACAACTAAAAAATTATAAATACCTGGTCATATAAATGAGCTACGAGGGACTTTGTGCCCATTCGGTGAACCACCTTCAACATCGAATGATTTCGAGAGTTTGATTCCGATTTTTTCTGTATTTAAAAGTATTTGATTCAACATAATATAACAAACAAAAAAATAATTAGCGGCAAAATTTAATTTTCATCTGCTTGAAATTAGATGATTTTTACATTAATGCCTTTTGTGTATATGTTCATCTCTTTTTGCTAATATTATTTACTCTTTTTTCGCACATATTCATTACATGATAAGAAGTTTCATGGCTCTGATGAGAATATAAGTAAATTAGCGAACCTATACTTTCTTTTACATTAAAGAAATACCTTAAATATTTCCGAGTAAAAAAAATTGCACAACCAAATCCAATCATCTTGTCTCTCAATAAGCTCTTTGTAAGGTTTCTTTCTTGCTAACACTCCACTTCCAAGTTTTTTGTAATGTATATACGCCTTCGAGCGAAAATCCGAAAATCTCTTGCTCATCGTGTGCATCACACAGTCCTTTACATGTGATTCTTCAATGGATATATTAATCTTTACCTACAAAAAATTTTTGCATGCAGTCATATTTCCAAAAAAAAGAAAAGAAAAATGAACGAGCATTTCTTCCTATAAATTAGACAAACTATAAAGTGAAATATTGAACGGCAAGAGGCATTGATGCATGATTTAAACTCGAAAAATATTTGTCCGCAGGGAACAATATAAAGCTTGGTGGAGATCGATGATGTCCATCATAAAAAAAACTAACACCATAGTTGTGAGTTCAATGTTGTATAAATATTTGAGATAAACATTCTATATCATAATTACAAAAAAAAAAAGGCTCTATACCAATTATCCTGGGTGTGAGTTAACAATACTTCTAAATGGCTACAATATTTGCTGTCACTTTCTGATAAATTGAAAAAAAAAAAGGCTCAAGCATGTTAAGATCATTTTGGGAAAGTATATATAAACAAATCATGAAGGTAAAGTGGCGTAAAAAGAAAATAAGGAATAGAAAAAAAATACTAGTAACTAATGCAATGAATCATCCGGCGAGCTAAACAGCAAAAACTTGCAAAGGCTTTTGAAAATCATCACAGATCTCTAGTGTCTTCATCTACAGTTTTCTGTCTAGAGTATATTTATAAGTATTAGCAAATAGTAAAGTAAAGTTCAAGTCAATCCAGCCGTTAACGACTCAAGGAAGTGAACGGCTTAGATGATTTCTATGGTCCTTTGCACCTTCTATTGGTACCAGCTGCTGCATTAGCTAGAGCAGAAAATAGAGAGTATGGTTTAGGTTTGGAATGTGATGTGCCATCCTAGGTTTAATTTACTTACACTCCTGATACACCGAACAAATTAAATTACCCCTAAAAAATACATTTCAAATAAGAGCTAAAGGTGCAGGTGCAATGACTATAGATGCTAAGAGAATTGCATGTGAAAACAACTTTGAAAATGGGATTTATTTTTTCTGTAAGTGGATTAATAAGTAAAATATAATGCTTTCAAATCCTTCTAATGCTCTTAAAGAAAAAGCCTATAATACTCATTTCAGCCTTCAAAACTATGTTTTTCTCCGACCAATTTACAACTAATTTTAAGAATAGTTAAAAACAGTCCAAAACAGGACCGGAGTGCAATCATATATTACATAAAACTTTAGCTTAGTAGTCTGAAGAATGGAATTATGTTATATAAGAAAAATGTCAAGAATGCAATAAACACCTGCAGCTTCTGGGACACACCACTGCAGGATCCAGCATAGAAACGTTGGTATGCATTATTTCAGAAATTTTTATTTATGCTAGCCATAAGGTGTCCTTGTTTCCATTGGAACGATAGCGTGTTTTTTTTTTTTTTTTTGTTGTTGGAAAAATGTACCAGCTTTTATGGGCTCACAAAACATAACTTTGAACATCAATTGATATTTAGAACATTAATCAATATTCATCGTGTTTCTCTAGTGTGGTCCAATGGGGGGATGTCCATATGGTCAACTTCTCATTATTATTGAGGTTTAATGATTAAGAAATTTTTTTTGAAATTCCTTAATTATTTATCTATCAATTAAACAAAGGTACCTTGAGTTCTATATTATGCTGTAAATGATTTTTGCTCTATTTTTTTAGGCTCTTTTCACTTGAAAGCAAGGCAACCACTGGATTTTCTCCAGGATTGCTAAAAACAACAACTGGACTATTTTCCAAGCGTGTTTCTGCCCTGGACAGAAATCAGTTGTTGTTTCCTGCTTTCGTTCTGCCAATATCAACAACCAAACTTGTTTTCTCTGAATTGCTGCAAGCAGCAATCTATTTCCCTGGTTTTGGATTGAGAGAAACAGCAGCTGCACAAGATGATGAATATTACAAAACCCAACAGCAGCAGTCTCTTGCGCATTCCTGCAGCACCAAGGGATAGCGCAGACAAATAGCAGTATCACTTAGCATAAGCAACTGAACTACAGAGCCGGATAGAAGCACTATAGTTCTTACTATCAATTTTTTAGTTGCTATGCCGACAGTAACAAAATGTAAAATATAAAGAGAGATGATATTCATAAACATAATTGAATTTATATCACAAATAACTAAAACCATCATTAAAGTTCTTACCATCATTTTTTTTAAAAGTATATCTTTATCGGTATCACTAACTTGATCCCATCTTTCGACTTGCATGAGTGCAAAGTTTCTAATTATGATACCCGCTTCTCTAGGCAACTTTGAGTAATGCTCTCCAACTGGCCTATTCAAGCCCTCTGGAATGAATATTGATACATTACCTTTAGTTCTGTAATGTTCTTCTAATGCTACACCTCTATTTGGGCCCCTTTGTTTTTTAGAATTTGAAACTTAAAAAAAAAAAAAGTAAAATTAGTTTTAACGTTAAATAAGGAAATCATTTATATTTATCATATTTATTAAATTTGAACAAGTCATAAGTAATCATACCAATGGTAGTTGTCTCATTTTCTGGTCCAGATGGATTAGGTAAACCTAAGTAAGGAAATCATTTATATTTATCATATTTATTAAATTTGAACAAGTCATAAGTAAATATACCAATGGTAGTTGTCTCATTTTCTGGTCCTGATGGATTAGGTAAACCTAAGCCATCATCCATTAGAAATGCTTCTCCTGTAGACAAACCTCCTTCGATTGATACATGCAAACAATTAAGTGTAAGAGCTTATAATGTACAAAAGAAATTATATTTATCAAACGATAGCATTTAAGATTATAAGAGAAAAAAACATTAAAAGGATTTTAACCGACTAAGCAAGAAAATAACAACTTACCATTATTACTAGTAGAAAGGACACGTGAAGCATATTTTTTTATTGTAGATTGCATATTATGACTAGTTGACGGTGCAAACAAATGTGAGTAGTTTGCAATTATTCGAGAGCTTATCCGTTTTCCAGGAACCATGGCTTAATGAACTGCAAAATGAAACAACAAAAAAAATATTATTGAAAAGCAATGATATCATGTTATTATAATATATGAAACAAATAAGTTATAAAGAACAACCTAGTCTTTATCACTATCAATGTTGATATATACATTAACATCATCTTCACTGCAATATTGAGCTAATGTTGCATCATATTCCTCTTCTTCATCTTCATCACATATAAAATCAGCAATATGAGTTGATTGCACATGCACATTTTGTACAGAATCTAGAATTTCTGACTCTACATCTTCTCTATGTAAGGGATCCATCTCACCAAAATCATCTTGGAAGTTCATATCATTTTGTTCATCTTGTTGATACGCTATATTTTCAGTTTGTTGATCAGTGTTAAGTTGATCTTCATTTAAGTAATTCATGAGGGTGGGATCAAATAAATGCCTATGTTGCGCTTCCTGTACAACATGCCAATCACCTCTTAACTTTGTATATTGAACATAAAATACTTGAGTAACTTGACCTGCTAGTACGTACGGATCATTATCATACCAAGTTTTATATTTATAGATGTGAAATCATCATCAATTATAATGGTCTTTTTATGCTCAAGATGAAACCATTTTCACTTAAACAATACTACATGATTTCCATCAATATAGCTCAAATTAACAACATCAGTTAAAATTCCATAGAAATCAATACTTTCATCTTTATGAGAACCCTGAACTGATACACCACTATTCTGAGTTCCCCTCCGAATATCACGTTGGTTGACTAGAAACTTAATTCCATTAACAATGCACCCTAAATATACATTAACACGAATATCTGGACCCATTGCTAAAGAATAAAGATCTTCTTTACCTTCAAGTGATCCATGAAGATTCAAGTTCTTCATCTAAGCAAGAAAAGAATCTAATTTTGTAAAATTTAGAACATTAGGAAGAAAAAATATAAATATAAATAGTAAACAAAATTTAGAAATTGAGTATCTCGCTCTTTGTTCAAACCATAATGAAAAATGTTCTTTTTGCGTTGTTGCCACATCTTGAATAAATGAATATTCTTTTCTAAGCTCATTCTCATGTTCACTGACACAATTTTTATAAAATTAAATTGCAGATAACATTATTGTAAATAAATTTAATATCATCAATATTTAAGTTAATTACATACCAAAGGTATGACTTTAGCTCTTCACAATTGTTAAGAACATATCATTGAACTAAATTGTACTCACTCTAAGATAATGTAGTGAAGAGTGGTTGACCAAAAGGATGAATCCTTCTAGAGAAAATTGAAAGTTGATTTTCATGCAAATGAACCTCATCATTATTATCTTCATCTTGATTATTTCTACTCTTCATTCCATGGAGGTATCTAGAACAAAATGTTAATGCCTCCTTAACAACATAAGCTTCTGCAATCGATCCTTCAGGGCGAGCTTTGTTCCTAACATTCCCTTTATGAACACTTAGATTTCTAGCATATAAAAAAATTAATCAAAATTTGTGCAAATAATCAATAAAAATATATAAAAAGTAAAAGTTATTAGCACAATAAGTAACCTTTCAATTGGATACATCCACCTATATTGAACAGGTCCAGCAAGCCTAGCCTCACGCGGCAAATGAATAGCCAAGTGAACCATTATGTCAAAGAAAGCAGGTGGAAATATCATTTCAAACCGATAAATTATATTGATGGTCATATCTTCTAATTTCTCCAAGACATCCAATCTCAATGTCTTAGTGCATAGTATCTTAAAAAATCTTGACAAATCACTTAAAGCATTATGCACATCCTTATTTAAATATCCACGCAATCCTAAAGGAAGGATTCGTTGTAACAGAACATGACAATCATGATTTTTTAATCCCATAAGTTTACCATTTCGAATATGTACTGATCTAGATATATTTACTGCATATCCATATGGAAACTTTACTGATCTAACAAAATTGAGAAACCCTTCTATCTCTTTTGGAGATAGTGTAAGAGGCTGGAGGTTTAAGATACTTCTCACCTTGTTTTTGCAAATGTAGCTCATGTCTTATGCCCATATCTTGTAGATCCAAACGAGCTTTCTCTGTATCTTTTGTCTTTCCTTCTATATTTAATAAGGTCCCCATAATGCTATCACAAATATTCTTTTCAATGTGCATTACATCAAGATTATGACGTAAGACGAGACTTCTCCAATAAGGCAACTCAAAGAATACACTTTTTTTTGTCCAGGTTGATTCATGAAGGTTACGTCTTCTTTTTCTGCAGCTAGGATGCTTTCCAAACTTCAAATCCTTTAATGATTCCATTTTTGATAAAATTTCATCTCCTGATAAAACTTGAGGTCTCACCCCAACTTCATGCTTACCATTAAACTTCCAACTTTTTCTCCATTTGTGCTCTTTAGGCAAGAAGCGTCTGTGACCCATGTAACAAATTTTGTTTCGCAAATATTGTGAAGAAGTGTCACTGTCACATATTGGGCAAGCTTTATAACATGTACTTTATGACCCGATAATATACCATATGCTGGAAAATCATTTATAGTCCATAAAAGAGCAGCATGCATTTGAAAGGTATTCCTACTTATAGAATCATAAGTTTTAACACCATTTACTCGTAAGTCATTTAATTCTTCTATAAGAGGCTTTAAATACACATCTATTTCTTTCCCAGGAGCAACTGGACCAGGAATTAATAGTGCATAAACATGAACTCAGATGACATACAATTCCAAGGAGGTAAATTATATGGCATAAGAATGACGGGCCACATGCTATACGAAGTGCTCATATTACCAAAAGGATTGAATCCATCTGAAGCTAATCCAAGGCGTACATTACAAGAATCTTCTGCAAACCAAGGAAAGCTAATATCAAAATCCTTCCAAACTTTAGAATCAACTAGATGCCTTAATAAATTTTCATCCCCAAACTAATTTTTCTTATGCCAACTCATTTCATGAGCAGTTTTTCTTGACATATATAATCGTTGTAATCGAGATGTAATGGAAAAATAACGTAGAATTTTATGAGGAATTTTCTTTCCTTTTCCATCATTAACTTTCCATCTTGATTCCTTACACTTGGGACATTCTTCTTTATCCTCATAATCTTTCCAAAATAAAGCACAATCATTTTTACAAGCATGAATCTTTTCACATCCCAATCCAAGGTTTGATAGAATCTTTCTTGATTCATAATATGAAGACGAAAGTGTTTCACCATTTGGCAAGATAGATTTTATGAATTCAAGGATCATGTTGAATGATTTATTTGTCTAACGATTAAGAACTTTAATGTGTAGTAACTTTACAAGAGCAGACAACATAGATAAATTTGAACAAGGGTATAAATCACATTGTGCATCATTCAGTAATCTATCAAATATAGTTATTTCATCTTTGTCGATAATATTATCACATTCCTCATCTGGTGAATTATTGGGAGTAGAAAGTTCCCCTATGTATATCCTCCAAGATTTCTTGAATCTCATCAACCTCTTCATTTGTATTATTATGATCATTCACATCTCTTCTGCCTAAATCTGCATCACTGAAAGTTTGAGATGTTTCCCCATGACATGTCCACTCAATGCATGATGTTTGCATTCCATTAATTAGTAAATGATTCTCTACGACATTATAAGTCTGAAAAAAGACATTTGCACAATATTGACATGGGCACCGAATCTTCTCCTTTTGAGGATTATTTTCATGGGCAAATTTAATAAATGCAGTGACTCCATCTTTATATTGTCGCAAATGTCTATCGTTGAGATTAATCCAACTTTTATCCATTGAATTTGCCTGAAAAAATTATGAAGAAAAAGTAATTATTGCATGACTAATCTTATACCCCTTTTCAAAAATTATTTAAATTTAGGTAAATATTCATAACTAATATGTTTCAAATAATTTCTTATTTGAATTTTTTTTTTGTAAAGACAATAGAAAATTCATTGCTAATGAAAAGACATGAAGTTTGAAGAAGAGATTAAAATTTCATGCAACTTGCCAGGAATGATGATATAATAATGAGATGTAGCGGAGGTCATCTACTTATATTCTAAAATTCGTCCAGTTAGATCGGTCATTTTTATCGCATCACCTTCTCAAAACTCTAACGTAAAACATAAAAAAATTAGATCAAATATGAAAGCATTTGCAACAAAGTGGTTAAAGATGTTGAAACTACAGCTACATTTTCACTCGCAAATTGGCAATCTGAAAGCAGATCACATCAAAAAAAGAAACCAACTGCATGCAGAGAAATCTCAGGAACTAAACGCATTCCTTCAAATCAAAACTATGTCTCCCAATATGTCTCGTATTCCCAGCAGTAACTATTCCACGATCCCTTACTAGAAAGAACCAGCAACAAAGCCCGCAAATAGAGCAACAACCAGAAGGAAACCAAAGAAGACAGATACTTCCCCTGATAAAAAATGTTAACCACCGAAGAATTTAAGCGAGGTCGAGAGCAACCATCGACTGCGGCGATGGCAATGGCAATGACAAGCGAGCTCAGAATCTTAGATCCTAACGAAAATCAAACAAATATGCACAGGTCTATTGAAAGAATATCAACATAAAAATTTGTTGAAGCCAAAATTTTATAAGTCGAGATAAATTACTATGGTTTCTAAAATATTCCTGCAGCGTCTATCCTATTCATGCAATTATATCCCTATTTTTATGAGATGCTTGCTGCTCTAACACTATTTCCAAGAGTTCTTACAGTGGTTAGATAAAATGTGCAGCTTTTCTTTGTTGGGTTGCTCAATCAATGTTCCTTCAATTGAACTCTTCTTGTAAGTGCCCCTACAATTTCTAACTACAGCTTATATTATCAACTATTCCAATTAGGGGTTGCAACTTCCTTATACAAATATTATTCTACTATTTCTCCTCATATGACTTCACCAAAAAATTGCTACCCCTATTTACCCCTATCCTGCCTCTTTATCATATAATTTAAAACTAAGAATTTTAAGATATGTACAAGAATAATATTTAGTTTGAATAAAATTTGCTTTGGATATACAAACCATTTGATCCAGATGACTCAAAGTTTTGGTTCACTAATACAATTAATATGTTGCAAGTGTAAATACATCAAAAGGAAATGAGGATTCACAAATCACAAGCCCCCAAATATTTCAACCACTTAGTATTTTTGAAAAATAAATTGACAATGCTTGAATTAATACCCAACCAAAAACAAAATGATCAAAATAATCTAATAAATTCAATGAGGATTTAGAATTCTATTAAAGTAGTGAGCTATTGTAATTTATTTTGGTTGGGTATTAATTGAATTTATGCACCAAATGAAAAAAAAAAATCAAACCTCATGCTGGTAGAGAAAATTTTGTAGAAGAAATAAAAACAATGAACTTAAATACAAAAAAAGAAAAATCAAACCTCATGCTGTACAATAAGATGATTTCACTTGAAATTAAGTAGTATAAATAGTACCACAGGAGAAAGATATGTCATCCAACTCGCACTCACAAGACGTAAAATTGGAGAGAAAATTTTTATTTAGCAAAAAAAAATCAATTACATTCCTCCTCATAACATCAATTTGTAGAATCTCTCCGCCCCCCACCCTTATGATTTATATAAAATCACAAACTTATTCCAAATTAGGTCAATATAAGGCCATTTGCCAACGGTTGTGCTCAGGGCCAATAATATTTTTTTTTTGGTTAGTTGCACTAAGGTTTTATAAATCTAGTGGCACAGATGGCGATGTGGAGGACTTTCCATAATTAGGGGTGACTTTTTGTTAAGGAATGCTGAGATAACTTGCCAAGAACTTTCTTTAACTAGGATCAACTTGCACTCCCATATGTTCTCGATTAAATTAACCATCTATTCTGCTTAGGCAAAATTATTTCCTGCAATATCCTCCAACACCCAACATGAAACAAGGGGTGAAAGGGAAGCAAACAAAATAAATTAAGATTTTGGATCTGGTCATTTATGTATACTGTAGTACGTTTTATTTCTTATTTGTTCAGCATTTACACATTAATATTAATTGTAACCGTAGAGCGTTGGACTACACAACTTTTTAAAATACGGTAACTCCTGAAGCTAATTCTATTTTACTATGCTTCACTTTCTTCATATTCAAATCCAAACACTGACACCATTCCCATTTTTTCAGTCTACTCTTTCCAGCTGATTTCCTTAATGCTACAGTAAATATTTTTGCAATTTTCTATAAGATGGACATGATTGAATGCTTTGGGCTTGTCAAGAAGCAAACTTAAACCTGCATCAAAATCTCGAGATGAATGCTAAAAGTGAACTACAACTCCAAGTCTTCACCATCATCATCACATTCAGTGAACCGAACGTGACCCAAGATCAAAGGGGAAAAGCACTTATCAACAATGAAGGAAATCAGTTGTTGAAAGCACAAATTGAGCTTATTGCATGCCAGAAAGTAGACTTAAGTTCTATAGAGGCCTATGAAGAAGGAGCCTGAGTTCACCTCTCTCTCTCTCTCTCTCTCTCTCTCTCTCTCTCTCTCTCTCTCTCTCTCTCTCTATATATATATATATATATATATATATATATATAATGATTTGTTGAAGCCAAAATTTTGTAAGTCGAGATAAATTGCTATGGTTTCTAAAATATTCCTGCAGTGTCTATCCTATTCATGCAATTATATCCCTATTTTTATGAGATGCTTGCTGCTCTAACACTATTTCCAAGAGTTCTTACTGAGGTTAGATAAAATGTGCAGCTTTCTTTGTGGGTTTGCTCAATCAAAGTTCCTTCAATTGAATTCTTCTTGTAAGTGCCCCTACAATTTCTAACTATAGCTTATATTATCAACTATTCCAATTAGGGGCTGCAACTTCCTTATACAAATATTATTCTACTATTTCTCCTCATATGACTTCACCAAAAAATTGCTACCCCTATCCTACATCGTTATCATATAATTTAAAACTGAGAATTTTACGATATGTACGAGAATAATATTTAGTTTGAATAAAATTTGCTTTGGATGTAAAAACCATTTGATCCAGAAGACTCAAAGTTTTAGTTCACTAATGCAATTAATATGATGCAAGTGTAAATACATCAAAAGAAAATGAGGATTCACAAATCACAAGCCCCCAAATATTTCAACCACTATAGAAATCAATAATGTTGAATGATACATTAAAAATGAGAGGAAATCAAAGTATAAAGAATATCATAGAAATTTTGAAATGAAAAGTGTAAGAACGGTATTAGGGATAACCTGAGAGGGAGAAACTGATGGAGGCGAGTTTGCGGGATGTTCTGAAGAATTTTGAGGGAAGAAACTCATATTAACACACGAGAGAGGCGGTTGCCGCTAAACACGCGAGAGAGGCGATTGTCGCTAACCGTAGAGTTTTTCGATTGCACGGGAATAGCGAAACTCAGAGTAGTTGAGGTCGTCGGCTCGTCGCTAAAGAGGTAGGGCACGGGATTAGCGAAACTGAGAGCAGTTCACGTGCGTGAGAGACTTCCGTGCGAGAATGAGATAGGTTTTCTAATGTATAGTTTTATTTAAATAATTAATTGTTAAAATTTAGATAATATATATTATAATTTATTTCATCAAAAAATTATTTAATTTATCATCATAAAAATATAATATTAATTTCA
This sequence comes from Dendrobium nobile, assembly GCA_022539455.1. NCBI lineage: Eukaryota > Viridiplantae > Streptophyta > Magnoliopsida > Asparagales > Orchidaceae > Dendrobium > Dendrobium nobile. The sequence goes on from CM039727.1 coordinate 30,487,407, forward strand.
ATTCACCAACTTATTTATTAATTTGAATTTCAAAAATATTCTTACAATAAAAATTTATTCCGGGGGAACGGAAACCCCTGCATGGGCGCTGCCCCTTGACCCCCGACATATCTACGAAACATATGACAGTCAAGGATCTGAACAAATAGGGGTCGAGCCAAATTTAAGGAAACTCCAACATATATTTTGTAGAAATTGAATGATTAATCAATTATATCATTTTGATTTTTTTTTACAAATAAATCATCCATACTTTAAACTAAATTTACTTTAAGAATAATTATCATTATATAAATTGTTAATGATATTTTACAAATGTATTATGTACATAATTAAAAAGAATAATTAGTCACTAAAATGACATGTATATATTTGTGAAAAACAAATCTCTAGACTTTTAGTGACAAAATTAGCAGCCAATTTTCTTTTTTGGTGGCTAATATCTATATTCCTAATTATTTAGAGGCCATACTTACTTTTGGTCACTAAAAGATATCTTCAGCGGCAAAATTTTTTTTGTCTGTAATTTTTTGGTCGCTACTGAGCCATTTTCTTGTAGTGATACAACGGTCCCCAGCAAATTGATACTCGTGGATAACAACAGTGGGTATATCGTAAGCACATCGAACCACTGTGGGCACAAGTACAAGTACCTCCTACAACAATCCCTACAAAGTCAATGTACTATACTTGCAAGCCACAACAGATAGTTGCAAAGTGTACGAGCAATCAAAGAATCGTTCCTACAAACAAATACAAACATCAACACCTACTTGAGATTGGTGAAAGGTGGGTAGGATGCAAGAATGACGACTCTTCTACAAAACACTTCCAGGAGGTCGTAGCAAATACAACGGTCCCCTACAAATACACACTAGCACATCAAACCACATGAGATTGGTGAAAGGTGGGTATGATATTGATGTCAATGGGTCTCCTACAAATACCTTCAGGAGGTCTTAGTTAATACAGCGGTCCCTTGCAAATGACTACAAACCACTTGTGGATAACAATAGTGTGTATATCGTAAGCACAATGAACCACTGTGGGCACAAGCACAGATATCGCCTACGACAATGGTGATCAAGATCCACTAGCATTTCGGGTGTAAGGGCAACCCGGTGTACGAACAAGAACACCTCCTAACAGAATGAAGGTGACGCTTAAGCAAATTCAAACCAAGCTTCCTGGTGTTCCAAAACTCCTTCTAGATATTATACTCAGGAGGAAACAATTCTGATGTCCACAAACACTAAAAATAACAAATCTACTATATTAAAGATCTTGAAAGGAGATCTTTTCAAGGCAAAGCAGTGGACTTCAAAGTCCAGAAGAAACCCTCCCCGATGAATGAGAAAGGGGGGGAGTCAACATCAAAATGAGGAGATGCCTCACAACATCAAAAAGCCACGCCACCAGATCCGCAACACTGGTACTAGTAGACAGAAGGCATGTATAAACTCTCAAATGAACTATTGTGTACTCAAATGAAGATAACCTGCACAACTACAATTATTTTCAAGATACTACTACACGTGCACCATAAATTATATACACATAGGTATACTAAAGGGGTAAATATAATCATAACCCGTATGGGCCCCAGCTAGCGTGTTATTGGTACACACGTGACGCCTAGGGATGCTGCACGGGTTGACAAGTGAATTCAAGTTCAAACTCGATCCTTCTATACGGATCAATAGAAGTCGACAGGGTTCAAACTTCCAAATAAATATACGGTTGTGGGGACCGGTGTATTTGTTCTAATACATTCATATCAGGCCTTCTAGGTCTCTAATCAAGAGAATTCACTAAACAAAGGCACCAAGCCTACGAAACCTGATCCCCTATCAACGAGTTGATAAGGTCGACAAGGTTCAAGCCACAAATAGAAATGACTCCAATCACCCCGATGATGGTCGTGTTGAATGTTAATCTCAACCAGAGGGGTTAATTTCAGGCATTTTTAAATGCCTCCCAAAGGACCATTTCAAATATTTCAAAGCTTCACCCAAAATCCCAAAATTTTTTAAAATTTCAAGATATTTAAATTGAAATAAATCCATCAACCACTCAAAGTAAAATCCATCCACTCTCCACAATAGTTTACCGGGGTGGACAGATTAAAATTTACTTCAGCTCATAGAGAGCCTAGTCGAAAATATTACTAGGATCCATTCTCAAATAATCTCCTACCAGTAAGGACGTGGTACGCATCCTCTGACCGGCGGTCTGCCAGCAAATGGCACCGCAGGATAAACAGTTATGACCCGGGGCCCTCTAAACTGAGTGGTTTTGCCGCCAAATGGCACCACGAAATACCGGTTATGACTAGCGCCAATACGTTCCTTAATGGCATCAAATCCTTGAGATACGAATCAATATGATATAATCGATAGGGCATAAAGCCCTCTGTAAGCTAAGGTGGATTCAAATTTGCCTCCCTTAGATAAACACCCACCCTAGGTCTACAAGGTCCCCTTGGATGAAGCAACCCTTGGCTGCCGATAAGGATCCTTCTGTCAGGTTGGGTCGACTACCTCCTCTGACTAAGTAGACTAGGGACCACGATGGCCCGGGACGACGGAACCATGGATCTTGATCGGGCCCATCTTCCATTCCCCCACCATCCGCTTTAAGTGTAAGATGGTGCAATTTCTATGTTTAAATATCAAATCTCCAAGTCTTTCAACCCTTCAATTCTCCAAATTCTCCATCCATTTCCAAATTCCAAACTCAATGCTGCTACTATAACCAGATGCAACGTATACTCTACATATCTATTTGATGACTAGCCTTAATCGAAAGTTCTCTCTAGTGATCAGGAGGGGTAATTAACTATAGGGGCTTGCGTCTATAGGAAACAAGAACTCAGATCATAAAGTCCTCGCAAAATGAGGGCGAAATCTCTAAGTATTGTCTTATATACAAACCCATCTGCCTTCCAAAATTTACCTCAGAACTTATCAGTTAAAACTCCCCTCGCCAAAAACAAAAACAAAAGTCGTGGCGGGGAGGCCGGGGCCAAATTTTTGGAGCCCACAGATTTCTAGCGACTCCGTTGGGGATTGGTTTCTCTTTCCATCTCTGGCTAGTCGCTAAAAGGTTATAGTAGCAAGCAAATCAAATTTTAAATTTCCTAAAAATGAATCTTTTAAATAAGATCAATGGAAATTCAATCAGCAGGGTTTTAATTCTACACTAATTTTCCTACTTCTGTTACTTGCTCTGTGTTATTTCTGTTTTATGAAAGTGTGGGGTGATGTATTAATTCAGATCACTAACCCCTGCTTTTCATTTTTTAGAATGGAAATGCAGGACACCCCGATGATCGTCTAACTGTGATGAGGAGCCAGGATTCAACTAACAAATGCTGTCATAGAGACTGGAAATACTGAAGCCACCATCCACTTTGGTGGGCTCGAATTCTCAATAGCTACTGCAAAGGCTGCAGCCGTACCTGTGTACGGCGTAAACTCTGAAGAATCTTATGGAAGGTCTTATTATGCAATGACTACTGCCAGAAGTGCTGCTCAAGGAAGAGTCTCTGTGTTTGAAAGACTATCCCAACCTAAGACCCTTACTGCAAAAATGATTATTGCTAGAAGAAAAATTTCTGTGGTGACTGCAAACACTACCGCCCTGCCTAGAGAGCTTGTTGCACCTGGGAGGTATGATACCGAGACTTCCTCATCTGGAGGAAGGCTCAACAGAAGGCAGAGGAGGAGAAGGAATGCCGAACTACGAGCTCAACAGTTACCTGTACCAACCCATCCCTCCAACCTGCCGGCACCAGAACCAGAAATCAATATTCCCACCCAGAATAGGTTCAAAAATCTGAAATGGGTAAAGCAAAATAGCTCTTCTGGTAGAGTAATGAGTTTATTGAGTCATGGAGGATGAAGTAGGGGTGTCAATTCGGGTCGATGGGTTGGGTACGAGTCCAACCTGAGTTGACCCGAGCATAAACAGGTTGACCTGAACTCGACCCGTTTAGCTAAACGGGTTAGGATTAAACCTGAATTCGAACCGCGTGGGTTAACCGGTTGATCCGACCTGACCCGAGAACACGCGAATAGTCACAACTCACAGACACAGACGCTGGCACTGGGGCCTGGGAGACTTGGCTAGGTCGTCTGGTTGAGGTGGAGTGGCCCGCGTGGTTGCGTTGGGACGAACCGCGATCTAGGCAGAGCAACAGACAAGCGAAGACTTGACAGTGGAGCGAGGGGGAGCGGCGGACGGGTAGAGATGTCAGACGCAGAGCGGCGGAGTCGTCATGATGTTACGGTAACTGTGCGAGTCAGTCGACGTTGCTTCTGCCTTCTGCTAGGCGCGACGTGATGGCCTATGACACTGTGTCCTGACGCCTAACGAACTTGACAATGGTAGAAGGCTATCATGACGCGACGGATCAAATTTTTGGGCCAACCGGGTCGACCCGCGGGTTGTCGGGTCAACCCGAACCCGACCCATTTTTCAAACGGGTCAAAAATTCAAACCCGAACCCGACCCGTTTCACAAATGGGTTGACCTGAACCCGGATTTTTTCGAGTCGGGTCTAGGTCTGGTTTTGGGTAGTGTTAGAAATTGAGACCCCTAGGATGAAGAGATTATACCTCACTTTCTCTTAAATTATTTAAGCATGTTTAGGGAAAGTTGGTGTGCATAGACTATAAACTGTCAATGTTGTATCACTCTTAGAGATGATGAATGAGAGGCGTGTTGCGTCCAAGAATATTCAAGGCGGTAGAGAAATATGAAGTTTAACATCTTAACATTGTATGAAGACCCAGTACACAAGCAAATAAGAGAGAGGGTGTAGCGTTCATAAGAGACACCAGAGTTTTTATATGGAAATCTCTAAAAAAGGGGAAAAACCATATGGCCTAGCCCAGTTTGAATGAATCCACTATTATTTACAGTCGATTACAAATGAGGCCCTTCATGGGAGGGAATGCCTTGGCTTGATATAATAGATATACATTACATAAAATGCATTACATGGTAGAAATTAGAAGAATCAATATTGATATGTTCCTTTAGTCGACATGATCATAGTCGGCAGGTGAAAGAGGTTGGAAGGATTATAGTAGGTAGGAGACAGTGGTCAGAAAGACTATTTTCTAATGGTGAAGGTTGTAAGGGCCGTAGTAGTGGTGGTATGGCAGTAGTTCAGGCCTAAGGTGGTGGTCTGGTAGAAGTTCAGGCCTTAGGTGGTGGTCTTGTAGAAGTTCGTGCCTCAAGTGGTGGTCTGGTAGAAGTCTGGGCGTCAGGTGGTTGTATGGCATAACTCCGGGCCTTAGGAGGTGATTTTGTAGAACTCCAGCCTCAGGTGGTGGTCCGACAAAAGTTCGGGCCTCAGGTGGTTATTTGGTAGAAGTTCGAGGGTCAAGTGGTGGTTCGGCAGAAGTCCGAGCCTCAAGATGTGGTCAGGCAGAACTTCAGTATTAGGTGGTGGTCCGATAGAACTCTAACATTAAGTAGTGGTACAGTGGAACTCCGGGCCTCAGGTTGTGGTCCGAAGTCCATGCTTCAGGTGGTGGTCTGGCAGAAGTTCGAGCCTTAGGTAGTAGTCAAGCAGAAGTCCAGGCATCGGGTGGTGATTCGATAGAAGTTTGGGCCTCAAGTGGTGGTTCGACAGAACTTCGGGCCTCGGGTGATGGTCCGATAGAAGTCTTAGCCTCAAGTGGTGATCTGATATAAGTTTGGACCTTAGGAGGTTGTCTGGTAGAAGTTTGGGCATCAAGTGGTGGTATGGCAGAACTCTACGCCTCTGGGGTTGGTCTGGTAGAAGTTTGGGTCTCAGGTGGTGGTATAATAGAAGTCCAGGCCTCAAGTGCTAGTTCGATAGAGGACTAGGTCTTAGGTGGTTGTTTGGAAAAAGTCTGGGCCTTAGGTGGTGGTCCGATAAAAGCTCGGGCGTTAGGTGGTCATTCGACAAAACTCAGGGCCTTACATGGTAGTCTGATAAAACTTTAGGCCTCAAGTGGTGGTCCGACAAAACTCCATCATCAGTTGGTGGTCCGGTGGAATTCCAGCATTCAAGTGGTGGTCCTGCGAAACTTCAGGCCTCAAGTGGTTGTATGGTAGAAGTTCGGGCATCAGGTGGTAGTCCGATAGAACTCTCGGTCTTAGGTGGTGGTCCAGAAGAATTCCAGGCGTCAAGTCGTTATCCGATAGAAGTCGGATCCTCAGGTGGTGATCTGGCAAAACTACAGATCTTGGGTGGTGGTACGGTAGAAGTTTGAGCCTCAAGTGGTGGTCTGATGAAATATAGGCCTAAGGTGGTGGTTGGTTAGAAGTTTGGGCCTCAAGTGGGGGTCTGTTGGAAGTTCATACATTAGGTGGTGGTCTGACAAAATTTTGTGCCTCAGGTGGCGGTTCGGTAAAAGTTTGAGCCTCAAGTGGTGGTCCGATAGAACTCCGGGCCTTGGGTGGCAGTTCGGTAGAAGTCTGAGCCTAATGTGGTGGTCTGGCAGAACTCCCGACCTCAGGTGGTGGTTTGGTAGAAGTTCGGGCATCAAGTGGTACTCCGGTAGAACTTCGAGTTTCAGGTGGTGGTTTGGTAGATGTCCGGGCGTCAGGTGGTGGTCTGGCATAACTCTGAGCCTCAAATGGCGGTCAGGAAAAACTCTGGGCCTCAGGTGATGGTCTGATAGAAGTTTAGGCCTTATGTGGTGGTTTAACAGAAGTCCAAGCCTTATGTGGTGGTTTGGTAAAAGTTTGGGCCTCATTTTATGGTTTGATAGAAGTATGGGCCTCATGTGGTAGTCCGGTAGGAGTTCAGGCGTCAGGTGGTGGTTTGGCTGAACTCCGGGCCTCAAGTGGTTGTCTAATAAAACTTTGGGCCTCAGGTGGTGGTCCGGTAGAAATTCGGGCCTCTGTTACTGGTCCGGGGGAAATTCGGGCCTCAAGTGGTGGTCCAACAGAACTGCGGGCCTCATGTGGTGGTCCAGCATAATTCCGGGCCTCAGGTGGTGGTATGGAATAAGTTTATGCCTCGGGTGGTGGTCAGATAGAATTTTGTGCCTTAGGTGGTTGTCTGGTAGAAGTCTGAGACTCAGTTGGTGGTTCGGTAGAAGTTCGGGCTTAAGGTTGTGGTACGATAGAAGTCCCCTCAGGTGGTGGTCCGGTTGAACTCTGGGCCTCAGGTGGTGGTCTGACATAACTCCTACGTCAGGTGGTGGTTCAATGAAACTCCGGCATCAAGTGGTGGTCCGGCAGAACTCCGGGCCTCAAGTGGTCGAGGAGGAGCTAAGGGGAAAGAGTATTCTCCGATCTCTCTCTTGCTCTCTTGCTTGGCCCCTTTTCAAGAGAAATGAGGGATCTATTTATAGATTTTTTAGAGTGGTATGGCCCGTAAATAGGAGGAAGATCAAAGGTAAATAGGGAGTGGTTTGGATGGACGGCCGATGTTGAATCCCTTGATTGTGGACCATTTGCTAGACATTTGAAGGTCTTAATAATGTTAGAATTTTGCTGGATTTGTCTCATTGAGTCGCTTGATTTGTCTATAAGCATGTAACATTTGAAAATCATTTAGTAATCTGAATTGTGGTTTGAACCCTCCAATGATGCTTTGGGTCCTTGCTTTGGACTCATTTGGGCTCGGATTGAGTCGAATTTGGTGTCGTTGTGGTTTGAACCCTCCAATTTTCATTTCGACTATAAGTTTGCTGAAATCAGAGTTTGGATGGTCCCAATTTTATTTTTAAAAGTTTCCAAGTAGATTTTGCCTCATGATTCATGTCGGATCATGAAAATGTTTTGGTGATGTATCAAGGAGCATTATACTTTAAGTGTTTAGAGATCATTGAATCACCATTGTTAATGATCTTCCATATAATCTAACCATTTTAAAGTGTCAATATTATTGCTCAATTTGTAGAGATCTCTCTTTTCACTCCTGCCTCTATATTAGAGGTGTGAAAATTTGACTCGGCTCAAAACCCGACCCTGAACCAACCTGAAAAATTTTGGGTTCGGGTCAACCCGTTTTCTATATGAGTCTAGTTTGGGTTCAGTTATCCAACTCGTTTATCAATCCAGGTCGGGTCCGACATCACCCTGAAACTCAAAAATAATGCAGAATGACCCTTTTTACACAACCTCGTGACCTTTCTGTGACCTTGTATTGTAAATGCTTGTTCGCAACTCGCCTTTTGAACGCCCGGTCCAATGGATTACAAACTCTCGAGCCCATGCCACTGCCAGCATCGAGCTTACCGTCACACCTGTGTCATACCAATGTCGGCGCCGACCCGACCATGTCGCTCTCCTAGAGTCTTCGTCGCCTGTATACCGCCCTAACAGCGATCACCAAGTCATTGTCGTCAACGCCGTCGTAGTTAACGCCTTACCCCGCTTGCAGCCTCACGGTCACAGTTCGCCCTGGCCATGATCACTATTGCAGACTCGCACTCGCCCATTTTTTTAATCAAAACATGTTTGTGTGTCGGGTCGCATCAACCTGGTAACCCGTGTGGATGGGGTTTGGGTTGAAATACATGTCTCTTTTGTAAAAATGAGTCATGTTCGGGTTTGTTCAACCAGTGTCGGGTCAGTTCTGTTGGACCTAAACCGACCGGTGACCCGATTTTGACAACTTTACTCTATATAACTTGATAAGCTTCCTTTTCTAAGTATCTTCCACGATCACCACATCTTCAAGGATATTGGATTCCTAAGTGACATGAGTACTACACTGGCAAACACAAATTAAGCTAGCAGGGATTAGAGAGAAAAAGAGAAAAAAATAAAGAAAATCTTTGATGATTTCATTATATTTATATTAGAAAGTACAAGCTAGTATGACATAAGTTAATTAGAATATCAATGAGAATGTATTTACAAGTTTAAACTATTATATAATACTATATGAATAACTATATCTAAGTAGTAAAATTAATATATATATATATATATATATATATATATATATATATATATATATATATATATATATATATATATTTATATATATATATATATATATATATATATATATACAGAGAACTGAACGTGACCCAAGATCAAAGGGGCACTTATCAACTAGGGTTGTCAAAAAAGGGTTATGGGTCGGGTTCGGGTCCAACCCGAAATTGACCCGACACTATTCAACCCGACCCGTTTTTGCAAACGGGTCAGTTTTCCGAACCCGAACCCGACCCGACACTGTTCAACCCGACCCGTTTTTGCAAACGGGTCGGTTTTCCGAACCCTACCTGCTTCGGGTCCGGGTCAACCTGAACCCGACCCGCTTCGGGTATATTTTATTAAATTTTTTTATTTAATATAATTTATTTAAATCTAAATCAAATTAAGGCAAGATTTACTTTAATTAATTTAAAATAAATCAAGATTAATTTAATTTGGTCAACAATGTTTATAATTTTTTGAAATATCATTTATTTATTTCATAAAAATCCTTTAAAATTCTCCTAAATTAATTAAAAATGGGTCAAACCAAGTCGATTTCGGGTTTCCGGGTCAACTCGAACCCGACCCAGTTTTACAAACGGGTCGAAATCTCCAACCCGAACCCGACCCGGTTCGGGTTCGGGTTGACCCGAACCCGAAATTTTCGGGTCGGGTCGAATGTGGACATCTTTAATAATAACACTTGCTATAAAAATATCAAAGTTTTTCCAATTGATAGACGCCCAGCTATTTGGGCAACTCTTGATGTTTTTTAAGTTGAGGATGTGATCATTCAACAGAAAATTTTTTTGAAGAGATTTGTAGCAAGTTTTTTTATGAGATTAACAGCAATTCCTCTTTAAGAGATCATGATGAGTGTGCAAGTATCTATAAGAGACTTTCCCACTTCAGTTGTGAAGACACTACAAGGGAGAAAAAATTGTAATTTTTGACAACCAAATCCGTCCTAAATCTAGTCATAAATATCAATTTGTGGCTAATTTATTCATCTCAAAATTTGTTTAACATTCTCATTACATTGTATCTAGGGGTATCAATTTTTGACACAAGACGAAAACTTGACTTGAATCCGTCCCGAAAATTTCGGGTTAACCCAGACTCGATTTCAAAACGGGTTGGGTTCGGGTTCTCGGATTCGACCTGTTCGAAAAAAATGGGTTGGGTTCAGGTTGAGCTGTCGGGTTTCCAGGTCAACTTGAAAACCCGTTTGAAATGAGCTGACCGCACTGCCCGAGGCTGCCCGCACTTGCCCACTCCTGCCCGCACGCGAGGCTCTCTGCACCAGCCCTCGCACGCTTGAGGCTACCCGCGTCGTGTCCGAGGCTGGCCGTGCCCGCCCTCGCACCCCCAAGGCTACCAGCGCCTGCTCGCCCCAGCTTGCATATGGTCCGAGGTTGTCCACGCCAACCCATGCGGGCCCGATGCTGCCCGTGTTAGCCCGAGCCTGCCCGCTTGCACTCGCATCGGAGCTGCACGAACCCGCAGTCTATCCTCCTATTCTCGTCCGTGCCGGCTTTCCATATGCCATCCTGCCGTGGCTGTCCAGCCGTCAACCATGTCTGGTCGGGTCAACCTGGTAACACGATGGGTCGGGTTCAGGTTTGGATTTCTGACCCATTTACATAATCGGGTTAGGTTAGGGTCGATTCGTTTGAACCCGGGTCAGTTCTGAGTTCGACCCAAAACCCAATTTTTACACCCCTAGTCATATCTATAGTTAGGAAAATCAACTCAATCTTCCTACTAAACCATTAATTACAACCTATTTTTGGGATCATCTCATATGCCTTAAAAGCATATGAATCAAGTGAAGAAACTTGAGCCTTGGTATATTAACTTGGCTCTTCATGGTGAGGCATGCCTTGAGGTGCTTTTTAAAGTTTGGATATCATTGATGTTTGGTGGGAGGTCCAATTACACTGTCATCTACATGCAGTAGCGTATTATCTCAATCCTCAATTTTAATATTTTAAGAGGAAATCCTCAAATCTAGAGGTGAAGCTGAGCTTGTATCATTGCATGAAGCAACTAATATTGAACCAGACTGTCGGGGAGCTTGCATATTTAGAACTTGTTCTATTTCAGAATAGGGAGGGGTTTTTTTGTCTGCACGCAACAAAATCTACTATTGCCAAATGCTCTCCAGGTAAACTTATTTTTGTAAAGTATTTGTACATGCACTTTAATATGCTTTGATTATCATTTTTCTTCTTGAAAATAGTTGAATGGTGGATCCAATTTGATGATTCTACCCCTGAGTTACAGATATGAAGATGCCTCTTAGAATACTGAAATTGAGGGTTAAGATACACCCGGGTGATGTGACATGCTTGAATTGGTGTCCGAATGGTCCAGTCACTGGACGTAATAATTCGCCCGCCCCATTCACCACTTTCACACACATGAAACAACTCCTTCGGCTTATTCCTCTCGCATGACATCCGAAATCACCAACGGGTCTTTCGATCACCTCCCTTGTTCGCAAACCCTTAACCTGCTTCCTCAGCTCAAAACCCCGCATATCTCATCAAGCCGCAGCCCGTCACTTCTTTGCCTCCAGTGTACTCCAACCCCGTTGAACCTCTTTAAATCAAAACTTAATAAACCACATCCAGACCCGCCAAACTACACGAAGAGCCCATTCCTCACTTTCCTACTCCCGACATCTTTGCCTCCGACCCACATTTTGACCTTCGACTCCTGTCATCTGAAAGCTCTCGCCTATCATGATTCTCCCATTCAAACTCCTCCAGAACCCCAAGACTCGACCTCCACCGTCGCGGCTCCTCCTGTTGCCATACGTCACCGTACCTTATGAGATGACAAACTCCCCTTGCCGACATCAACCTCAAAGTCCCAGCTCCTGTGGTCTGCTGTCCACCGAACCCACTTTTCTGGCATTTCCTTCCTCCTCGATTCTTCCTTAACCTGCAAGCCCCAATCCATTTCAACTAAACAACCCACTAAGCCTCAACCCATTTACAATAACTCATATTTTCTTTTTGAAAATTGCCAAAAGCAATAAAATTTTATTCACTAACTATTTACAAGAAAGTTTCTCTTTCAACAAATTTAGAAAAAGAGGAGGAACTTTATCCCTAGAGAAATCATCCCAATAGAATGATGAAAATAAAGCATAGTTAGCACAAAAATCAACTAACTTATTACAATTTCTATTAGCAAAAGAAAAAAATAAAGTGCTTAAAGTTATAAAGAAAATCTAAATCCTTAGGTTTTAGAAATTCTTCAACAAATACCGTCTTTGTGAATGAGTTTTAAAAAATCTTAATGACATTTAAATTGTCACCCTCAATCACAATGCCTTTAACTTCAAGCATCCAATCTTGGATATAATCTCTTAATGCCAAAATAGCAAGTACCTCTATTTGTGAAGAATCCCAATGAAGACATTGTACTCCGAAAGCAAGTAAAGCACGTCCTTTACAATTCCTGAAAATGCCTCCAATGCCAGCTATGTTATTAGGAAGATCTGAAGCATCAATATTCACCTTGATCCAACCCGGAGGAGGAGGATGCCAAGAAGATTGTGACAGCTTTATCAGCTAATTAGCATCCCAGTTTTCCCAGATTAAACTAGAATCAAATGATGAAACAGTTTGAATGATAGAATAAGAAGCAATGGTAGAACAACTGTCTTCCTTCCCTTCATGAATTAATTTATTTGTACTCTTCCAGCAATAAAATATCACCGAGCAAAGCAGATTACCAATAAATGGGTTAGAAGTAGACAATTTCTGTAAAGCCTGATAACAATCAGCTAACGAATTAAAAACTGAAATATTAAAATTCCAATTAGCCAGCTCTTCCATAACTCTTTTGGTTAAATAGCATTTTGAAACCAAGTGCTCTGTATCTTCTATCTCCTTACAACCCCTCGGGCAATCTCTAGAATCAGCAAGCCACCTGTATAAAAGAAAACCAAATGAAGGGATAGCATTTTTACATAACCTCCATCAAAACATATCAATTTTTGGTTTTAACTTCAATTTTTTCCTCCAGATTAATGAATCATCTTCTATGTCTTCATCAAATCTTTTCTCATAAGCATTTGCTACAATAGATTTATCGGAGAACTTCTTGATAAATTCCAGCTTATCTTCATCAACTCCTTCCTGAATTGGAATTAAGACAATCAATTCTATCAGGGCCTGTCCAAAACAAATCTTCAATTTATTCGTATCCCACATCCCATTAGAAGCTACAATAGATTTATCAGAGAACTTCTTGATAAATTCCAGCTTATCTTCATCAACTCCATCCTGAATTGGAATTAAGACAATCAATTCTATCAGGGCCTGTCCAAAACAAATCTTCAATTTATTCGTATCCCACATCCCATTAGAAATAAAAGCTGAAACCTGAGCAAATTCGAGATTTAAGACATACAAATGTAGGCCACTTATCAATTGTCTTATCTAGGATCCAAATATCCTTGAAAGTATCAATATTCTCATCATTTGTTATCCTCCATCTCATAATATGATGTAAATAATCAGCACCATTAAGGATAACTTTCCAGGTAGCAGAGCAGTTGCATCTATCAGAAACATTCCATAAAACATTACCATACTTGGCTCTTAATACTCTATTGAGAAGAGAGTAAGGATTTTTGATGAAGTTCAGCGCAAACTTAGAGCTCAAAAGTTCCAATTTTTCCACTATAGATTGTAAACCATAACCTCCTTTATTTTTTGGTTTACACAAGGTATTCCAAGAAACGTATTGCATACCATAATTACCATCTCTTTTATTCCAAAGAAAGTCTCTACACATTTTCTCCACTTCATAAAAAACTCCCAATGGAATAAGAGAATGAGTGGAAAGATAAATAGGCAAAGAAAGAATAGAAGCATTGATCAAAGTAGCTTTACCAGCAAGAGATATAAATTTAGTACCCCACAGATTCATTTTTGCAGCAGTTTTCACAATGAGATTATTAAAATCTGATTTGATCAATCTTCTAAGAGTAATCCTTACTCCCAAATAATCCATCTCTTTTACCATTTTCATCTTTACAATCTTAAGAAGAGATCTACAATCTTTCCTTTTCACATTTTTACTAAAAATAACAGTGGATTTGAGCAAGTTTATCTTCTGGCCTGTCCATTTGCAATAGTTCTTCAAGATTTTCTCAATCTTCTTCAAGCATTTCTTGTTAGCTTTAGAGAATATAACTATGTCATCAGCATACATTAAATGAGAAGTCATAGGGCCGTTTGGATTAATTTTAACTCCAATTCTTTTTCCTCTTCCTCCAAATTCTTCTGTCAATAATTGTGAGCAAATGATAAAAAGAAAAGGAGACAATGGGCATCCTTGTCTAAATCCACATTCATCCCTTATCCAATTAGAGCTTTCACCATTAATCAAAATAGAATATTTGGGATTGACAACACATTCCATAATTAACTTTGAAAAAAACTTAGGAAACCCAAACCAATCCAATATTTTTTCCAATGTTGTCCAAGACATGCTGTTATAAGCCTGTTCCATATCCACTTTAATGGCCACTCATCCTTACTTTAGAATGTCTAAACTTGTTAAACAATTCTTGAGCTAATAAAATATGATATGATATAGACCTCCCTTTGATGAAAGCATTCTGTTCTTCAGAAATAATTTTAGGAAAAATGAAATTCATCCTGTTTAATATCATTTTGACAACAATTTTATAAATAGCATTGCATAAGCTAATTGGATGATAATTAGCAGGAATCAAGGGATTATCAACTTTGGGAATTAAAACAATATTAGTCTCTTTCCAAACGGGACAAAGAAAACTAGAAATAAAGAACTCATTGATAGCAGCCCATACCTCTGGTTTAATTATAGGCCAATATGGTTTAATGAATGAAAATGTAATGCCATCAACACCTGGAGATCTGTTGGATCCCAAGTTAGTAATAACCTGCTCCAGTTCATCCATAGAGAAATGATTGCAAAGAATTTTACAATCATCATCATTCAGCTTTTTGGAAGGATGCGGCCATCCTTCAAGATTGCAAATCCTAGATTTCCATTTACAACTTAAGAATTTGATAAAAGTTTCTTCAATACTCTTCTTGTCTTCAACGAGCAAACCATCTTCATTTTTGACACCATTAATTCTATTAGCATTTCTTCTTCCCGTTGCAAAAGCATGGAAAAATTTAGAGTTTGAGTCACCATTTTTCAACCACTGAATTTTTTCCCTTTGCTTCCACCTCATACTCAACCTGCCTAATGTGCCATTGAATTCAGCAATTTTTGCTCTTAAATAACAAAGTTTTAGATTTGATAATCCTCCCAAGTTTACTTCTTCTTCTTGTAATTCCAAAATATCCCTTTTTAGCTTATCTATATCTTCAAGTAGATTTTTATGTTTATGTTTACTCCAAAAAAATAATGACCTCAAAGTTCTTTTGAATTTGGTATTAAGGATATCTGCTGAAGAGCCTCTAGCCCATTTACTCCAAGAGGCAAGAACCACTGCATGAGATGCTTTGTAAGATAACCAGGTATCTTTAAACATGAAATTTCTCCTCTTTGATACCTTGGAACCCAAGATATTAATAGAAATTGGATAATGATCCGATGCTATTCTGGCTAGATGCCTTACCACCGCCGTCTGTAGAAGATCCAACGCAGAACAATTAATAAGACAACGGTCTAATCTCTCCAAGATTCTACCTCCTCCATTTTTATTATTACACCAAGTGTACTTAGGACCTAAGAAGCCAACTTCATGAAGGTCTCCCTTACTCATGAACGAGAGCATATCTAGAGAAACTTGGCTATGTACAAACTTCTTACCTCCTCTCTTCTCATTTTGGGAAATTATACAATTAAAATCTCCCCCTATAATCCATGGAAAATTGTCATCATAAAAATTTTCCAATGTACTCCAAAGAAGCCTCCTTAAATTGTTCTTTCTACTCCTGTAGACTGTAGCTATAATTCATCTTTGGTTGTTTTTTATTTTAATCTTTCCCACCACCACCTGATCAGGATTCAATTACTTCAAAAGATGCTAAGTCATGTCTCCAACAAACCAAAATTCCACCAGAGAGGCCAACTGCAGGATGCATAAAAGAGTCCCAAGAATCACCAATACATTTTCTTACTTCTGCAGAGTCCATAGAAGAAACTTTTGTTTCCATCAGTCCCACAAACAACTCTTCAGAATCTTTAACTATCTCTTTCAATTACCTGGAGGCCTTCACCTTCCTAGCCCCCCTACAATTCCAAAAGATAAGGGAACTCATTTTTTCCTTATAGTGGGAATGGACCCACAACAATTTCCCTTGATTTCACCCTTCCTGGTTTTTGATTTTAAAGAATTATTTCCCAAAGATTTAAGTTCTTTTTGCAGTTTGAACTTAGTTTCACCATGCCCAGGAATTTCCATCAAATCCTTACTGTCATTGTTTGCTTTAACAGTAATTTTATCAATTTCTAGCTCACTTTCTTCTCTGTCAATCTTCTAATTCTCTTCAGTAGTTCCAGCCATATCTTCATCAGTTTCTGTTTGTAGAATAGAAAAATTGTTCTTACTAACAATCTCTTTTGGAA
Source organism: Dendrobium nobile (assembly GCA_022539455.1). Taxonomy (NCBI): domain Eukaryota; kingdom Viridiplantae; phylum Streptophyta; class Magnoliopsida; order Asparagales; family Orchidaceae; genus Dendrobium; species Dendrobium nobile. The sequence goes on from CM039727.1 coordinate 30,503,922, forward strand.
TTTTTACAACAGAAAAATTTTCTGTTAACAATTCAGTAGATTTCTTCTCCAGCAAAATAGGATTTTTAACATCAGATTCTCTATCTTTTTCCAAAACAGAAGAGCTGTTGACATCTGAATTATGATAGGGAATACTTGAGTTCGCAGGTAATCCTTTAGGACTTACATGAGTTCGCAAGCAACACTTCCCCTTTAAGATGAATAAACCTTCCTGAGAAGGATCTGGAATAGAGCAAGTAAAATTTCCAGAATTTTTTAAATCCTGCTTCAAGAGGAGAATTTTTGTCCATTTGCTCTACTAAATGTTCTTCCATGCTAATCTCCCCTTCCTCTATTTGATCAGCACCAAAATTTACTTTCCCTGGGAGATCCTTGATCAAGTCTTTGTCAATGCTTACATCCAAATCATGCATAGCAGCCTCAATAGTTTTTTCTGGAACAACAGCTTTTTTTACATATCTGAAATTGTTGTTATTAAACTATTTGTTGTTCTGATTGGCAAACCTTTTTTTCTTGTTTTTAACCAATATCCAAGGACCATAAGAAGGTTCATTGTAGCTTATATCTTTACTACCCATACCAGGTTCTTCAACATTACCCTGAGCTACCTTCAATACCTTGTGGACTTCATTCAATGGCACACATTCCTTCTCCACATGTCCAATCTTCCCACAAACAAAGCAAAAGTTTGGAACTTTTTCATACTCCACTTTTTGAAAGAATCTTCCAGCCTTGCTATCAACCCATACACCTAAAGGAAGAGGTTTATCGAGTTGGATTCTCACACAAACTCTAGCAAATTCTCTCCTTCCCCAATGAAACATGTTACCATCTAACATAATTGGTTTTCCAATTCTAGAAGCAATGCAAGCTACATTCTTCTCATCCCAACATTGTAATGGTAAGTAAGGCATTCTAATCCAAATTGGAGAAGAAAGTCCTTTAGTAGAGGAAGAATTGAATTCTGGGGACCACTTCTCCATTCCATTTATGTGTTCATTCACATACCAAGGTCCTCCTGAGTGAATGGCTTCAACCATATCTTCCGAAGTGAAAGAGCATAAAAACCAACCTCTTCCTAGGGTAGTAAAATGGAATTGACCAAACTACCTCCATTGTTTCCTTAATTCCCAAGCCACCATATGGAAAGGTAAATCCTTACCAAACACTTTGATAAGCAAAGATTTAGACAGTTTTTTAGAATTGATTTCCTCCATCTCCTCAATGAGCCTTACTGCCTTTCCATCCTCTGATAAAAGCACCTCATCGTTTTTAAAATTCAGTTTAATGTATGGTTTCTTACTCCAAGGATTGTTCAATCCAGAATTAACCAATTTCGAAAATTCATCAATCACCTTAGCTCCATCTGTCAAATTCGATTTTTCCAAAATAGAATGACCATTGTTGTTAATCAAATTTCGTGAATCTTCATTTATCACACTGCGAAAGATTCCAGGGATTGCATTCGAATTAACAAAACGATTAACAAAAATTTTCATTCTGGATGTAGACGCAGCATTTTCTGATGGAATTATAGATGATTTCAAACTCACAGGAGTAACCATATCCAATGTATCAACAACAGATTTACCTTTTCCTTCCACATGTTTTACCACCATGGTTGAACGTTCTGAAACCTCTTTAATCACTAAAGCTCCATTACGTTTCATCAATGGATTTTGAATTCTTAGATTAGAATTCAGAATTGAAGACCCATCTCCATTCTCTTTGATCAAAGGAGATTTTGACAACCGCGAATGTTGTAAAATTTCAAATTCTGAGCTCTGATCCTGTCGGAAGTAATTCGCCACCTTCGTTGCCATCTTATTCTCAGTGCAAGAACTGCGATCATCCTTGGGTGAATCGCCGGCAGGATGCCGACGATCATCCGCCTTCATCTGCTTCGTCGATCGTTACCGCCAAACGGATTTTCAAAATTCAGTTTCTCTCTCTAGAAACCTGGACGTTCTCTCTCTTAAACATTGGGATAACCTTTCCCCAATAACTCATATTTTTGAAAAAATAACTCATATTTTCAAGCCAAGCAAAATAACACAAACAGCCAAATAAGTCCACTATTCCTACCCATTTCCCAAAAGCCCACTTTAACCCACATCCCGTGAAAGGTAGTTTTTTTTTAAATAAGATCTATTATTTGTCATTGTTAATTTTAGTTAATTATTATTATTATAATTAGTATAATAATAATAATAATAGTTATTATTATTATTAAAAAAAATGATAAAAAAGAGAGAAAAAAAGAGAAAGATAATGATTAAAAAATAAAATAAAAAGAGAGTTAAAAAAATTGAAAAAGAAAAGGAAAGAGAAGTTTTGTACATTTTCGATCCTCGTTGTAACTTCCAGTCCTTGCACAGGAATAAATCCTAAAACTCAAAAATTCCGCATTTGACATTTATTGCTCATCAGAAAACTGCATATACACACTTTTCTCTAGCGTGGTGGGAAGGGAAACCGGTGCGGGACCTGCAACGAGGTGGGAAGGCCCTGTATACACACTCTCGTAGCATGACGGGGACACTTCTAAGTACACTTAAGCGCTCACGTAGTGTGGTCGGGGAAAGAATTACGCATTTCTCGTAGCATGGTGGGATTGAAGAAATACAGCAACGGTGTCACCCGACATCTACATTACACACTTTTCATTAGCGTGAAGGGAGGCCCAAATTCATGAAATTTTCCCAAAATGGGAGAAATGTTGGGAGGCGGCCAATTTTTTTAGTAATCGGGAGACTTAAAATTGAACTAAGGACAGGAAAGTTGAACTTAAAACCAAGTAAAATGGGACTTGATTTGGACAAAAGGGAATGAAACTTCAAGTAATGAACCAGACTTTAATTTAAAATGAACGATCAAATAAAAACTGCAAATCCTAAAATATGTATCAAATCATCCAAATAAACTTTATTGAATATATATGACTGGTAATGAATAAAATTAATATATCTTACTCATAAGCAATAAATAATATGAACTTGATGAGTAAAAGGTAAGCATAATTACAATAAGGGAGTATCCATGAATGAGGCATCTCTATCATCCACAACAAATTTAATCTCAGGCAAACAGATTGACCCCCTCTGTAAGAAAAAATAATGCGACATGCGAATGAATACACCAGCTTGTCCAGAAGTGATGACGTTAGATGTCTCATCATGTGGCAGTTGCCCTTCAAATGTATCAAAGGAGATCGTAGCAACACCCTTTAACCAGCATTAGAATATAATAAAGTATGTTCGACCTGGCAAGCAATGAAATGAGAAGAGAATGCATATTTGTTTAGAAAATAAATATACAATGCCCCTGAATGATACCGTAAATTGTATGCAAATGATGGCTATCAATGTACGATATTCACACAAGTTACATAAGAATAAATAGTTGTCTTTGTAATACAAAATAACATACATGTCATGAGAATGTTTGATTCCCCCATGAGCACAAGATACATACACAGTATGTCATGTGCAAACAAAAATAACATGCTCGCAGCACCTACAAAGCCCTTGCCAGCCGACATGTCAAAAGGCATCAAACTTATGTTGTATGAGAATACTCGCAAGCATAAATATATAACATATCATATGCACAATAGGCTACATATAAATTAAAATAGCAAACACATTCAACCCCGCAAGTAAAGAAATTGAAGTTAATAGTAATCTTCGTATCAGTCATGCTAGAAGATATGGTAATCCTCATTAACTACATGTGCAAACATTGATGAAGAGTCATAAATGGCACAGGACATTACAAATTTCCCACGAGTAACTGTATAAGGTTCATTATGCACATAGTGATGAATCTACAAGTAATAATGAGCAATGAGCAGTGGGTGACAGATCCCTCCTACAGCAAGCAATAGACGCACACATAACTTATCATTTGCAGGTGAACAACATGCTGTAAATGCCAATTCATCCTCATAGTTAATGACGAGTGATTACAAAGCAAATACGCTGATCCATTGTAAAAAGAGATGGAAGATATCCAATAGATGTAAGCTCCTACAAACTACTGTAAGAGACCTATTATATATCCAATGTGTTTTCCTCGAGCAAAATGCAACGTGATTACACCAAATGTAGAGGCTTATGAGTTACTGTAGGAAACTTGTTATGCATGCAACAAGCTATATATAAGCGAGTACAAGAGAACTATAATGAATGTAGTTACTAATGAACAATAACAGAATATTCATAAGTGAATGACAATGTATTAACATAAAGCAACAAGCAGTATATGATAGTCTACTTGTACGAAACAGGCAAATGACCATAGTATGACACTGTGTCATCAGATCTGAAACATGCATACAAGCGAACAAAAGGCATATGTAAATTCTAAAGTGAAGTCCTGTGCATTTATCAACAACAGTTCGTATGCAAGAATAAGCAAACAATCAGAGAGTAACGCCACACCACCAGATCTATAACACTTGTATAAGAAGACATAAGGCATGTATAACTTGCAACACCACGCCATGCCACGCCACTGGATCCGCAACAGACATACAAGAGGATAGAAGACATATACAAATTCTCAAGAGAAGCCCTATGCATTTCTCAATAACAACTTAGTTGTATGAAGCAGCAAGCAATTCATACCTGCGATGACACGCCACCAGATCCACAATATGTACACAAGTGGATAGAAGGTGTATTAAAACTCTTAATGGAATGTTGTGCACACTCAAATGATGGTTTCCCGCATAACTGAAATATTAAAAGAATTTCCCACACATGTACTAAAATATATATACACACAAACATAAAGAAATGCATATGAAATCATACACTCACATAGGCCCCGACGAGTATGTTATAGGTACACGTGACATCGGAAGATACTGCATAAGTTAAGAAATGAACTGAGGTTCAAGTTTAATCCTCCTCTTTGATAGGGAGAGAGTCCACACTACTTGAACCAATGAACAAGTATATAGTCGCAGCGCCGACTAAGATATTTATTCTATGTGTTCATATTAGGTCTTTAAGTCTTACAATAAAGAAAATTAACTAATAAAGGCATAAAAAAATGAATCGATCCTCTATTGGCAAGTTAACAGAGCCGACAAGGTTAAATCAATAAAATATAAATGCCTATAAATACCTCCATGATGGTCGTGTTGAACATAGACCTCTTTTTTTTTTTTTTTTGAGAAGATGCAAAGATGCATTAAATAAGGAAATAAAACAACCTAATACAAACTAAATGATCCTTGAAGAAAAGGATCCTTATTGAAAGCAATTTTGTTATCATTAAACCTAATAGTTTGATATGAAACCCACTGTTTCCTATTTTGAAACCGTTGAGATGCAGGGGATACCAAATATTTAAAACAACCCGAAGGTTGATTAGTATCCCAGAGTTCCCATCCGGTTAAAGAATAGAATCCAGTAACGATTCCATAAACCAAAATAGTAGGTTTAAAAAACAAAAAATGCTAAGAGAAAAAACCAGCTATAAAGAAAAACTAAAGGAAAATTACAAAATAGATAAGACATTCTCAAAATATCTATTAAAACCAATAATAGATATTTTAGAAGTCTTTTCAAAAAAAAAAAAAAAACATTTGTAAAACCAAGCATAATAAATGGAAAATTCTCCGAAAGGAATTCCCGTCATCATGTCTCTAACTGCTTTGAAATCGGGTATCATATTGAAAGCTTTTGTGAAGAACCCATCGAACCGTTCTTCATCTTGTGATCAACAATCCTTCTTCTATTTTGATCTTTCATAGGTCCTAGCCCTTGAAGCTCTTTGAATAGCTTGGGTTTAGAACCGAAATCAGAGTACTCTTATTCCCTTTGAATAAAAAAGTTTTATTGAATTTTAAACTGGTTGTAGAGGATGGTGAAATGGAATTAGAACAGCCATCTCTAATCAAATCATTAATAGCATGCAATCCTGAAATATTATCAGCTTTAGAAGGTATTAAAACCGTGACTTGCTCTTCCATACCCTTCTCCATAACAGCCTCCATCATGTTAGGAACTTGAAAATTTGAATTCTCCACCAATTTAGGAGATTTCGTTGGAGGATCAGATTTTAGATTAGCTGGAATAGAATGGGTCTCAATTGCCTTAACCGCCTCCATGCTTGGTGGCATTTTAAAATTTGAATCTAGAGCTCCCAAACTTTCAGCAATATTAACAAGAGTTCCGTTAGAACTTTCTTCCTTAGATGGATCAGCAGCCAAAGAAGGAGCCAAAATTGTACTTACCTCCTTCTCACACGCCTGCGAAACAGACTCCATCTCTTGTGGTTTTTGAAAATTCAAAACCTCAGCTATTTTAGGCATACACGTTGGACTAGTAACAGGTGTATTATCCAACAAACCAGATACATTAAATTCAACATTTGTATTATGAGCTAAATCTGGTTTACTCCACAAATTTGAATTAATGCTAACAACCACCTCATCTCTACCCTTGATTCCAGCTGTATTTTCTACCAAATTTGAATCAGATTCCTGATGGAGACAATCTGGCCGGCGAACTTTCTGAAAAATTGGCCGGCGAACTTTCTGAAAATCTGCATCATGGTTTAATTGAGAACCCCTCTTAACATTTTTAAAATTTCTGTTGGATTTGTATTTGACGTGCATCCAAGGCCTGTAAGAGCACTCATCAACTGATAGAGGTTCTTTGGTAGCTTCCTTCTTACTAAGATCAGAATTTTGAAAACCATTTGGACAAACAACATCTTTATGTCCAATAATTCCACATTTGAAGTATATAGAAGATAAATTTTCAAATTCAAATTTTCGAAAGAACTTGCCATGAATACCTTCAACCCAAACACCAGTAGGGAGTTTAGAATTTAATTTCACCCGAACACAAGCTCTGGCGAATTCCCTTCTCCCCCATCTAAACATGTTTCCATCCAATAACAACGGAGTCCCTATACTAGAAATAATTCTCGAAATGTTGGTTTCGTCCCAGCAGTGTAATGGTAATTGTGGAAGACGAATCCAGATGGGAGAAGAAATCCCATCCAAGGAGTGGGGAGAAAAATTGGGAGTCCATTTGTCTAATGCAATGACAAATCCTCCCACATACCATGGACCTCCATTGAGAACTTCCTCTATTGCATCCTGAGATTGAAAGGAGCAAAGGAACCAATCTAAACCAAAAGCAGTAATATGGAATCCTCCAAATTTATCCCACTGCCTCCTTAATTCAAAAGCACAGCTGGGAAATGACAAGTTTTTGCAAAGGATCTTTACTACTAATGAATTCCTAAGAACATGAACATTGGATTTTTCTTTTTCCAAGTCAAGTTTAATCACCTTAACATCCTTATTTCCTTCATGAGAAAAAGATGAAATAATTTTAATGTGTGGTTTCTTTATCCACACATTAGAATTACTCAAATTTTGATTGAAGGTACCAGAGGTTGAAGCCTCCAAATCATTGGCTCTAGGAATCAAAACCGGCAAAGATGAACAAGGCTTACTTGTCATAGCATTTAAAACTTCTTTTCCTTTACCACTCACCATCAACAGTTTCTTCTTAGAAATCAATCCTCCCTCTCTAATCACTAGAGGAGAGTTGAAAAAACTCGAAAAGCTGCGATTGAATGTAAAACTACCTTTTGAATCCAACAAAGTTGGACGCGCGGTAATAACAAGGGAGTTGGTGTTCCGGTCATCCAAGGATGACCGGCCACCATCCTCCATTTACAATGAATGCAGCCTTCTCTTCACTTCCAAAGCCGAAAACCCTCTTCCAAAATCTTCCTCAATTCGTGGAGCTTCTCTCTCTTACCAAGCCGTCGATATTGGGCTTAAAGGTTGAACATAGACCTCATCCGGAGGGGTAAATTAAAAATATTTAGATTTCCTCCCAAATACCCATGAAACTAAAAACTCCAAGAAAATACTAAAATTCAAAATATTTAAAATTAAAATTAACCATCAAAATACTTAAAGTAAAATCCATTCACAATCCATAATAGTTTATCGAGATGGGAAAATTTAAATATCACTTTAGCTCACAAAGAGCTAATGTCTGGTCGAGAATATCACCATTCTCAAATAGTCTCTTGCCAGCAAGGATGTGGCACGTGTCCTTTAACATGTAATTTTGTTACCAAATGGCACCATAGGTGCTTAATTTGACAACAAGTACATCTATGCCCAAATAACACCCTAACTAAGTTAGTTCCTCAAAATCTGGAAAGGCAAAGTCTTCTAAGAAGAAGACCAAATTGAAAAAGCTCAAAGAGAAAAAAATGGCAACTCAAAAGGTCATTGATAGTTTGGATGAATACTACCAAATGGTGAGGCATCCCATTAATCTCTTTGACTTTATGTCAGATATTAAGGCGACTGAAGTAGAAGAGGATGATGAACTCTATTTCGATGGAGACTTGCTGGGTCATTATGGTAACACTAGTAACTCTGACAAAAGAAGAACATGCCAAAGAAATAGCTTCTGAAACATGTTTGGTGGTGTCATTTATGGACTACAATTTAAAAGAGGATCTATACTTCCTAAATGAAGATGAGTTAGAGCATGAAATATCATTGCAAATCGAGCATGTGAAATTGGAGGTTGATTTTGAACCAAAAAATGAGTCTCTGGACAATATGATGGCTGACTTTGAGGAAGATGCTCTGTTAAATGAGTCTGAGCCAGAAGAGATAGTACAAGTGTAGTTAAAAAGCAATAAGGTGCTGCCACCTCTACCAAAGAAAGGGGTCCCTAATAAAGAAAAAGGGAAGGAAATGAATATAAATGAAGACATTATCCCCAAGGACTCTAAGAAGAATAATACTTTAACCAAGGGGATATATTTTAATATCTTATTCAATTTAAGGAAAATCCTAGCAAAACATAGTATATACGATGCTCTTATAATATTTAGAGACCTTCAAGAGACTTTGATTCAGACTGTCAAAGACATCGAAAGATATAAGGCATATTTTACTAAGGTTCTACAAGTCCATAACAAGCCGATCATCACCTTCATCGAAGATGACATGATGCTCAGAATGGCATATCATAATCACCCTTTGTACATTTCTTTGTAGAGTAACGACATTATAACCAATCAAATCCTGATTGATCCTGGATCTTCCATAAATCTCAGAAGCCTAAAAGAACTGAGATCGTTGTGCCTCGATGTGCAACATCATGGACAACATAAGTTAATGGTACCAACTTCAATGAAAAGGGATATAAGACCCTGGGATCATTCACACTCTCCCCTGTATTTGGGAAAATTCATACAGAAGCCAAGTTTCATGTGATTGATGTGGATACATCATTTAAGGCACTTCTAGGTCCCCCATGATTGCATGAATTTGCCATCATCCCATCAACACTACACTAGTGTATGAAGTACCTCATAGATGGATAAGAGTTTAGGATCACAGATGATATCCAGCCCTTTGCAGTCCATGAGCTCAAAATTTATAAAGATGTGAAATATTTCATTCCAAAGGAGCTGAAGTTGTTGACTTCACTTAAGGCCAAGTTGTCAAACTCAAAGGCTGCAAAGCAGCCCAAATAAGAAGCTGGGGAGAAAGGAGGTAACATCGACTCTTCCTAAAAAAGCCTTCGCTTCTAAAAAAAAAAAGCCTCTTCTAGGGAGTAATACTGACGAAGATGATGTCATCCCTACCAAATCTAAGAAGATATGCCAAACAACGACTAAGGGGAAAAGGAGGCCGAATATTTAGATTCTAATTATGACTACAAGTATACCTACAGGAGTAAGGTGTAGTGTGTATTCTCAAGAAGAATTTGTAGCATGCCAGTCTTAGACAGTGTATTAATGGTCACGCATCTTCCGCCTTAAAACTTCAATGAAATCTCTCCTTTAGAGGTGCGTAATATTCAAGAGATCAAAATACTTTATGTGCATCCTCTTAGCAAAGGGGCCGATTTGGGAGCCTATTATACAAATTTGGAGAATGTGAAGAAGAAAGTTGTTACTAATTTATCAAGCTCATTGATTTGAGAGAGATAATACCTATGAGAATGCATAGGTATTATCCCAAAAATATTCAAAGCTTGTTGCGGAAGTGAGCTAATATCAGTACCACTAAACAATAAGCTCATTTTCACATGAGCATCAGGTATCAAAGAAATCCTCACTTGTTGCGAAAAAAAGATGTTATTGTAAGAAAAGGTCTCGTATTCATTATTCAAAAATACCTCCGAAAGGTAATTTTCCAAATGATCATGTTCGGGGAAGTCAAATTCAATGACAATGGAGATGGAGAGATCTACAAAGTTGAAACTTATGATGATCAGCCTGTAGAAGCCAAACCTGCACCAGAAAACCTTGAAGATGGTAGATATGTAGCTATTTTGGATGAGCTAAAATAAGTCAACTTGAGGACAGAAGAGGACCCTCATCCATATTGGCCATTAAAGAAAATGCAACGCTCGTCAAATAAGCTCTAAGGAGAATAAGATTGGAGATTGAAGATTAGATGTTTGAAGAAATAAAGAAGCATATATATGTGGGCTTCATCAGAGAAGAAAAATCTACTGATTGGATCACAAATATCATTCCTGTCAATAAGAAGAATGGTCAGATCCATGCATGTATTGATTATAGGGTCCTCAATAATGTATGTCCAAAAGATGATTTTCAGCTCCTAGTGTCAGAACTTTTAGTTGATATTACGTCCAACTATGGCATGTTCTTGTTTATGGATGGATCATTGAGCTATAATTAGATCAAGATGGCACTTGAAGATGAAATGCATATGTCTGTTAAAGTGCCCATTGGTATATTCTATAATAAGGTCATCCCTTCAATTTGACCTATAAAATACTAGTGCCACCTATCAGTGGGCAATGACACATATTTTTTGATGAATTAATACATCAGAAGGTTAAGTGATTTGTGAATGACCTCGTCATTAAGATCATGGACCAAAAAGACCACTTGAGTGATCTAATAATCTTATTTGAGAGTATCATGAAGTTTGATCTGAATATGAACCATTTTAAATGTGCCTTTGGGGCCTTATCTGAGAAATTTCTAGGGTACGATGTTTGTCACCGAGGAATCAAGATGGACCTCAATAAAATCAAGATAATTTTGGAGACTTACAACCCAAAACCCCTGACAACTTTTCTTGTTGTAAGGGAAGCTGGCTTTCATTCAGAGATTCATACCAAATATGCCGGTAGGTGCGAGTCATTCTCCTAGTTGATGAAGAAAGATGTCCGCTTCAAAGGGGATGCAGAATATCAAGAAGATTTTGATAGTATCAAAAGATATATTTTAAATCCTTCCATTCTTACAGTGTTAGTTCCAAGGAAGCCTCTAATCCTGTATACTACAGTATTAGAAGAGTCTCTTAGAGTATTATTGGCCCAGTACAATAAACAGGGAAAGGAAAATGTGCTCTATTATATTATTTGGAGGTTGATTGGAGTAGAAATATGTTATTCCTCATTCAAAAAGTATTGTTTGATGTTGATTTTTGTGGTTCATAAACTTTGCCACTATATGTTCTCCCATAAAATTACATTGATATCAAAGATCAATCTCTTGAAGTTATTGATGTCAAGACCAATATTGATAGGTCTCCTAGTCAGATGGATAGTGATACTAATATAGTTTGATATCACATACATTCCATAAAAAGTAGTAAAGGGATAAACCTTAGCAGATTTCCTCATCGTGCATCCTATCTTTACAGATTCTCCTCTTACAATGATTAACCTGACAAACAAATCATACAGATCGAGAAAAATGAGAAACTACAAGTCTGGGAGATGTATTTTGATGGAGCACATTCTATTAAACCTTCACAGCCTCCAAATATGGCAAAAGCTTGAGCTAGCATCGGTCTCATTTTCATATCACCTAAGGGAGGCATAATAATATTTTCATTCAGTCTAACTGAATCTCGCTCCAACAATGAAGCTGCATATGTGGCTTTGATAATGGGTTTTGAAATTGCCATTTCAATTAGAATCCAGAACCTCCAAAACTTAGGCGACTCTCAACTTGTGATAAATCAAGTTCTAGCAATTTACAAGATTTGTAAGTTTGAGTTGGCCCATTATCACCGGCGAGCTCTCAAGCTTTTAAAGCAAGTGTCAAATGTTAAGATAGCTCATGTTCCTCGATATCAAAATAGCAAAGCAGATTTCCTGACCAAAATTTTTAAGGAAATGGTGAATATGGATGATGGGAGTCTATACTGGTTAGAGTCTACACTCATTAGGTATTAGAGCCATTAATTTTATAATTTCCATAGGTTGGGGGAATGCCAAATTCAAGCCAACAGGATATAACTCTGGTTGATCCTCATTCTCCCCAATAAGTAACTCTTGAAAATCAACCAGAAGAACACCATGTAGCCAAAAGACGTAAATCCAGCAAAACTAAAAGTCGTGATTAGATTGCTTAGATATTGAAGAAGGAGAAGATTGGAGACAACCATTGATCAACTACTTCAAAGAAAGTAAACTCCCAATAGATAAATCTATAATCACGTAAATCTAAAAGAGAGTATTACAATATGCATTTGTCAATGACACACTGTATCAATGAGCTTTTGATCAAATATGGCTAAGATGAACCACTGTATTACGGGGATGAGGATTATAAGAAGCATAAAGCAATAAGAAAGGTCGTAGTAGATGAACCCCCATTTTATCATCCTGTTAGTATGGACTATAAGAAGCATAAAGGCTCATCGGATTTGACAAGTTTAAGTAGTCGTAGTACACTAAATTCTCCTAAGTTACTAGAGAGTTAAAGTTACAGCGGGAAAGATAAGTCTCAATCAAGAGCTACTGAATGAGTGTAAGCTATGAGATCTTAAACCCTATAGGATGGCTTCAAATAAGCAAACTCCAATGCTCACAACTATCCTTAGAGATAGGGGCATTTTTTATATTTATTTGGGTCAACATCATGCAGCATATCAAAATTCCCAAATAAATATTTAAAATTTTCAACCAAATTATAAATACTATCAAAATACAATGAAGAGGGTACACCTACTAACTCTTGTAAGTGTTTAAAATAGTAAGAACCATTACAATAGAAATTATAAGAGCAGTACTAAAAGGAGAATCTCAAAAGCATTTGAAAATGAATATCGCTTTATTTTATTGATTAAAAAATTTGAATGTAAATTTAAATTACATCTCTTTACAAGTTTATAACAAGGAAAGAAAAAAGTACAATGTCATTCGTAGAAGACTAAAGTCTATATCTTAAATTTATGCATGAAAAGGAAGTCGAGCTCCACTCTGCTCCTTCCAAAGATTGGACACTCTGCACCTCTAGGACCTACATAAAGCAACAGAGACATCAGTAAAAAGGAGAAAAGATTATGGAAATTTATATAAAGATGTAAAAATAATGTTGTACCTAAACCAAGGTCTCCTACAGTAACTCACAAACTAGTGTTATACTCCTCCTGAAACCTGTATAGGGAAACAAGGGTATCAATAAACATGTGAAGAAAGAAAAGAAACTACACAAGCTAAAAGTGTACCTAAGTTAAAGAAAATTGTAGAAAACCTGAAGCAGCAAAAGACCTGCTTGCTAGTGAACTTATAAAGCTGGGGGTGACTCTAAAATAAGACTTGCAATTATATAACATAGATGTTACATTTATATATGGTTGCAATGATGATAAATATTGAGCATATATAAAAATAATGGAAATTAAGGTGGCAGTGGTGACAAAAGAATAACACAAGGTGACAATACTATATACTATCATTAATCTACAAAGTAACACTTTAGGGAGCTGAGTATAAAATGTTATGTCACTATCCTATGAGTCTCTACTTGACTAAAGCCAGCTTGTCAACTGTATTATTACATCTAAAGATCTATAAAGACACCGAGATAGACTCTAGAAAATTTAAAAAAATTATGACCTCAACGTGACATCGAAATGATCCTATAGAGATCCGCAAAATGAAAATCTCAGCATGATATTCAAATAAGCTTTTGGAGATCCATGAAATGAAAACTGCCATGTGACATCTAAGAGAAAATATTTGGAGATCCGCAAGGTCTAAAAGTTTGTTAGGGTTGTTAAGCCTTTATGAACTAGTCTCAAGGCTAACCAAGAGGGGAGGGGGGTGAATTGGTATTTTAAAAATATTTCAATCAAGAAACACTAACTCAAACAAAAACCAAGATTCACCATAGAAATTAAAGTGTTTAAATTATTACGGAAGCAGAAATAAAGAAAACAAAAATTTATAGTGGTTCAGTCAACACGACCGTCCACTCCCCAGAGGCGCCCTCTGAGTATTGCACTAAACTCAGTGTTTCTTTTTTTGCCCCCACAACTAGGTGGAGAATCCTTTACAAACCTCATTTCCACCAACCCAAGTCAGTCAGAGAACCTAAATCCTTTTGCTTCCTCTAGAAGTAGGCAGAGAACCCAACTCCTTTTGCTTCCTCCTGAATTAGATAAAGAACCTTGATCAGATGTTGAAGTAGACCTGTCTAGAACCCCCAAAGAACTAAGGATGATGACTGGAGAAGATGACGACGGATCCTTGCTTGGAGCAACCATCATGAATCCTCTCACAAAATCCTTCTCATAAGATCGTCTCTCTCTCTCTCTCTCTCTCTCTCTCTCTCTCTCTCTCTCTCTCTCTTTCTCTCCCTCTCCTCTTGGCTCTCTCAGGTCAAGACAATAGCAAAAGATGTTCTAAAGGATAGAACAAGTTCTCTTAAATAGAAGAGCTTTGAAATAGCTCATTAATTGCAACTTGCCAACTTTATCATCCAGGACGATATAAATATCATCATGTACGATCAGTGTAAATTAAGCCCAATCAGCAAGGACGATTTGGGATGATCAGAAGAATTTTGTTCATATTGTCTAGGATAATAATATATCATCATGTATAATTAGTACAAATCGATAAATATCATCCAGATAATTGCACTAAATGGATGTCTGGATGATGAAAAATACTTGATCGTCTAGGCCAATCTCATGATCGGCCCGGACGTTTAGTTCAAATCTATGTCCAATCATCCAAGTGATCATCTCAGACGATCTTGCAATCTTCCAGGATGATGTAATCGTGCAATCAAACCTTAATTTCTTTCATTAATTATCAGATTAATTTAGGCATAATTATGCTGCATCGTCCAAGACGATGTCCTGGAGAATGTCCAAAAATAAATAATACATAAATAGATCTGGGGGCTAATTCTTTTTGATTTGAGCCTATCATCCCAATTGATACAAATATCTTCAAGGATGATATGCTTAATGATGTCTACCTTAACAAGGATGCCCTAATTAGGGTTTCGATTTTTGAATATATCATCTAGGAGGATTTATGGATTGTCCCGGACGATGTGACCAAAAATAGTAAAATCTATGAAACACTCAGAAATTCTCCCAAAGTGTGTGTGTGTGAAAGGTTAATTAGCATCAGGAACTACATATTTTACAATAGACTCAAGAAAGGGAAAAAATTACAAACTGACTCAGACCTAACCTAGTCTACCCAATCTTGAGCTAGTTTTAATTACAGTCTTAATCTTGTGGACCTAAAATGTTAGTAGAAAAGGCAGTCATAAATAAAATAGGAATATTTTCTATCATCAAAATTCTAATCCATAAAATAAGATTTGCAATAATCTCCCTCTATTTGATGATGACAAACCAAAAAATATTCAAAACATTTCAAGGAATTGTAATGAAAATAGAGTGACACAGATCAACTATCCAATAATAGAATCAAACTATAGAACAAACAGTATAACTAACTACTCGCCCTTTTGATATCACAAAAAGGAGGAGGAAAATAAAAAAGAAATAAAGTAGAGACTAAAAATAGAAACAAAGTAGAGACTAAAAATAGAACAAATTATAATATAAAATAGCATAAAAAACATAATTAAAAAAAGATAGCCCCTGATCATCTAATGGAGGTGGAGGTGGTGGTGGTAGGTGAAAGTAACTGAAAAGGGTGGCGAATTGCTCTCCAAACTAGGCAATGTCCTGGTTGTGCTGGCGCTGCTGGTGTGCCATATAGGAATCAAATTGGGCTGAGTCCTCAGCATGTTGCTACTCCTGTGCAGTAACGTAAGTCTCAAAATGTGTGTCCCACTGGTCAAATCGCTCAACTAGCTGATCGAACTGAGAATGCTGGCGGAGTGGAGCAGGTGCAGGAATAGGAGCAAGATCCTCCTCCTCCGTAGCTCCCTCGGCTTCCTCGTCTCCTTGGTGGAGATGAGTACTGTGAAGAATGTGGAAGGAATTATTCGAGTAGAAGGCATGCTGATAGTTGGGCGGTGCATGATATTGGAGTTTATATTTTGATTCTAGAACATATGCAGAAAGTGGCGATTGAGAGAAGTGGAGTAATATGAACGCGATCACCAGCTTTTGGAAGGATAGAGGTGCGAAGGACATGTTGGATTATCCTAGCATCTTTGAGTATGGTGCTAGTCTCTCCAATGTGAAAGTGAGCATTGGTGTTCCTTAAGAAGTGGTTGGTCGGAGCCCATTTGTAGTTAGGATCAGAACACAGGGTGTGGAGTTTGTCTCCTGTGGTGAAAAGATGCAAAAGTTTTTAACAATCTTGATATATGATTTTGACAGGATGTCGATTCACATAGGATCCAAGAGAAGTAATGGAAAAATTTATGCGGAGACTAGCAAAAAATTCAAAAAGAAGCTCAGAGTTGAAAGGTACAGTAAGATTAAGGAGAAAGCACAAGGAGGTGTGAGCAAAAAGATCAAGTACTGGATATGAGAGAACGTTCAAGTTGATAGACAGGGAGACAGTGATTTCATCCGTCTTGTACTTTTGGTAGGCGGTTGATCGTCCACCTCAGTGAATCGAGGGTCCAAAGTCACCCTCGAGGAACTCCTAGAAGGATAAGGAGATCTCTTTCCGTCGGCCATTATTAGAAGACAGAGCACAAGAGTATGAGAATAAGGGGATTTGAGAAGGTTTAAGTGAGAAAAAAATGTTTAAAAAGCTTGATTTATAAAGAATAGGCCCAATCGTCCATGACGATAGCAGAATTATCCAGGCCGATCAGGTACAATAATTGTATCCATGCAGATTGGTCAAAAAGGTTGTCCTATCGTCCAGGCGATCATATATCATCTAGAATGACCATTGAAAAAGCAGATCGTCTAAGATGATGCACAATAATGGATCATACTGGCCAAATTTAAAACGTTTAAATGCATTGCCATGGGTATCATCCAGGATGAACATGTGGATCGTCTAGGATGATTCTCCAATAATGGATCATATCGGCCGAATTTAAATATTTTAAGCATATTGCCATGCGTATCATCCAGGATAAATAGGTGGATTGTATGGGACGATTACAAATATTTGAGAAAAGAGAAGAGCATCATCCAGGATGAAAATAGATCGGTCAGGCCGATCATAAATGATTGAAGCAAAAAATGATCAGATCGTCCAATATAATAATGAATTATCCAAGACGATAAGAAGAAGAAAGTTCAGAACAGACAGTTGATAGAATTTTGAAAGTGAATTTAACAGATCGTCTAGGACAATATGAATATCGTCCGGGATGATGTGACAAAAAGTTTAAATTCAGAGGGTGGATGGAGATGATCAGAAAAGGCCCAAAAAAATGAAAATCAAATAAAAATAATACAAAAAAAGGACACATACATAAAAAGAATGATAAATAAAGTTTTTTTTAATTAAAGCTTGAATATGATAAATTTTCCATATAATTGAATTAAAAATTTGTAAGAATCAACGAGTTAACATTGTCGGAATCCAAAAAATGGTAAAACAACCGATCCTATTATCTCTAGCTCAGACTTCTCCTAAGGAAAAACTTCTTTTGAAAATAATAGAACTAACTCAGAACAAAATAATTGGATAAGAAAAAAAGATTCATTCAAAACTTGGTTCCAGAAAAAAATCTTATAGGATAATATACCAAAGTAATTTGTCATAATCATGAAATTTGAAATCAAGCTTTTGAAAATATCAAGTGACACATGAATTCTTCTAAGATTTAAAGGTTTTGAAGGAAAAGAAAGTTTTTCTTTTTGTTGGCTCATTTTATGTCTCTTGTCTATTAAATGTCGCACTTTATGCATCTTTTGATTTTTGATACACTTTGTGTATATTTTTTCAATTTGGAGTCATTGCACATCTTTTTATTTTGGCATCATTAGCCCTTTTTTGTTTTTGCAAGCTAGATCCCTTATCAAAACTCTTAAATACTTTTAGTTGTGAGTAGATCTTCCAGATATTAGAGAGAAAAAACTCACTCTCTAATATAAGGAAGACTAAATCACAAAATACACTCAAAATCATATGATAAATGCAATAACAAGATTTCAAATAACTTGAAAGTTATATAAAGAATTTGAAAATTATATATATGGTAGATTACTATAAAAAGATAGAAAAGATCTTAATTGCAAAATCTAGTTGTTAATTTGAGATAAACTTTTGTTTAGAAAAGAAAATTGCACCACTAAAAGAGGTTAGAGGGAGGAAAACAATCAATAATGTTTCTCCCTTTAACTGATTTAGTGATGTTTAGACATTCACTTCAAATCTCCAAAAATAATAACAAGGGAAAAAATAATAAAATAAAAAAAATGAAATAACAACAAATATGAAAAACTAACAAAAAAATAAGAACAATCAACATAGTAGTAAACATGCAATTCATAATTTATTAAGTAGCAAGTTTATGCAATTATGAACTGCGAGCCTCTGTTGTCCAAGTACCACATGCTCTCACGAGGCCTTTTGTGAGAGCAATCCTACAAAATCATCAAACGTCAGATTTAGGAACCCAAACAGGTTTGGGTCCCTTCTTATGAAAAGAAGAATGCAATACATTTGTGTTATGCTGTAAAACATGCAGTTTTGGTCTTCACACCTAATATGTACTATGGTGAGCAGTGCAAGTGTGTGAGATGTGTCCTAGCATGCCACATGAAAAACATCTAACTCTAGGAAAAGGATTTATTAATCTGTTCGGGTTATAATGTCTCTTCCTATGTTTTGGCTTTAAATCAAGTGTGGGTATATTCCTATTTTTCTCAAGTGCATTCAATTCAGCTTTAAACCTCAAGTTAGCACTTTCTAATACAACATTATCAACATTTAAATAGCACTCCCTATGCTCAGATTCTTAAATATAAGTTTTAAAATCAGATTCAAGTGAGGTGTAAGATGCTTTCAAAGAATCATGGTCAACTATAAAATCAGAATGCTTTTTATTTAATTCATCAAATTCATCAAGTAAAGACATGTGATTGCTATGAAGAAGAGTGTTATTCTGACTTAAACTTTCATGCTCTTTTTCCAAATTCACAAATTTCAATTTCAAACTAGTATATAATTTCTTAAGTTTCTTATATGATACATAAATTTTCTCACAAATTTCAAGCAATTGATCATAAGTTGGTTCACATAAATCTTCTTGATCAGATTGATCAAGATGATCACCCATTAAGAATAAATTTGTTATTTCCTCTCCAGCTTCAGTCTCAGATGAGTCAGATGTAGAATCTGCCCAGAAAGCTTTTTGGTATTGCTTTTTGTTCTTCCTATTTATGGTTTTCTCCTCACCCTTCTCCTTTCTTGGGAGCTCCTTGAGTGTAGGACAGTCAAATTTAACATCTTTAGGCTTCTTGTATTCATAGCAAATAAGATCAGAAGAACTTTTAAATCTTTTGCTATCCTTACCTCTTTTCCACTTCTGATGATACTTATTGTTCTTCCTTAAAAAGCTTTTAAATTGCCTAGTGATGAAGGCAACATCATCGCTTTCAGACCCATAAGAATCAGTATCCATGTTGTTGGCCTTCAGTGCCACAGTTTTCTCCTTCCTTTTCTCACCTATATCAAGATTTCTTTGATTCATCCCTTGCTCATAAGAAATGAATGATCCAAGTAAATTATCAATAGAATAAGTATTCAAATCTTTATATTTAATAATTGAAGTAATCTTAGCATCAAAAGAAGAAGGCAAGCATCTCAAAATTTTATTAACTCTTTTATTATTAGTAAGCTCTCTTCCTAAAGCATGCAAAGAGGTGACAATTTGTGTAACTCTTGTATACATGTCAGAAAATGATTCAGAAGGTTTCATATAAAAAAGTTCGTAATCATGCAACAAAATATTTAATCTAGATTATTTAACTTCATTGGTTCCTTTGTAAGTAATACACAATCTATCTCAAATTTCTTTACCGGTTGCACAAGTTTCAATACGCATATAATCTTATAATTTTAAAGCATAGAAAAAATAGTTCAAACATTTTGCATTAAGGTGTGCTAAATCACTTTCATCAAAAGTCCATTCAGTAAAAGAAATTTCAGTTTTAATGCCATTAATTTCATAAGGAGTATAATCACCCTTAATAAGCATCCACATGTGATAGTCAATTGATTATAAAAATATAGACATACGAGTTTTCCAAAAATCAAAAGGAATATTGTCAAACAAAGGTGATCATGTAATAGAATATCCTTCCATTGTAATATGATTACCAAAGTTATCCATGAATCAAAATTCAAAAGTTTTCAAACTTAATTTTATGAATCCCGCTCTAATACTACTTGAAAGTGCTCTGATACCACTTGAAAGTTTGTTAGGGATGTTAAGCCCTTATGAACTAGTCCTAAGGCTAACCAAGAGGGGAGGGGGTGAATTAGTATTTTAAAAATCTTTCAATCAAGAAATAAAAACTCAAACAAAAACTAAGAATCACCATAAAAATCAAAGTGCGAAAATTAAATACGGAAGCAGGATTAAAGAACACAGAAATTTATAATGATTTGGTCAACACGACGTACATCCACTCCCCGGAGGCACCCTCCGAGTATTGCACTAAACTCAGTGTCTCTCCTATTTCCCCCATAGTAAAGCGGTGAAGACTTTACAAACCTCTTTTCCACCAACCCAGGTGAGGTAGAGAACCTAACACCTTTAGCTTCCTCCAGAAGCTGGCAGAGAACCCAACTCCTTTTGCTTCCTCCTAAAGCAGGCAGAGAACCTTGATCAGATGTTGAAGTAGACCTCTCTAGAACCCCTAAGGAAATAAGGATGATGACTGGAGAAGATGACGACGGATCCTTTCTTGGAGTAACCTTTATGAATTCCCTCATAAACTCCCCCTCACAAGATCCTCTCTCTCTCTCCCATGCTCTCCCTCTCCTTTTAGCTCTCTCAGGTCAAGACAACAGCAAAAGATGTTATAAAGGGTAGAATAAGTGCTCTTAATAGAAGAGCTTCGAAATAGCTTATTAATTGCAACTTACCAACTTTATCATCCAGGATGATATGAATAGTGCAAATTATGCTTAATCAGCCAGGACAATTTGGGATGATCAGAGGAACTTTGTTCGTATCATCTAGGGTGATAATATATTATCATGTATGATTCGTACAAATCGATAAATATCATCCAGATAATCACACTGAAATGATATCTGGATAATAGAAAAATAGCCTGATCATCCCGGCCAATCTCATGATCGGCCCGGACGATTAGTTCAAATCTGTGAAAATTATCAGAGCCTCCCTCTAATTAGAACTAGGCTAATGTCCAATCATCCAAGTGATCATCTCGGATGATCCTGCAATTGTCCAGGATGATGTGATCATGCAATATAACCTTAATTGCTTTTCTTAATTACCAGATTAATTTAGGAATAATTGTGATGCATCATCCAGGATAATGACCTAGACAATGTCCAAAAATAAAGAATACCTAAATAGATATGGCGGTTGATTCTTTCTAATTTGAGCTGATCGTCCCAGCCAATACGAATATCATCTAGGATGATCTGCTTAATGACGACTGCCTTAACCAGGATGCCCTAATTAGAGTTTTTGCTTTTGAACATATTGTCTAGGGAGATTTATGAATCGTCCCGGACGATGTGACCAAAAATAGTAAACTCTATGAAGTAGTCAAAAATTTTCTCAAAGTGTATGTGTGCAAGGTTACTTAGCATCAGGAACTACATCTTTTATAATAGACTCAAGAAAGGAAAAAAATTACAAACTAGCTTAGACCTAGTCTACCCAATCTTGAGCTGGTTCAAATTGCAATCTTGATTTTGTGGACCTGAAATGTTAATAGGCAAGACAGTCATAGAAAAAATAGGAATGTTTGCTATCATCAAAATTTTAATTCATAAAATCAAATTTGCAACACCGTTAATTTGCATGAAACACATATAGTTCACTCGACATGTGTGCCATTTTTTTGGGGTATATATATATATATATATATATATATATATATATATATATATATATATATATATATATATATATATAGGGATGACACTAGAGACAGATGTGCGCGCTAGGTTAGAGACTTGGAGTCGAGTTAGAGACCAGGAGTAATGGAGGAGGATAGTCAATAGTCATGTGTGGTAGAATAGCTGACTCAATGAGTTTTGAAGGAGGCTAGGGTGGATGGGGGAGGTCGGACCTGGTAGCATAAAGGAGTAGGATCTGTAAGGTTTTAGGGTTGTTAAGTCCTTATGAACTAATCCGAGGCTAACTAAGAGGAGGGGGGGAGGTAAATTGGTAGTTTTGAAAATTCGTAAACACAGAGTAAAAACTTTTTGAAATCTTTCTGAATTTTTTAAAATCAAACATAATTAACCATATAAATTAACATGCAAATAATTAAAGTACAAAAATAATAAAGAAAGAACATATTAGATTTTATAGTGGTTTGGTCCAGTTGACCTACGTCCACTCCCTGGAACCTCTCCTCTAGGTATTGCACTAAAATATAGTGACTCTCCTTTTGCTTCCACAGCAAGGTGGAGAAGCCTTTACAAACTCCTTTTCATCGACCGCAGTTAGACAAAGAACACAAACTCCTTCTGTTTCTTCCTGAAGCAGGTAGAGAATCTTTCTTAGAGCAATATTTTTGAACACCTCAAAGATTCTCTCTCTCCCAATCTCTCCCTCTCCTTCTCTAAGCTCTCTTATATCAGGATAGCAACAAAAGATACTCTTATTGACAATCAAGAGATCTTATAAAGAAGGCCTGAAAAATTGCCCTAATTTATGACTTCATGGATCGTCTTGTATAATTAATTCAAAATCAGGGATTATCATCTAGTATATCATTCTGATCATTCAGGTGATTCAGAAGAAAACTAAGATTTTTCTTACTGATTTTCTAGGATGATCCTAAAATTGTTTAAGATGATATGATTGATCAATCTAACATTAATTACTTTCCTTTATTATCTGACTAATTTAGGCATGATGATAAAGAATCGTCTAAGACAATATAAGATCATCTTATATGATTAAAACAAAATTCTAAATATAAAACCTTGCATAAATGAGTTTGGCAACTGGGATTTTCTAATTTTTTACACAGTTCATCCGTACTAGCTCAATTTCGTACGGGACGATCCAGTGCGCAGAAAAACATGTTTTTAACAATTTTTTGGGCGGTTTTTCATGTCCTTTCTATATAAGGAGTCCCAGAAACTATTACAAGTTCCTTTGGAGTTGTTTTCTCTTGAGAGGGATCATTGAGTGTGAGAGTTTGGGAGATAATGTAAGAGTGAAGAGTGAGAGATCAAGTGAGGGGTTTGTGAGGGATTCACAAGGTTACTTGAAGAAGAAGATCTCTTTATTTCTTCCCATCTCCTTTGAAGGCTCTCAAGTGAAGTTCAACAACATCGGTCCAGTTCTCTGCCGACACTTGGAGAGTGTAAAAGGATGACAAAGTGTATCTTTGACAGCCATTGTGTCTTCGTTCTTTGGGAGAAAACTAGAAGAGAGAACTTGAAAGGGAGAGAGGAAAGGGTGGAGTTTGAGAGGGAGAAGATCCTTGAAGGGGATTTCAAGAGAGTGTGGAGGGGATATTCACACGGTTGCTCCGACAAACTTGCACTTCAGTACCATCGGATTCAATGGTCATCTTGAGGGAAGTTTTGGCGAGAAGAAGATCTCTTTGGTGTCAAAGAACCCGGCTACTCCGCCGCACCGGGGAAGGTGAAAGTGATTTTGTACAGGCTTCTCCGCCTTGCTATGGGGGCAAAAGGAGAGTCACTTTGTGGTATTAGTGCAATACTCGGAGGGTTCCTCCGGGGAGTGGACGTAGGTCAAGGTTTGACCGAACCACTATAAATCTGGTGTGTTCTTTCTTATTTTTTTTCCGCATTTAATTTCATTGCAAGTTATTTACTCATGTTGAAAAGTTTATTTTTTAAACTTTAAATTTAACTTGCATTAATAATTAAAAAAGGTTTTCTAAAAATCCAAGAGTAGAAGTCTAATTTTTAAATTACCAATTCACCCCCCCTCTTGGTTAGCCTTGGGACAATTAATTAGGCTTAACATCCTAATTCATATTGAATGAGTTCCAACAAGTGGTATCAGAGCTTTGTTTCAAAATCATAAGTTTAGACTACTTTTTGAAAAATGAGTATGACTAATTTTAGAAACCATAAATTATTAGATGGATATTCGATTGTTAGACCACCTTTATTTGAAAATATTTCTTTTAATTTTTGGAAAATTCGAATGTCTACTTTCTTGGAATCAATAGATTATCAAATATGGCATATGATTCAAAATGGTTATTCTGTACCGTCACGTATTATAGATGGAATCAAAACTGATACCCCTTTTTCTGAATGGAGTAGAGTAGAACAAATTTATGCTGAATTAAATGCTAAATGTATGAATTGTTTGTTCTGTGCATTAAATTCGGAAGATTATATGAGATTCTCTACATGTACTACTGGCAAGAAAATTTGGGACAGTTTATGCATTACATATGAAGGTACTAGTGAATTCAAGCAATCTAAGTTGAATTTTTTGATGCATGACTATAAAATCTTTAGCATGAAACCTTATGAGACGATTTTAGACATGTATATTAGGTTTATTCAAATTGTAACATCATTGCATGCTTTAGGTAAAAAAATTTCAAACTTTGAAATAGTCAATAAAATTCTATGTTGTTTACTTGACAAGGTTGATGCCAAAGTTGTTGCTATTTGCGAATCAAAAAATTTGAATGAATATTCTATTGATAATTTTATTGGCTCACTCATTGCCTACGAGCAATGTTTGGGTCAAAGACTTTTGGATGCAGGTGAAACAATAATGCTAAAAGCGGAAGATATGGAGAAAAATGGCTTAGTTGGTGAGGAAAGCGATGACTTAACCAGCAAATTGAAAAGTCCACTAAAGCACAAGCATCTACAAAAGTGGAATAAAGATAAAAATTGTAAGAATGTTCATATTTCTTCAAATATTATTTTCTTTGGATGTAGAAAATCTGGGCATCTGAAAAGTCAGTGCCTTAATTTAAGAATTCTTCCTACTAAAAAGATGGGTAAAGCTAATCAAATTGTAAAATGGGAAAATAATGAAAAGCAAAAAATCTCCTGTGCAGATCTAGCTTCTGAATCATCAGACTAGGAGCAAAATGATGCTTAAACCCTTTGTTTATGTGTTTATTTGTTTTAGTGTGCATGTTTTTTATTTGTTAATTTTTTTTTGTTTTGTTTTGTGTATTTTTGTGTTATTATTTTTTTTGTGTTTTATATGATTTTGAATGTTTTCACATCAGATTCCATGTTTTAGATCGATCGTGCAAATTTTTCTAAATGTTCTATTCGTACTGGACGATAACATTTTCGTACTGTACGAATTTTATAGCAAATTGATAGTTGGTTTTAACTGATTGCGTATTGTTTAATTTTTCCAATACATATCAGACTGTACGATCTTTTGATCGTCCTGGATGATTTGTATTACTCCTTCTATACGCATATAAATGGCTATACGGGTAAAATGTTGAGAACGAATCTTTTTGTGAGACATTTAGAATGTGATATGAACATTTTTATAGTTTATGTACTTGTGTTTTGTACTTGTATTGTTTTAGATTTTTTGAATATTTAAGTGATTTTGTTATGTGGTTGAAATGTTCGTTAGCCTATATGAAAATCCTAAAATTTTTTATCTTACAAGTGATATATTTTGAATTGCAACATAAAATTGAATTCATTAAAAAATCTAATTTTTCTAAATTTAAGTTGTGTTTATAACTTGATATTATTAAGATTGTCAATTTCATGTCTATTATTTGGACTACATTAATTTTTTTATTGCAATTATGATGTTTTTCTTATTTTGTATTTCACTTATCAAAAATATTTATGCACTTAGAAAAATTTTGAAATTTGAAATTATTGACTTCGGAAAGAATTTGATTACTCTTAAAAAATGTACAAGTGTACAAAAATCAAAAAGAATGCGCAAAGGTTCACAATGTGAAAAAGAGACACAAAATAAGCCCAAATGAAAAGATGTACAAAAATGTGCCATAAATTTAAAAAAAAATATGCGCAAAGCGCCACATGTGGTAGTTATTTCTTTCCAGACTCTTTTAATATCTTAATTCAAATTGATCTTATGTACATTTATATTCTGTATTGAAATTTGAAATATACTATTTTATATTCATCCTTTTTGCAATGATATTCTTTATCTCAATGTCTAAATTGACTCATGTTTTTGATAATTCTTTTTTATTATCGATGTTATATATCGTCTTAAATCATATGAATCATATCATTTGCCTAATGATTTTTAAGTTTATTTGCAAATTTATCTCAACCACTTTCAGGATCAATTATTAAAGGTTTCTCATATGACTTATTACATTTCAATTATTTTTCTTCTTCTCTTTTTGCTGTTGTCAAAAAGGGGGAGAAATTGTTTGTTCTATCGTATCGTTGTGTGTTTATTTTTTTGTATGTGTGTTTGTTTTGTTTTGTATATCTAAAAATTTTTAAAACAAAAATATATTTTTTACATATATGCCTCCTTATATTTCATGTATTTATCAATTCAGGGGGAGTTTAGGAGATTCTTAGAATTTGAAATTATACAAACAATAATTGTTTTGCCATCATCAAAAAGGGGGAGATTGTTAGGAAAGTTGCTATTTGCATGTTTTACATTCTTGCAACTTGTATAGTTTTGATGATTCCAAATATTATTGTTTTATGTGTTGTTATCTCCTAACATTTTTTGGAAGATTTATTTTTGCTCTTGTGTGTACTAATATTTCAGGAAAATCGAACTCCAGACTACGAATACTTCAAATCAAATTCAGCATGAGATATTATGAGAATTTGAAGCTTGTACTTTTTTATTTGAATTAAATTTGAGAGGGAGTGATTGTAATTGAGTGAATAAATTCACACACACTAATGGAGATCTTGAAAAAGTTTTTGTACTGATCGTACGGGACGAACATTGTTCGTACAGGACGATCAGATCAGTTATCTCCTTGTAAGTGCAATGGAACGGACAGGAACTGAACTGGAAAATTTTTCTAAGTCATGATCGTCCATACGAAATCATTTTCGTCCCAGGATGAGTTGCTCTCTGTAAAATTTTCATCCAGACGATGTCCTGTTCGTCCAGGATGATGGGAACCGACTATGGCAGTTTCTGGCAACATTCTGCAGTTTTCGGAACCAACTTTTGATATAACTGTTCGTACCGGATGAAATTTCTTCGTACGGAATGAACCTATTTCGTCCTGGATGAAATGGGTTCGTACAGATGCACAAATGGTTCGTACGGGACAGTTTTTTACACAGTTCATCCGTACTAGCTCAATTTCGTACGGGACGATCCATTGCGCAGAAAAACATGTTTTTAACAATTTTTTGGGCGGTTTTTCATGTCCTTTCTATATAAGGAGTCCTAGAAACTATTACAAGTTCCTTTGGAGTTGTTTTCTCTTGAGAGGGATCATTGAGTGTGAGAGTTTGGGAGATAATGTAAGAGTGAAGAGTGAGAGATCAAGTGAGGGGTTTGTGAGGGATTCACAAGGTTACTTGAAGAAGAAGATCTCTTTATTTCTTCCCATCTCCTTTGAAGGCTCTCAAGTGAAGTTCAACAACATCGGTCCAGTTCTCTGCCGACACTTGGAGAGTGTAAAAGGATGACAAAGTGTATCTTTGACAGCCATTGTGTCTTCGTTCTTTGGGAGAAAACTAGAAGAGAGAACTTGAAAGGGAGAGAGGAAAGGGTGGAGTTTGAGAGGGAGAAGATCCTTGGAGGGGATTTCAAGAGAGTGTGGAGGGGATATTCACACGGTTGCTCCGGCAAACTTGCACTTCAGTACCATCGGATTCAAGGGTCATCTTGAGGGAAGTTTTGGCGAGAAGAAGATCTCTTTGGTGTCAAAGAACCCGGCTACTCCGCCGCACCGGGGAAGGTGAAAGTGATTTTGTACAGGCTTCTCCGCCTTTCTGTGGGGGCAAAAGGAGAGTCACTTTGTGGTATTAGTGCAATACTCGGAGGGTTCCTCCGGGGAGTGGACGTAGGTCAAGGTTTGACCGAACCACTATAAATCTGGTGTGTTCTTTCTTATTTTTTTTCCACATTTAATTTCATTGCAAGTTGTTTACTCATGTTGAAAAGTTTATTTTTTAAACTTTAAATTTAACTTGCATTAATAATTAAAAGGTTTTCTAAAAATTCAAGAGTAGAAGTCTAATTTTTAAATTACCAATTCACCCCCCCTCTTGGTTAGCCTTGGGACAATTAATTAGGCTTAACATCCTAATTCATATTGAACGAGTTTCAACACCTATGATGTGTCCTAATAAAAGATTAGGTTTTCTTTTAATCCTTGGATCCCTAATACTGGTGAGATGCTCAATGTAGCAAAAGAGAAGATCAGTGACATTAAACTCCCTATGTGCCATTATATAATAGGTGGTGATTGAGAGTAGGGAGTGATATGAGCACGATCACCAGCTTTTGGGACCATTGTGGTTTTAAGGACATTTCAAATTATCCCAGCATCTTTTACTAAGGTGCTTGAGGCACTGTCATGGAAGGTGGCATTAGTGTTCCTTAGTAATTGGTTAATGGGACCCCAATTAAAATCAAGATCTGAAGACAAGAAATGAAGCTTGTCTCCAGTGGTAAAAAGTTGTAAAAGTTTGTGACAGTCTTAATAAGTGATTTCGACTAGGCATCTGTAAACATAAGACTATTTTACGGTGTAAGTGGAATTGATCCTTAGACTAGCAAAGAATCCGTAGAAGAGTTAAGAATTGAATGGGAAAGATAATATTAGAATGAAAGTGATAGAGGTGTGAGTGGATAGATCTAGTATAGGGTAAGTGAGGATTCGAGGATTGATAATCCTCGAAGGTGTGATCCCAGCAGTTTGATCAGCCGACTAAGCGAATCGAGGGTCTACAGATGCCTTCAACGAGCTTCCATTCACCTTCCTAGACCTTTCCCACCAGCCATTGACTAGGATTGAGAGTTTGAGTGAGAAGGAAAGAAGATTTAGAGGATTTGAGGGTAAAGACAATGGTTGTATTCAGCCATTTAAAAAGAGTCAGTTACATCATCCAGTATGATCATAGGATTATCCAAGAAGATCAAGATATTTTATGATGTTTGGGATGGTTGGTCAAAAAATTGCTCCTATCGTCCAAGATAATCATACATCGTTCGAGATGATTATACATAGGCAATCATTCCGAGAACTCATGCTGGAGGACCACTGATGAAATGTATCATCTAGGATGATTAGGTGGATCATCGAGGATTATTAGTAATAATGAATCATTCTTATTGATTTTAAAATGTTTAACCATTTTGGTCAATGGATCATACAGAAGGAATGGCGTATCATCCAAGACGATCATAAATAATTGAGTAGAATTCGATCAGATCATCCTGGACGATGTGGATTGTCTAGGATGATCTCAAATAATTGAGTCAGATCAACCATCAGATGGATAATGAATGGTAATTTGATGATATCTTTTAGGATGATAGAAATACCAGGAAGGACGATGTGATAAAAAATGAAAATTTTGATGGTGGAAGGAGTTGATCAGAAGAGGCCCCAAAACATTAAAAATAAGTAAAAAAATAAACATAAAATAATGAAAAGCTGGTAAAAAGGACCAAATAGAATGAAAAAATAAAGTTTTTTTTAATCAATCAGACGCAATGATAAGTTTTCCTTGTGATTGGATTAAAAATTAGTAAAAAAATGAATTAACATCATCAAAATATGAAAAATGGTAGAACAATCGATCTTGTTAACCCCAGCTCGGACTTCATATATGGCAAATCATCTTTTAAAAATAAAGATTTAACTCAGAAAAAAGTAATCGGATAAGAAAAAGTGATCCGTTCAAACCTTCATTCCAAAAAAATATATTATAGAATAATATAATAAACTAATTAGTCACAATCAAGAATTTCAAAATTAAGTCTTTGAAAATATCATGTTACACATGAATTCTTCTATGATTTAAAAGTTTGAAAGAGAAGGAAGCTTGATTTCTTGTGGGCTCATTTTATATCTTGTCAACTTTTTGTCGCACTTTGCACATCTTTTGATTTTTGATACACTTGTGTATCTTTCAATTTTTTTGATAATCATTACGTATCGTTTCATTTTTTTTGGGCTCATTTTATGCATCTTATCAAAATTTTTTCAAGCTAGTTCTTTTCAAAACTTTTAAATACTCTTAGTTGTGAGAATATATTCCATATAATAGAAAATAAAATGTACTCTCTAATATAATGAGGAGTAAACCACAAAGTAGAATCATATTCAAATGATAAATGCAACAATATGATCAAGAAAGCTTGAAAGTAATTTAATAACTTTGAGCATTATTTATATAAGATAGATTACTGTAAGAAGATAGAAAAGATCTCAATTGCAAAGTGCAGTTGTTAATATGAGATAGACTTTTATTTAGAAAAGAAAATTGCACCACAAAAATGAGTTTGAGGAGGGAAAACAATCAATGTTATTTCTCCCTTTAACTGATTTAGGGATGTCAATCATTGATTACAAATTCTTAAAAAAAAAATAAGGCAAAATGTGTCATTTCAACAAGGATTAATAAAATAAAAATAGAAGTAAAAAATAATAATAATAAAGCACAAAACACAAAAGAAAACAATAACACAAAAATAAAATAAACAAGCAAATAACAAAGACTAAAGAAAGATCACAAAAATAAAATATTCAGAGTTCAGAAATAATCAAGTTTATGTATTTATGTTTATGACACCTAATCTTGTCCTTTAAATGATGAAGGTTTCAAAGGAAAGTGGTTTAGTAAAAATGTCAGCTAGTTGGTTTTCAGTTGCTACATGGTGTATCTCAATATCTCCTTTTATAACCTGAACCCTTATAAAGTGATGCATTATGTCAATGTGTTTGGTTTTAGAGTGTTGGATAGGATTTTTATAAATGCATATGTCACTAGTGTTATCACATAGAATCGATATTGTGCCTACAGGTAATCCTAAATCCAGAATATGTTGCTTTAACTAAAGGACTTAGGTCGTATAACTTCTTAAGGCTATGTATTCATCTTCAGCATTGGAAAGTGCATATGAGTTTTATTTTTTGCTGGACCAAGAGACTAAGGATTGTTCTATGAATTAACAGATTTTAGATGTACTCTTTCTATCCACCCTACATCATCCAAAGTCTAAATAAGATTATCCTATAATCTCAAAAGAAGTGTTTTGCCTTGGATACCAGATTCCTAAGTTTTAGGTTCCTAAGAGATATTTAAGGATTCTCTTAACTCCAGTCAGGTGGGACTCCTTGGGATCAGCTTGAAATCTAGCGCAAAGATAAATACTGAACATTATATCAGGTCTGCTAGTAGTCAAGTAAAGAAGCGATCCAATTATTCCTCTATATTTCTTTTGATCAACTGATTTTTCATTCGAATCTTTATCTAATTGAACACTAGAGATCATGAGAGTGTTTATTGGCTTCGCTTTATCCATTTCATATTTCTTCAAGATGTCCTTAATGTACTTTGATTGATTTAGAAAGGATTTATCATCCATTTGTTTTATGCTAAACCCCAAAAGTAGGACATTCTCCCATCATATTCATATCAAATTTCTTACTCATTATTTTAGAAAAAATTATCACATAACTTTTTATCAGAATATCTAAAAAGTACACCATCAACATAGATCTAAATAATGAGTAATTCATCTCCTACTCTCCTCAGAAAAAGGGTGGTGTCTACGCTTCTCTTAAATAAACTCACTTTAAAGTAAGAATGTGCCAAGCCTCTCATACTATGCCCTCGGTGCTTGTTTTAATCCATACAAAGCTTTTTTTAATTTAAAAATATGATTTATAAATTAAGAATTCTCAAAGCCTGGGGATTGCTCTACAAACACATCTTCTTTTATTACGCCATTTAAAAATATACTCTTGACATCCATTTGGAAAAGCTTAAATCTTTTATAACATGCAAAGGCTAGTGGCACTCTAATTACTTCCAATCTTTCTACAGGGGCAAAAGTCCCCTCAAAATCAATCCTTTCTATTTGATTAAACCGCTTAGCCACCAATCTTGCCTTATTCCTAACCAGTACACCAGAATCATTCATTTTATTCTTAAAGACTCATTTGGTTTCTACTATACTTTGGCCCTTCAGTCTTTGTACAAGCTCCTAAACATCATTCCTAATAAATTATTTGTTTTTCTCTTGCATGGCTAAGATCCAAAATTCATTAGAGAGGGCTTGATTGATGTTGGTGGGTTTAGTCATTGAGATGAAGGAAGAGTGGTTAACTTCTTTTCTAAGTCTACACCTAGTTCTAACATCTTTAGAAGGGTCTCCTAAGATCAGTTCTTTAGGATGACTCAAAGAATATCTCTAATCTCAAGGAAAAGTGTGTTTAGGTTCTACCCTTTCCTCTAGATTTGTAGATTTTACTCCTTAGGTATTCTCACCTACTTCATCTGTATTTTGATGCTTTACCCTTTTCTCCAAATTTATATTTTCTACTCCTTAGGTAATCTCATCTTCTTCATCTTCTTCCTCAACTCTAGACTTCTTAGAATTATATTCATCAAACAGTACATGAGTAGTCTTCTCCACCACCAAAGTCCTCTTATTAAACTCTCTAAAGGATTTCCCTACACTTGAATAGCCTAAGAACAATCATTCATCATATTTTGGGTCGATTTTGACTAAGAATGATTTCCCATTATTTAGAATGAAAATATTATAACCAACGATATAGAGATGAGAAAGATTGAGTTTTCTACCCTTAATAATCTCATAAAGTATCTTATTCAGTTTAAATCTAATATTCACCCTATTCAACACATAATAAGCTGTGATTATCGCTTCAGCCCAAAAGTATTTTGGAAGTGAATACTCAGTAAATATGACTATAGCGGCTTCTACTAAGATCCTGCTCTTCCTTTCAGCTACTTCGTTCTGCTGAGGGGTCCTAAGTGCTGAGAAGTTGTGATTAATTCATTGATCCTCATAGAAGATTCCCAATCTCTATTTATAAACTCTTTACCATGGTCGCTATAGATAGTTAAGATCTCACAACCTAGTTTTTTCTGAATCCAAGTGGAGAATATTTTAAATTCATCTAATGTCTCACTTTTATGTGACAAATATCTAATCCAAGTAAACCTTGAGTAGTCATCGACTATAACAAATCCAAATACTTTTCACCATAGGCTGGTAGTGCTAATGGGTCCAAATAAATCCATGTGAAGTACTTCTAAAGGTTTAGGGATACTAATGTCCCTAATGGAATGGAAAGAATATTTAACTTATTTTGCTAGTTGATAGACAACACACAGGTGGTCCTTAGTGAACTTAAGCTTGGTGATTCCTCTTACTAAGTTTTTTTGGGTTACTTTTCTAAGTGTTTTCATGCTAGCATGACATAACCTCTTATTCCACAATGAAGACTCATTAGTAACAATTTTTAAACAAAAAGATGCAGAACATTTAATATTATTTAAATCAAGTATGTAAATATTATTGATCCTTTTTTCCTATAAAATAGTGTTGCTATACAAGCTAATGATGCATGTGTTTGACAAGAACTTTATGATAAAGCCTGTATTATAGAGTTGACTAATGCTGAGCAAGTTGTGTTTCATACCATCAACTAGTAAAATATTTTCAATCAAAATGTTCATGGAGTTTTTGATTATACTTATGCACACTACTTTCTTGGTGGTGTTGTCTCCAAGAGTGACCTTGCCTCTAGCCCTGGTCTTTAGTGAAATAAATTGATTGGCATCTAAAATCATATGGCATGAGCATCCGTTGTCCAGGTACCATATGCTCTCAAGAGGTCTTGTGTGAGAGCGCACCTATAAAATCATTAAATATTAGATTTAGAAATCCAAACAAGTTTGGGTCCCTTCTTATGGAAAGAAAAATACAATAAATGTGTGTTATACTATGAATCATATAATTTGAGTCACCACACAAATTGTGTTATATGGTAAATGATGCATGTATGGGAAATATGTCTTAGCATGCTACATGAAAAATATCTAACACTAGAAAAGGGTTTACTAATCTACTTGGGTTATAATGCCTCTTCCTAGGTTTGAATGATACATGTTGATTTGATAGATTTTGAAACTCAAGCATTGTGGGTGGTTTTCTATTTTATTTGCAAGTCTGAACACTTGTTTAAATTTTCAAGAATTGAAATCTTTATTTTCAAAGCATGCTTCTTACTATCTAAATCAATAGTCAGTGTATTTAAGTCCTTATATGAAGTTTCTAGCTCAACATAAAAACTTTTTAGGGAAGCATGAAAGTTCGTTGGGGATGTTAAGCCTTATGAACTTAGTCCCAAAGCTAACCAAGAAGTGGGGGGGGGGGGGGGGGGGTGAATTGGTATTTTAAAAACTTTAAACAAGGCTTAACAAAATTCTTAAACCAAATCACACCAAGATAAACAATGCAAAAATTTAAGTGCGGAAGCAGAAAAAATAAGAACACAAAGGTTTATAGTGGTTCGGCCAACTCGACCTACGTCCACTCCCCGGAGGCACTCTCCGAGTATTGCACTACCAACATGACTCTCCTTTAGCCCCCACAGCTAACAAATTGGTATTTTAAAAACTTTAAACAAGGCTTAACAAAATTCTTAAACCAAATCACACCAAGATAAACAATGCAAAAATTTAAGTGCGGAAGCAGAAAAAATAAGAACACAAAGGTTTATAGTGGTTCGGCCAACTCGACCTACGTCCACTCCCCGGAGGTACTCTCTGAGTATTGCACTACCAACATGACTCTCCTTTAGCCCCCACAGCTAGGCGGAGAAGCCCTTACAAAGACACCTCCTTTTTGCCACCCCGGCAAGGTAGAGAACCCAACTCCTTTTGCATCATCCTGAAGCTGACAGAGAACCACGATCACTTGCTGAAACTTACCTTTCCCAACCCTTCCACGGATAAGAGACCCTAGGGAAGAAGAAGTGGAATAATGCTTGGAGCAACCCCTTGTGAATCCCCTCACAAGCTCCCCCTCACAAGATCCCCCTCACAAGATCCTCTCTCTCTCTCCCTCTCTCTCTCCTTTAGGTTTTCTCAGGTCAAGACAGCAGCCAAGGATGTACAAAAATGTTGAACAAAATCTCTTTAAATAGAAGAGCTTCAAAGAAGCTCATTAATTGCAAGTTGCCGACTATATCATTGAGGACGATATAGACATCATCCTGGCCGATCAGTACAAATCTTAGAAGATCAGCTAGAGCATCGCCCTGAAGATGATCTGGACAATTGAAAATTGGCTTGATCGTCCAGGCTGATCTCACGATCGTCCCGGCTGATCAGTTCAAATAGAGGAAAATTGTCCTGAGCATCGCCCTAAATTTGTGCTGGACAATTTTTATCATCTAGGAGTAATTAAGGGATTTTGAATAGATCGGCCCGGCCGATCCTGCGATCGTCCAGACTGATGTGATCGTATCAATCATCCTTAATTACTTCCTTGATTGTCTGATCAATTAAGGCATAATTGTGAATATTGTCCAGGACGATAACAGATCGTCATGGCCGATTACTAAAAATACAGAATACCTTAATTGATTTTGTCGGCAATTTCTTTCTGTTTTGAGCTTATCGTCCAGGCCGATACAAGTATCGTCCAGGCCGATGGGCTAATGACGACAGCCTTAATTAAGAACCCTTAATTAGATTTTCTGTTTAAAGCCAGATCGTTCAGGCTGATGTAAATATCATCCTGACCGATATGAGTAAAAACAGAAATTCTAAGTCTCTCAAGTGTGTGTGTATAGGGTTACTTTGCATTAGTCACACCAAAGATTTCAATTGACTCAAGAGGGAAAAAATAAAATTACAGACAAACTCAACCCTAATCTACCCATTCTTGTGCTGCCTCCATTTTTCCGTCCGATCTTTGATTCCTGAAATGTCAGTTATAAAAGGCAGTTGTAGTAAAACAAGATTTATTTGCTATCATCAAAATGATAATCAAAAATAGGTTTGTAACAATCTCCCCCTTTTTGATGATGACAAACATATCAAAAAATTATTTCTAAAACAGTAATGCAAAAACTAAACAAGATTTTTTTTTTAATTTTTGAGCAAAACAAACAAGTACTACATACTACCCCCCCTTTTGACATCTCAAAAAGGAGGATGAAAAGATAAACTAAAGCAACTAAAAATATAAAAAGAAAGCATTCTTCAAAAAATAGAAATTAAAACTAAAAGAATGGGGGATCCTGATCATCAGATGGAGGTGGAGGTGATGGAGCCTGCTGAAAGTAGCCAGCTAGCGTAGTAAACTGAGCATTGAACCAGGCTATGTCCTGGTCGTGCTGTTGCTGTTCGTGAGTCATGTAGCTATCAAAATAGGCTAAGTCCTCTATGCGGTGCTGCTCGTAGCGGGCCATGTCATCAAAATGTTGCTGCTCCTGTGCAGCAACATAAGTGTCGAAGCGAGTCTCCCATCGATCAAACCTCTCCATTAACTGATCAAACTGCGAGTGCTGGCGGAGAGGAATAGGTTCAGGAGCGAAAGGCTCCTCCTCCCCAGCCCCCTGAGGTTTCTTATCCCTTGGGTGGTGATGAGTACTGTGAAAGATAGTGAAAGAATTGTTTGAGTAGCAAGGAGGCTAAAGGTCGTGACGACCAGGATGTTAAAGATTGTATTTGGTTTCAAGAATATAGGCTATGAGATGTACTAAAGCAAGGTTGGGTTTCCTTCTATGGCCTGGATTGCGAATAGTTGTTAAATGATCAATGTAACAAAAAATCAAGTCAGTAGCATTAAACTCTCTTCGGGCCATGATGTAAAACGTGGTCAGAGAAAGTGGAGGAGAGATGTGGATTTGGTCATCGACTTTTGGAATAATGGAGGTGCGAAGGACATGCTGGATTGTCCTAGCATCTTTAACTAAAGAGCTAGTCTCTCCAACATGAAAGGGTGTGTTGGTTTGGCAAAAAAAATGATTTGCCGTGGACTAGTCAAAATCAGGATCTGAGATAATTATATGCAGCTTATCTCCGGTGGTGGAAAGCCGCAAAAGTTCAGCACAGTCCTGATATGTGATCTCGACCGGGCGTCGATTCACATAAGAGGTCAGGCTGTGAAAGAAGGATTTATATGAAGATTTGCAAAAATTTCACGAAGAAGCTTAGGATGAAAAGGGACAGCGAGAGAAAGAATGAAACAAAAAGAAGTGTGAGCAAAGAGATCCATTACTGGATATGAAAGGTGGACATAATTGATGACTCTGGAGATAGTTATCCCACATTCTTTATATCGATGGTAAGCAGCTTCATCTTCTGCTTCCCTGAAACGAGGGTCAATCCTTGCCCTAGAAGAGCTCCCAGAAGTCTGTCGGGCATGCTTCCCACCAGCCATAGTAAGAAGAAGGTAAGTAATCTCAAGAGAAGAGGAAGGTTGAGGTGAAAATAATGGCTGGAATGGCCTGTACTTAAAAAAATGGTCATATCGTCCAGGCCGATCGCAGAATTGTCCAGGACGATATTATATAATAATTGCGTACAGGCCGATTAGTCAAAAAGGCGGTATTATCGGCACGGCCGATCAGATATCGGAGAGGATAATTAGACACAGGCAATCATCCCGAGGAGTCAGTCCGGACGACCGTTGAAAAAGTAGATCATCCAGGCCGATTAGGTGTATCGTCCAGGATGATGCTCAATAATTGATCGTACCAGCCGAATTTAAGACATTTTAAATCTGAGCCACCTATATCGTCAAGGACGAACAGTGGATCGGCTCGGACGATTGTCCAATAATGGATCGTTTGGGGCCAATTTTAAGGATTCTAATCGTACTGACACGTGGATCATCCAGGACGATCTAGTGTATCGGCCAGGATGATTTGCATAAGTGCATCGGCCAGGATGAAATATGTATCGGCCAAGACGAACAACAAATGATTGTAACAGAGTTTGATCATATCGGCCAGGACGATATGGGATCATCCGAGACGATAAGTTACAGAAAGCTCAGAAAAGTTCAGCAGACAGATTTTTGAAGAGAAATTGTTATATCGTCCAGGATGATATAAATAACGGCCAGGATGATGTAACAAAGAGTTGGAAATCAAGGTTTAGATGGAGATGATTAGAGAAAGCCCAAACAAACAAAAAAATACAAACTAAAAACAACAAAAATAGATAAAAATAAGGAAAGAAAATGATGTTTTTGGTTTTTAATTTTTCTATTTTTTTAGCAAAGAAAGTATTTGACAAATTGCCCAAATAATTAAATTTTAAAGATTTGAAAGATCAATGAGTTAACAATGTCATAATCTGAAAACGGTAAAATATCCGATCCTGTTTACCCTAGCTCGGTCTTTCTTTCAGGATAAAGATTATCTTTTGAAAAATAAGAGGTCTAACTCAGAATAATTTGGATAAAAAAAAGATCCATTCAAAACTTAGTTATAAATAAAGTATCTTATAAAATAGTATACCAAAGTAATTTGTCTTTATCATAAAATTTGAAAGCAAGCCTTTGAAAACATCAAATAACCCAAGAGTCCTTCTAAGTTTTAAAAGTTTTAAAAAGAGAGAGTAGCTTGCATTTAGTGGGCACATTTTATACCTCTTGTCACTTTGATTGGCTCTTTGAGCATCTTTTGATTTTTGATACACTTTTGTGTATATAGTTTTTCTTTTCAATTTGGCGTCATTGGCCTCTTCCCCTTATTTTTTTTAATTTTTGCAAGCTAAAAACTATTTACCAAACCCTTTAAAAAAGTTCTTAGTTGTGATTATATCATCTAGATATTAGAGAAGAGGGGCTCTCTTTCTAACATAGAGAATAACAAGCCACAAAACAAAAATAAAAATCATATGATAAGTGCAACGACAAGATTTCAATTAACTTGAAAGATATATAAGAACTTTGGATCATATATATAAGATAGACTATTATAGCAAGAAAAAAAAAGATCTTAATTTCAAAAATCATTTAAAATGAGATAGACTTTTTTGTTTTAGAAAAGAAAACTATATCACCAAAAGAGGTTAGAGGGAGGGAAACTATCAGCAGAGTTTTCTCCCTTTAACCGATTTAGAAATGCTAATCATTGGCCATAAATCTCCAAAGTTTAAGAATAAGATAAAATCATCATAAAGAAAACAAAATTAACAATGACTAGAAGAACTAAATAAAATCTATCACAAAAATATAACATAATAATAAAAAATGCAATTCAAGAGTTTGTTTTAAGCAGCAAGTTTAAGCAGTTATGAGCTGCGAGC
This sequence comes from Dendrobium nobile, assembly GCA_022539455.1. Lineage (NCBI taxonomy): Eukaryota > Viridiplantae > Streptophyta > Magnoliopsida > Asparagales > Orchidaceae > Dendrobium > Dendrobium nobile. Next base: position 30,543,548 of record CM039727.1, read on the forward strand.
CTCTGTTTATCCAGGTATTATGTGCTTCTCACTAGGTCATTGGTAAGAGAAATCCTGCAAGAATTAATAGTTGTCAGATTTAGGAACCCAAATAGGTTTGGGTCCCTTCTCATATAAAGTAGAGTGTAATGCATGTGTGCCATACTGTGAATCATGTAATTTTGGTCTCCATACCCAATGTGTACTACGGTGAACAGTGCAAGTGTGTGAGATGTGTCCTAGCATGCCACATGAGAAACATCTAACTCCAGGAAAAGGGTTTCTTAAATGATTAGTGTTATAATGCATCTTCCTAGGTTTTGGCTTTAGATCAAAAGTGTGTATCATCCAATTTCCCTTGAGAGAATCTAATTCATTTTTAAGCCTCAAGTTAGTATTTTTCAAAACATTATTATCAATCCTCAAGCTGCTCTCTATATCTTTAGATTTCTTAAAATCAGATTTAAGTGAAGTGTGTGAAACTTTTAATGCATCATGCTCATCAATTAATTTCGAATACTTTTTGTTTAAATCATCAAATTCATCAAGTAGAGCCATGTGATTTGAATCAATCGTAGCATGATCTTTGAGAATATCTTCATGCTCTTTTTGTAAATTCAAAAGTTTTATTTTCATACTGGCATGAGTCTTTTTGAGTTTTTTGTATGATGTATGGATTTTCTCACAAATTTCAAATAATTGATCATAGGTTGGCTTACATACCTCTTCTTCATCATTCTGATCAAGATGATCTTCTCCCATTAAGCACAAGTTTGTTGTCTCATTTTTAGGTTTAGTCTCAGATGAATCAGAAGTAGATTCTGCCCAGAACGACTTTTGAACTCTCTTCTTGTCCTTCATGAACTTAGGTTTCTCCTCACTCTTCCCTTTGCTTGAGTGATCTTGAAGTGTAGGACAATCAGCTTTCACATGTCCGGGTTTCCTGCATTCATAACAGACAACATCAGAAAATTCCTTTGTGTATTTATTATCCTTACCTTTTCTCCAATTATAATGATGTTTGTGCTTCTTCCTCAGAAAGCTTTTGAATTGCCTTGTGATTAAGGCAAATTCATCACTTTCAGACCCGGAAGAGTCAGAATCCGATTTGTGTGCCTTTAGTGCCACCGTTTTCTCCTTCTTTTTTTCACCTGTATCAAAATTTCTTTGATTCACTCCTTGCTCTTAAGCAATGAGTGAGCCAAGTAAATTGTCGATCGAATAGGTGTTTAAATCCTTGGATTCAATAATTGCGGTGATTTTAGCATCAAAAGAGGAAAGCAAACATCTTAGAAATTTGTTCACTTTGTCAAAATTTGAAAGTTCTCTTCCTAATGCATGCAATGAAGTAACAATCTGTGTGAAACAAGTATACATGTCGGAAATAGATTCAGACGGTTTCATACGAAAAAGTTTGTAGTCATGCAAGAGAATATTCAAACAAGATTGTTTTACTTCATTGGTTCCTTCATAAGTAATACATAACCTATCCCAAATTTTCTTACCAGTTGAGCAAGTGGAAACACGCATGTAGTCCTCATATTTCAAAGCACAGAAAAAATAGTTCAAACATTTTGCATTTAATTGAGCTAAATCTCTTTCATCAAAAGTCCATTCAGTAAAAGCAACTTCAGTTTTAATTCCGTTAATTTTATGAGAAGGTGGAGAATATCCTTCTTTAATAAGCATCCACATGCGATAATTAGTAGATTGTAAAAACGTTGCCATACAAGTTTTCCAAAAATCAAAAGGTAGGTTATCAAATAAGGGACGTCGTGTAATCGAATATCCTTCAGTAGTGTTACGATTCCCAAAGTTAGCCATGAATCAAATTCAAAGGCTTTTAAAAACTTATTTTATTAAAGTAGCTCTGATACCACTTAAAAGTTCATTGGGGATGTTAAGTCCTATGAACTTAGTCCCAAAGCTAACCAAGAGGGGGGGGGGGGTGAATTGGTACTTTAAAAACTTTAAGCAAAGCTTAACAAAATTCTTAAACCAAATCACACCAAGACAAACAATGCAGAAATTTAAGTGCGGAAGCAGTAAAAATAAGAACACAGGTTTATAGTGGTTTGGTCAACTCGACCTACGTCCACTCCCCGGAGGCACCCTCCGAGTATTGCACTACCAACGTGACTCTCCTTTAGCCCCCACAGCTAGGCGAAGAATCCCTTACAAAGAAACCTCCTTTTTGCCACCCCAGCAAGGTAGAGAACCCAACTCCTTTTGCTTCCTCATGAAGCTGATAGAGAACCACGATCACTTGCTGAAACTTACCTCTCCCAACCCTTCCAAGGACAAGAGACCCTAGGGAAGAAGAAGTGGAACAATGCTTGGAGAAACCCCTTGTGAATCCCCTCACAAGCTCCCCCTCACAAGATCCTCTCTCTCTCTCTCCCTCCCTCTCTCTCCTTTAGGTTTTCTCAGGTCAAGACAGTAGCCAAGGATGTTCAAAAATGTTGAACAAGAGCTCTTTAAATAGAAAAGCTTCAAAGGAGCTCATTAATTACAAGTTGTCGACTTTATCATCGAGGACGATATGGACATCGTCCTAGCTGATCAGTACAAATTTCAGAAGATCGGCCAGAGCATCACCCTGAAAATGATCTGGATGATTAAAAGTTGGCTTGATCGTCTAGGCCGATCTCACGATTGTCCCGGGCGATCAGTTTAAATAGAGGAAAATCGTCCTGAGCATTGCCCTGAATTTGTGCTGGACGATTTTTATCGTCCAGGAGTAACTAAGGGATCTTGAATAGATCGGCCAAGCCGATCCTGCGATCGTCCAAGCTGATGTGATCGTATCAATCATCCTTAATTACTTCCTTGATTGTCTGATCAATTAAGGCATAATTGTGAATATCGTCTAGGACGATAATAGATCGTCCTGGCCGATTATCAAAAATACAGAATACCTTAATTGATTATGTCAGTAATTTCTTTCTGTTTTGAGCTTATCATCCAGGCCGATGGGCTATTGACAATTGCCTTAATTAAGAACCCCTTATTAGATTTTCTGTTTAAAGCCAGATCGTCCAGGCCGATGTAAATATCGTCCTGGCCGATATGAGTAAAAATAGAAATTCTAAGTCTCTCAAGTGTGTATGTGTAGGGTTACTTTGCATTAATCACACCAAAGATTCAATTAACTCAAGAGGGAAAAAAATAAAATTACAGACAGACTCAACCCTAATCTATCCATTCTTGAGTTGCCTCCATTTTTTCGTCCGATCTTTGATTCCTGAAAAGTCAGTAGTAAAAGGCAGTCGTAGTAAAACAAGATTTGTTTGCTATCATCAAAATCATAATAAAAAACAAGTTTGTAACAAAGCATGCTCATAAGTCATTTCACAATACTTTTTATTCAAAGTATTAAATTTATCTAATAATGTAATGTGATTGTTATCAAGTGTAGAATGATCTTTAATCAAAATTTTATGATCATGTTATAAATTTAGAAATTTAAATTTCAAGCTAAAATACAATTTTTTTAAGCTTTCTATACAATGAATGAATTTTCTCCGAAACCTCAAACAATTGATCGTACGTTAAATCACATACATCTTCTTGGTCAGAATGACCAAAATGTTTTTCAGGCATCAAACACAAGTATGTTGTCTCCTCTTCAGCTTCAGTCTCATAGAAGTCAGATGTAGAATTCACCTAGAAAGCCTTTTGGATATGTTTCTTGTGCTTTTTTTTGAGGAAATACATAATGCAATATTATTAAAAGAAAAACCAAGAAAAAGAAGTCTAAGTGAATTTGGATATATCTCATTCCTCCTTTTATATATTAAAGAAAATAGGAGGAATGTGATTATTATCCAAACTATCCCAAACAAAGTCATTACATCTAGCATAGTTAGCACAACAATCGGCTAACCTATTACATCCTCTATTCACAAATTGAATAATAACTTGATTAAAATTTCTAAGAAAAAGAAATCATCAAAGCTAGCATTATTACCTCCTTGAACTCCTTCCTTGATAGTATTCTGAATGAACTTTAAAACATTATAATTGTCTCCTTCAATAATGATTCCTTTTGATTCAAACATCCACTCTTGGAGTACTTTGTTGAAAGATATTACGGCTTCCAGTTCCAAGGAAGAACTGTCCCTATGCATCCGTTTGAATCCAAAAGAAAATAAAAATCTGCCTTTGCAATCTCTTAAAACTCCTCCAATACCTGCTGCATAATTTTCTCTGAGAGAAGCATCCACATTTAGTTTGATCCATTCGGTTGGAGGGGGATTACAAATTGAAAAAAAATAGCCTAAGTTGATTAGAATCCCAGTTAACCATAATGAGATCATAATTGATTGAAGAGGACGTAAAAGATAATGCATTAGATGCTACAATATTAAAGCTATCCTCTTTAACCCCATGGACCAGCTTATTTCTACTTTTCCAGGAATGGAATATAACGGAACAATATAAGTTCCCCAAGAAGATATTTGAATTTGATATTCCCATCAATTCCTTAATGCAACAATTCAAATCTTGAAAAATCGAGATATTAAATCCCCATTTGTTTATGGTTTTTAAAACTTCATGGATAAAATTGCAATTAACTGAAATATGTTCCGCATCTTCTACTTGATTGCATCCTCTTGGACATCCATTGTGGTTAATGAGTCTTCTATACATTAAAAACTCATTACATGGAATAGCTTTGTTGATCAATCTCCACCAAAAAAGTTCAATCCTTGGCCTAAGTTTTAGTTTCTTCAACCATTTCCAATTTACATTATCCTTTTCATTGATGTTTTTTTGTTCAGAAATTAGAGCTGACAAGGATTTCCCAAAATTCTTGAATGCAATCTCCACTTCATCTTTAGAGTTTCCGTTCTAAATTGGAACATACTAAATAAGCTCAATTAGGTCTGTACTGAAAACTTGTTGCAGATTTGATATATTCCATCTACCATCTTGTATAAAATATTGTAAACTTTTATGTTTTTCTTATAGATTAGCCACAAAAGTTGGCCACCTATCAATGCATTTATCAAGGATCCACACATCCTTAGATGTATTGATATTCTTCCCATCCAAGACCTTCCATCTCAAAATTTGCTGGAGAGATTTAGCTCCCTTTGTGATAATCTTCCAAGATGAAGATTCTCCATATATGTATTATGATTCCAGGATTTCTGAACCATATTTTGCAATTAAAACTCTATTCAAAAGAGATGAAGGATTGGATAGGAGACTCCAAGCAAATTTAGCTCTCCAATTATCAATTTTATCAACAGCTAAAATAACACCTTGTCCTCCAATTTTTTTGTTTTTACAAAGAGTTTCTTGTGCTTCTTGAACTTGGGTTTCTCCTCACCCTTCTCCTTTCTTGGGTGATTCTTAAGTGTAGGACAATCAGCATTTATATGTCCCAGCTTTCTGTATTTAAAACTAATTATTTCAGAAGAACCTCTAAAATTTTTGCTACTCTTACCTTTGTTCCACTTCTGATGGTGCTTTTATCTCTTTCTCAAAAAGCTTATGAATTACCTTGTAATTATGGTAATATCATTTTTCTTAGAACATGAAGAATCGATGTCAGTATCCTCAACTTTTAAGGCTACAGTTTTATCCTTCTTATTCTCCCCTACATCAAGTTATATTTGGTTAACTCCTTGCGCATAAGCAATGAGTGATCCAAGTAAGTGTCTATAGAATAAACATTCAAATCCTTGGACTCAATTATAGCAATAATCTTAGCATCAAAGGAAGAAGATAAGCATATAAATTTTTTTTATCGTTCTCATAGTTAGTTAGCTCTCTTCCTAAGGCATGCAGGGAGGTGATAATTTGGGTAAAAGATATCAATTCACTAGATTTCATGCGAACGAGTTTGTAGTGATGAAGTAAAATATTCAACCTAGATTGCTTACCTTCATTCGTACCTTCATAAGTAACACACAATCTATCCCATATTTCTTTACTAGTAGCATATGTTGATACATGCATATAATCTTTAGATTCCAATGCATAGAAAAAACATTTTAAATATTTAGCATTAAGTTATACAAGATCCCTATCATCAAAAGTCCATTCAGTAAAAAGAAGTTCAATTTTGATGCCATTGATTTTAAGTGTTGGTGTTCAATTTCCTTCTTTAATAAGCATGCACATGTGATAATATATAGTTTATAAAAACATGGACATGCGAGTTTTCTAAAAATCAAAAGGTATATTATCAAACAATGGTGGTCGGGTAATGTAATACCCTTCCGCAGTATTTTGGTTACCAAAGTTAGCCATGGATCAAAATTTAAAAAGTTTTCAAAAACATATTTTTGTGAATCACTCTTTGATACAACTTGAAAGTTTGTTAGGGTTGCTAAGCCCTTATGAACTAGCCTGAGGCTAACAAAGAGGGTGGGGGGGGGGGAATTGGTAGTTTTAAAAATTCTTAAACATATAGTAAAAACTTTTGAAATGTTTTTAAATATTTTAAAACCAAACAAAATCAACCATAGAATTTAACATGCATAAAAATAAAGTGTAGAAATAATAAAAAAAGAATACACCAGATTTTATAGTGGTTCGATCAACTCAACCTACGTCCACTCCTTAGAGCCTTTCCTCTAGGTATTACACTAAAACACAGTGACTCTTATTTTGCTCCCATAGCAAGGTCGAGAAGCCTTTACAAACTCTTATTCACTGACCCCGATAAGTTAGAGAACTCAAACTCCTTTTGTTTCCTCTTGAAGCAGACAGAGAACCTTGATTGATTGTTAAAGATAAGTTTCCTAGAGCGACCAAGGAGCCAAGGATAATGAATGGAGAAGATGGCTCAAATCCTTGCTTGGAGCAATTTTTATGAACACCTCAAAACTCCCCCTCACAACATTCTCTCTCGCTCTCCCAAGCTCTCCCTCTACTTCTTTAAGCTCTCTCAGATCATGATAGTAACAAAAAATATTCTTATTGATAATCAAGAGATCTTATAAATAAGGCCTTAAAAATTGCCCTAATTTGTAACTTGCCATAAAAAATCGTCCAGGATAATTGACATATCGTCTTGTATGATCAGTGTATTTCAGCCCTTTCAGCCAGAACAATCTGGGAGGGCTAGATAATTAGAACACATATATTATCTAATTATCCACGCTAAGGTTTACTTCATTCTATACAATTAATTCAAAATCATACATATCATCCAACACATCATTCGTGTCATCTAGAAGATATATATTGGATGATGAAGAAATATAACTTATCATCTAAGACGATTCTTGGATTGTCATGTATAACTAGTTCAAAATCAGGGATTATCATCCAACAAATCATTCTGGTCATCCAGGTGATACATATTGGATGTTGAACAAACATTACAGAAAAATATGTGATTACTAGTGAAACATTTCTGCTAGAAATAATGAAAAAACCCCGAGAATTACAAATTTCCGGCAAATTTCTGGTGAAAAAAACATATGACGATAAAACACACACTGTAAACAACATTTCGACGCAATAATTTTGCCGAAAATATTTTTGGTGGTACTTCTAATGAAACACTGATGGAAATGTATGGTATATCTAATATTTTTTGAATCCCTTTTTTCGGCTGAACTTAAGCTGGAATTGTTGTCAAATCTTGATTTAATAGAAACACCTGCGTAAACTCTGCCGATATTACTAATGCATTATTGCGCCAATAATAGCTAGTAGAAGTCGTGGTATCGTATGGCGGCGCACATACCGGGGGATATTCCACCAAAAACCTGTAGCAAATAGAAAAAATGCCTTCCAACAATTAAAATGGATTTTCACACCAATAAACAAATTTTTATATACATCTAAACATCATATAATATCAACATCTGATTCCCAACTTATGAAGAATATCAATACATATAAAAAAACACAATATATCCAATAATTAAATAATATAAAAAAACATTTAAACATATCAACTGTTCAAAAGATTAAACATTCAATTATTCAAAAGTTTAAAATTCACACAACTACTCTGATTCAATTTCCTCCGCCTCATAAACTATATTCTTCTAACTAAGCTGCTCTCTCATCTTTCGTATTTCATCCAATAATTGAGTATTTTGTATTTGTAACTATTGCTGCATCTGTTATTATTGCATCTGCTGCTGTATTTGCATCTACATCTGCTAGTCAACATGAACTTTTCTAACCTGCTCTAGCTCGGCAGTAAGGGCAATTATCTATTGGCTATATGCAGAGTTCTGGAAACTTGATGCGAAGCTGGATCTAGTAGAGGACTGCCCTTCATATATATGGGCTTGTAAGCCTAAACCATACACTCTTCCATGTTGCATCCCTCCTACTGCTTGCGACTAAATATGGTACTAAGTATATTCGGTCGATCCAAAAGAAGAACCTTTAGCTACTGTAGGCTGGCTCTCTCGAAGTCGTGTATATTCCTCCTATGATAGTTATAAAAAATTTAAGGAAATTATACATGATATAAAAAAATTAAAATTATATACTTATATAGGCTTTCCTCGCTCGCTCATCAACCCATTGTTGATCCTATCACTTGTAAGTATGACTGTGCAATTCGATAGGTGTCGGCTCTCTACAAAGCATTGATTTCTATTGTAGGCATGCATTAGTATTCATATTAAAGTAAATTAATAAAATATTTGCAAATTCCTTACCAAACATCTTTTATGCTCAGTATGTGGTATATAACCCTCAGTATGAAGGGAACTACCCATGCCCCCAACATCAGAAGCTCTATTCTATTTTGTTTTCCTCTCTTCTTCTGCTATACTCTGGGCTACCCCAAGTAGAATTCAAATTGTCCCATACACTCTCAGCTATCAAGAGTGGTCACTCGCAAGTTTTTCTAATATATGTGAACATATTTCGCATGCGAGTCGACCCACCCTTCTTTAAATTCTTTATGATTTTATCATTATACTGGGGCACCCAACAAAAATCTTCCTTCATTTAAGAACATATAATATTTATTAGGTGAGAAATTTATATATCATACAGAAAATATTTGTAATAACTAACCTCAAAATCTCTAAACCACATTTCTCGCACTACCTTAGGGACTTTCTTCCAAGAAAAATAAGGAGCATCGAACTTGCTCTGTATTATGTCCCATATCTTAGGCATTGTTTATTTTGATGGATGAAAGATGTAAAAAATAATATTAGTTCAGAACAAATATTTAGTCAATTTGACATGACAAATATAATCAACTTGAAATGACAAAACAAATTTAATATTATATGAGTACGTACGCATCACTGTGAGGTTTAATCAACATGCAACCGTCTATCATTTGCCCTGCCTGCTCTAATGCAACTGGGGTGGAAGTTCCACCTGTGGCAGGCTGAGGGGGTGGTGGGGGATTGTATGGTGGGATATATGATGGATATGGATATGTAGCTGGGATACATGGAGGTAGGGATGGGAAGTGAGGGTAGAAGGGAGTAGTATGCGCTACATCTGGTGAAGGTAAGCATGGATTTGGTGAGTAAAATTGTGGGCTACTGGCTACAGGAGTAGGTAAAGGTGGGCTAGGCTGACTCTAAGTGGCAGGCTATGAGGAAGAAGTCCCCTCAGTATGTACATAACCAGTATAAGGGCCAACAGTCAACTTCTTTTTCTACATAATAAATTCATTTTGACCATTCCTTTGCTCTGCTTATCACCTGAAGATATCTGCCAAAAAGAAATTTAAAACATGTTAGTAACATAAATTAAATCAAATATTTAATATGAAATAACACAACAATTAAACAAATGAAATAATGATTAAAAAATTTAGGGTTATGATGTTTACCTTATGTTGTTTCAATTTCATACGATGAAACATCTTCATCACAATTAGAATTTTCATGACTTTCGTCTATATTTAAATCTACTTCCTCTAATTGTAATTCACGCTCAGTAGTAACAATTTTATCATCCACATCATTTATAATATCTTTTAAATTTGACATAAAATCTTCTTGATGTGTTGTAGGTATTGATGTAGTTTTCTCAATTAGACCCCTAGGTTTGGTCTTTATAACTACAAGCCAATCTTGTTTGTCTCGTATTCTACTCGGATAGTTGGTAAAGTACACTTGGCTTGCCTGTTCTGTAATGATGAATGTGTCAAACTTTGTATATTTTCTCCCTCGCTTTACTTCTAATATACTGTAAATTAGATATATTTTGTTCCTCTATTTTATACGGGATCAAACCAATCACAACTGAATAAATAAACTTTATTCCCATGACCAGGATATTCTAACTATAATATTTCTTCTAAAACCTTATATTACTCAAAATCATCACATGTATGGGTGTTCCCTATGACATATACTCCAGAATTATCTATCTTCCTACCTTCAAACCATGATTTTGTTTGAAATTTTTAACAATTAACCAAGAAAATATGATAACATTTAATTTTGAAGAGTCAAAAAAAGATATTGGTAGATGTTTCGTAGAGTCAAAAAAAATTTGAAGGAAATATCTTCTCAAGTTTACACATAATGAAAGGGATATATTTCTCCATAAGAATCAGATTCTCTGCATTTAATTTTGAAGAGTATAAATCTATGAAGAAGATACTTAACTTGATCAACAGCTTTAGAATTGGATCTGGCAAATAACTAAACATAGTTGATAGTAGACAATGCATAAAGATATGACAGTCATGACTTTTCAGTCCAAATAATCTCCCAGTTCTTATGTCGACACATCTACTAAGATTTGAAGAATATCTATCAGGAACCCATAAGGACTTTACCCAAACACAAACCGATCATCTTTGTTCCAAAGTCAATGTAAAAGGAGATTTAGATTTGAGAAGTTTATCATTTCCACCATCCTTTAACTCTAACACTTTTCTCCTGCAAATCTCCATTAAGTCCTTCCTTATTTTTATATTGTCTTTGGATTTATCTTAGATGTCAATGAATTTATTGAATATGTTATCAAAAAAATAATTTTCTCAATATGCATGACATCCAAGTTATGTCTGATCAAGTTTGTCCTCCAATATGGCAATGACCAAAATATGCTTTTTTGTCCAATTGTGATTGACACCGTACCCTGATAATTTATAATATGCTAATGTTGTTGAATCCACTATTGTAGGCATGAAACTAACTCTTTCAAATATTTCTTCACTACTGAATATAGGAGGAGGATGTAACATCACCATTTTATTTTTAACGAATGCATCTTTTTTTGCTTGAAAGGATGACCTGCAGGTAAGAACATGCGGTGACAGTCAAACCAAGTGTTTTTTCCTCCATTCTTTAAAGTGAATGCCTTTGTATATTCCATACAATATGGACAAGCTATCTTCCCAGAAGTGTTCGAACCTGAGAGCATACCATAAGCAAGAAAGTCACCAATTGTCCAAAGTAATGCAACACTTATTATTAAATTTTGTTTGGTGGAAATATCATATGTAATAACTCCTTCTTCCCATAATAAATGAAAATCATCAATCAACATTTATAAGAATGCATCAATCTTTGATTTTGGATTATAGAGTCGTAGAATGGTTATCCTTAGAAATATGTAAGGAACAGTCATACATAACTCTGGTGAAAGATTATATGGGATGAGTATCACTGGCCAACATGAGTAAGGTGAAGCAGGGTGACTAAAATGAGAAAAACCATCTGCGCATAATTCTAATATGATATTCCTTGCTTATATGGCAAAGGCAGGATGTGTACGATCGAAGTGTTTCCAAGCCTCTGCTTCTGATGGATGTGTAATCACACCTTCTTTTGATATAGGCTTATTATGCCATCTCATATGTACACTAGATCTCATGGAAGTATATAACCATTATAATCTAGGAATTATAAGAAAGTAAAACATCCTATTTAATGGTATATCCGTCTGCTTTCTTTTTGTCATATTTTTAGTTTTAAATCTTGGTGCATTATAGTGACAACATACAATTTCAGACTGATCATCCTTATAGTATAACATACATCCACTGACACAACAATCTATCTTTGTGTATGTCAAATCCAATTTGAAAACCAACTTTTTAGTCCGAAATAAATCTATAGGAATCATGTTATCTGTCGGGTTGGTTTCCTTAAGGAGGCCAATAAATTAATTGAAACATTCACCGGGGACATTATATTAAGCCTTAATACTTAACATCTTAACAACAATATATAACTCCAAATGAGTTGTGCACCCATTCCATATTGATTTTTGGTAAGCCTGTAACAATCATAAAAATATTGTGCCTCCTTATTTGGTGACTCTACTATGTATTGTTCTGAGTGCACTCCTGTTGCATCATGAACTAATTCCTCAAGATTAGGTTAGATATTATCTTCCTCAGCTATATTAGAAATTGTATATGGACCACATTGAGAATCTAAATATGGCTCATACTCACTATGATAATTACAATACCAATATTCTGGTATGAACCCTCTACGGTATAAATTAATAGTTACATCATCTGGATTTAGGTGAACTTGATTTTTATAGGGCAGCTAAACTTTCCATCTAAGATGAAAATGGGCATTTGCTAGCTGTTTGAATGAAATAGTTCACCCCTTTAATAAACTCATCTATTAATATCTTTCGTCCTTGTGACAATCAATTATACATCCAACTTCTTTAATTTATGATATCCATCTGAAATAAAAATTTATAAAAATATAGTGATTTAATAAGAACATTTACAACAATAATAACAACAACAATATTAATAGTTTATAGTCATCAAAATGTCTCCTATTGAATGTTGGCCTTCGAATTTACTACAAAACTCAACTCTTATCAAACACTACGAAAATGATAGGTGGCGGGTTAGTGTTCGTTCTAAATCACTTCAAAGTACCTAACAAGTGTTGAAAATCATCAAATATTATCTATCAAAACCCTTATGATTGATTTGGTTGAACGTTAATGGCCAATATTCTACACCATAAAGCATTACAAGTCTAACCACCATATCATAGAATTTTATCGTAAGATTAAGAGGAACAATTTTATCAAATAACAAGCCTAATGCATTCCTCCAGTTCAACCATCCAAATTGAATTCTACTACTAATATCTTCATCTATTTCATCGGAAGGCCCCGGCTGGTCATCGGAAGGCCACCGGCCGGTCATCGAAAGGCCGCCATTTTATATGGACAAATCATGTAAGGAAACTCTCTTTTGTATTATGTCTCTAAAAGTAAAGCCACTCATCCACCTAAGCATCCTCATCTCTGCAACACTTAATTTAATATTATGTTTCTCTTTTAATGACCAACATTCTACACCACAAAGCATTGTATGTCTAACCACCATCTTATAGAAATTTCACTTAATTTTGAGGGTCACTTTTTTATTACAAAATAAGCATAATGCATTCCTCCACTTCAACCATCCAACTTTAATTCTAAAAGTAACAATCCCCCCCCCTCCCCCGGCTGGTCATCGGAAGGCCACCGGCCGGTCATCGAAAGGCCGCCAATTTATATGGTCAAATCATGTAAGGAAACTCTCTTTTATATTATGTCTCTAAAAGTAAAGCCACTCATCCACCTAAGCATCCTCATCTCTGCAACACTTAATTTAATATTATGTTTCTCTTTTAATGACCAACATTCTACACCACAAAGCATTGTATGTCTAACCACCATCTTATAGAAATTTCCCTTAATTTTGAGGGTCACTTTTTTATTACAAAATAAGCATAATGCATTCCTCCACTTCAACCATCCAACTTTAATTTTAAATAAGAATAGTTTTGAGTATTACTGTAAGAGATGGAAACCATCATCAGAACCAGTACGGGGGAACGAATACCAACTCACCTTATCTACGAAGGAGGCCAAAACATCGGTAGAGCCCAATAATGGTGGCAGAGGCTAAGAATGACATTGAACAGATGACTGAGGTTGGAGAAGCGTCGTCATAGCTGGACATCAAACAAAGAACCAAATGAAAGCGAATGAGAAGGAATAGACTGAAATGTAAAAATAGGTCTCTTTCCGGTAGACTTACTAATGGATATTACGTCGGGTCAATTTCCGGTGACCTATATGCCATTAATTAGTCGTTGTGTTTAAATACACCGAAGAAAAATACTACGACGAAAATGTCGGTAATTTTAGATGGATTCTACACCGGTATATCAACGCACTAGAAAATTAACCGGCGTTATATACGACGGAAACTTACCAGTGTACTATACACTGGTAATAATTCTAGATGAATTTTGGTGTAATATCTACTAGTTAAACTGTCGCTTTAAGCAACATATACAGATCTGCCAGAACCTCCACCAGAAGTAAGTTATTTTCCTATAGTGAAATATAACATATCGTCAAAATCAGGGATTATCATCCAGCATATCATTATGATCATCCAAGTGATTCAGGAGAAAACTAAAGTTTTTCTTACTGATTGTCCAGGACAATCCTGCGATCATCCTAGATGATAGGATCAATCAATTTAACCTCAATTACTTTCCTTAACCACGTGATTAATTTAGCATGATTGTACAGAATCATCCTAGACGATATAAGATCATATTGTATGATTATAACAAAATTCTAATTATAAAACCTTGCCTAAATAAGTTTGGCGGTTGATATTTTCTAATTTGAGCATATCGTCTAGGTCGATTTGCTTAATTTGGCTGACTTAACATAGATGCCCTAATTAGGGTTTCTATTTTTAAATGATCATCTAGGATGATTTTGGAGCATCTAGTATGATATAATAATAATAATAAAAAACTCTTGAATGTACATAATTTCTCTCCCTGAGTATGTGTATGCAAGGTTACTTAGCATCAGGATTCACCTTATTACATTTGACTCAGGAAAAGGAAAAAAACCACTGTAATTACACTTACATACTGACTTTGTCCTATTCTACCCAATTTTGAGTTGGCTTGTTTGCAATTGACCTTGTGGATCTAAAAATTTAGTAGTCGGGCAATAAAAATAGATCTGCAATAATATAATGGTAAGGAAACAAGAATTCTAGGAATGCTTGTTATCATCAAAATTATAATACTTGAATCTAGATTTGCCACAGGATTTGGATGGCGGTCCTGGGTTGAAGATAAAAATTTTAACTAACTGAGTTCAATAAGAGTAAAGGTCAAGATCAAGAGAGATGTTGGCCTAGAAGAGGTAATTCTTGAAGCTTTCTTCTATTTATTTTTGAGAGTGCATAAGAATGCTAATGCTTTAGTTGAGGGGTTTAAAAATCATGAGTGATAATTTGTGTGATCATGGGGAAAGTTATGTGAGTAGTGGGGGAGGGCTGATGGTTAGAGGTCTATGGTTAGTACACCCATTATAGTATCTAAGGTTTTAGTCTTCTTGATCTTATTAGAGTGGCTTTGTGATCTTGAAAAGTTCATTTTTTTGAACTTCGCCACTTTGTTTAGTAGATCTTAAAATGTGGTGATGGTCGTCACGCATAAGAATGGTTGCATTCTATCATTAATGTTTCCCATTAAAAAATTACATCACATATCCTTCTTCCAATTGATGCTCGTATTTCATAGTTAAATTGCACATGCGAGTTAGGTTTTTTTATCACTGAATCATCCCTTTTTCTTTTATCACTGAATCGTCCCTTTTTCTTTTATCCAATGTGAGGTTAGTGATAGTTTTCTTTTCGATCACACTAGAGAACCTCTTCATGAACATTGCTTCTAACTCTACAAACATCTTCACAAAGTTATTTGGCAATTCAACGTGTTATTCAAAGCAGCTTCCATTAAATTACTGATGAATTTATGAAAGAGTAGAGTGTCGTTGCCTCCTACATTCCTGCATGTGGCTTTGAATTATTCCAAGTGTTGCATGGGATTCTTATTACTATTGAAAGTATTGAACTTAAGGATAGAGTACCCCTTCAGGTATGATTATTGATCATATTAGGTAGGATATATGAGACCTTTGCCTACAAACTCCTTAGCCTAATTAATGACTATAATAGCCTTGATCTTTTTAGTGATTATCCCCTCCATCTATGCAGCTGTCACTGGTATAAAGGTACTTACTATGTTCTACGGAGTAGGCTGGTGGATGACATTTTTCACCTCCTGACCACTTTCAGTAGCACCATGTACTCCTGAAACTCTAGGCATTTGGAGGTTCAAAATTGATAGGAGTAGGCGTAGGGCCTATGATAACATTTTTTTATATCATATGCATCATCGAGGCCATTTGAGCCATCATGTCAACCATCTTCTCATTCAGTTGAGAGATTTTCCTATTT
Source organism: Dendrobium nobile (assembly GCA_022539455.1). Classification (NCBI taxonomy): domain Eukaryota; kingdom Viridiplantae; phylum Streptophyta; class Magnoliopsida; order Asparagales; family Orchidaceae; genus Dendrobium; species Dendrobium nobile. The sequence continues at coordinate 30,559,746 of CM039727.1, forward strand.
TTGGCCTTCATTTTTTTTCTCATCTTCCTTCACATGTCTGTGAGCTTGAATGTTTTGGCATTTAGGAGATTCTTTCTGACCTCTTATTCTTTTACTTTCGAGGAGTGGCCACCTTTACTAGCGACGAACCTAGTTTTATAGTGGCCTCTGTGTATTTGCCTAAGAAGTGGTTATCAATCATCACCATCTTCATTATCATTGTAATAGGCCTCATCGTTGACATTGGCATGCCTCACCATGTATACCACTTCAATGTCAATATTTTCTTCTTCTTCTTCTTTTACCTAGACTTGGATCTCGGAGTAGCTGCACCATTTGATTTTTAGCTCTGTATTTCGTAGGAAGCTTTCTTTGATATGTAAGCTATGATTAAAGTTGGCCACCTCCTTAGATGGGGTCGGTTGATGATGGGATCCCCTAGATGATTCCCAAGGGTGTCGACTGCTCGGACGGGTGTCATCGTGGGCCTTCTTTTGGACCCACTTATGACGTTGCTTATTAGTTGGGGAGGATCTCTGAGAAGCTGCACAAGATGTCATGCCTAGGTTTTTTCTTCTTTATTTTTCTTTCTCTTCTCTGATAGGATTTGGCCTCCAAACTTATGTTTGTTGAAAAAGCTTTGCTTTCCATTAAAAAGATATAAAATAAATTGGAATTAAATTTTTGTGAAAATTTTAATTTTTGAACTTTATTTTTTGAAGTCGAAAGCGTCATTATGAATGATATATTACCACGGGAGGCAAACATATGATTCCCTAATGGGTTCAGATAACAAAATTATGAGTTCATCATTATTATCATAGTTAAATTCAGGGAGGAACTATATATAACCCCAAAGGGTCAAAATGACGTTAAATTGAGTATTTGACTATGATAGTCTAGATGAGGTTTTTTAAATTTCATATTTAAAGTCATGATAATAAATCATATATCTTCCTAAAGAAAAAAAATCATTTATTATGAATCGTTTAAACATGATGATAATGATCATCATTGATTTAATTTTTTACAAAGAGAATTAATTGAATTTTAAAATTGATTTGGGGTCTTTAAATCTCCTATGATTGAAATCCTTCGTAATTAATTATATCATAATAAACCTGAGTTTCCTATGTAAACTCTCGATAAAAATAATGGTAAAAATTTTATTTTTAAATTCTCAAGGAGTGGTATCAAAGGGTGTGAGGCTAGAATTTTAAATCGGGATTGGATCAAATTTGAGCACTTATTATAGGTATCCAATGAAAGAAGAGTAGGAGGCATTTTGGAATTCTAAAACAATTAATAAATGCTAAGCATATCTTATATGTTTGGCTTTAAAATTTGATTTTGAGAAAAAATTAAATTGTAGATATCATTTTGTTAGAAATTTTGGATTATATTCCCGAAGTTAACATCTTATGACTTGGGGTCTACCCAAGTTCCTAAGTCTAATTTGGGCACTAAACCACAGTGGTCTGAACCTAGCTTATGCAATACAAATATGTACTTATACCGGGCTTGATTGGGGAGCTAGCTAACAACTTAGCTCTTTAAAATTATGTGTCTAGTCTTTTATGAAAGATGCATGGGCTATTTTTAAGTTTATAATAAATTGGGGTTGATGTCTAAAGAATGTACTAAGTGTCCCCTTGACTTATGTAGGGTGATTATGCTTTGAAATGCAATTAAATTTTTATAATTTAATATGTTTCTAGTATAATGCATGTTGATTAACCTTGAATGTATAAATGATATAAAGTAGTTTTAATATCATGCTTAAACATAGATTTTTTCCTAGAGATTTCACAAGATCCCCTTTATAAAACTGCACCATAATAGGCCAGGTGGTCTACCAAAACCCACAGGTATGGAGGTGCCTAACAAGGAAGAAAAGCTTTAATATAAATAAATGAGAACCCTCCGCGTGCCCAGTCTTACTTCATAAAATCAATTATCTATGACTGTGAGCATAATATTTTTTGTTTAATTTGAGTAGAATAAGTTTTCTTTGTGTACCCTTATGAGCCTCATAATGCCTCCATGCAAAATCAAAAGCGACATGCAAGAAAGAAGCCTAAAAAGCATGCAATTTCTAAGACACAAATAATATAAACAATAAAAATATCATTAAATAAATGTGAAGTCCATATCAAAGTATCACTTAATTACAACCCATGGTCTGCATAAATTAAAATTGGCTAGGTACCATTGACATCAAACTAAATTCTAATCCTAGAAATGACGCTAGTGATTTTGAGATTGGGATTTTTGCTATGTCTTCACTTCTGTCTTATTTTCTTCTGAGAGCTCCTTAACTTCATTGGGTCCAATTATCCAAATGAAAAGAACTCCTCCCTATAGGGGAGTTTTTTTTATCAATGGATTTTTAAATCATCCTAACTTGAATCTCCAAATAAAGAGGAACTCTTCCCTAAGGGATGTTTCCCTTCTCTTTAAATTTCAAGTTGTATGGTTAACATCCCATTTCAAAGATCAACTTTCACAACTCAATAATATCTTACATGAAAATTCATAAGAGTAGACTCTAAAATAACATATATGGTTATCTTAGGAAATTATAATTAAAATACATCCCAAACAGTCATATATTGGAATTGCTCAAATTAAATTCATAGTCATATTTGGCAATTCTTTTTTTTTTATGGGGCTGAACAATTTTAACACCTATAAAAAAATCATCAATTAAGTTTAAATTTTGCCCCTTTATTTTATAGCCTTACATGAGCATGAAAACCTAAAAAAAATTTTGTGAGCATCCAGATCATTCTTCACCTAGGGGTTATCTAATGCCCATTTCATCAATTTATATATTACATAATAAATTTAACACATCAATTAAGGCATCTCTTGAATCAACTCATTACAACCAGCAAGTAATGAAAATCATGAAAAACCTGACACTTAACAACAGGAAAAGAAAACACTAGCATAGCCTAAAGCTAGAGTTGGTTGTCCTAGCAAACCATCAAAAGTGTGTATTTTGGATATGTGTTATGCTAGGTAATTACGAAAGTTATCTAGTGTTTTAATATTTTTTGTAAGCTTAATGAATTTTAATATTAATTTAAGTATTAATGTTTTGATTTTTTATTTTAAAATGTATTTTAAGTATTGAGGGATTACTACCTTTGTTTGTACTAGGGTTGTGAAGTTTATTTCACATTTAGTGGGGCTAAGTTAATATCCTTATGGGCCCAGGTTATCTGTAGTAATCAATATTATTTTATAGATTTAATTGGTAGGAGATTAAAGGGTTGATAATTTTTAATAAGACTCATTGATTATTGATTTTAATGATTGGGTTGATGCTTTCTGGAATTTGAATTAATTATTGAATTTTGGAAATTTTTTTGAATTATTTATTCCATTCAATTAAGGTGTCAAAAATTAACTTTTTAATTAAAGTTAAATTTTAAAATTTTGATATTTTTTCTTAAATACTAGACCCTAAAGTTAGTAATTAGACACGAAGTTATTGGAATTGGATTTTTCTTGATCACGTTATGAGTTTTTGATGTTTTGACTTATTTTTGAACTACAATTGTCCAAAAAGTTGACTTTTTTACTTTGAAAGATTTTTGGATGTATGACATTTTTAATAAATACTAGACCCTTAATGGAGTCTAATGCCTTTAGGTTTCTTTAGTTTTGAATTTTCTAAAATTAATTATGAATTTTTGAAAGTTTGGCAATTAATTAAATTATTAAATTGATTAATTAAGGGAGTTTTAATGATTTTTCCCCAAATTGATTTCAAATTTCATGCCCCAAACAGATTTTAAACTTCTTGAAATCACTTCTAAAGATCAGGAATGTCCTAAGGGAGTGTTTTCAAGTGTTTTAGGATTATTTGTGATTTTTAATAATTTAAAATATTTAATTTAATTAAATATTTATTTTCCCTTAAAAATTAAAGTATGCTTAAATTAAAGGTTCAGTTACTAGAATTTTAATTTTCTTAAGTATAGGGTTAAATCCTAGAGAGTTTGATGTATTATTTTCATTTTTTGGATTTAATTTGAAGTAATTATATTTTTTAAGTTTCAAGCTTAATTAAGGGGTTGATTTTGACTTAATTAAATTATTTTATTATTTGGATCCCCTCTCTCTCTCTCTCTCCCTTGATCTCCCTCTCCTATTGGCTCTCTTAGGTCAGGACAATAACGAAAGATTTCCTCTTAAAAAAATAAGAGATCTTTTAAACAAGGGCTTCAAATTTTCCTTAATTTGTAACTAATCATCAAAGATCATCCAGGACGATCGACTGATCATCTTGTACGATAAGTTCAAATTTAGCTCAATTAGTCAAGATGATTTAGGAGAGTTCGAACGATTAGAAGGTTCCTTTGTCAAATCTTCCATGATGTTATACTGTCATCCTGTACAATTAGTTCAAGTCAATGAATATCGTCTAGGCCATCTCCCTAGATGGATGTCTGGATGATGAAAAAGTAACTTTATTATCCAAGAAATCTGATGATCGTTCAGGCTGATAAGTACAAAATGTCACATGTCATCCAGAACATCACCCTGGATAGATTTCTGGATGATGAAAAAGTAACTTTATCATCCAATACAATCTCACGATCATCCGAGCTAATTAGTTCAAAATGTCACATATTGGCCAGAACATCACACTGGATGGAGCCAGGCCGATTATGTATCATCCAGGAAGAACTAAGGTTTGTTTAACTGATCTTCCCAAATGATCATTTGATATTCCAGGACAATATAATCTAGCAATAAAACCTTAACCGCTTTTCTTAAATACCAAACTAATGTTGCAAGCCTGATTTCAGGGAATAAAATTTTGATGATAACAAACACTTCTATTTCTTTAAGACTGCCTTGCCTACAAACGTTTCAGATCCCAAGATTAAATTGCAAATTGAACTAGTTAAAGATTGGGTAGATTAAGACTGAGTCAATTTATAATGTATGATATGTGTCTTTTACCTTTTTTTTGAGTCCTTTGTAATAAAGTGGGTCCTGGTGTTAAGTAACCTTGCACACACACTCAAGGGAAATTTTTTGACTATTTTAGAGTTTTATATTTTTGATCACATCCTTCGAGACAATCCAAAAATTGGCTTTGGAAGATCAGTTAAAAATAGAAACCCTAATTTGGACATCCTGGTTAAGGAAGCCACAATTAAGAGAATCATCCTGGATGATATTAGCATCGATCGAGACGATAGGCTCAAATCAAAAAGAATCAGTCACCAGATCTATTTAGGTATCTTTTATTTTTAGACATCATCTAGGATATCTTCCTGGACGATGCAGTGAAATTATGCCTAAATTTAATCTGGTAATTAAGGAAAGTAATTAAGGTTTAATTACTCGATCGACAATCACAAGATCATTCAAGATAATTAGTTCACAAACCTTAGTTCTTTCTAGACGATTAAAAATTATCCTGGTTCCATTCATGGTAATAATATGGATGATATGTACTGAATTAAACTAATCATCCGGGACAATCGGGAGATCGACCTAGATGATCAAGTTACTTTTCCTTCTTCCAAACATCCATTCAGTGCGATGTTCTAGGTGATATTCATCATTTTGTACTAATCAGCCCGGTCAAATGTGAGATCATCCTAGATGATCTAGTTATTTTCCATCATCCAGGCATCTATCCAGGGTGATTATCTAGAAGATATTCATCGAGTTGAACTAACTATACAGGATGATGTACTATCATCATGAATGATGTTGTAGAGTCTAGTGAATAGGTTGTTAAACCTAAGTTAATGTCTCAAGGCTACCAAGAGGGGGGTGAATTGGTATTTTAAAAATTATCCCTCTTTTAGATGAGTTGAGCTGAAAATAAACTTTAATGAATTTTTATAAAAAAGTTTTTCAACCATAACTTTTTAAACAAAAAAATGCAGAAAATAAAAAAGCAGTAAAAATAAACGACACAAGATTTATAGTGGTTCGGTCTAAACCAGACCTACATCCACTCCCCAGAGGCACCCTATGAGTATTGCACTAATACCAATAGTGTCTCTCCTTTTGCACCTACAGCAAGGCGGAGAAGCCTTTACAAACACTCTTTCCACCACTACCCGGTGCGGTAGAGAACTGTCGTCCTTTTACACTATCCCCAGTGTTGGTAGAGAATCGTCCGTCCTTTCACACTCTCCTAATGTGAGTAGAGAACCCTTCGTCCTTTCACTCTCCTAGTGTTGGCAGAGAACCCTTCATCCTTTCACACTCTCCTAGTGTGGGCAGAGAACCCGATCTCCTTGATAGATCTCCTCACAAGAAATCTAGAAGGAAGAAAGAAAAGAGTGAATTAATCTCAAATCACAAGTAAGAAATCTTCCCTTTGAACATCAAGCGAAGCCTTCACGCTCCAATGGAAGGAATCCTCCTTTGAATGCTCTCTCACACTCTATCCTTGACTCTTCTTCCAATAAGCACGAAGATCAATGAGCAAAAAGATATGGTGGTAGTCTAATTTGGACTATATATAGAAAAGACAAGAAAAATTGCCCAAAAACTACAAAATTTCAATTCTGTACGCAGTGGATCGTCCCGTACGATCGTGGATCATCCCGGACGATTTTACTTAAAGTGTCAGAAATGATCCTAATGTATACTGGTACGAACTATGTTCGTACACTATCATTGTCTCGTACGAACTAGGTTCGTCTGGTACGAAACGGTTATTCCATAGGTCGGATTCCAAATCCCTGCAGGACGTAACCAACTGAGGTAAGTCAGTTCGGTTCATCCTAGGACGAATAAGTTTCATCCTGGATGATTTTAAATAGAGAGTTTCATCCATGGACGAAGGGAAATTTCATCCTGTACGATTTTAAACAGAGAGTTTCGTCCAGATACGAACCATGCATTTCGTCTGAACGAACAGTGCAAAGTGAGAATCTCGAGACGTTCATCCCGGGATGAATATTAAATTCGTCTTGGATGATTTGGACTTAGAAAAATTTTCTCCCTGCCTGTTCGATCCATTGCTCTTCCGAGGGGTTAATTGACATGATCGTCCCGTACGAACTAGGTTCGTCCCATACGATCAGTTCACAAAAATTATTCCCCCAAGTGTGTGTGTTGTGATATTTCACTCAATTACAATCACTCCCTCTCAATTCAAAACTTATAATTTACAAATGAATATATGCTAAATTTGATTTGAAGTCTTCATAGCTTGGAGTTGATTTTCCTGAAATATTAGTACACACTAGAGCAAAAACAAATTTTCCAAAAAGTGTCAGGAGATATATATACATAAAACAATAATATTTAAAATCATCAAAATAATACAAGTTGCAAGAATATAAAACATGCAAATAGCAACTCTCTTCATAGATGTTTGATGATTAGTTACTAATTAGGGCTAATTTTGAGCCCTTATTTAAAAGATCTTTTATTTTCTCAAGGAAATAGCTTTTGTTGCTGTCCTGACCTAAGAGAGCTAAGAGGAGAAGGAAAGCAAGGGAGAGAGAGAGAGAATCTTATGAGGGAGAGTTTGTGAGGGGTTTCACAAAGGTTGCTCCAAGAAAGGATTCGCGTTGCCTTCTCCGATCGTTGTCCCTAGTTTTTTGGTGGTTCTAGAGAGGTCCACTTCAGCAACTGATTGAGGTTCTCAACCTGCTTTTGGAGGAAGCAAAAGGAGTTGGGTTCTCTGCCTGCTTTAGGAAGAAGAAAAAGGAGTTAGGATCTCTGCCTCATCGGGGTTGGTGAAAAGGAGTTTTTATACGGGCTTCTCTGCCTTATTGTGGGGGTAAAAGGAGAGACACTGTGTTTAGTGCAATACTCGGTGGAGAGGCTCCATGGATAGGACGTAGGTCAGGATAAACCGAACCACTATAAAACTCTAGTGTGTTCTTTCTTATTGTACTTTTGTATTTAATTTATGTACTTTAATTTCTGTGGTGAATCTTGGTTTGGTTGTGATTGTGCTTTTTCTTAAAGAATTTTTTAAATACCAATTCACTACCCCTCTTAGTTAGCCTTGGGACTAGTTCATTAGGGCTTAACATTCATGTCAAACTTTCAAGTGGTATCAGAGCGAGATTCAAAAAATCTAGTTTTTAAAAACTTTTAAATTTTGATTAGTGTCTAACTTTGGTAATCGTAATACTACATAAGGTTATTCTATTACACGACCACCTTTGTTTAGCAATATTCCTTTTGATTTTTCGAAAACTCGCATGTCTAGATTTACAATTGATTGGCTATCACATATGGATGCTTATTAAGGATAGTTATACAGCTCCATCTCATAAAATTAATGGCATTATTATTGTACTTCATTTTACTAAATAGACTCTTGATGATAGGGATTTAGCTCAACTGAATGTAAAATGCTTGAACTATTTTTTCTGTGCTTTGAAATCAAAAGATTATATGCGTGTTTCAACTTGTGCTTCTGGTAAAGAAATTTGTGATAGATTGTGTATTACTTATGAAGGAACCAATAAAGTTAAATAATCTAGGTTGAATATTTTGTTGTATGACTACGAACTTTTTTGTATGAAACCTACTTTATTGATTTCTGACATGTATACTAGGTTTATTCAAATTGTCACTTCATTACATGCTTTAGGAAGAGAGCTAACTAACTATGAAAGAGTGAATAAAATTTTGAGATACTTGCCTCCTTCCTTTGATGCTAAGATCACTACAATTATTGAATCCAAAGATTTGAATACTTATTCTATTGATAACTTACTTGGATCACTCATTACTTATGAGCAAGGAGTGAACCAAAGACAACTTGATATAGATGAGCAAAAGAAGGAGAAAATAATGGCGCTGAAAGCCAACAAAATGGAGATTGATTCTTCCAGGTCTGAAATTGATGATGTTGCCTTAATTATGAGGGAATTTAAAAGCTTTCTAAGGAAGAATCATAAGCACTATAAAAAATGGAACAAATTTAAGGGTAGCAAAAATTATAAAACTTCTTCTGATGTTATTTTTTTATGAAGGAAGCCTTGACATGTCAAAGTTGATTGTCCTACACTTAAGGATACCCAAGCAAGAAGAAGGGTGAGGAGAAATCTAGTATAGGAAGCACAAGAAGCAGTTCCAAAAGGTGTTCTGGGCGGATTCTGCATCTGACTCCTCTGAGACTGAAGCTGAGAAAAAGACAATAAACTTGTGCTTGATGGGTGATCATCTTGGTCATTCTGACCAAGAAGAGGTAAGCGAACCATTCTATGATCAATTACTTAAAGTTTATGAGAACATTCATGCCTCATATAGGAAACTTAAGAAAACTCATGCTAATCTAAAATTGGAATTTTCAAATTTGCAAAAAGAGCATAAAATTTTAAGTAAAGATCACACTCAAATTTATAACAATCACATGTCATTACTTGATGAATTTGATGAATTGAATAAAAATCATTTGATTGTTTAGCATTATTCTTTAAATGCATCCTACACCTCACTTGAAACTGATTTTAAAACTTATATTGAAGAATCTGAGCATAGGGAGCCCTATTTGAATGTTGATAATGCTTTTTTAGAAAGTGTTAACTTGAGGTTTAAAGCTGAATTGAATGCACTTGACAGAAATAGGAATACACCCACACATGATCTAAAGCCAAAACCTTGGAAGAGGCATTATAACCCGAACATATTAGTAAATCTTTTTCCTGGTATTAGATATTTTTTATGTGGCATGTTCGGACACATTTCACACACTTGCACTATTCACCATAGTACACATTAGGTGTGGAGACCCAAATTGAATGATTCACAGCATAACACACATGCATTGCATTCTTCTTCTCATAAGAAGGGACCCAAACCTATTTGGGTTTCTAAATCTAATATTTGATGATTTTGTGGGTGTGCTTTCACTAAAGACCTCATGAGAGCATGTGGTATCTAGACAACGAATGCTCATGATACATGTTTGGAGGTAGCAAAAGGATCTCTGTCTGCTTTAGGAGGAAGCAAAAGGAGTTGGATTCTCTTCCTCACCAAGGTTGGTGGAAAGGAGTTTTTGTACAGGTTTCTCCATCTTGCTATGGGGGCTAAAGAAGATGCACTGTGTTTAGCGCAATACTCGGAGGAGAGGCTCCGGGGAGTCGACGTAGATCATCATACTGACCAAACCACTAAAAAAATTCTAGTGTGTTCTTTCTTATTGTACTTCCGCATTTAATTTTTGTACTTTAATTTTTATGGTGAATCTTAGTTTGGTTGTGATTGTGCTTTTGTTTAAAGAATTTTTTAAATACCAATTAACCCCCCCCCCCTAATCTTGGTTATCCTTGGGATTAGTTTATTAGGGCTTAACATCCCTGTTGAACTTTCAACTAATTTAGACATAATTATAGTGCATCGTCCAGGACAATGTCCAAGAATAAAACATGCCTAAAAGGTTATGGTAGCTAATTATTTTTTATTTAATTCTATCGTTCGGGATGATGATAATATTGTCTAGGATGATTTGCTTAATTCCACCTGCCTTAACCATGATGCCCTAATTAGGGTTTTTTTAAATCGATTGTCCAGGATGATTTGGGGTCGTCTTGGATGATGTGATCAAAAATAAAAACTCTAAAATAGTCTGAACTTTTCTCCTAAGTGTGTGTGTGCAAGGTTACTTAGCATTAGGATCCACATTATTATAATGGTCTCAAGAAAAGGTAAAAGACACTTGACGTACATTATAAGCTGACTCAATCCTAATCTATCCAATCTTGAGCTGGTTCGATTTGCAATTTGATCTTGTGGACCTAAAATATTAGTAGGCAAGACAGTCATAGAAAAATTGAAGTAACAAAAATGTTTGTTATCATCAAAATTATTATTCCTTAAACTAGATTTGAACAATCTCCCCCTTTTTTATGATGACAATTAATCAAAACTAAATTAAACACGAACATAATTAAAATAATATGAAGAAATAACTCAAACACTATCAAAACACTACTCCCCCTTTTGATCTCCTAAAAAGGAGGAAATCAGAAAAGAAAAGCAGAATACAAAAAGAAAAAGAAGAATGAAAGAAAAAAAAAAATTAATCTAAGTATGAATGTGATAAAGTTTTCATGTGATTGAATTAAAAAATTTGTAAGAATAATAAGTTAACATCATCAAAATTCAAAAAATAATAGAATAGCCGATCCTGTTATCCCTTGCTCAAACTTCTCTTAGGGCAAAATCATCTTTTAAAAACAAAAGACCTAAGTTAGAAAAACTAATTAGATAAGAAAAAAAGATCGGTTCAAAACTTGATTTCAAAAAAATATCTTAAGAATACTCCATCAAATTTTGGGTCAAATTTTCCTAAGTGTGACTTCCTATTGTTATGAATGAAAACCTTACAACCATAGACATGGAGGTGGGAAAGGTTGGGTGTCCTACCCTTAAGATCTCATAGGGTGACTTATCAAGTTTTGCTCTAACATTCACCCTACTCAACACATAACAAGCTATATTTACCGCATCAGACCAAAAATATTTTAGAGGAGAATACTCAGCAAGCAAGGCTCTAGCGGGTTCTACTAAGGTCAGGTTCTTCATTTTAGCTACCCCATTCTGTTCAGGGGTCCTAAGAGCTGAGAAGTGTTGGCTAATCCCCTTATCCTCACAAATGTCTCAAAATCTCTCATTTTCAAACTGTCTCCCATGGTCACTATAGATGGTCAAGATCTCACAATCAAACTTTTTTTTGAACCCAAGTAAAGAAGGATCTAAACTCATCAAAAGACTCAATCGTATTTGAGAAAAATTTAATCCAAGTGAACCCCAAGTAGTCCCTCGAGAACCACAAATCCATAGACTTTCCCCTCTAAGCTGGCAGTGCTAATGGGTCCAAACAAATCCATGTCAAGGACTTCTAAAGGTTTAGAGGTACTAATGTTCTTAATGGAATGGAAAGAGGATTAGACTTGCTTCCCTAGTTGGCAGGCATCATACAGGTGGTCTTCAGAGAACTTAAGCTTTTTTTTTTTTTTTTTTTTTTGAGAAATGCAAATTGCAATTAATAGAGAAAAAGCAAGATATAACTAAAGTAGAGGTTCACATTCCTTCTTCAAAAGAGAACAAAGAGAAGAAGGAATGCTAGCAAAAGAAGAGCTATCAAAGTAAAAATTAGAATCTAAAGCTAAAGTAGCACAACAATCGGCTACCTTATTACAATTCCTATGAACATGATTAAGAATCACCTTATTGAAGTCGGTCAAGAACATAAAATCCTTCTCGATCCAATCCGTCCTATGCCAATTGGTCTTCTTCAATGAATTTCTTATGAAGTTGATAACATTGATATTATCTCCTTCAATTATTATTCCTCTATACTCCATCATCCACGGTTGAAAAAATCTTCTAAGAGTCAAAATAGCTTCCATTTCAAGATGAGCAATATCCCAATGAGTTTTCCTTTCTCCAAATGCAAGCAATAATCTTCCTTTATGATCTCTAAAACATCCTCCTATTCCAGCCGAATAAGAAGACATAAGGGATGCATCCACATTGATTTTAATCCAGTCTTGCGGTGGAGGGTGCCAAGAATTCTGAAACTCCCTAGGGAGGTTAGCACCCCAGCTATCAATAACCGGATTAACATTGTTAATAGCAGAAAATAGTACATTAGTTGCTGAAACAATCACTAAATTGGCTGGATTTCCATGCTGAAAAGCATTTCTGTTTTTCCAATTTTGATAAACCGTCTCACAATAAATTTTCACACTATTAGGAGCAATAGTGTTAAGGATCTTTAATTTAACTAAGCCTTCAGCCATTGATTCAAAAATTGGAACATAAAGCCCCCAACATTGTAACTGTTTAAGAATCTTAATCAATTCTTTACATTTAACAGTTATATGTTCCAGGTTTTCACATTCAAGACATCCTCTTCTACAGTAGTCATCAGCGCTAAGTCTTCTCCTTTTTAGAAAATCATTTGTAGGAATGGAATTATTACTAATCCTCCACCATAAAAGTTCACTTCGAGCAGAAAGCTTCAGTTTTCTCAACCATTTGTAAAACCCCATACTATCTTCACTGTAATTATTTTTTCTGGAAGCAAGAACAGCACGGGCTGTAATGGATTTTCCAGAAGGAAAATTGATTTCTTCCATAATGTCTTCATTCAAATCCTTGTTGATATTTACCTCCTGAATTAGCTCAATAACTTCCTTAGTAAAAAATTTCCTTAACTCTTCCAAATTCCAAGTACCAAGCTCTGTAATGAAATGACATAAATACAGCCCATCAAGATCATTACAATTTGCTGTTATAGGCCATTCATTTATGCTCTTGTCCAGAAGCCATCTATCCTCCATCACGTTGATTTTAGCTCCATCAACCACTCTCCACCAAAGTATAGGTTTTAAGTGAATTGCTCCTTCATTCAGGATTTTCCAAGTTGTTGATTTACCATTTCTATATCCTCCATGCCACCAGCTATCTCCATATTTAGCATTGAGATTTTGAAACAATAAAGACTCTTTGTTCTTCAATATTCTCCAAGTAAGTCTTGCCTTGAGAGGGCCAGCCCTCCTAACTGCTGAGGGAAAACTGAATCCACCTTGATCTTTATGTTTACATAGCATTCTCCAAGCTATATTGCATACCTTTACTACCATCCCTCTTATGCCATAAAAAGTTTCTACAGCATCTATCCACTTCATGAAGAATTCTTTTAGGAACCAAAGAATGGGCCGAAAAGAAATTGGGAAGACTTAAAAGAGAAGCCTTAGTAAGGGTCATTTTACCAGCTAAAGAAAGACACTTACTTCCCCAAGTGTTCAACTTACACATAATAGCATCAATAAAGAACTTGTAGTCATTATAAACGGGTCTTCTCAAAATCAACTTAATTCCCAGGTATTGAGATTCTTCCACAGTTTTGAATTTTAGGATTTGTTTAACCTTCATCTTCTCCACTCTCTCCATACCTTTGCTAAATAAAATCTGAGATTTAGCCATGTTAACCCTTAAGCCGGTCCACACACAGAAATCCTCAATAATATTTTTCATCTTGATAGCAAGACCTTTGGATGCATGAGAGAAAAGCAAAATATCGTCAGCAAATAATAAATGACTAACCACATTAGCTCTCTGAGAGATTTGAATACCCAAACCTTGACCTTGATGCTTCATTGCTATGGAAAACAGTTGAGAGCACAAAATATACAAATAAGGAGACAAAGGACAACCTTGTCTAAAGCCATTTTCAGCACAAATCCAATTAGAAGTTTTCCCATAAATGATGAAGGAAAATCTAGCATTCCTCACACATTCCATGATGAGCAAATTCATCTTCCTTGGAAACCCAAACATGTTTAACACTTTAGATAAAGTATCCCAATTCATACTATCATAAGCTTGTTCCATGTCAAGCTTGACTGCCATTAACCCCTTCTTCCTTTTAGACATTCTAAATTTGTGGATAACCTCTTGAGCTAAGAGACAATGATCCGAAATAGATCTACCATGAAGAAAAGCCGCTTGTTCTTCAGTAATACATTTAGTAATGAAGCCCTTCATTCTATTCAATATCATTGTAGCCACAAACTTATAAGTTGATTGGCATAAGCTAATAGGTCTATAGTTAGATGGTACCAAAGGTTTCTTGATTTTAGGAATAAGAATAAGAAGAGTATCCTTCCATTCTTCAAACATAACACCGGTTTTAAAAAAATCTTCAATAGCTTTCCAAGTTTCTGCCTCAACAATCTTCCCATTAAACTTGAAAAAATATAAAGTAATACCATCTAAACCTTGAGATTTATTGTTACCTTGCATGAATACCGCTTTAGTAAGCTCTTCCTTAGTGAAATCCCGGTTAAGCACATCAACATCTTCTTTAGAAATCTGTAGAAATTCTGAACAGGGAGGCCAATTGGTCAATTTACAACTTCTGGCTGACCATTTATGCTGAAAAAATATGTAGAAAACCTTCTCAATATTCTCCAAGTCTTCTACCATATTACCATTATCATCTTTGACCTGCCATATCAAATTTCCATTCCTTTTTGCAGAAGCAAATTGATGGAAAAAGTTAGAATTAACATCACCTTCTTGCTGCCATCTAATTTTGGATCTCTGATTCCACCATATAGAAAGTCTATTCAAAGTAACATTAAGTTCTTGCACTTTGCTCCTCAACATCTTCAATTTGTCCACTGATAAACCTCCTTCACAAGCTTCTTCAGTTTGTAACAGCAGTATATCATTCTTCAGCTCTTCTTTTAATAAATGTAAATCACGACATTTATTTCTGTTCCAGTAGTATACCGCCTTCATACTTCTCCTCAGCTTTCTCTGGAGAATTTCTGCATTTGAACCGTGATCCTTCTTCCTCCAAGCTTTCATAATAATATTCCAAGTAGCTGGATAGGTCTTCCACATATCTTCAAATCTAATGGAACCCGACTTATGCTTCTGATTTTCCACCAGATTAATAGCAATAGGAGCATGATCTGAGGCTACCCATGGTAAATGACGAACCTTTGCAAAAGGAACAATATGAATGGCCTTGGAATTCAAGAGACACCTATCAAGCCTCTCCCAAATTCTAGAATTCCCTTCCTTGTTATTACACCAAGTGTAACTAGGACCCACAAATCCTATATCATGAAAATCATTATTCATCATAAACTTCTTCAAGTCTTTGGAGCCCTTGGACAAACAGAATCGCTTTCCACCCCTTTTATCCTCCTTAGAAAGGATACAATTGAAGTCCCCTCCATTAATACAAGGATCATCATCACTCAAAGAGTTTTCAAGTGTTCTCCAAAGAAATCTTCTGGTTTGAGCATCTTTACCACCATAAACCATTGCAATACTCCACTTCCCCAAAGCATTAGTGATTAGCTTGCCAATAATCACTTGGGCAGAGTGATCAACAATTTCAAAAGAAGCAAAATCCTTCTTCCATAATATAAGAATACCACCTGAATTGCCAATAGAGGGATGAAGGTAATAATCCCAATCACTACCAATGATTTGATTCACTTCATTCCTGACAAGAGATGAAATCTTTGTTTCTGTAAGCCCTACAAAGAAACCTTTATAATCCTTCACTATTTCTCTGAGATATAAGGAGGCTTCCCTCTTTTTAGCCCCCCTACAATTCCAAAAGATAATCAACTCCATATTAAGAAATAATAGGGGAATGATCCCCTACTATTTTGCAATGATCTATGGCCATTCTTCTCTTCCTTTGACTATTTTCCAATGGTCCTAAACTTCTCAGTTCTTTGGATAATTTACCTTTCACAGAATTCGACAAACCTACTGTATGCTCCTCCCTTATCTGTTCAGCAATAATATCCTGCAATTCAAGAGAACCAACAGCCTCAGCTGAATTCAAATCAATGGATAGAGAACTTAAGCTTGGAGATATCTCTAACTAAGTCTTTTTGTGTCACTCTTCTAAGGGTTTTTATATTGGCATGACATAACCTCATGTGCCACAACCAAGAATCGTCAACAATTGTTTTTAAACAAAATAAAGCAGCACATTCAATATTATTTAAATCAAGCATGTAAACATTGTTGATCTGCTTTCCCTGCAAAATAGTATTATTATTCAAGCTAATAATGCAAGTATTTGTCAAAAAATCTATGAGGAAGCCCTTATCACACAGCTGAATGATCCTTAGCAAGTTATGTTTTGGTCAATCTATAAGAAAAACATTTTCACTCAAAAGGATTTTGGAGTTTCTGATTATACCTGCGCCCATCATATTCCTGGTGGTGTTGTATCCAAGAGTAACTTTCCTCTAGCCCTGGCCTCCAGCGAAACAAATTGGTTGGCATCTCCAGTCATGTCTCATAAGCATCTGCTGTCAAGGTATCACATGCTCTCATGAGGCTTTTTATGAAAGCAAACCTGCAAAATTATCAAACATTAGATTTAGGAACCCAAAAAGGTTTGGGTCCATTTTTATGAAAAGAAGAATGTAATGCATGTGTGTTATGTTGTGAATCATGCAATTTGGGTCTCCACACCCAATGTGTACTGTGGTGAACAGTGCAAGTGTGTGAAATGAGTCCTAGCATGCCACATGAAAAACATCTAACTCCAAGAAAAAGATTTAATAATATGTTCGGGTTATAATGTCTCTTCCTAGGTTTTCAAAAAATTTTCCTTTGGATCATGATTGAAAAATTGTTTAGGCGTATGTGGAGTCCTATTTTCCTTATGGGCTTTCAATTCATCTTTAAACCTCGAGATAGCACTTTCTAAAATAATGTTATCAACTCTCAAATAATTCTCCCTATGTTCAGATTCATCAATATATGTTTTAAAATTATTTTCAAGTGAGGTGTAAGATGCTTTCAATGAATCATGCTCATTGACCAACTCAGATTACATTTTATTTATTTTATCAAACTCATTAAGTAATGACATGTGATTATTATCAATTATAATATGATCTTAAAAAATAACTTCATGCTCTTTTTATAAATTTAAGAATTCTAATTTCAAACTAGCATGCAATTTCTTTAGCTTCTCATATGATGCATAAATTTTCTCACAAACTCTAAGTAATTATTCGTAGCTTAGTTCACATACCTCTTCTTTGTCAGACTGACCAAGATGATCACTAGCCATCAAGCATAAGTTTATTATCTCCTCTTCAGCTTCAGTCTTAGAGGAGTTAGATTCAGAATCCACCTAGAATGCCTTTTGGAACCGCTTGTTATCTTTTATGAACTAGGGTTTCTCCTCACCCTTCTCCTTGCTTGAGTGATCATTAAGTGTAGGACAATCAGCATTGATATGTCCAGGCTTCCTGCATTTAAAATAAATAATATCATAAAAACTTATAGAATTTTCGCTACCCTAACCTTTGTTCTATTTATGATAGTACTTATGATTCTTTTTAAAGTTCGTTAGGAATGTTAGGCCCTATAGAACTAGCCCAAGACTAACCAAGAGGGGGATGAATTGGTATTTTAAAATTTCTTTCAACAAAGCAATACAATCATAAACCAAAATCACCATAGAAAAATAAATGCAAAAATTTAAATGCGAAAGCAGTAAAACAATAACACAAAGGTTTATAGTGGTTCAGTCAACTCGACCTACGTCCACTCCCCGGAGGTGCCCTCCTAGTATTATACTACAATCATAACTCTCTTTTAGCCCCCACAACTAGGCGAAGAAGCCCTTACAAACACTTCCTTTTTGCCACTCCGACAAGGCAGAGAACCTCACTCCTTTTGCTTCCTCCTAAAGTAGGCAGAGAACCTCGATCAATCGCTGAAGCTTACCTCTACCGACCCTTCCATGGACGAGAGACTCTAGAAGAAGAAGAAGCAAAATGATCCTTGGCGCAATCCTTGTGAATCCCCTCACAAGCTCCCTCTCACAAGATCCTTTCTCTCTCTCTCTCTCTCTCTCTCTCTCTCTCTCTCTCTCTCAAGGTCATCTCAGGTCAAGGCAGCAACAAAAGATTATCCAAAACAATTTTCATTAGCTCTTATATAAAAGAGCTTAAAAAAGCTCAATAATTGTAAGTTGCCGACCTTATCGTCCAGGATGATATAAATATCGTCCTGGCCAATTAGTACAAAACACTGAAGATCGGCCAGAACATCGCTCTAAAATTGAACTGGATGATTGTAAAAATGCATTGATCATCCAGGCCGATCTCACTATCATCCTGGCTGATCAGTTCAAATTAATAAAAAATTATCCTGAACATCGCCCTGGATTGGTGCTGGCCAATCCATATCGGCCAGTACATCGCCCAGAAATTGAGCTGGCCGATCCATATCGGCCATAAGCAACTAAGGTTTTGTGAATACATCATCTTGGCAGATCTTTCGATCGTTCAGGACAATAAGATTGTATCAATCATCCTTAATTATTTTCTTGATTGATGGATCATTTTAGGCATAATTGTGTGATATCGTCTAGGCCGATCGAAAAGATCATCCCGGTCGATTTCCAAAAATGCACTATACCTAAATTGATTATGGAGGAAATTTCCTTCGATTTTGAGCATATCGTCCAGGACGATCGGTTAATGATGGCTGCCTTAATTAAAAAATCCTGATTAGAGTTTTTGTTTTAAACTCGATCATCCAGGCCGATCTAAAGATCATCCTAGCTGATGTGAGTAAAAATAGAAATTCTAAATCTCTCAAGTGTATGTATAGGATTACTTATCATCAGTCACTTCAAAGATTACATTTGACTCAAGAAGGGAAAAAATAAAATTACAGACTGAATCAACCTTAATCTACCCAATCTTGAGCAGGCTTCATTTTTTCGTCCGATCTTTGATTCCTGAAAAGTTAGTAGTAACAGGCAATCCAAGAGAAGCAAGAGTGTTTGCCAATTATCAAAACATAAGCCATGAAATCAAATTTACAATAATCTCTCCCTTTTTGATGGTGGCAAAACACTTTGACAATTATTTCAAAAAAAACATAAAAACATGGAATCTAAAGTGTAAGCAAACAACCTATACTACTCCCCCTTTAACATCTCAAAAAGGAGGAGGGAACTAAGAAACAAAGCAAATCAAAAGACCCCCCCCCCCCCTTTTTTTTCATTGATCCAAAGCATGAATATGATGTAGCATTCCATGTGAATGATTTTAAAAAACTTGTGAGTTAATGAGTTAACAACATCAAAAATTCAAAGAACGGTTGAATATCCGATCATGGTTACCCTAAGCTCGGACGTTCTTTTAGGCTAGAATCGTCTTTTAAAATCAATGACCTAACTCAAAAATTCAATTGGATATGAGAATAAAGGATCCATTCATTACTTGATTTAAAAAAAAAATCTTATAGAATAATAAACCAAAGTAACTTTGTCACAATCGAAAAATAATCGAAATCAAGCCTTTGATACATGAAAACATCTAAGTTTTAAAAGATTTGAAAAGAGAGGAGAGCTTGCTTTTGGTGGGCTCATTTTATGCCTCTTATCAATTGAATGGTGCTTTGCGCATCTTTATATTTATTTTTTCCAATTTAGCATCATTGTGCATCTTTTGTTGGCATCGTTGACCATTTTTTTTTATTTTTGCAAGCTACACTCTCTTTAGAAATCTCTTAAAAAAGGACTCAGTTGTGAGTATATCTTCTAGATATTAGAGAATAGGAGCTCTCTCTCTAACATTGGGAAGAACAATCCACAAAACAGAATCAATAACCAATGACAAGAATAACGAGGAATCTTGATGTGACAAAAAGACTTTAATTATTATAAATACCATATAGATTTGCTTTAGAAAGGTTAGAAAAGACCTTCATTTCATACACAATCATTAATTTGAAAGAGATTTTTGATTAGAAAAGAAAACTGTTCCACTAAGATAGGTTAGAGAAAGAGACACAATCAATGGAGTATTTTAACCATCTAATGGATTAAGAGATGCAAAACATTGACTACAAATTTTCAAAAGCAAGGACAATGCATACGATATCATTTCAGCGATGATTTTGAAAACTAAGTTAGGAAAGAAAAAATAATCAAAAGAAAATAAAACAAACCAAACAAAAAACAAAAAAACTAAAGCAAAAAGAAGAAAAGAAAACAAAGAGCAAAAAGCAAAAGAAAATAAAAGAGAAGGAATAAAAGCAAAAGAAAGCAAGTAAAAGATCAAGTTCATGCATTTATGTCAATCACACCCAATCTGGTCCTTAAAGAGCTGAAAGTATCGAAGGCCAGTGGTTTAGTAAAGATATCAGCCTGTTGATTTTTAGTTGTCACATGGTGTACCTCAATATCCCCCTTAGTCACATGATCTCTAATGAAGTGATGTCTAATGTCAATGTGCTTAGTCCTTGAATGTTGGATAGGATTCTTAGATATGCATATGACACTAGTGTTGTCACAAAAAATTGAGATGGTGCTTATAGGTAATCCTAAATCCAATACCTATTATTTCAACCAAAGGACTTGGGCCACACAACTTCCAAGGGCAATGTACTCAGCTTTAGCAGTGGAAAGTGCAACAGAGATTTGTTTTATACTGGACCATGAGATCAAAGATTGTCCTATGAATTGACAAGTTCCTGAAGTGCTTTTTCTATCCACCTTGCATCCTGCAAAATCAGAGTCAGAAAATCCAATAATCTTAAAAGAAGAGCTGTGTTTAGGGTACCAAATCCCTAAGCCTTGGGTCCTCAAAAGGATCTAAAAATCCTCTTAACTGCAGTCAGGTGGGACTCCTTAGGGTCAGCTTGAAATCTAGCACAAAGGCACACACTAAACATAATATCTGGTTGGCTCGCAGTTAAGTAAAGTAAAGATCCAATCATGCCTCTATACTTCTTCGTATCAACAAACTTACCACTTGGGTCCTTATCCAATGGAACACTAGAAGTCATGGGAGTGTTAATTGGCTTAGCTTTGTCCATCTCATACTTCTTTAAAATGTCCTTTATGTATTTTGTTTGATTTAAAAAGGTTCCATCATCCAATTGTTTTATGCTAAACCCCAAAAAGTAGGACAGCTCTCCCATCATATTCATCTCAAACTCTCTACTCATTATTTTAGAAAACTCATCACATAATTTCTTATCAGAAGATCTAAAGAGTATATCATCCATATAAATCTGAACAATGAGCAAATCATCTCCAACTCTCCTAAGAAAAAGGGTGGTGTCTACACTTCCCTTAATAAACTCCCTTTCTAGTAAGATGTGCTAAGCCTCTCATACCAAGCTCTTGGTGCCTACTTTAATCCATATAAAGCCTTTTTTAATTTAAAATTATGATTTGGAAATTGGGAACTCTCAAAACCTGGGGGTTATTCTACAAACACATCCTCTTTTATTTTCCCATTTAAAAAGGCACTCTTGACATCCATTTGAAAAAGCTTAAATCTTTTATAACAGGCAAAGGCTAATAGCACTCTAATGGCTTTCAATCTAGCTACAGGGGAAAAAGTCTCCTTAAAGTCTATCCCTTCTATTTAGTTATACCCCTTAGCTACCAATCTTGCTTTATTCCTAACCACCACTCCTGAATCATTCACCTTGTTCTTAAAGACCCACTTTATTCCAACTACACTTTGTCCCTTAGGTCTTTCTACAAGCTCTCAAACATCATTCCTAACAAATTGATTCAACTCCTCTTGCATAGATAAATCCAAAACTCATCAGAAAGGGCTTGGTTTATGTTGCTGGGTTCAATCATTGAGATAAAGGCAGAGTGGTTCACTTCCTTCCTAAGTCCATGTCTAGTCTTGACTCCATTAGAAGGGTCTCCTAAGATCAAATCCTTGGGGTGACTTGTAGAGTATCTCCAATCTCTTAGCAATGTGTGTGAAGGTCCAACCCTTTCCTCCAAATCTATGTTTTCTACTTCTTGGGTGACATCTCCTACTCCTTTAATGTTTTGGTGTTCTACTCCCTTCTCCAAATTTTCTACTCCAGTGATAATCTATCCAACATCTTCATCATCCTCAACTCCAGACTTTTTAGGATCAGATTAATCAAATACTACATGGGTAGTCTCTTCCACCATCAAAGTTCTCTTGTCAAACACCCTAAAAGACTTCCCAACACTAGAATATCCCAAGAACACCCCTTCATCAGATTTAGGATCAAATTTTCCTAAGTGAGACTTCCCATTGTTGTGAATAAAAACCTTACAACCAAAGACATGAAGGTAGGAAAGATTGGGTGTCCTATACTTAAGGATCTCATATGGTGTCTTATCTAGTTTGGCTCTAACATTTACCATATTCAACACATAACAAGTTGTTATTTTGGTGAAATATTTTCAATCATAATGTTCTTGAAATTACCAATTATACCTGAGCCTACCACCTTCCTGGTGGTGTTGTCTCCAAGAGTAACCTTGCCTCCAGTTCTGGATTCCAGCAAAACAAACTAATTGGCATCGCCAGTCATATGCCAAGAGCATCTGCTGTCCAGGTACCACATACTCTCATGAGGCCTTTTGTGAGAGCCCACCTACAAAATTATCAAATGTAAAAAATAGGAACCCAAACAGGTTTGGGTCCCTTATTATGAAAAGTAGAATGCAATGCATGTGTGGTATACTGTGAATCATGCACCTTGGGTCTCCATAACCAAGGTGTACTATGGTGAACAGTATAAGTATGTGAGATGTGTCCTAGTATGCCACATGAAAAGCATCTAACACCTGGAAAAGGATTTCTTAAGTGATTTGAGTTATAATGTCTCTTCCTAGGTTTTGGCTCTAGATCAAGTGTTGGTGTCATCCTAGTTTTCTTAAGTGTATCCAAATCATTTTGAATCCTCAAGTTAGTAATTTTTAAGGTATCATTATCAATCCTCAAACTTTTCTCTATCTCTTTAGACTTCTTAAAATCAGCTTCAAGTGAGGTGTGTGAAACTTTTAATGTATCATGCTGATCAACTAATTCACAATGGTTTTTATTTAACTCATAAACTCATCAAGGTGATCTTTAGTTAAAATTTCATGCTCTTTTTATAAATTTAAAAATTCTAATTTCAAGCTAGCTTGTGTTTTCTTAAGTTTTCTATATGATGCATGAATCTTTTCAGAAACTTCAATGAGTTGATTGTAGGAAAGTTTACATACCTCTTCTTGATCAAGATTATCGTCTGTCATTAAGCATAAGTTTGTCGTCTCATCTTCTGGTTCCGTCTCCGATGAATCCGATGCAGAATCAGCCCAAAATGCCTTTTGAAGTTTCTTTTTGTCCTTTCTAAAGTTGGATTTCTCCTCATTCTTTTCCTTGCTTATGTGCGTCCTAAGTGAAGGATAATCAGCTCTCAAATGTCCAGGCTTCCTGCATTCATAACAAACAACATCAGAAGTTCCTTTGGAATATTTGTTATACTTACCTTTTCTCCAATTTTGATAATGCTTTTGCTTCTTTCTTAGAAAGCATTTGAATTGACTTGTGATTAAGGCAATGTTATCGCTTTTAGACCTGGAAGAGTTAGAGTATGATTTGTGCACCTTTAGTGTCATCGTTTTCTCCTTTCTCTTCTCACCTGCATCAAGATTTCTTTGATTCACCCCTTGCTCGTATGCAATGAGTGAGCCAAGTAAGTTATCAATCAAATAAGTGTTTAAATCCTTTGATTCAGTTATTGCAGTGATTTTAGCATCAAATGACGAAGGAAAGCATCTCAAAATCTTATTTACTTTTTCATAATTTGAAAGTTCTCTTCCTAATGTATGCAGTGAAGTAATAATTTGAGTAAACCTAGTTTACATATCAGAAATCGATTCAGATGGTTTTATACAAAAAAGTTCGTAGTCATGCAAAAGAATATTTAAACGACTTCATTGGTTCCTTCATAAGTAATGCATAACCTATCCCATATCTTCTTACCTGTTGAACAAGTAAAAACACGCATATAATCCTCAGACTTTAAAGCACAGAAAAAATAGTTTAAACATTTCGCATTAAGTTCAGCTAAATCTCTTTCATCGAAAGTCCATTCAGTAAAAGCAACTTCAGTTTTAACTCCGTTAATTTCACGAGAAGGTGGAGAATAACCTTTTTTTAATGAGCATCCACATGCGATAATTAGTAGATTGCACAAAAGTACACATGTAGGTTTTTCAAAAATCAAAAGGAAGGTTGTCAAACAAAGGTGGTCGTGTAATAGAATAACCTTCAGTAGTGTTCTGATTCCCAAAGTTAGCCATGGATCAAATTCAAAAAGTTTTCAAACTCAGTTTTTATGAATCCCGCTTTGATACAACTTGAAAGTTCGTTAGGGATGTTAGGCCCTCTAGAACTAGCCCAAGACTAACCAAGAGGGGGGGTGAATTGGTATTTTAAAATTTCTTTCAACAAAGCAATACAATCATAAACCAAAATCACCATAGAAAAATAAATGCAAAAATTTAAATATTGAAGCAGTAAAACATGAATATAAAGGTTTAAAGTGGTTCGGTCAACTCGATCTACGTCCACTCCCTAGAGGCGCCCTCAGAGTATTGCACTACAATCATGACTCTCATTTAGTCCCCACAGTTAGGCGGAGAAGCCCTTACAAACACTTCCTTTTTGCCACCCCGGTAAGGCAAAGAACCTCACTCCTTTTGCTTCCTCCTGAAGCAGGTAAAGAACCTCGATCAATCGCTGAAGCTTACCTCTACCAACCCTTCTACGGACGAGATACTTTAGAAGAAGAAGAAGCAGAATGATCCTTGGAGCAACCCTTATGAATCCCCTCACAAGATCCTCTCTCTCTCTCTCTCTCTCTCTCTCTCTCTCTCTCTCTCTCTCTCTCAAGGTCTTCTCAGGTCAAGGCAACAACAAAAGATTATCCAAAATGATTTTCATTAGTTCTTATAGAAAAGAGCTCAAAAAAGTTCAATAATTGTAAGTTGCCGACCTTATTGTCCAGGATGATATGAATATCATCTTGGCCGATTAGTACAAAACACTGAAGATCGGCCAAAACACCGCTCTGAAATTGAACTAAACGATTATAAAAATGCATTTATCATCCAGGCCGATCTCATGATCGTCCTGGCCAATCAGTTCAAATCAATAAATAATCATCCTGAACATCGCCCTGGATTGGTGCTGGCCGATCCATATCGGCCAGTATATTGCCCGGAATTTGAGCTGGCCGATCCATATTGGCCAAGAGCAACTAAGGTTTTGTGAATAGATCGTCATGGCCGATCTTTCGATCATCCAGGATGATATGATCATATCAATCATCCTTAATTATTTTCTTGATTGTTGGATCATTTTAGGCATAATTGTGTGATATCATCCAGGACGATCTAAAAAATCATCCTGGCCAATTTCCAAAAATACAGTATACCTAAATTAATTATGGCGGCAATTTTCTTCTGTTTTGAGCATATCATCCTGGATGAAATAAGTATCGTCTAGGACGATCAGTTAATGACGACTGCCTTAATTAAGAAATCTTGATTAGAGTTTCTATTTTGAACTCGATCGTCCAGGCCGATCCAAAGATCGTCCAGGCCGATCCAAAGATCGTCCAGGCCGATCCAAAGATCGTCCAGGCCGATCCAAAGATCGTCCAGGCCGATCCAAAGATCGTCCAGGCCGATCCAAAGATCGTCCAGGCCGATCCAAAGATCGTCCAGGCCGATCCAAAGATCGTCCTGGCCGATCCAAAGATCGTCCTGGCCGATCCAAAGATCGTCCTGGCCGATCCAAAGATCGTCCTGGCCGATCCAAAGATCGTCCTGGCCGATCCAAAGATCGTCCTGGCCGATCCAAAGATCGTCCTGGCCGATGTGAGTAAAAACAAAAATTCTAAATCTCTCAAGTGTGTGTGTGTGTAGAGTTACTTAGCATCAGTCACTACAAAGATTACATTTGACTCAAGAAGGGAAAAAATAAAATTACAGACTGACTCAACTCTAATCTATCCAATCTTAAGCTGGCTTCATTTTTCCGTCTGATCTTTGATTCCTGAAAAGTCAGTACTAACAGGCAGTCCAAGAGAAGCAAGAGTGTTTGCCAATCATCAAAGCATAAGCCATGAAACCAAATTTGCAACATCTTCCTTAGAAAACTTTTGAATTGCCTAGTGATTAAGGCATAATTATTACTTTCAGACCCGGAAGAATTAGTTTCTGTATTGTTGGCCTTTAGCGCCATAGTTTTCTCCTTCTTTCATTCACCTGCATCAAGTTGTATTTGGTTCACTCCTTGCTCGTAAGCGATGAGTGATCCGAGTAAGTTATCAACAGAATAAATATTCAAATCCTTAGATTCAGTAATTCCAGTAATCTTAGTATCAGAGAAAGAAGGCAAACAACTCAAAATTTTGTTAACTCTTTCATAGTTAGTTAGCTCTCTTCTTAAGACATGCAATAAGGAGACAATTTGAGTAAACCTAGTATACATGTTAGAAGTCAATTCAGTAGACTTCATACGAAAAATTTCATAGTCATGCAGTAGGATATTCAACCTAGATTGCTTAACTTCATTTGTTCCTTCATAAGTAATTTATAATTTATCCCAAATTTTTTTACCAATAGAATAAGTTGAAACATGTATATAATCTTCATATTTTAAAGTACAAAAAAATAGTTCAATAATTTTGCATTCAGTTGTGCAAAATCCCTATCATCAAGAGTTCATTCAGTAAAAGGAAGTTCAGTTTTAGTGCCATTATTTTCATGTGATGGAGGTGAATAGCCATCCTTAACAAGCATCTACATGCGATAGTCAATCGATTGTAAAAACATAGACTTGCAAGTTTTCCAAAAAATCAAAAGGAATTTTATCAAACAAAGGTCGTCGGGTAAAAGAATACCTTTCCGCAGTATTATGATTACCAAAGTTTCCCATTAATGGAAATTCAAAAGTTTTTGAAAACTAAATTTTATGAATCCCATTTTAATACCCATTAAAAGTTCGTCAGGGATGTTAAGCCCTTATGAACTAGTCCCAAGGCTAACCAAGAGGGGGGGTGGGGGTAAATTGGTAGTTAAAAATTTCTCCAAACAAAATCACAAACACAGCCAAATTATCACCACAGAAATTAAAGTGTGGAAATTAAATGCAGAAGAATAATAAGAAAGAAAACACCATATTTTATAATGGTTCAGTCAACTTGACCTACGTCCACTCATAGGAGCCTCTCCTCCGGGTATTGCACTAAATACAATGTCTCTCCTTTTGCCCCCACAGCAAAGCGAAGAAGCCCGAACAAAAACTCCTTTCCACTGACCCTGGTGAGGCAGAGAACCCAACTCCTTTTACTTCATTCTGAAGCAGGCAGATAACCCAACTCCTTTTACTTCCTCTTGAAGCAGGTAGAGAACCCAACTCCTTTTATTTTCTCCTAAAGCAGGCAGAGAACCAAACTCCTTTTGCTTCCTCCTAAAGTAGACAAAGAACCTCAATTAGTTACTAAAGTAAACCTCTCTAGAACCCTCAAGGAATTAAGAATGACAATCAAAGAAGATGAAATGGATCCTTGCTTGGAGTAAACATTATGAACCCCCTCATAAACTTCCCCTCACAATATCCTCTCTCTCTCCCTAGAAGAAAAGTTAATGAGCTTTTAACTCAGTGCAGCCATGCATAGACATACGCTTGTTAGGGTTATTAAATCTTAAGGAGATAGTTTAACTAAACTTAGTGAGGATCTTAGCTTAATATCTGATGAGCTCAAAAGAGATGAGGAGCACAATTGCTCTGATCAACAAAACTATAAGAAACAACCCTCTCTAATACAACCATGTTCTTTTAAGTATTCATAGGTTGAGAGCTTTATAAATTTTAGAAATTTTTGTTCTTGCATTTTGAAGCTTTTACTTTTATAATTGGCATTACATTTTTTATTAGCTTGATAGATAATTACAACAATCCAATAAGCAGTAGTAAGCAGATCATAAGATATTTCTAATTATTTCTCATGGGATCAACACTCTATACATCACTTGATTACTTAATGCAATAACATGCACTTGCATTCTAAAGAGGATTTACATATTAGAAAAATTGTACTTTTCTTAACATATGATTAGTGGCTATAACTAAAGGTAAATCCTCGTGTGTGTGTGTTCATAAAAAAACATAGCACCTAAATAACACTTGCAGAAATCCTTGTGTGTAAATGTTTCCCTCCATTAGACTTAAATAGTTATGTTTGGAGGTATAAGTGAAAGAAAAGTTATAAGGGGAATCGAGCTATTATGATCAAGTGGATGTATATAAGGAAGTGGAGATATAAGCATGCATCGTGATATATGCAAGACATAGTTTATATGTTGGATGCTAAGTCTATCATCTGATATATACTGATGCCCATGTCCAAGTTCAAGAAATGTTCATGTTAATATTTATGATATCCATATTCAAGCTCAATAAATGTTTATGTTAATATCTCTAATGCTTATGTTCAAGCACAAGTAATGTACATGTTAACACTTCTGATGAAGTCTTAATGTATAAGTACAAGTAAAGTTTTTGTCACTACCTTGTAAATGGTGAAGTCTCACTCTAGTAAATCTAACTTTGATTTAAACTATAAAGCTTTCTATTGATTTAAATGTAAATTATAACAAATTTTGACTATGATTTCTTTTATAGGAGTTAAATATTTTACTAAGCAATTGGTTTTCTAATTTTATATATTTATGTCATTTCAGGAAAAAGTAAAGCTGAGGCAGAGTAGATTAGAAGTTAATAAAAGTAAAGTCTAATGGAAAGTACATTCAGTATAAAGGATTTTTTTAGTCTAGTTAGTTATGTATATGTTTTGATAAATTGAGAATGTACTAGGTCATTATATATAATTCTTTTGGATGAAATGTGATTGTTTAGTTAATTGTCTTATGAATTATAGATGTTTAGTTTGCTCGGGTATGTGAATTTGATGATGACATAATTAGGATTAAATACCATTCTTCTGATTAGATTTTTGGGGCATAATACCCTCTTCTTCTCTTCTTTCCTTTTATTGTGATAAAGTGGGAGAAGAAATATGATTAGAAAAACACATTATGTTAAAGTGGAGTTAATTATCTATGGTGAGTCAGAAGAAAATTAAGAAAGAGATTACACTTATTATGAAGCACTTTTGTTCATCTACATTATATATAAAGAGATTTTAAATGGGAGCCAAAAACTTAGTTTTTTATTTAGAATAACATACAACAATTAAGATTATATTCATCATAAAGGTAGTTCTCCTCAATTACCTATCATGGCTTAACCCATTGTTGATTCCTAGCAAAATATTACCCTAATTGAGGTTCTTTCACTGATAAATATGCTCTTGGCCACATTCAAAATAGCATATTTAAAATTCAAAAATCTAGCAATACCAAGTAATTTAGCAGAGGAAATAAGAGGTTCAAATAAAATAAGAATAGAAACATTATAAATGTGGCATGATAATGACATTAGTTACATCAAGTTTCAAAGTAGGAGAGGGAGCAAAAATAAGAACATTCTTTTACAATCTCATAGAACCACCCAATTGCATACTAGTCATTTGCTCCCTATTTTTTTATGTTTAATTCTATTATTTGGAATGTTATGAGCATTGAGTGCCCCTCTTATAAGTTAAGAGTTAAGAATTTATGCTGCATTAACAATATTTCTATTCTTGTTTTACTTGAACCTCTTATTTTCTTTGCTAAATTACTTGGTACTGCTAAATTTTTGGGGTTTAAATATGCTATTTTGAATGTGGCCAATAAGATTTGGGTGCTACGAAAGGATCCAATTTATATATATATTATTAGAGATTTCACTCAAGTTATGCATTATAATATTGAGGTTTTAAATTTACATTATTGTGCCTCTTTTATTTATGCTGCTTCTTCTCGTTATACTAGGAAATTGTTATGGGAGCAACTCATCAACTTTCATAATATTTGTAACTTCTCTTGTCTTGTTGGAGGGGATTTTAATAATATCTCTAATCCTTTTAAACGTATAGGGGCCTCTTTTCCTATCAATCAATCTAAGGAGGATTTTAATAACATGATTATGGAATGCAATTTAATTAATATTGGTTTCTCTGGTAATAAATTCACTTGGAATCATGGTCATTTATGGCAAAGGTTAAATTGGGTTTTGTTTAATGATTGTTGGCTTAACTCTATTAATTTTATTACTATTGAGCATCTTAGCAAAACTCTTTTTGGTCAATCTTCTTTATTAATTACTTTTAAGATTAGGCATATTAATTCTCCTTCTCAATTTAGATTTCAAAACATGTGGTTGCTTCATGACTCTTTACTGGACTTGGTTCAAGATAATTGGCATGCCCCTTTACATCTGGTTAACTCTATCTTTTGCAAGAGGGGACTTTGGTTTAAACTCAAAAGGCTTAAGCAAGTTTTAAACTAGTGGAATCATAATGTATTTAAAAATCTTTTCTCTAATATCTTGAATGCCAAAAAGAAAGTGAAAACTTTTGAGACTCAATGTCAAATTACTCCTTTTGATGATAACTTCAGTTTACTGTAGGATGCTAAAGATAATATTTATAAATTACAAGCTCATGAGGAAGCTTTTTGAAAACAAAAAGCGATTGTGAAACACCTTGTTGAAGGTGATAATAATACTAAATATTTCCATGCCTTGGTTAAGAGGAAACGTGCTAAAAATTATATTAATAAAATTAATCGTGATGATGGCTTTGTTACTGAGGATGGCTTGAAAATTGCTAATTTAGCAATTCATTATTTTCAAAAGCATCTCAATAATGATTTTAGTCATGCTCATGTTTATAACCCTGCTATTATTCCTAACCTCATTTCTCAAGAGGATAATGAGTTTCTTTCTAAACCTTCTGCTTTAGAGGAAGTTAAAGAGATTATTCATGGCATAAATGGTGACTCTGTGGCTAGGCCGGATGACTTCACCACTAAGTTTTTAAAAAAATCTTGGCATATTATTAGTAATGATCTTTATTCTACTGTTAATTATTTTTTTGCTAGTAACTTTATTCTTAAGTTTTTTACTTCTACTTATATAGTGTTTATTCCCAAAAACAATCATGTTAGTAACTGGAATGACATTAGACCTATTAGTCTGTGTACCTTTTTAATAAATTACTTTCTAAAATTCTTAGGAATCATTTAACTTCTTTTTTGTCTAAAATTATTTCGCATTTTCAAATGGGTTTTTTTAAAGGGAGGGGTATTGCTGATATTATTCTTTTGGCCCAAGAATTTTTCCATGATCTTGATGTTAGGGTGAGAGGGGAAACATGATTTTAAAGCTTAATATTGCCAAGGATTATGATAACATTGATTGGAACTTTCTTTATAATATTGCAAATTTGTTTGGTTTTGATTTAAATTTTTATTAATCTTATTAAAAACTGCATTGAAGGTTCTTATTTTTTTATCAGTGTTAATGGTAAAAGCAATGGTTTTTTTAAATCCTTTCATAGTCTTAGACAAGGTGATCCAATATTTCCATCTCTTTTTATTATTGTTGTTGATTATTTATCTAGAGGCTTTGCTAACCTCCTTGAAAATTCACCTAGCCTCTATTTTAGAACTTTGGGTGATTTTCCTATCTCTCTGTTATGTTTTGCGGATGATTTCATCTTTTTTATGAATGCGTTTATTATTAGGGTGAATAAACTTATGGATTCTTTTTTATCAATTTGAAATGTAAGTATTGCTCTGAACAAACGTAAGTATTGCTTTATTCCCTCAAAGAACGTGTGTAATGATCATATTTTGGCTATTAAATATTTAAATGGTTTTATGAATGACCATTTGCCTATTAAATACCTTGGCGTGTCTATTTTTAAAGGTAAAAAGAAGACTTTTCTTTTTGATGATTTAATTACTGTTGTGCAGAACAAACTTATGTTATGGGATTCTAATTTTCTAAGTTTTGTGGGTAGATTAATTCTCATTAAAAGTGTTCTTTGTTCTCTACCATTTATATTTTTCAAACTCTTCTTCCTACTCAGGCAATTTGTAACAGGATTGATAGGCTTTTCAATAAATTGTTTTGGAAAGGGGCTAGTTGCAAGTCTAAAATTGTTTGGTCCCCTTGGGATAAGTGTTGTGGTGCCCTAGAAGAAGGAGCCTTGGGGTGTAAGAGTATGAATGATTTGTCTTATGCTTATTCTTTTAAGTTATGATACAATTTTTGTGCTAAAGTGAGCTTTTGTGTTAATTTTATGTTTGCTAAGTATTATGTGTGGGTAAATATCAGACTACTTATTTTTTTAACCAAGGTGATTCTAAAGTGTGGTTGAGACTTTGCAAAATTAAATGGGTTATTTATCCCTTTATCTATTGGGGGCTTGGTGGTGGTGACATTTTCTTTTGAAAAGATCATTGATTGGGGGCTAGTCTATTGACTCTCTAACTAACACCTCTTCCACTGTAGCGGTTAAGTTGAATTATTTCTTTTCTAATAATTATTGGGATTATAAGAAACTTGTTAATGTTATTCCTGACTCTATTATTCAACAAAATTTGAACCTCCCCCTGAACATTGACTTTGATGATTTACTCTTATGTGGCTTGTCCAAAGATGGTGTTTTTAGATTAAAGGATGCTTGGAGGTGGATAATATGCATCATGTTTTTCTTTCGGGGCCTTTACCTGTTAAACTTGGACTTATTTTGATGACATTTTTCATTTGAATTTCTTTAATGCTAAAACATATGTTAATGCTATGCTTAATTGTTGGTTTATTATGTACAAAGGCCATATTAGAAATGTTATTCCTTTTCTTATTTTGTTGTATTTATGGTTGGATAGGAATAATTCTATCTTCAGCAGTGTTCGTATGAACCACTATAGTATTATCCAAAATGTGAAAGACAAGGTTGTAGCTCTTTATTTTATTAAGTTCCTCTCTGTCAAGAATTTTAAATGCTATTATTTTATTTTAGCTGATTTAGGGATTAAGTTAGAGGTTAATCCTCTTTCTAAAGACACTGGGTTTATTTATTGGACCAAACTCCTTTTTAACTCCTATAAGCTGAATGAAGACGGTGCTATCCTTGGGTCCTGTTCGAGTTGTGGTGGGGTTATCAGAGACTATCATGGTAGTTTCATTATGTCCTTTGCTAGTCCTTTATAGAACTATGATGTTAACAAGTCTGTCATTTTGGCTATGCTCTATGGTTTAAGGCTTTGCATTTCTCTTGATTTAACTAACATTAGTACTAAAGTTGATTCGAAGTATTGCTTTCAATTTTTAAATAATGTTTAGGAGTCGGTTTGTAATTCTTCTCTTTTTTATCTGGTGAGAGATATTAAGAATTTGCTGATCTTTATGAACTATTCTTTCTCTCTTATTCACAAGGAAGGTAATGTGTGTGCTAATTGGCTTGCTAATTGGGGAAATGGCTTGGAGTGTCTATCTGATTTTACTACTACTAACCTCCCTCCTATGTTGTGACGTCTTTTAAGATTAGATAAAATTGGTATGCCTTATGTTAGAACTTAATTCTTTCTTTTGGCTATAGTTTTTTTGTTCTGTTTTCTTTGGTTCTGGGGCTCGCTCTTAGGTTTTATCCTGGGTCTTGTTCCTGTGCTTTTTTTTCTTCCTGCTGCTTTTTTTATTGGAATTACAGTTTTTTTGCTTGGTTTGGTGTTGTGTCTTCCATATTTCTTCGTCCTTGTACCCTCATTTTTTTTAGTTTCCAGGGTGCTCTAGTGGCCTTCTCTTATTGCTCTAATCTTTGGACGCTTGGTTCCCTTTCCAGTTGCCATGTTCTATTTAAGGCCTACTGTTGTTGCTTGATGTGTGTTCTATTTTGCCTCTTGGTGTTCAGTATTAGGTGTTTTCTGGGTTTTTTTTTGTGCTTGGTTGGTGGGCATTTCCTGGAGCATTTTGGTTGGTTTGGTTGCCTCTTGGTTGGACTCCTGGAGATTATCACTATGACCTTGGTTCCTTTTTCCTTTATGTTTCTATTTGGGTGCAAGAATTAATTATATGTGTTGCTCTTTTATGGCCTATTTTCTCTATTGGTGTTAGAATTTTTTGGGTGTTTATGGAGATTGGTTGCTGGGCATTTCCTGGTGCCTCTAGGTCTTTATTGACGCTGGGTATTAAGGCTCTCTTTTCTGTAGCCTTTCCCTTAATATTTTTGGGGCTCTTGTTATTACCTGGAGGTTAAACATGTTTGGCTAGCTGTGTTATCTGGTTATGTTGAGCTAGTTTTGGTTCATGGCTCCCTTGTGTTCTAGTTTGTTGGCCTGAAATCTAGGCTGCCAACTAGGTTTCTATATAACCATTTATGTTAGATGGTTGGCCTTTTTTCTTCCTACTTCTCGTGCTTGGATATCTTGAAATTCTAGATGTTCTCTTGGGTTTAATGCTGCATGGTGTTGTTTATTACATGATGGTATAGCTATTTTTATTATTTTGGAGGAGAATAAGTGTGGTGATTGTTGCTACTCATGACCCCGAGTTTGAGATTTTGATGATGACAAATAATGTCGCCTAAATTACTTTTCATTGAATATCGTTTATGTTTTTCTATTGTCTATGAGTACTAACATTTCAGGAAGACCACAAGCCACTCAGGACAACGAGAAGACACAAGTCTGGTTAGATTAAAAGTATGAGTCTGACAATGTAATTTGTTATTTATTTTATTTTTTATTTTCTTGAGTCTGACCACAAATTGCATGTAAGTCTGAGCAACCAAGCACACACACAGGGGGAGAGGGTTTTAAAAGTAAAAAATATTGTTTTTCTTTCACTGGTAATCGTACTGTACGAAGTTATTTTGTACTGTACGCTCTTATTTTGTAAAACATGTTCTGTGAACAAATCGTACGGTACAACCACTGTCGTACTGTACGATGTGTTTTAAATCACAAAACCCTAGTCATCACATTAACTTAAGTAAGTTATTCTCCACCGTTCGTACTGTACGATGACCGTCGTACTATACGATCTATTTTAAATACTTACTTAATTTAACCCGTGATTAGTGTAAGAAATCAATGCTTAATTAAAAATTGAAAATCATACTATACGAACACATTCATACAATACAATGAATAGAGACGAATTCTGATTGTCCCGGAGGTCATCCTGGACGATCCCTTATTTTTGTCTCATCGTACTGTACGATGTCTATCGTACCATACGATGAACAGAGACAATATTTGAACGTCCCAGAATTCATCCTAGATGATGCCTTGATTTTGACCATTCATACTGTACGATGTATATCATACCATACGATGAACAGAGATAACATTTAATCATCCCGGCTATCATCCTGTACGAGCAGTAGTCTTGAGGATCATACCGTATAATTTAATATTGTACTATACAAATTATTTTTGAACTGTTTGTATAACTTCGCACCAGGACAAAGCCTATTTATACCTGTCGTACTGTATGATGAGAAATCGTACTGTACGATTGTAATAGATACTTTGAAAATTTTAGGGATTTTGGAGCCCATTTTATGTGTAAAAATTGTCATGTTTTAGAGAGAGACACAAATAGGGGAATGTGATTAGAGAGGAAATCCTTGGGAGAGAGCTCTTGAGAAGTTTTGAGGGTTTGAGAGAGGAAGGAGAAGGTGAGCTTGGTGAGGGAGAGGAGGTGTGAGGGAGATCACACGGTTTCTCCATATTTGCTGCATCTTGCTCCTCCTGTGGCCCGGGAAGAACTTGTGGGAGGCTCTGTGAGGAGGAGACTCTTCTACATCCGTGACCTCCAAGGTACTCTGCCTTCTTCAGGAGGGAGAAAAATGAGAAGGTTCTCTGCCGTCACCAGGAGGGTGAAAATAGCGCTGGGTTGGTGAAAGGGAGTATTGTAAGGGCTTCTCTTCCTTGCCGAGGAGGGCAAAAGGAGGGCTATAGTTTGTAGTGAAATTCCCGGAGCAGAGGACTCCGGGGAGTGGACGTAGGTCATGATTTGACCGAACCACTATAAAAATTTCGGTGTGCTTTTTCCTTATCTCTTTTTATTCTTGTGTGCATTTTATTTTCATAATACTTGCTTGGTGAAAACTTATGAAAGAAAAAGGATTCTATTATTGCACGTTGAGTTCAATTGTTTGCCTTCGTAGTAGTTTAAATTTTCATGACAAAAATTTAAAAACATAAAAAAAAAAAATAGAACTCCTGCTTAGGTTTTAATTATTGCATTAAAATTTTCACAATTCACCCCCCTCTTGTCTATCTAGTAATTTCAATTGGTATCAGAGACTGCTTTTAAAAATAGTGTTTTAAAAAACCTTGAAAAATGATCATGTTGCATTTTGGTAATCATAACACCGCGGAGAATTATTCAATAACCCGTCCACCTCTTTTTTATAACATTCCATTTGATTCTGGAAAATTAGAATGTCTACCTTTTTTCAATCTATTGATTACCGCATGTGGATGTTAGTCAATGATGGATATATTGCAACTTTTAAAACTGTGAATGGAGTGAAAACTCTAGTACCTTTTAATGAATGGAGCAATGAGGATAGGGAATTAGCCCAATTGAATGGTAAGTGTTTAAATTGCTTTTTCTGTGCATTAAAGTCTGAGGATTATATGAGAGTTTCTACCTGTGCTACTAGTAAGGAGATTTGGGATAGACTGTGCATTACATACGAAGGAACAAGTAAAGTAAAATAGTCTAGGCTTAACATTCTATTGCATGATTATGAACTCTTCCGTATGAAACATAGCGAAATAATATCTGGCATATACACCAGGTTCACCCAAATCGTGACATCCTTGTATGCATTAGGTAGAGAGATTTCAAATTCTGAGAAAGTTAATAAGATTCTAAGATGCTTACCTAGTTCCTATGATGCTAAGATAACTGCTATCACTGAATCTAAAGATCTTAACATTTATTCTATTGATAATCTCTTTAGGTCACTCATTGCATATGAGCAAGGAGTGAGTCAAAGACAAAGTGATGCAGGTGAAAAGAAGAAGGAGCGAACTGTGGCACTAAAAGCAAATAACTCAGAAAGTGCTCTGCAGGGGAGGAAGAAGATGATATAGCATTGATGACCCGACAGTTCAAGAACTTCTTAAAGAGAAAATAAAAACGTCATTAGAATGGTTGGAATAAAGGTAAAAGCTCAAAGTCTAATAAAGTTTCATCTGATATAATCTGTTTTGAGTGCAGGAAGCCAGGTCACCTTCGAGCTGATTGCCCCAACTTGAAGAGCCAACCAACTAAGGATAAAGGCAAGGAAAAAGCCAAGTACAAGAAAGGAAAGATGAAGACACAAAAAGCTTTTTGGGCCGACTCTGCCTCAGAATCATTAGAAGAAGAAGCAGAGGAGGAGGTAACAAATTTGTGATAACTTTGATCAATCGGATCAAGTTGAGGTATGTCAACTTTCATATGAAGAATTATTGCTTATTTCTGAGAATATCCATGACTCATATAGGAAGTTGAAAAAGATGCATGCTAGTCTTAATATTGAATATAATTCTTTACAAACTGAGCATGCTAACTTAGTTAAAGAAAATTCTGATTTAGATAAAGATCATTT
Organism: Dendrobium nobile; assembly: GCA_022539455.1. Taxonomy (NCBI): domain Eukaryota; kingdom Viridiplantae; phylum Streptophyta; class Magnoliopsida; order Asparagales; family Orchidaceae; genus Dendrobium; species Dendrobium nobile. The sequence continues at coordinate 30,597,615 of CM039727.1, forward strand.
GCTACTTCTTGACGAGTATGATGCATTAAATAAGAAGCATGTTGAACTAATTGAAATGCATGAAACCTTGAAAACCACTCATTTTGAACTAGAAGAGGCTTTTCATAGACTAGACAAACTTGCATTAGAAGTAGATCGCAATGAGCATTTGTTAAAAATAGAAGTTCATGGATTGATATATCAAAACAACACTTTTTAAGAAAGAATCAAAGAATTAGAAAAAGAAATTACATCACTCATATTAGCCCAACCTAATCAACCCCCAACACAACATGCATCACACAACTTTAGGAAGAGGCATCACCACCCAAATAGGTTAGTGAACCCATTTCCTGGTGTTAGGTTCTTCTCTTATGGCATGCTAGGTCACATAGCCCGCACATGCACAATTCACCGTCGGACACACTTAGTATGGAGACCTAAACTGCATCCATCACAGCATAACATGCATACATCTCATTCATGCAAGCATAAGGAGGAACCCAAACTCACTTGGGTTCCCAAATCTAATCCTTGAATGAAATTTTAGGGATGCTCTCACAAAAGACCTAGTGAGAGCATGTGGTACCTGGATTTTGGCTGCTCGCAACACATGACTGGAGATATAAAGAAGTTCATTCTACTTGAGACCAGAACTGGAGGCAAAGTAACATTGGGAGACAACACTACCAGGAAAGTAATAGGCTAAGATATTGTTGGTAACGCTAAGAATTTTTTAATTGAAAATGTTTTATTAGTTGATGGTTTGAAGCATAACTTACTTAGCATTAGTCAATTGTATGACAAAAGTTTTGATATAAAATTTTTGTCTGATAAATGTCTGATTAGTTTAAATGATAAACTAGCTTTAGAAGGAAAGCGAATGAATAATATTTACATGTTATATCTTGATTGTATTGATAGTTCAAATTTATTTTGTTTGAAAATAATAGTTGATGACTCGTGGCTATGGCATAGGAGACTATGCCATGCTAGTATGAAAAAACTTAGAAACATCACTCAGAAAAACCTAGTTAGAGGCGTACCTAAGTTAGACTTTACTAAGGATCACTTAAGTGATGCTTGCCAACTAGGAAAATAAGTCAAACCATCCTTCCATTCAATTAGAGATGTGATCACCTCTAGGCCATTAGAAATCCTACATATGGACTTATTTAGACCCATTAGTACAGCCAGCCTAGGTGGAAAATATTATGGATTTGTGATTGTAGATGACTTCATTAGATTCACTTGGATAAGATTCCTAGCACATAAGAATGAGTCTTTTGAGGAATTTAAGGTATTATCCACATGGATTCAACAAAAATTAGATTGTGAAATCTCAACAATCCATAGCGATCATGGTGGAGAGTTTCAAAATGGTAAATTTGAATCATTCTATCAAGAGATAGAAATAGAACACAATTTCTCAGCCCCTAAAACACCTCAACAAAATGGTATAGCATAAAGGATAAATAGAACCTTATTAGAAGCCGCTAGGGCAATGTTAGCGGAGTACACCCTTCCTAGATACTTTTGGGCAGAAACAGACAATACAGCGTGTTATGTTTTAAATAGGGCAAACATTAGATCTAAACTGAGTAAAACTCCTTATGAACTCCTTAAGGGTAGGACACCAAACCTTTCACACTTACATGTCTTTGGGTGCAAGTGCTTCATCTTGAATAATGACAAACATCCCTTAGGAAAATTCGATCCCAAGTCCGATGATGGTGTCTTCTTAGGTTATTCATCTGTAGGTAAGGCCTATATAAACTTTAATAAGAGAACCCTAGTAGTAGAAGAGTCCACCAATCTAGTATTTGATGAATCAGATAAGCCCACTAAAAATAAAATTGAAGAAGATGAAATAGAGGCAATTCAAGAAGTAGAGATTTTGACCTTAGAAGAAAGAGTAAAACCTCAGGAAGATTTGCCTAGAGAATGGAGATATTCTTCTAGTCATCCTAAAGAGTTCATTTTAGGAGCCCATCAGAAGGTGTAAGGACTAGGAATGGACTTAGGAAAGAGGTTATTCATTCAGCATTCATCTCTATGATAGAACCTACAAGTATAGATCAAGCCTTAAGAGATGAATTCTGGATTCTAGTAATGCAAGAAGAGCTGAACCAATTCACCAGGAATGATGTTTGGGAGTTAGTCAAGAGACCTAAAGAACAAAGTATTGTTGAAACAAAATGGGTCTTCAAAAAATAAGGTGAATGATTCAGGAATAATAATAAGAAACAAAGCCAAATTAGTAGTTAAGGGGTACAACCAAATTGAGGGAATAGACTTTGAAGAAACCTTTGCTCCTGTTGCTAGAATAGAAGCCATAAGAGTGCTCTTAGCTTTTACTTGCTTCAAGAACTTCAAACTATATCAAATGGATGTAAAGAGTGCTTTTTTGAATGGGGTAATTAAGAAAGATGTCTATGTTGAGCAACCCCCTAGATTTGAAAGTTCACAAATTCCAAAGCATGTGTTCAAATTAAAAAAGACACTTTATGGATTAAAGCAATCATCTAGAGCATGGTATGAAAGACTTAGCTCATTCCTATTAAATAAAGGATTTGAAAAGTGTAGTGTAGATACTACACTCTTTTTACAAAAGATCAAAAATGAAATTCTCATTATTCAGATTTATATGGATGACATTTTATTTAGATCTTCAGATAAAATGTTATGTGTGAATTTTCAAAAACAATGAGTAATGAATTTTAAATGAGCATGATGGGAGAACTTAATCACTTTCTTGGCTTTAGTGTAAAACAAATGGATAACATAACTTTTCTTAGCCAAATAAAGTACATTAAGGATATTTTGAAAAAATATGAAATGGATAGTGCTAAACCTATGAACACTCCAATGAGCTCAACAATTCAATTAGACAAAGATCCTAGTGGAAAATCAGTATATCAGAAAAAGTATAGATGAATGATTGGATCCCTTCTTTACCTGACTGCCAGTAGACCGGACATAATTTTTAGTGTGTGCCTCTATGCCCGTTTTCAAGCCGATCCTAATGAGTCTCACTTAACTGCGGTTAAGAGAATCCTTAGATATCTACTAGGCACCCTAAACTTAGGAATTTGGTATCCTAGGCACAACACTTCCTTTGAAATCTTAGGGTACTCAGATTCTGATTTTGAAGGAAGTGGGATAGATAGAAAAAGCACCTCTGGTACATGTCAATTCATAGGACAATCATTAGTTTCTTGATCTAGTATGAGGCAAAACTTAGTAGCCCTTTCCACGGCCGAGGCAGAATATATTGCAGTAGGAAGTTGCGTTGCACAAGTACTATGGTTAAAACAATAAATTCTTGATCTTGGCCTACCTGTAGGAACCATCTCAATCATGTGTGACAATACAAGTGCAATCTGCATCTCTAAGAACCCAATTCAGCACTCTCGAACGAAACACATAGATATTAGATACCATTTCATAAGAGATCACATTGCTAAGGGAGATATAGAATTGCATCACATCACTACAGGAGATCAATTGGCTGACATATTCACAAAACAACTAGCATTCGACACCTTTATCACCTTGAGAACTAGACTGGGTGTCGTAGACATTACTGCATTAAAAAAAAATCTTCTAACGATGTTCCAGATCATCACACACTCACTACACAAAATCATCGAATGTGAAATTTTATTATCGTACTGTATGATACACCAATTGTACTATACGATATATCTCAATCTACACAAAACACAACCTACAGGCAAATTTTACCTCTGTTGATCGTACCGTATGACCTACATAGTACTGTACAATATAATTGGTAGTCATTCAATCCGTCTGGTTCAACATTATTGAGTGTCGTACTGTACGATATCACCTCTTTGTACTATACAATCCACGTCAGCAAATGGATTGGGACAAATTAACTCTATTTGGTACATTATTATTGGTGTACGATACATCCACTTCATTCTGTACGATCCAGCTCAGCAAAATGGATGAGAATGACATAAAGGAGTCTGGTACGATATAAATGTCATTCGTACTGTACGATACACCTATTCGTGCAGTATGTAACTTTTGTTTGAAAGTCATACTAACGACCCTCAGGACGATCGATATTCTTCTGATCGAACTGTACGATATACATCGTACTGTACGCTTTGACCACCTTTTTTTGAAACTATCAGTTAGAACATTTATTACTAATCGTACTGTACAAAACACGATTGTACTGTACGATGGTGCAAATTTTCTATAAATTGGCTAGCTAGGTAGATATCTTCACTTGCAACTCACTTCACTCACTACACCCGTTCCTTCTCACCTTTCACTCAGCCTCTACACGATGTATAGTTCCAGTAAGAGGAGTCGTTTGGCAGCGGGAAGTTCATCTTCCTCTAGCCATCTCAGCTCTCGGTTCCTAAGTGCTGAAAATGAGGAAGCTTACCATAAGTATAAAGCCTGCAAAATTACACCTTCCAAAATGCTCAAACAGGCTGCCCTGAATTTTGAGGTAATGAACCTATTTGCTTCCACCACCTTTCAGTTCCTCCTCACTCTGACCTTCCCCTATAACTCTAAACTTCTTTTGGAATTTCTAGCAAATCTAATCTACACCATTGATAACACAACTTTCCACTCCTTTGTTTATCATAAAAACAAAGAGATCACCAGAGCCGACATCGCCCATTATATTGGGCTATCCACTGAAGGTCCTACGGTTCTTTCATTTCTCACAAACGAATTTCAACACCAACCTCTCGTCCAATCACTAAATAGAAATGCCAGAATTATTCAACATGTCCTTAGAACCTCTATAATACCCAAAGCTGGCGACCGGATCAACATGACCTCGATTTTATCTATCGCTACCTACCTTATCATGTCCAACACCAGATTTGATGAGGATGATTTGATTATTGATTACATTCATCATACGACTTTTGTTCGCCTCCTTACTACTCGCTGGAAATAAAATCTAGCTCTTGGTCACCTTATAGGATACATCCTTCAGAATAAATATCAACTAACCTATCCTGGTGAACCCGATAATCTTCTAATCTTTTATACAGATGCCTCTTTTCATATTCTTTTCCATCGGGGACAAGAGCTTGAAGAACCTGTCTTTGATGAAGAAGAAGGAGAAGATGCCCCCGTAGTAGCTCCAACTCATCCATGAAGACATGCAGCATCCCTGAGCTCCTGCACCAGCTTATCCTCACGATGATTTGGTCGAACGTTTCAACCAACTTCAAACTCGTCTTGATACACACATTCAAGAGCAACATCAGCAACACGAGACCGACTGTAATGGTTTGGGGAACGCTTCAATGCGATTGATCAATGATTTGACACAATCCTTCACTATTTTCAGCCACACCCACCTCCACCTCCAAGCGATCATGATCCTTCCTTTAAAGTGTATGTGTTGTATTTTTCTTTCATAGTGTTTGCTCCTCTTTTTGGTGCTGTCAAAAGGGGGAGAAGATTGTTGTAGTTTTCCTTATATTATATTTTGTTTGCTCTTATGCTAAATGTAATGCATTTCCTTTTATTTCGTACTGCATTTTTCTTTTTAGTGCCTTTCTTGTTCTTCTATTTAAATTAAAAAAAAATGCCTTTCAAACTTACTTACAACAAATATTATTTGACATCATAAAAAAGGAGGAGATTGTTGTGACTCATGACCCTGAGTTTGAGATTTTAATGATGACAAATAATGTTGCCTGAACTACTTTTCATTGAATATCATTTATGTTTTGCTATTGTCCATGAGTACTAATATTTCAGGAAGACCACAAACCACTCAGGACAACGGGAAGACTCAAGTCTGGTTAGATTAGGAGTATGAGTCTGACAATATAATTTGTTATTTATTTTATTTTTTATTTTCTTGAGTCTGGCCACAAATTACATGTAAATTTGAGCAACCAAGCACACACACAGGGGGAGAGGGTTTTTAAAAGTAAAAAATATAGTTTTTCTTTCACTGGTAATCGTACTGTACGAAGTTAATTCGTACTGTACGCTCTTATTTTGTAAAATGTATTCTGTGAACAAATCATACGGTACGAACACTATCATACTGTATGATGTGTTTCAAATCTCAAAACCCTAGCCATCACATTAACTTAAGTAAGTTATTCTCCGCCATTCGTACTGTACGATGATCGTCGTACTGTACGATCTATTTTAAATACTTACTTAATTTAACCCATGATTAGTGCAAGAAATCAAAGCTTAATTACAAATTGAAAATCATAATGTACGAACACATTCATACAATACGATGAACAGAGATGAATTTTGATCATCCCGAAGGTCGTCCTGGACGATCCCTTATTTTTGTCTCATCGTACTGTATGATGTCTATCATACCATACGATGAATAGATATGACATTTGATCGTCTCAAAATTCATCCTGGACGATGCCTTGATTTTGACCATTCATACTGTACGATGTATATCATACCATACGATGAACAAAGATGACATTTGATCGTCCTGGCTATTATCTTGTACGAGCAGTAGTGTTGAGGATCATACCGTATAATTTAGTATCATACCGTATGAATTGATTTTGAACTGTTCATACAACTTCACACCAGGACAAAGCCTATTTATACATGTCGTACTGTATGATGTGAAATCGTACTGTACAATTGTAACGGCTACTTTGAAAATTTCAAGGATTTTGGAGCCCGTTTTATGTGTAAAAATTATCATGTTTTAGAGAGAGAGACAGAAAGAAAGGAACGTGATTAGAGAGGAAATCCTTGGGAGAGAGCTCTTGAGAAGTTTTGAGGGTTTGAGAGAGGAAGGAGAAGGTGAGCTTGGTGTGGGAGAAGAGGTGTGAGGGAGATCACACGGTTGCTCCATACTTGCTGCATCTTGCTCCTCCTGTGGCCTGGGAAGAACTTACGGGAGGTTCTTTGAGTAGTAGACTCTTCTACATCCGTGACCTCGAAGGTACTCTACGTTCTCCAGGAGGAGAGAAAAACAAGAAGCTTCTCTGCCGTCACCAGGAGGGTGAAAATAGAGCTTGGCACTCCGCCACGCCAGGTTGGTGAAAGGGAGTATTGTAAGGGCTTCTCCGCCTTGCCGAGGGGGGAAAATGGAGAGCTATAGTTTGTTGTGAAATTCCCAGAGCGGAGGACTCCGGGGAGTGGACGTAGGTCATGGTTTGACCAAACCACTATAAAATTTTTGGTGTGTTTTTTCCTTATCGCTTTTTATTCTTGTGTGCATTTTATTTTCATAATACTTGCTTGGCTAAAACTTGTGAAAGAAAAATGATTCTATTATTGCACGTTGAGTTTAATTGTTTGCCTTCATAGTAGTTTAAATTTTCATGATAAAAATTTAAAAACATCAAAAAAAAAAATAGAACTCCTGCTTAGGTTTTAATTATTGCATTAAAATTTTCACAATTCACCCCCCCCCCCCCCTCCTGTCCATCTAATAATTTCAGTGACCCTTCTAGCATTTCTAATGTCTCTGATCATGGGGTTGATGTTCGTTCCCCTGGTTGCTATGCTGATATTATTTTGTATCATGTTATTGCTTTATGCTGTCTCCCTTTTATCTGTATTATATATAACTGTTGGAACTATAAACCTACTGGGGTTGCATTTATTTATACTTTTTCTTTCATGGCCATCATCTTTTTTTGTAGGATTTTCTTAATGCAAGTGTTTGATGTGGTGCCATTTTGGATGGAAAGTTGGACCTGATTGCTATTTTTTGTTGTCTTCATTCTTTTTGTGAGCTCTTACTTGTGCACCATAGAATGTACCTAGGCTTTATTGTATTTTTTCCTAGTAGGAAACTCAAGGTCTTAGGATTTTTTTTCTTTTTTTGTAGCTCTTATGAGCATTAGTGAGCTTGAGGTCCCTTAAGGACTTTGTAATTTTTTTTCTGAATTAATGCGTAAGCCCCTTCGTGGGTTTCCCTAATATATATATGCATCTAACTCCCTCAAGCTATTAAGAAATAACACATTTTAAAATACTTGACAATTCACGAGGTCATGTTGTCCTACTTAGTTGACTCATGTAAAATTAAAGGACCTTCTTCCAAAATAATTAATCTTACTCATTAACTTCTCCAACTTAACATCCCAATAATTCAACCCTCTCAATACCTTCTCCCAAAACTTTTGCCCACTAGATAGCATTTTGGATAATTTGAATATTTATCTAATGCAACTTACTCTACAAATCAAGTTTCCATATCAACTTCTCCAAATACACCTTTAAAGAGCTCAAACTCTTTGAGAACTCATCCTTTTTAATGTACCTCTTTGAAATTCCCTAAATTGGCTTATGATAACTTGATCTCATTTACATTTCAACCTTATATGCAACTCAACAACCCTCTTTTTAAAACTCGGCTTCCATGATGAATTCTCTAACTCAACCCCCTCAGTGAATTCTTCAAGTTGGCCCAGATGCAAATTCTAAGTAAGCCCTCTTAGTAATACTTCTAAGTTAACCTCCCTAAGAGAACATGACCTACTTAGTAGTTCAATCTTCTAGACCACTTTAGTATGAATTATGACCAAACACAATCCAATCAATTTGAGTCATCTTATAAAGCCTTGACATCATATTGTAATTGCTATTTATCACACCCATACATCAATAAGGAGAAGTGACCCTGACCTTATATGTTACCTCTCCTCACATTGCACATAACTATAAGATACAATAGTTAGTTATCCATCGTACCAACCATCATCTAGCACATCCTAAATGTTATACATGTGAATTTTATCATTTGTTATTATCATCGTTATGTTTTTCTCTAAGGCTACTTATGAATTGCCATCTTGTCTGACTATTGCTAAGAAAATTTTAGATATGTGATGGAAAGTCTTATGATATAACAATAATAAATAATGCAAGTGCACATGCTGTTCAAATGATAAAGCGTATGAGAGGTATCGATCCTATGAGGAAAAATAATGCCATAACTAACTAGCACTATCTACTCAAGCTACTGAATTTATGCTACATAATGAAATAAAGGGAAAATGCAATCACGACTGAGAAATGCATACAATAGTGAAGATAACCAAAAAATAAGATGTTTTAGACAATAATAGTGAATGATCCTATGTTCTCCTAAGCATGCTCATCTACACTAGTTATGAATTAGAGCATATGCACCCTTAGATCTCGTTGAGCTCGTAAGGATGTAAAGAAAGGCATATGGCCTCTTTACAATGATTCTATCACCATAGATCCTAGAATACTAATAAACTTATGTCTAGATAGGCAAGCATTCTATCTAAATTCTCCTTATAATTCAAATATTCTTTCATCGATGCAATTTATTATGTTATATTTAAATTCTTACATGGCTATGTAAAAAATGAAATTAGGCATGAGAGCAACTGAGAACAATAATTCACAATTATATATATATATATATATATATATATATATATATCCATCCAAACTGAGACTTTAGCAAGCCATATAACTAAATTGGAATAAAACATTTTTCATTTCTTGCTCAAGAAAAGTTACATATAAAAAGATGAAGAAAATATCATCCAAATTGGAGAATCTCAAACAAATCCTGCTGATGGACTCTTATCGGAGTGAATCCATCTTTACACCGTCACTCTCTACACACGTTTCCACTAATAAGTGATTTTTTTCTCATTACAAGGATGACCAACCATTCCACTGAATGTATCTCACTATCCCCTGACCTCCCTTAGATTCTCTCTAAAACTCTCCAAAGAAATGAAATAAAAAACTATTTATATTTTTTTTATTTAGGTGCCATAGCACTTGATAAGGCAGCATCACAATGTTGAAATATTGAACTAGCTCTTCAATGCTACTTGATTGGCTCCACTGAGCATTAGGCTGACCCAGTCAGACTGTTGGCTGATTTGGTATGATGCTTGGGTGACATAGAACGATGCTTCTTTTATTTAAATGTTCCATCTTAACGCTACAAAAGATGGTTATTGTTGCGCTAGATCACATCATTTAGCACTGAAGCACTATAGAGGCATGTGCTTTTGCATTGAACTATGTGTAAAATCATAGAGGAAAGAGTGTTGAGGTGTTAACTTATGGCATTATGGCATTGAGTTTTGCTACGATGCTGGTTATTATCCCACTAGAACACAAAATTAAATATAATTTTTTTGAGGCTCTAGTGTTGCAATGTCTAGTTCTAATGCTAGGCCATTGAATATGTTACGACATTGATAAAAATGGCACTACTAGCTTACTTATACTCTCCTTTTTTAAATTTAAGTATTAGAATCCTCTAGGAATTTAGCTTCATTATATACTAATATTTTATATTAGGGCACTCATTTTTCTTTTCCTTTTTTTCTTTTGATTTTTTTGTTTGTTTCTTTTTTATTTATTTCTTTTAACTTTCATGAGTACGTAAGTAATGATTTTGAATATCCGATTACCTTGTTCATTCAAGTTATACTAAATTGTAATAATGTAAGGATTTTTATAAGTTCACAAATATCATATTTAAGTTTATAATGACTTTTATAAATTACTTTAAGTATTATCTTTTTCTAAACTTAGTTATTAAATCTTATGACCATTAGTCAGTGCTTAGGTTATAGCATTTAGGTTCAAGATAAAATATAAACTTGGATAATCTTATTTGTTGATTGTTATGACTTTTAAATTAGGAATTGTTGTTCTTTGTTCATTCAATTATTCACCTATAGTTTTGTATTATTCTAAATTTTAAGTGATTTTTAATTACAATTTTTTTTTGTTTTGGGCAAGTGAGTATCAAAGTGTAATTATAAGAAGACTTATAATAATTAAGTAGAATATTTAAAGTTAATTGATAATTTAAATAAATAACATGAATAACAAAAATAAAATATAATAAAATATAGAGCACAAGTAATAAATAAATAATAAAATATGGAGAAGGCTTTTATATTTAAATGATAAAAGGCTCATTAGCCTTCTGAATTATAGTATACCATATCCAATAACTACAAACAACTTGTACACCAATGCACTACCTAACCATAGAACTACTTTCTACATCACCATCATAAGATCCTCTAGGCAAAGAAATTTAAAAATAAAGAAAGTAAAAATAACAACAAACTTTCATCACCATCCTCTCACTCTCTAGCAAAGAAAATAAGAAACAAAGAAAAATAAAAACAACAACAACAAGCATCAATCATAATCTTCTTCTTCCTCCTTCTCCCCCTCCTCCTCATTATGATATGTTCGTTTTAGTTGCCAACATAGGCTTCATACATGGGAGATGGTTGAAAATGGAGCTTATTGGAGTTCTCTATAAATGGATTTATCCTAAATATACCAACTAATGCTTCATTAAACTCTAAACAATAGTTATACTACCTTTACTACATGACCATAATATGGGAAACCTAATGTGACATCCCTTGCTACCACTCCCTACTCTCGTCATAGAAAGTAACTCTTATCATTTTCTCTCTAAGACCAATAACCTAATCTCTTAAATACCTGGGGGTATGGGCACTTTGCCTATTTTAATTAGGCTGACTAGGCAAATGGGGCTCACTAGGTTCTGCTTCCTCCTCATCTCCTCCATCCTTAAATCTATCTATTCTTTGCTTGGCGATAGCAAAAAATAAGAAACAGTTGCTCCTCACATGAGTCACCTAAAACATTAACGATTATAAAGGGAATCAACTAAGGAGGGGTGACCTACACCTATAGAGGTGGAGCCCCTAATAATGAACTTCAATGAAGAGAGAATGAGCTTCCCAACATTGATAGAATGATCCACTTGGATTTCATGATTTAAGATCACCCTCTCTGAAGTCACCTCGATAATATTTTTCCTTAGTGAAAATTGGGTAGAAATAAAGTAGTGTCAATCCTTGGATTACTTAGTTAAATATGAGGCTGATAAATTAATTTTTTTTATTTCTCTATCCTTCCAAATATCTCCACTTTGGGGACAAGTAAAAACTCTAAGAAGCTCCTGTTGGTCAATAGGTGCTAGACTAAAAGCAAAATAATTATCAAATTAAATGTTTTTAAGTTTAAAAATCATATTTATGCTATGGGGATCAAAGGGAACCCACATCCTTACAAAATATTTGTTATTTTGGGCCTTCTTTTCATTTGTAAAGGAACTTCCTAACAACATTCACCAACTAAGACTAAGAGCTCCTCAATATCTCCTACCCCTAGTGATAATAATGGATAGGATTGCCCGTTGATTCAAAAACCCCCTCTCATGTATTAGTAGCTTTCTCAAAAATAGCTGGGCATACTGCTCCTTTGGCTACGTAAAAATTAATCTCCTCATATCAAAATAAGAGGAAGCTCTCTTCTTGGTAGTTTGTACTTTATGGGCCAGAAGATTTAAGCAAAGATTACATAATAACTACATAAACACAATATAAGAGAGAAATGGGCACTATAACATACAGTTAAGAAACTAGTTAACATCCTTCCTATTTATAGAATTCAACAAGCATTGTGACACAAAAAAAAGGATAAACAATAAAATAATGAAACTAAAACTAGCATTGTCATGTGAAAGGACACATTGCTATGATAATGGCTTTGGAAATTAAAGTGCTAGCTTTTTTACTAATGAATCGTCGCACTATTTAACACATATGTTATAACAAATTGGCACTAAATTGCTCATGATAATGAAAGTAACTTTGTGGCATTGCTTCCTTAATAATTTTCCTGAGACAACAATGATATGGTGTCAAATTTAGATGCTACGACATTTAACATGCAAATACTATGGTGCTCTAGAACCTAACATTGTGGTACTAGTTAAATTTTATCGCAAAAACACATGATGCTAAAAAAATGTAAAATAATATTTTAGTCAAAAATCATAATTAGCAGACTCTTAACAAAAAAACCCCTAAAAATTTTTACAACACTCAAATATCAAACAATAACAACAACACCTCATACAAAATGACATATCTAATTTGCCCTAAATTGCAACTAATCATCAAAGATCATCCAGGATGATCGTCTGATCATCTTGTACGATCAGTTCAAATTTAGCTCAACCAACCAGGATGATTTAGGAGCGTCTGGATGATTAGAAGTTTCCTTTATTCAGATCATCCTGGACGATATCATCTTGTACAATTAGTTCAAGTCGACAAATATTGTCCAAACCATTGCCCTGGATAGATGTCTGGTCGATGAAAAAGTAACTTAATTGTCCAGGATGATTTTACGATCGTCCGAGCTAATTAGTATAAAATGTAACATATCATCCATAACATCACCCTGGATGGATGTCTAGACAATGAAAAAGTAACTTGATCATCTGGGATGATCTCACAATCATCCAGGATGATTAGTACAAAACATCACATATCTTTCAGAACATCACCCTAGATGGATCCAGGCCAATTACAGATCGTCCAGCAAGAACAAAAGTTTATTTAACTGATTGTCTCGAATGATCTTGTGATCATCTAGGATGATATGATAAAGCAATCAAACCTTAATTGCTTTGTTTAATTATCAAACTAATTTAGCAATAATTGTAGTGCATCGTCTAGGAAGATGTCCTGGATGATGTCTAAAAATAAAACATGCCTAAAAGGTTGTTGCAGCTGATTCTTTCTTATTTGATTCGATTATCCAAGATGATGATAATATCGTCGAGGATGATTTGGTTAATTGCAACATCCTTAATAGGATGCCCTAATTAGGGTTTCTATTTTTAACCGATCATCCAGGATAATTTGGGATCGTCCCGAATGATTTGATCAAAAATAAACTCTAAAATTAAAATTTTTCCCTCAAGTATGTGTGTGCAAGGACCCACAATGTTACAATGGTCTCAAGAAAAGGTAAAAGGCACTTGATGAACATTATAAGCTGACTCAGTCCTAATCTACCAAATCTTGAGCATGTTTGATTTATAATTTAATCTTATGGACCTAAAAAATTAGTAGGCAAGGTAGTCATAGAAAACTAGAAGTAACAAAAATATTTATTATCATCAAAATTATAATTCCTAAAATTAGATTTGTAATAATATCCCCCTTTTTTATGATGGAAAACAATCAAAACTATATGAAACATAAAAATAAGTAAAGCAGTACAATGAAAAAACTCAAACACTATCAAAACACCACTCCCCCTTTTGGCATCACAAAAAGGAGGAGAAAATAAGAAAAGAAAAGTATAACACAAAATGAAAAAGAACAAAAGCAAAGTTTTTTTGTGATCAAAGCATGAATGTGATAAAGTCTCCATGACTAAATTAATAAATTTGTATGAACAATGAGTTAAAATCATCAAAATCCAAAAAATGGTGGAATAGCCGATCCTGTTAGCCCTTGCTTGGACTTCTAACAGGGCAAAATCAATTTTTGAAAACAAAAGACCTAACGTAGAAAAAATAATTGGATAAGAAAAAGCGATCCATTCAAGACTTGGTTTTAGAAAAATATCTTAAGAACACTCATTCATCCGATTTTGGGTCAAATTTTTTTGAGTGTGACTTCCAATTGTTAAGAATGAAAACCTAACAGCCAAAGACATGGAGGTGGGAAAGGTTGAGTGTCTTACCCTTAAGGATCTCATAGGATGTCTTATCAAGTTTGGCTCTAACATTCACCCTATTTAACACATAACAAGTTGTGTTTAACACCTCAGCCCAATAGTATTTTGGAAGTGTATACACATCAAGTATGGCTCTAGAGGCTTCTACTAAGGTCTAATTCTTCCTTTCAACTATCCTATTCTGCTGAGGGGTCCTAGGAGCTGAGAAGTTGTGGCTAATCCCCTGATCCTCATAAAAGTCTCCAAATCTCTCATTTTCAAACTCTCCACTATGGTCACTATGGATGATCATGATCTCACAACCTAACTTTTTCTGAACCCAAGTGGAGAAGGATCTAAACTCATCAAAAGACTCACTCTTATGTGACAAAAATTTAATATAAGTGAATCTTGAGTAGTCATTGTAATTCACAAATACATACTTTCCCCCCAAAGCTGGCAGTGCTAATGGGTCCAAAAAAATCCATGTGAAGAACTTCTAAAGGTCTAAAGGTGCTAATGTCCTTAATGGAATGGAAAGAGGATTGGACTTGCTTCTCTAGTTGGCAGACATCACACAGGTGGTCTTTGGTGAACTTAAGCTTGGGGACACCTCTAACTAGGTCTTTTTGTGTCACTCTTCTAAGGATTTTCATATTTTCATGACATAACCTCCTGTGCCACAACCAATAATCATCAGCAATTATTTTTAAACAAAATGAAGCAACACATTCAATATTATTTAATTCAAGCATGTAAATGTTATTGATTCGCTTTTCCTATAAAATAATATTGTTATTCAAGCTAATAATGCAAGTATTTGCAGAAAAATTTATGATGATGCCCTTATCGTACAGCTGACTGATTCTTAGCAAGTTGTGTTTCAATCCATCTAAAAGCAAAATATTTTCAATCAAAAGGTTTTTAGATTTTCATATTAGACCTACGCCCACCACTTTCCTGATGGTGATGTCTTCAAGAGTAACCTTGCCTCTAGCCCTAGCCTCCAATGAAACAAATTGGTTGGCATATCCAATAAAGTGTCATGAGCATCCGCTTTCAAGGTATCACATGCTCTCAGGAGGCCTTTTGTAATAGCAAACCTGCAAAATTATCAAACGTCATATTTAAGAACCCAAACATGTTTGGGTCTCTTCTTATGGAAACTATAATGCAATGCATGTGTGTTATGATGTGAATCATGTAATTTGAGTCTCCACACCCAATGTGTACTAAGGTGAAAAATGCAAGTGTGATAAATATATCATAGCATGCCACATGAAAAACATCTAACTCTAGGAAAAGGATTTACTAATATGTTCAGTTATAGTGTCTCTTCCTAGGTTTAAAAATTTTTTTCCTTTGGATCATGATTGAAAAACTATTCAGGTGTGGGTGGAGTCCTATTTTCCTCTGAAATTACACGATGTCCCAAGAGGGGGGTAATTGGAAAGTTATTTCGATAAAATGTAATCTTAAATAGGAGTTCTAATTTTTTTGTGCTTTTGAAACTTAAACAAGAAATTTAAATGATGTGGAAACAAGTTCTTACAACACAATTTGCAACAATGAGTTTCACTACGATTTTACACCAAGCAATTTTAATGAACATAAAATGCAAGGGTAAATAAAAAGCAGTAAAGGAAAAATCACATCAGAGATTTTATAGTGGTTCGGTCACTTAACTTATGTCCACTCCCCGGAGTCCTCTACTCTGAGAATTTTACTACTAAATAGTAATTATCCTTTTGTTCCCACAATAAGGTGGAGAAGTCCTTACAAATCTCCCTTTAACCAACCCGGTGTGGCAAACTGCCAAGCGCTTTTTCACCCTCCCTGCGATGGCAGCGTACCTTCTCATTTTTCTCCCTCTTGGAGAAGGCAGAGTACCTTAGAGGACACGGATGTAGAAGAATCTCCCCCTCAGAGAGCCTCCCACTAGATCTTCTCAGGCCACAAGAGGAGCAAAGTGCAGCAAGCTTGGAGCAACCGTGTGATCTCCCTCACACTCCTTCTCCCTCACAAAGCCCACCTTCTCCTTCCTCTCACAAACCCTAAAATCTTTTGAAGAACTCTTTTGAAAGGAAACCCTCTCTAATCTTGTTCCTATCTCATAGTCACATCACAAAAAAATAGAAGTTTTGATACTTAAAATGGGCTCCAAAAACCCTAAAAATTTTTAATTAGCCGTTATTATCGTACATTATGATTAGTATAAAATGGCCTTCATCCTGGTATGAAGGTTTACAAACAGGCCAAAAATTCTAAATACAATTATATAGTATGATCTCAACTCGCACAGTACAATATGTAAAATTATTCTGTTCACATAGGATGATTGTGGGGATGATGAAACTCATCTTTGTACATCATAGGGTATGACCTACTTCATATAGTATGATTAATCAAAATCAAGGGACTCTCCTGTATGAAGTTCGGGATGATCAAAAATAGCCTTTATTGATCATACAGTACAAATTAATTATGTCATATATTATGATAACCAATCAAAAATTAATCCTTGATTTATCCACTAATCTCGGGTAAATTTAAGTAAGTATTCAAAATAAATCGTACAGTACGAATATGTTCGTATAGTACGAAGGGTTATTAAACTTAAATTAATCTGGTAGCTAGGGTTTTTTATTAGTAACACGTCATACAATACGATATATATCATACAGTATGACTTGTTCACAAATAGCCATTTCAGCCAGCTCAGATCATATAGTACGATATAAATTCGTATAGTACGATCAACGGAGAAAAAAATTTACATTTTAAAAACCCTCTCCCCCTGTGTGTGTGCATGATTGCTTAGTCTTGCATACAATTTATGGCTAGACCCAAGAAAAGAAAAATTTATAATAAAAGAAAAATTATAATGTTATGAACTCCAACTCCTACTCTACCCAGTCTTGAGTCTTCTTATTGTCCTGAGTAACTTGTGATCTCCCTGAAATATTAGTACTTACAGACAAGAGCTAAAATTAAAGGTATTCAATGAATAGTAATTTAAACGACATTATTTGTCATCATCAAAATCTCATAATAGCAGTCATGGATTACAATGCCCTCAAGTGCTTTCAATTTAGCTTTAAACATCGAGTTAGCACTTTCTAAAATAACGTTATCAAATCTTAAATAGTGCTCCCTATGCTTAGATTCATCAATATATGTTTTAAAATCATTTTCAAGTGAGGTATAAGATGCTTTCAATGAATCATGCTCAATGACCAACTCAGAATGCTTTTTATTTATTTCATCAAACTCATCAAGTAATGACATATATTTCCTATCAATTGTAGAGTGATCTTTAAAATAACTTCTTGCTCTTTTTGTAAATTTAAGAATTCTAATTTCAAACTAGCATGTGATTTTTAAGTTTCCTATAAGATGCATGAATTTTCTCATAAACTTCAAGTAATTGTTCATAGCTTAGTTCACATACCTCTTCTTGGTCTGAAGCTGAGGAGGAGATAACAAACTTATGCTTGATGGCCGATTATCATCTTGGTAAGACTGACCAAGATGATCATCAGCCATCAAGCATAAGTTTGTTATCTCCTCCTCAGCTTCAGTCTCAGAGGAGTTAGATATAGAATCTGCCCAGAACTTCTTTTGGAACCACTTCTTATCCTTCCTAAACTTGGGTTTCTCCTCATCCTTCTCCTTTCTTGAGTAACCCCTAAGTGTAGGACAATTAGCTTTGACATGTCCAGACTTCCTACATTCAACACAAATAACATTATAAGACTTTTTAGAATTTTTTCTAGCCTTACCTTTGTTCCATTGTTTATGGTGCTTGTGATTCTTCCTTAGAAAGCTATTGAATTGCCTAGTCATTAAGGCAATATCATAACTTTCAGACCCGGAAGAATTAGTATCCGTGTTGTTGGCCTTCAACACCACAGTTTTCTCCTTCTTTTGCTCACCTAAATCAAGTTGTCCTTGGTTCACTCTTTCGTCGTAAGCAATGAGTGATATGAGTAAGTTATCAATAGAATAAGTATTCAAATCCTTAGATTGAGTAATTACAGTAATCTTAGCATCAAAGAAAGAAGGCAAATATCTCAAATTCTTGTTAACTCTTTCATAGTTAGTTAGCTCTCTTCCTAAGGCATGCAATGAGGTGACAATTTTAGTAAATCTAATATTCATGTTAGAAATCGATTCAGTAGGTTTCATAAAAAAAAAGTTCACAGTCATGTAGTAAGATATTCAACCTAGATTACTTAATTTCATTTGTTCCTTCATATGTAATATGCAATCTTTCCCAAATTTTTTTACCAGTATAGTAAGTTGAAACACGCATGTAAACTTCTAATTTCAAAGCACAAAAAAATAGTTCAAGCATTTTACATTCAATTGTGCTAAATCCCTATCTGTAAGAGTTCATTTAGTAAAAAGAGGTTCAGTTTTAATGCCATTAATTTCATGTGATGGAGGAGAATAACAATCCTTAACAAGCATCCGCATGAGATAGTCAATCGATTGTAAAAATATAAACTTGCAAGTTATCTAAAAATCAAAAGGAATATTATAAAACAAAGATGGTCGGGTAATAGAATACCTTTTTATAGTATTACGATTATCAAAGTTAGCTATTAATCAAAATTCAAAAGTTTTCAAAAACTAGATTTTATTAATCTCGCTCTGATACCACTTAAAAGTTCGTCAGGGGGGATGTTAAGCCCTTATGAACTAGTCCCGAGGCTAACTAAGAGGGGTTGGGGGGGTGAATTGATATTTAAAATTTTCTCCAAACAAATTTACAAATACAACCAAACAATCAATATAGAAATTAAAGTGTGAAAATTAAATGCATTACAATAATAAGAAAAAAACAACATATTTTTTAGTGGTTCGGTTAACTTGACCTACGTCCACTCCTCGAAGCCTCTCCTCAGGGTATTGCACTAAACACAATGTCTTTCCTTTTTCCCCCACAACAAGGTTGACAAGCTCATACAAAAACTCCTTTCCACCAACCCCGATGAGATAGAGAACACAACTCCTTTTTCTTCCTCCTAAAGCAGGCAGAGAACCCAGCTCACTTTTGCTTCCTCCTAAAAAAAGCATAGAACCTTGATCAGTCACCTAAGTAGACCTCTCTAGAACCCCCAAGGAACTAGGGATGATGACCAAAGAAGATGACGCAAATACTTGCTTGGAGCAACCATTGTGAAACCCTCATAAACTCCCCCTCAAAACATCTTCTCTCTCTCCCTTGATCTCCCTCTCCTTTTAGCTCTCTCAGGTCAGGACAGTGGCAAAAGATTTCCTCTTGAGAAAATAAGATATATTTTAAATAAGGGCTTCAAATTTGCCCTAATTTGTAACTAATCGTCAAAGATTGTCTAGGACGATCGACTGCTTGTCCTTTGTGATCGTTTCAAATTTAGCTCAATCATCCAGGATAATTTGGGAGAGTTTGGATGATTAGAAGGTTCCTTTATTTAGATCATCCAGGATGATATACTGGTTTCATGTACGATTAGTTCAAGTCGACAAATATTATTTAAACCATCACCCTAGATGGATGTCTGGATGATGAAAAAGTAACTTGATCATCCGGGCCGATTAGTACAAAATATCACATATCATCTAGACCATCGCCTTGGATGGATATCTAGATGATGAAAAAGTAACTTGATCATCTAGGATGATCTCATGATCATCTGAGATGATTAGTATAAAACATCACGTATCGACCAGAATATTGCCCTAAATGGAGCCAGACCAATTATGTATCATCCAGGAAGAACCAAAGTTTATTTAACTGATTATCCAGAATGATCCTATGATTGTATAGGATGATATGATCAAGTAATCAAACCTTAATTTCTTTCCTTAATTATCAAACTAATTTAGATATAATTATAGTGCATCATCTAAGATGATGTCCAAAAATAAAACATGCCTAAAATGTTGTGGTGGCTGATTCTTTCTGATCTGATTCTATCATCCCGGATGATGATAATATTGTCCAGGATGATTTATTTAATTGCGGCTACCTTAATTAGGATGCCCTAATTAGGATTTTTATTTTTAACCGATCGTCTAGGATGATTTGGGATTATCCTGGATGATATGATCGAAAACAGAAAACTCTAAAATAGTCAAAAAAATTCTCCCAAATGTATGTGTGTGTGTGCAAGGTTACTTAGCATCAAGACCCACATTGTTACAATGGGTCTCAAGAAAAGGTAAAAGACACTTGATGTATATTACAAGCTGACTCAATCCTAATCTACCCAATCTTGAGCTGGTTCAATTTGTAATTTGATCTTATGGACCTGAAACATAAGTAGGCAAGACAGACGTAGAAAAATAGTAGTAACATAAATATTTGCTTTCATCAAAATTATAATTCCTAAAACCAAATTCACAACAATGTAGAGTTGAGATCAAGAGAAGCCAAATTTTAAGAGGGGAAAGCAAAAGACACATAAAACATTTTGGGTTGACTCTTCTTTAGAATCATCTAAACCAAAACCAGAGGAGGGGGTAACAGACTTGTGTCTTATATATAATGATAATCTTGATAAATTAGAAAAAGAAAAGGTATATCAACATTCCTATGATGAATTACTCATTATTTCGAGAAAAAAAATTATAATTTGTATAGGAAAATAAGAAAATATGCATGCTAGTCTCAATACTAAATTTTCTACTTTGCTAAAAAAGTATGCTAGTTTAATTACTAAGCATTTTAATTTATACGGTGATCATATGACCTTGCTTAATGAATATGATGCCTTAAACAACAAGCATAATGATTTATTTAATACATATGATTCCTTGAAAACATTGCATGTTAAACTAGAGAATTTGTTTAAGGAATTAGAAAAATGTGCATTAGGAATAGACATAAGTGAGCATGTATTGAAAATAAAAGTATATATTTTAAAAAGTAAAAAATAGTGCCTGCAAGAAAAAATAAAAGCACTTCAAGATAATAAACCATCACCTACCTTGGCACTACCTCATAACCCCTCAACACAGCAAGCATCACATAAACCTAGGAAGAGGCACCATGACCCAAATAGGTTAGTAAATCCATTTCCTAGTGTTAGGTGTTACTCTTGTGGCATGTTAGGTCACATAGCTCGCACTTGCACAATCCATTATAGGACACATCTAGAGTGGAGGTTGAAATTGTATTTAACATAATATTCATGCATTCATCTCATTCATCAATATATAAGGTGGAACCCAAACTCTAACATTTAAGTGACATTATAGGGGTACTCTCAAAAAAGACATTAAAGTATGTGGTTCTTGGATAGTGGATGCTTTAGGTACATGACTGGTGATATGAAGTAGTTCATCATACTAGAGGCCAAGTTAAAAGGTATGATGACACAAAGAGACAATAACACTAGGAAAATGGTGGGTTTAGGTATAATTAGCAATGCTAAAAGCTTTGTTATTAAGAAAATTCTATTAGTTGATGGTTTAAATCATAATTTGTTGAGCATTAGTTAACTATACGATAAATATTTTGACATTAAATTTCTTTCTGAAAAATACATAATTAGTTTAAATGTAAAACTTGTGTTAGAAGAAAAATGAATACAAAATATTTATATGTTAGACTTGAACTGCATTATATATGTTTGAAAATAATTATTGATGATTCTTGGTTTTAGCATAGTAGATTATATCATACGAGCATTGAAACCCTTAGGAAGATTACCTAAAAAGATCTAGTTAGAGGCATCCCTAAGATAGACTTAACTAAGGAGCCCTTGTTGCGAATCTAATTTCAGGGAATAGAATTTTGATGATAGCAAACACTTCTATTTCTCTATAAATGCTTCACCTACTAACATTTCAGATCCATAAGATCAATCTGCAAATTGAGCCAGCTTAAGATTGGGTATATTAGGACTGAGTCAGTTTGTAATGTACGACAAGTGTCTTTTACCTTTTTTTGAGTCCTTTGTAATAATATGGGTTCTTATGCTAAGTAACCTTGAACACACACACTTGTGGGAAAATATCTAACAGTTTTAAAGTTTTTTATTTTTGATCACATCATCCGGGATGATCCAAAAATTTGCTTGAACCATTAGTTAAAAATAGAAACCCTAATGAGGGCATCCTGGTTAAAATAATTGTAATTAAGAAAATTGTTCTGGACAATATTAGCATCAGTTGGGATGTAGGCTAAAATCAGAAAGAATCAGCCACCAGATCTATTTAGGTATCTTTTATTTTAGGATCTCGTCCTGGATGATGTAGTGAAATTATGCCTCAATTAATCTAATAATTAAGGAAAGCAACTAAGCTTTGATTGCTCGATCATATCAGCCGGACGATTGCAGGATTACTCTGGATGATCAGTTCACAAAACTTAGTTCTTTCTGGACTATCAAACATCGACTTAGTTCCATTTAGGGCGATGCTCTGGACGATATGTACTAAATTGAACTAATCATTCAGAATGATTGGGAGATCAACCTGGATGATCAAGTTATTTTTCTTTCATCTAGATATTCATTCAGGGCGATGTTCTGGATGATATTCATCATTTTGCACTAATCAGCCAGGACGATCGAGAGATCATCATGGACAATCTAATTTTTTTCCCATAATCCAGGCATCCATCTAGGGCAATTATTTGGATGATATTCATCGAGTTGAAATAATCATACAAGATGATGTACTATTATCCTGGATAATATTTGATGATTAGTTCCTAATTAGGGCTAATTTTGAGTCGTTGTTTAAAAGATCTCCTATTTTTCCCAAGGAAACCTCTTTTGTTGTTGTCCTGACCTGAGAGAGCCAAGAGGATAAGGAGAGCAAGGAAGAGAGAGAGGATATTATGAGGGGGAGTTTGTGGGGGTTTCACTAAGGTTTCTCAAAGCAAGGATCCATGTCGTCTTCTCCTATCATCATCCTTGGTCTTTGAAGATTCTAGAGAGGTCTACTTCAACAATTGATCGAGGTTCTCTACCTTCTTCTAGAAGAAGCAAAAGAAGTTGGGTTCTCTTCCTGCTTTAGGAGAAAGTGAAATCAGTTGGGTTTTCTACCTCATCGAGGTTGGTATAAAGGAGTTTTTGTATGGGATTCTCCGCCTTGCTATGGGGTAAAAAGGAGAGACACTGTATTTAGTACAATACTCAGAGGAGAAGCTTAGGGGAGTGGATGTATGCCAGGTTGACCGAACCTCTATAAAATATGGTGTATTCTTTCTTATTGTACTTCCACATTTAATTTCTACACTTTAATTCCGATAGTAAATTTTGATTTGGTTGTGATTATGCTTTTGGTTAAAGAATTTTTTTTAAAATACTAATTCACTCACCTCTTTGTTAGCCTTGGGACTAGTTCATTAGGGCTAAATATCCCTGTTAAACTTTCAAGTGGTATTAGAGTGAGATTTATAAAATTAAGTTTTTGAAACTTTGAATTTCAATCAATGGCTAACTTTGGTAATCATAATACTGCTGAAGATTATTCTATTACATGACTACATTTGTTTGACAATATTCCTTTTAACTTTTGGAAAACTCGTATGTTTACATTTTTACAATCAATTGACTATCGCATGTAGATGCTTGTTAATGATGGTTATACACCTCTATCTTGTAAAATTAATGGCATTACTAATGTACTTACTTTCACTGAATGGACTCTTGATTATAGGGATTTAGCTTAATTGAATACAAAATGCTTGAACTATTTTTTCTGTTCTTTGAAATTGGAAGATTATATACGTGTTTCAACTTGTACTACTGGTAAAGAAATTTGAGATATATTATGTATTACTTATGAAGGAACCAATAAAGTTAAACAATCTAGGTTAAATGTTTTGTTGAGTAACTACAAACTTTTTCGAATGAACCCTACTTAATTGATTTCTGACATGTATACTAGGCTTACTCAAATTATCACCTCATTGCATGCTTTAGGAAGAGAGCTAAATAACTATAAAAGAGTAAATAAAATTTTGAGATGCTTGCCTTCTTCCTTTGATGTTAAGATCACTGCAATTACTGAATCCTGTTGCAAATCTATTTTCATAGAATATGATTTTGATGATAACAAATACTTCTGTTTCTCTACAACTACCTTGCCTACTAATATTTTGGGTCCACAAGATCAGACTGCAATTTGAGCCAGCTCAAGAATGGGTAGACTAGGTCTGAGCCGGTTTGTAAATTTTTCCCTTTCTTGAGTCTATTGTAAACAATGTGGTTCCTGATGCTAAGTAACCTTTCACACACGCACTTGGAAAAATTTTTCTATTTTTTCTCACATCGTTCAGGACAATCCAAAAATCTACCTAGATGATCAGTTAAAAATAGAAACCCTAATTAGGGCATCCTGGTTAAGGCAGTCGTCATTAAACATATCATCCTGATGATATTTGTATCAGCTAGGACGATAGGCTCAAATCAGAAAGAATCAATCGCCAGATCTATTTTGGTATTCTTTATTTTTAGACATCGTCCTAGACGATGCAACAAAATTATGTCTAAAATAATTTGGTATTTTAGGAAAGAAATTAAGGTTTGATTGTACGAACACATCATCCTAGACGATCACAAGATCATACAGGACGATCCCTTGGATGATTGGACATCAGCCAGCTCTTATTCAGAGTGATGTTCTGGATGATATGCACAGATTGGATCTAATCATTCGGGATGATCATGATATCAGCCCAGCCGATCAAGATATTTTTTTGATCGTCAAGACATCCATTAAGAGCGATGCTCTGGCCGATATTCTTTGATATAAACTAATCCTACAAGATGATATGAACAAAATTCTTTTGATCGTCCTGGATGATTGAGCTTAATTTGCATTTATTATACAGGACGATATTCATATCATCCTTGATGATAAATTCATCAAGTTGCAATTAATGAGCTATTCTAAAGCTCTTCTATTTAAGAGCACTTGTTCTTCCCATTAGAACATTTTTTATTGTTATCTTGACCTGAGAAAGCCTAGAGGAGAGGGAGAGAGACAGAGAATTTTATGAGGGGGAGTTTATGAGGGGGTTTCACAAAGGTTGCTCCAAGAACTGATCCACATCTTCTTCTTCCACCATAGTCCCTTGTCCTTGGTTGGTTGAGAGAGGTCCACTTCAGCAATCGATCAAGTTTCTCTGCCTACTTCAGGAGGAAGAAAAAAGAGTTGGAATCTCTGCCTCATCGGTGTTGGTGGAAAGGAGGTTTTGAAAAGACTTCTCCACCTTATTGTGGGAGAAAAATGAGAGTCATTGAGTTTAGTGCAATACCCAGAAGGCGCCTTCAGGGAGTGGATTTAGGTCAAGTTGACCGAAACACTATAAATTTCTTACCACCTTTGTTTGATAATATTCCTTTTGATTTTTAAAAAACTCACATGTCTACATTTTTACAATCGATTAATTATCACATGTGCATGCTTATTAAGGATGGTTATACACCTCCTTCACATGAAATTAATGGCATTAAAACTAAAATTCATTTTACTGAATGGTCTTTTGATGAAAGAGATTTAGCATAACTTAATGCAAAATGTTTAAACTATTTTTTTTTGTGCTTTAAAATCTAAAGATTATATGCATGTTTTAACTTATGCAACTGGTAAAGAAATTTGGGATAGATTGTGTATTACTTATGAAGGAACAAATGAAGTTAAGCAATCTAGATTAAATATTTTATTGCATGACTACAAACTTTTTCGTATGAAACCTTCTGAATCAGTTTCTGACATGTATACAAGGTTTACTCAAATGGTCATCTCTTTTCATGCTTTAGGAAGAGAGCTTACAAATTATGAAAGAGTCAACAAAATTTTGAGATGTTTGCCTTCTTCTTTTGATGCTAAAATTACTGTAATTACTGATTCTAAAGATTTGAATACTTATTATGTTGATAATTTGCTTGGATCACTCATTGCTTACGAGCAAGGGTTGAATCAAAGAAATCTTTATACATGTGAGAAAA
This sequence comes from Dendrobium nobile, assembly GCA_022539455.1. NCBI lineage: Eukaryota > Viridiplantae > Streptophyta > Magnoliopsida > Asparagales > Orchidaceae > Dendrobium > Dendrobium nobile. Next base: position 30,624,080 of record CM039727.1, read on the forward strand.
AGAAGGAGAAAATTATGGCACTGAAGGCTAAAAACTTGGACACTAATTCTTTTGGGTCTGAAAGCGATGATGTTGCCTTCATCTCTAGGAAATTCAAAAGTTTTCTAAGAAAGAACAACAAGTATCATTAGAAATGGAAATGAGCTAAGGAGAGTAAAAATTATAAAAGTTCTTCTGATCTTGTTTGCTATGAATGTAGAAAGCCTGGATATGTTAAAGTTGATTGCCCTACACTCAAGAAGCATCCAAGCATGGAGAAGGGTGAGGAGAAACCCAAACACATGAAGGACAAGAAGTAGTACCAAAACTCTTTCTAGGCGGATTCTACATCTAACTCATCTAAAACTAAAGCTAAAGTGGAGACAACAAATTTATGCTTAATAGGTGATCATCTTGATCAATCTGATCAAGAAGAGGTATGTGAACCAACCTATGATCAATTACTTGAAATTTGTAAGAAAATTCATGAATCATATAAGAAACTTAAGAAATCACATGCTAGCCTGAAATTGGAGTTTTTAAATTTGCAAAAAGAGCATGAAAGTTTAAGCAAAAATCACACACTACTTGATAGCAATCACATGTTTTTACTTGATGAATTTGATGATTTAAATAAAAATCATTTTGAATTCATTGTTGAACATGATTCTTTGAAAGCTTCTTACACCTCAGTTGAATCTAATTTTAAAACATATATTGAAAAATCTGAGCATAAGGAGCACTATTTGAATGCTGATAATGATGTACTATAAAGTACTAACTTGAGGTTTAAAGTTGAATTGAATGCACTTGAAAAGATTAGGAAGACACCCACACTTAATCTAAATTAAAACCTAGGAAGAGTCATTATAACCCGAACAAATTAGTAAATCCTTTTCCTGGAGTTTGATGTTTTTCATGTGGCATTGTAAGACACATCTCACACACTTGCACTGTTCACCGTAGTACACATTGGGTGTGGAGATTAAAACTGCATGTTTCACAGCATAACATAAATGCATTTCATTCTTCTTTTCATAAGAAGGAACCCAAACATGTTTAGGTTTCTAAATCTGATGTTTGATAATTTTACAGGATTACTCTCACAAAAGGCCTCATGAGAGCATATGGTACTTGGACAGTGGAGGCTCACGACTCTTAATTGTATAAACTTGTTGCTTAAGAAATTCTGATTTGTATATTTACTACTCTATTGCTTGTTGTTATTTTCTATTATTTCTTTTTTACTTTTGAGTTAGTTTTTTTTTATTATTTTTGTTGTTTTTTTGTAGTTGTTTCATCTCTGATGTTTTTCTTTTTTTTTTTTAGGTTTTCATTTTTATCATAGCTGAAATGATATTTTATGCCTTATTTATGTTTTTAAAAAATTGTAGTCATTGTCTGACATCCCAAAATCAGTTAAAGGGAGAAACACTGTGATTGTTTTCCTCCCTCTAACCTCTTTTAGTAGTGTAATTTTTTTTCTAAATAAAAGTTTATCTCAAATTAATAGCTGGACTTTATAATTAAAATCCTTTCTATTTTTCTATACTAATCTATCTTATATACATAATATTTAAAGTCTTTATATTAGTTTCAAATTCTTTAACATCTTTGTTGTGAATCTAATTTCAGGGAATATAATTTTGATGATAGCAAATACTTCTATTTTTCTTTGATTGTCTTGCCTACTAATGTTTGAGGTCAACAAGATTAAATTGCTATTTGAGCCAGCTCAAGATTGGGTAGATTAGGACTGAGTCAGTTTGTAACGTACTACATGTGTCTTTAACCTTTTCTTGAATCCATTATAACTATATGGGTCATGATGCTAAGTAACCTTGCATACACACTTGGGGAAAAATTTTCGCCTATTTTATAGTTTTGTATTTTTGGTCCCCTCATCCAGGACAATTTAAAAATTGACCTGAATGATAAGTTAAAAATAGAAACCCTAATTAGTGCATCCTTGTTAAGGCAGCCGTAATTAAGCGTATAGTCCTGGATGATATTAGTATCGACCGAGATGATAGGTTCAAATCAAAAAAAATTTGCCCCAAAATCTATTTAGGTATCTTTTATTTTTGGACATCATCCTAGATGATGTAGTGCAATTATGTCTAAATTAATCTAGTATTTTAGGAAAGAAATTAAGGTTTGATTACTCAATCATATCATCCTGGATGATCGGAGGATCGATCGGGATGACCAGTTCACAAACCTTAATTCTTCTTAGACGATCAAACATCAACCTGGTTCCATTCAGGGCGATGCTCGGGACTATATGTAGTGAATTGAACTAATCGGTCGGGACGATCATGAGAACATCCTGGACGATCAAGTTTTTTTTCCATCATCCAGACATCCTTTCAAGGTGATATTTTGGACGATATTTGTCATTTCATACTAATCGGCTTGGATATTCATTAGATCTTCCTGTACGATCTAGCTATTTTTCGATCATCCAGATATCCATCCAAGGTGATTATTTGGATGATATTCATCAAGTTAAACTAATCATACCGGATGATGTACATTCATCCTGGATGATATTTGATGATTAGTTACTAATTAGGGATAATTTTGAGCCTTTATTTAAATGAACTCTTGTTTTCTAAAAGAAGAAATCTTTTCTGTTGTCCTTACTTAAGAGAGCCAAGAGGAGAGGGAGAGTAAGGGAGAGAGAGAAAATCTTGTGAGGGAGAGTTTATGAGGGGTTTTACAAAGGTTGCTCCAAGTAAGGATCCATCATCATCTTCTCTGGTTATCATCCCTAGTTCCTTGGGGGTTCTAGAGAGATCTACTTCAGCATCTGATCGAGGTTCTCCACCTGCTTTAGTAGGAAGAAAAAGAAGTTGGGCTCTCTACCTGCTTCTGGAGGAAGCAAAAGGAGTTAGGTTCTCTGCCTCATCGGGGTTGGTGGAAATGAATTTTTGTACGGGCTTCTCTACCTTACTATGGGGGAAAAAGGAAAGACACTGTGTTTAGTACAATACTCGGAGGAGTGGCTCCATGGAGTGGACGTAGGTCAGGTTGACTGAACTGATATAAAATCTGGTGTATTCATTCTTATTATACTTTCGCATTTAATTTCTGCACTTCAATTTCTATGGTGAATCTTGGTTTGGCTATGATGGTGCTTTTGCTTAAAGAAATTTTTTAAATACCAATTCACCCCCCCCCCCCCTTTTGGTTAGCCTTGGGCTAGTTTATTAGGGCTTAACATCCCTGACAAACTTTAAATCTTGTTGTTACATTTATCATATGAATTTTATTCTATTTTATGGTTTGTTCTTACCTTTATTAGAGAGTGAGTTTTTATTCTCTAATATCTGAAAAATTTATTCATAACTAAGAGTTTTTAAGATTTTTTAAAGGGGTTTAGCTTAAAAAAATGACAAGGGCTTAAAATTAGCCCCAAAAAGATAAGAAAGATGAAAAAATGCACAATGACCACTAAAAATTGAAAGATACACAAAGTGTATCAAAAATCAATAGATGCATAAAGTGCACCAATCAATTGATAAGAGACATAAAATGAGCCCACAAAAAGTAAGCTTCCTTCTCTTTCAAACCTTTAAATCTTAGAAGAATTCATGTGCCACTTGATATTTTCAAATGCTCGATTTCAAATTTCATTTTGTGAGAAATTACTTTGGTATATTATTCTATAAGATATTTTTTATGGAACCAAATTTTGAATGGATCTCTTTTTTTTATCTAATTGGTTACTTCTGAGTTAGGTCTTTTGTTTTCAAAAGATGATTTTACCTTTAGAGAAGTTCGAGCTAGGGTTCACAGGATCAGATATTCTACCGTTTTCAGATTAAAATGATATTAATTAATTAGTCTTACAAGTCTTTAAATTCAATCACTTGGATAATTTATCATAGTCGTGCCTTGATTAATTTAAAAAAAAATTGTTTTCATTTCTTTTCGTCATTATTCATCATCTTTTTCGTATTTTAATTTTATCTTTTACTATTATTTTTATGTTTTTGGGCCTTCTCTGATCATGTCCATCTTCTTCTTAAATTTCAGTTTTTTGTTCCTATCATCCTGGACAATTTTTATATCATCTTGGACGATACATTCAATCCACTCCTAATCTTTAATCTAAAGAATGATATATTTTCTCTGTTTATCATAGTATTAGATAAAACCTTATTATCCTGGATGATTTGATCGTATCCTGCTTTACTTTTTTGTGATCAGCCCAGATAATTATCTTCGTCCTAGATGATGTTCTTAGTCTATGCTCAATTATTGATAATCGTCCAATACGATCCACCTGTTCATTCTAGAAGATACACAAGGCAATGTATTTAAACCCTTTAATTTTGGCTGGTACGATCAATTATTGGTGATCATCCTGGACGATACACCTGTTCGTCCTAGATGAAACACAAGCCACTACTTTAAACATTTTAAATTTGGCTTGTACAATCCATTTTTGTACATCATCCTAGACAATCTATCGAATCAGCTAGGACAATCTTCTTTTTTAACGGTCGTCTGGCTTGACTCCTCGGGACGATCACCTGTGTCTTATCATCCTGGACGATGTCTAATCATCACGGATGACTTTACCTTCTTTTTAACCAATCGTCCCAGACATAATTATTTCACCTGATTGTCTTGGATGATAGGTTTGTTTTGTTTTTAAAATGTGGATTGTAAACATTTTTCCTTACCCAACCTTTCTTAAATCCTTTTGCTCGTACTTCCTCTTCATTTTTTCTTGATCATGGCTGGTGGAAAAAGATCCCGTATGCCTGCTGGAAGCCCCTCGAGGGCCACCATTGACCCTCATTTTACTAAGGCGACTGACCAAGCCACCTATCAGGATACAAGACAACCAGGTTCACTTTATTCCGGACTATCAACCCTCATATACTCTTCTATCCTATCCTCGACTTATTTGCGCACACTTGCTTGACCTTTATCCTTACACTTATTATCCCAATTAATTCTGAATAATTGTTTGAACTCTTTGCTAGCCTCCGTATCAATTCCTTCTTCACTGCTCTTCAATCTTATGTGAATAAATGTCCTAACGAAATCACATATCAAGACTGTTATGATCTCCTGTAGTTATGCACCACTGGAGATAAGTTTCACATCTTATCTCAAGACCCTGAGTATGACTGGGCTCTGATAAATCACTTTTGAGAAACATTAATATCTCCTATCACATTATAGAGTCTAGCAGCTTACTCAAAGATGCTAGGACAATCCAAGATATCCTTCATACCTCAATTCTTCTAAAAGCTGGTGATCGTGTTTACATCACTCCACTCCTTTTGATCACCACTTTTTACATCATGGCCCATAATGAGTTTAATGCCATTGATCTAATTTTTCATTATATTCAGCACCTGACGAGAATTATAGATCCAGGACATAGAAGGAAGCCCAATCTTGCCTTAGGACACATCATAACCTATGTCTTAGAATCCAAATATAACCTCCAATATCCTATCGTAACAAACTTTTAGCCTACCTTCTACTTAAATAACTCCTTCCATATTCGTCATAGTATTTGTCTCCACCCGGGTCACGAGGAAGTTGAGGGAGCTGAGGAGGAGGAGGCTCCAACACCTATTCCTGCACCTGCTCCACTCCTCCAGCACTTATAATTGGATCAACTAGTAGAGAAATTTGACCAATGGGAGACTCGATTTGAGTCCTACGTTGTTGCACAGGAGCACTAACATGTGGAGGATGTTGCTTTCTTTGCTCGTTCGTAGCTCACCAGTACTACCAGCACGATAAGGACAAGGCCTGGTTTGGGGAGCAATTTGGGACACTAGTTTCTTTCAGCTGCCCCCACCACCACCTTTGAATGATCAGGGGTCATCTTTCTTTTAGTTTGGTTTGTGATATTGTCTTCTCCTTGTTGTAGTTTACTTTTGTTTGCTAGTTTCTATTTTGTTTCCTTTCTCCTTCCATCCTCCTTTTTGTGATGTCAAAAGGGGAGTAATTGTACTGTTTTATGTTGTATTATACTTGTTCTTTTATGTTTATTAGTTGTACAATATTCATCCCTTAGTAAAATTTGAACTTCTTGATTCAAGTTATTTCTATTGAACTGCTCTTATTGTTTTGTGTTTTTCATCATAAAAAAGAGGGAGATTGTAAAGAATCTGATTTCAGGGAATAGAATTTTGATGATAGCAAACACATATGTTTCTCTACGACTACTTTGCCTACTAATATTTTAGGTCCATAAGATCAAATTGTAAATTGAATCAGCTCAAGATTGGGTAGATTATGACTGAGAAAGTTTGTAATGTACGACAAGTGTCTTTTACCTTTTCTGGAGTCCTTTATAATAATGTTGGTCCTAATGCTAAATAACCTTGCACACACACACTTGGGGGAAACATTCTGACTGTTTTAGAGTTTTTTGTTTTTGATCACATCGTTTAGGATGATAAAAAAATCATCCTGGATGATCAGTTAAAAATAGAAACCCTAATTAGGGCATCCTGGTTAAAAGATCTCTTTTTTTTTTTAAGGAAACATCTTTTATTACTATCTTGACCTGAGAGAGCCAAGAGGAGAGGGAGAGCAAGGGAGAGAGAGAGGATCATGTGATGGGGAGTTTATGAGGGGTTTCACAAAGGTTTCTCCAAGCAAGGATCCGCATCGTCTTCTTCGGTCATCATCCCTAGTTCCTTGGGGATTCTAGAGAGGTCTACTTTAGTAACTTATCGAGGTTCTTTGCCTGCTTTTGGAGGAAGAAAAAGGAGTTTGGTTCTCTGCTTGCTTCAAGAAAAGCAAAAGGAGTTGGATTCTCTGCCTCACCGGGGTTGGTGGAAAGGAGTTTTTGTATGGGCTTCTCCACCTTGTTGTGGGGGTAAAAGGAGAGATAATGTGTTTAGTACAATACTCGGAGGAGAGGCTTCAGGGAGTGGACGTATGTCAAGTTGACCGAACCCCTATAAATTATGGTGTGTTCTTTTTTATAGTACTTCTGTATTTAATTTTCGCCCTTTGATTTCTGTGGTGAATCTTGGTTTGGTTGTGATTGTGATTCTACTTTAATTTTTTTTTAAATACCAATTCACCCCCCTCTTGGTTAGCCTTGGGACTAATTCATTAGGGCTTAACAAACCCTATCGAACTTTCACCCCTATGTGATGCATGTCACCTAGGAAAACAATTTAAGTTTTCATTTCATTCAATTAAGGACATCAATATCTCTAGGCCATTAAAAATCCTTCATATTAGCCTACTTGGACCTTTTAGTACAACCAGCCTAAGAGGGAAGACATATAAATTTGTAATACTTCTCAAGATTTACTTGTGTTAGATTCCTAGCACATAAGAGTGAGTCATTTGTAAAATTATGTGCTTTCTCCCTTAGATTTAATAAAAATTAGGATGTAAAATTTTAATCATTTACAATGATCAAGGTGGAGAATTTAAAAATGATAAATTTGAATCTGTCTATCAAGAGATAGGTATAGAACATAACTTCTTTGCCCCTAAGATCCCTTAGCAGGATGGAATAAGTAAAAAGAAAAATACAATCTTAGTATAAGCTGCTAGGGACATGCTAAGGGAATACTCACTCCCAAGATAATTTTTAGTAGAAGAAATAAATACTGCTTGTATAGGTAAATATTATATCCAAGCTAACGAAGACATCATATAGACTCCTTAAGGGTAGAACACCCAACCTTTCTCACTTATATATGTTTAGGTGTAAATTCTTTATCCTGATCAATATAAAATTACCCTTAGGAAAATTTGATTCAAAATTCAACGAAGGAGTCTTCTTAGGTAATTCATATGTAGGGAAAGCCTATAAAAATCTTTAATAAGATGATATTGGTAGTAGAAGAGTCTACCCATGTAGTATTTGATGAATTATAAAGAACCTCTGAATCTAAACCTGAAAAAGAAGAAGTGGAGGTCATTCAAGGGGTAGAAGCCATTATTATAGGAGATAGAGTAGAACCTCAGGAGCTACTACCTAGAGAAAGGAGACATTCTTCTAGTCATCCTAAAGAATTTATCTTAGGAGACCATTCTGAAGGTGTTAAAACTAGGTATGGACTTAAGAAGGAAGTTAGTCATTCTACTTTTATTTTTATGATAGAACTCACCAACATAGATAAAGTCCTAGGTGATGAATTCTAGATCCTTGAAATGCAAGAAGAGCTAAATCAATTGATTAGAAATGATTTATGGGAACTAGTTAAAAGACCAAAGGACCAAAGTGTGGTTGGAATGAAGCGGGTGTTCAAAAGTAAGATGAATTACTATAGAATGGGGATATGAAATAAGGCCAAATAATTACTAAGGGGTACAATCAAATTATAAGAATTTATTTTAAGGAAATCTTTACCCCTATAGTTAGACTAGAAACCATTAGGGTGGTACTAGTTTATGTCTGGTTTAGAGTATTTAAATTGTATAAAATGGATGTTAAAAGTGCCTTCGAAAATGGGGTGATTAAAGAAGATGTTCATGTTGAGCAAACCCCAGGCATAGAAAGTTTATAATTTTAAAATCATATGTTCAAGTTAAAGAAGGCATTATATGGACTAAAACAAGAACTTAGAGCATGATATAAAAGGCTAAGCACATTCTAACTAGATAGAGCCTTTATTAAGGGTGGCATAGACACCACCCTATTCCTCAGAAAAGGTACGAGAAGAATTACTCATTGTCCAAATTTATGTTGATGACATCTTATTTGGATCCTTGGATAGAATCATATGTGATGAGTTTCAAAAATAATGAGTAGAGAGTTTAAGATGAGTATGATGGAAGAGCTAAACTATTTTATTGGATTTAGTGTAAAACAGATGGATGATGGAACCTTCCTTAGCCAATCTAAGTACATCAAAAAAATTCTTAAAAAATATGAAATGTATAATGCTAAGATAATAAAAAATCCCATGAGCTCTACCATATAGTTTGATGAGGACCCAAATAGAAAGTCAGTAGTTCAGAAGAAATACAGAGAAATAATTGTATCACGTCTTTACTTGAATGTTGGTAGACGTGATATTATATTTAGTTTTTATCTTTGTGCTAAATTTCAAGCTGATCTAAAAGATTCTCACTTGACTCTTGTTAAGAGAATCTTTAGATATCTCTTAGGAACCCAAAACTTACGAATCTGATATCCTAGGCATAACACTTCCTTTGTAATAATTGGATATTTTGTTTCAGACTTTGTAGGATGTAGGGTTGATTGGAAAATTACTTTTGAAACCTGTCAATTCATAGGACACTCATTAGTCTCCTGGTTCAATAAAAATAGAAATTAGTAGGACTGTCCACCGCTGAGGCGGAATACATTAATGTAGGAAGTTATATTAGTGAAGTCTTATGGCTAAAGCAACAAATCTTAGATTTTGGACTACCTATAGGCACCATTCCTTATCATGGGTGATAATACTAGTGCTATTTGTAAATCCAAAAATTTAATTCAACATTCCCGTATAAATCATATAGACATTAGGCATCACATTATAAGTGATCACGTACCCAATGGAGATATAAAATTACATCATATAGCTACTGGAGACTAACTAGCAGACATATTCATTAAAACACTAGCCTAAGACACCTTTAGCACCTTGAGGATTAGACTAGGTATTATAGAAATTCATGCTTAACATTTGAAATCAATAATGTGATGCCTAATGTCTTCTAATATTTGAAATCAATAATTTGATTAATCAAAATTTTGTTAACATTTGAAATCAATAATTTGTATATATTACATTGTAAGTGTTTATTTTTGTGTACGTTGATGTATGTGTTCTCATTTTTACATATCTTTTTGTTTGTTTTTGTTTTAAAGGTAATTTCTAATCATCACACACACTCTTCACTAGATCAAAACTTTTTAAGCAAAAAAATTTGAAACCCAAAATTTTTTTTATAGTATATACGATATAACATTTATGCATAAATCAGAGTCATTAGATAAATCAATGACCCAATTGAAATCAATTGTTGGTGATTGTACTATACAAACCACCTTTCATACTGTATGATACATGTGTTAGAATATGTTAGGACAAATTCAATTCAGCTTGTATGATCATAATTGCACTTCATATTATATGAACCACCCTTTGTGTTATATGATGAATATGTTAAAATTAGTTAGGATGAATTTAATTTGGTTGGTACGATCGTAATTGCAATTTGTATTGTACGAACACCCGTTCGTACTATACGATGTGTTTATTTAAATGTCTTTCAGATGACTCCTTGGGATGAACACAATTCCTACTGATCGTATTGGATGATTTGACCAGCTTTTTGAACAAGTCATCGAGATGATTTATCTCTCTTAATCATAATATACAATCTCTAATCATAATATATGATCTGCTTAAACTCTATAAATTAGAGGGTTTCTAAGATATAAATTCTTTCAAATCTTTCCTTTATTACATTCTTACATTTAGACCTTAGGATTCTCCAATGCCCGATGGAAGTAAACTTGATGAATGACCTAAGGGAATCCTCCTCCTCTCATCACTTTAATAATCTATTTTTTTCACAAGAGCTGAAGATATATACTACAAATTCAAGAGAGCTCGAATCACCTTCTCCTGAATGCTAAATCACCTGCTCTTAACTTCTAGGTAATCGACCTCTTTGCTTCCACAACTATTCAATTCCTTCTCACCCTAGCCTTTCCTTTTAATTTCAAACTGCTCTACAAATTCCTAGCCAATCTTAGGGTCAAAATATAAACCTTCTCCATGACATCCTATGTGTGTAGACAGCCTATAAAAATCAATAAGTACGATTTAGGGGCGTATATCAGTCTTTCAACAAGAGGACCTCATCCATAATCTATGGCCTTTAGAACCTATTTGACTTGAGTGATATAAACCTAACCATTAAAAATGTTCCATTAAATCAACATTAACCCTTAGTCCACTCTCTAAATCAAAATGCCCAAATTATCCAACATATTATTTGAACTTTAATTATACAAAAAATTGGTGATCGTGTCTATATCATTCCACTTCTTTCCCTCATCAACTATTTTATAATGCCTAAAACAAAATTTGATGAAGCTTATATAATCATTGATTATATTCAAAACATGACTATAATCCCACATCTCAATATTAGAAAAAAGCAAAATATCACACTAGGACACATCATAGGATATGTATTATATAAGAAATACCAAATCAACAACCCTTCTCCTCTCGTCAATCTTCCCTTTTTATATGGATATTTTCTTTTATATTCTTTTCTATCATGGACAAGAGAACATAAGCCAAATTTTTATGAAGAAGGGGAAGCTTCTCCTACAGGTGGACCTACAACTACCTACCCTGCCTACCCTGCCTACCCTCACGATGAAATAATTTAAAGGTCGAGTGATTAGAAACCGAGCTAGACTATCACATTCAACAACAACAGCAACACGAGGAAGAAATGGTATGGTTTGGAAAAAAAAATTCTCAAATTGAAGATCATTCACCTCCATCGATAAATACTTTTAACAACCACCACCACCACCTGATCAAAATCCATCTTATTTTTAATGCTTTTTTGTGTAATGTATTGTTAATGTCTTGTTATGTTTAGCTTTTCTTTTTCTTTCTATGTTCCTCCTCTTATTCGTGATGTCAAAAGGGGGAGAAAATGTATATGTGGTTGTATGTATTTGTTGATAGAATTTTGTTTTTATTTTTTAATTTTCTTCTAAATTATTTTTGTGTATTAAAAAAAGTAAAACATAAAAATTAAATCCCTAATTTTTAAATCTATCACCTAATAATGGGGCACTTAGGAGAAAAATAAAATATTTTCCCTCTCAACCTGTTTGTCATCTTCAAAAATGGGGATATTATTGCAATCCAAAACCCCCAGTCTGTGATTTTGATGATGAAAAAACTATTTATTGAATTGTTCTTTTTGGTGAATATTTTGGATATTCTTTTTGTCTATAAGCACTAATATTACATGTAAAATATACATTGCTCAAGGCTACTGAAAGCTCAAGGCTGGGTAGAATAGAATGTTAAGTAGAAAAGGCTATACTTTATTTTTCTTTTATTTTCTATTTTTTTAATCTGGCTATATAAAAGTGTATACAATTAGGTGACTTTACATGCACACAAATGGGAACTGAGAAAATTAAAATTAAAAATTTTTGTACTAATCGTACTGTACAAATTATAATCATGCTATACTATTATTTATAGAGAGAATGGGTTTAACGACTAATTAAATAATTAGTTTGGATGAACTAATCACACTATACAATCTATATTATACTATTTGATTCGTTACGATCTGAAAACCCTGTCCACCAAATAAATTAAGTAAAGTTTTTGAAAATTGAATTTTGAGCTAATCACGCAGTATGATTTGATTCGTACTGTACAAAAATTTGAAATCTTACTTAAATTAATTCTAATTATTTATCAATCAAATATTGGTTTAATTAATGATAGCAGATCATATTGTATGACCATAATCGTATAGTACGATTGATAGAGATGAACTGTGGTCATCCCGAAGTTCATACCAAACAAAGCCATAATTTTGAAACTAATAATATTGTACGATGTTCATATCATATTGGAATACCAGCTTGAAATAAACTAATTATAATGTATGATGTAGTACAAAACAATTGATAAAGATGATTTCAAATCATCCAAGGAATCATCCTGTACGAATAAAGAGAAAGCAAATAGATCATATTTGACTATCTTTGGATCGTACTATACGTTGTATTTAAAAAGTTGAATAGTTTATCTGAATGAAAATTTGGATTTTATTAGATAGGTTTAGATTTTTAATAGAGTATACTGTATGAATTCCAATAATACAGTATGACCAGTGATAGCCAACTTGAATGTTTAGGGTTTATTGAAACCTAATACTTAAATAATGTTTTTAGAATTTCTTAAAAAATGAGAGGATTGCATGACTGTTGATGGAGCTTTGAGAGAGAAGCATTTGAGATAGATCCAAAGTTTGAGAGGAAGAAGAAGGTGAGGTTGAGTGTTAGGGAGAAGAAGTGTGATGGGACCACACAATTTCTCTAAGCTAGCTATACTCTTGCTCCTCATATGACCTTGGTGAGTCCTTGAAGGCTCCCTTTGGAGAGGGGCTTCTAAGTCAAGTCCTTAAGGTACTCTACCTTCTCCAGGAGGGAAAAAAACATTGGAGGTATGCTTCCTTCTCCTAAAGGAAGAAAAAGCTTTGGGTTCTCTACCTTCTCCAAGAGGGAGAAAAATGATTGAAGGTTCACTATTGTCATTAGGGAAGGTGACATCTTCCAGCACTCTACCACATCAGGTTTGGTGAAAGTGAGTTTGTAAGGGCTTCTTTTCCTTGCTGTGGGAGCAAAATAAGAGTCACTTTGTGTTAGTGAAATACCTGGAGCGGAGGACTTCGGGGAGTGGATGTAGGTCAATGTTGACCAAACCACTATAAAATTTTGGTGTTTTTGTTTTGAATTTTATTTTATGTATTTTACTTTTTTGCATTTAGTTTATGTGATAAAATCTTAGTGAAAATCTGAGATTATTATTTTATTGTGTTAATTAGATTATTCTCAACATTATTATAATTGTTGTTAAGTTTATTAGCTTTCGTATCGGGTGATCAAATTGTTTATTTCAAAGTATTGAAATATTGCAAACAGATTTTTCTTGTGATAAAGAAAAAATTTAATAACCAATTCACCCCCTCTAGTTCTTTCAGGTCTCAAAACTTCCTAAAAATTTCATCTCCTTGCTTGCCTTGCTACAAGTGGATATAAAGATTTCTTCTTCATGAACCCCTTATATCCTTCTTTAACCTATATACTCGGGCTGATAGAATTTTAGATTCTTTCATCCTCTGAGAAGCCAGGGCTTCCAATAGTTGGACCCAAAATGACATTTTTAACTTGCTAGTGGATCTATTTCTTTTCACCCACTTCAAGCACACAAACTCATTCAAGGTAGGAATGGTTTCCTCTAGCTCTTGGGATGGAAAGTTAGATGAGTGGACTGTCAATTATTAATGAGCTCGGAGCTTAATATTTTTCTTCTTTATTTTCCTCCTCATCATATTTCCTATAGATGAGGAAGCTTCAAGATTTTGCCTTTACTGCAGTGAGATCCCTTGGTAAGGTAGTGGTGTTTGTAATCACTAAAGATATTTTTCTACAAGGTATGACCCTCCTGGTAGCTAGGGCATCTAGCTGTGCTATCCTTTCAAGATAGAAAATTTCCTTAAAAGATTTTAAATAATAGGAAGCTGTGTTGGCAGATGCACACAATGTGGAAAAATCTTAGTTGAGAGGGGCCTCTTGGTAAGCCCTTCAGAGTCCATGTCATACATAGGGGTGGCAGCCCTTCATGCTTGTTGGTTGGTAATCTACTACAATTGCTTGAGTATTAGGCTTTGTTTGGGACGGCTTTCTTGCTACTTCTTAAAGTAGCTTTCTAGTACATAGGTTTTAATTTTTGTACTAAAAAAGTTGCTTCAAGAAGCACTTGGAAAGCCGTCCCAAACGAAGCCTTAATCTTTAGTGTTCACATGGGATTAGTGTTGACCTCATTTCTATATGAGGTCACTAGGAACTCCCTGGGTTCCCCTTGGTGACTTGATGATTGGCTGGTGTTCACTTGTCAATAAAATAGGTCCCTGTCAAATTCTAATCCAATCTTTAATTAAATTTAACTCCACTTTCCAATTCAATTTCAAGTCCAATTTTCAACTAGAAACTCTAGTTCACCCTTCAATACAACTTTAAAACCTATCCTTACCAATCTCAATGATTTAATTGAATGTCATTGATGTGGGTATTTCAAACTCAACCATTCAAATCAAAAAATCCCAAATATAGGATTCCAGATCAAATGTTAAGGATAGGGACCAGGTCCTAAAATCCTTTCTTGGTAATTTTTTTGTCACCTTGAAACCTAGTTAAATGGCCTTTGATTTAGGGTTTCTCAATTATAAATTGATTAGGCATGTCCTTAGGTTTATTCCTCCAAACTGAGCTCAATCTGAGGTTGCTAGCCCCAGAAAATGAATTTATTTCCAAAGGCTGTAAAACCTTAAAATATTTTAGCCCATGCCACTAGACGTGCCTTTTACTGGAAATTGACCTTTGGTCCTTTCCCAAAACCTTTTAACCTGCTCATAGCCTCTATTATGACATGTTAACTAGTAAACTCTTTTTTTATGGGCTTATTTTGACTCATGTATGACTAGGGTTTGTTCACTTGTTAAAGCTTTTAAATATGAGTTAGGTTGTTAAACCTAAGCTTTTGTTCCAACGGCTAACCAAGAGGGGGGTGAATTCATAATTTTAAAAATTTCCTTTTATTTTAATTTTGAAAAACCGAAGAAGTTGATTTTGAAATTATAAAAGAAATTTTTCAACCACAGATAATAACAAGCACAGAGAAAATAATAAGCAACTGAAAATAAATGACATAATATTTATATTAGTTCGGTCCAACATGACCAATATCCACTCCATGAAGTCTCCCACTTTAGGTATTGCATTATTTCCACTAGTGTCTCTCCTTTTACCCCACAGCAAGGCGGAAAAACCTTAATAAAAACTCTCTTCCATCACTACCCGGTGCTGTAGAGAACCGTCATCCTTTTACAGTCTCCAAGTGTAGGCAGAGAACCTCCCGCTGTTCACACTCTCCATGTGTATGCAGAGAATTATCCCGTTATTCACACTTTCCAAGTGTAGGAAGAGTACCTTCCGCTGTTCACACTCCTCGAGCATCAGCAGAGAACCGGATCTTCTTGAAAAAAACTTCTCACGAGAACACTAGAAGGATAAGAGAAAAGAGTGAAGTAATCATAAATTATAAACTGAGATCCTCACCTTTAAGTAACTTAAGTGAACCTTTCAAACTTCAGTAATAAGAAATATCCTTCAAACACTCTCTCTCACTCTCTCCTTCAAATTCCCTTTAGTATGCAAGTAAACCAAATGAAAAAAAAAGATTTTAAGACAGTCTAAATTGGACCTTTTATATAAAAGACACAAAAAACTGTCCAAAAACTGCATTTTTCAATTTCTGACCGTCCACAATCATCCCGTACGATCCAATTTCGTACGTATAAATAGTGTTAAAATTGTTGCGTATGAACTATATGAGAATCAGTACAAACTACTTTTATACCCGATAATTATCTCGTACGAACTAAGTTCGTCCGGTACAAACAATTATTCCCATGATTTCATTGGTATGAAAATGCATGACAAATTTCAAGTTTCCAGAATAGAGAAGATCATTCTAGGACAAATCATAAATATCGTCTAGATCAATAGTTCATTTTGGAAAATCCAGAGACCATCATCCTATGACGATTGATAAATATCATTTACACGAACGCATACAGAGAGCATCATCCTGAGACAAATGACAATTATCATCTGATCAAATGCATCTAGAGGGCATCGTCCTGGGATGAACGATACATATTATCGAGAAAAAACACATATATAGAGCATCATCCTAAGACGAACATTAAATATCATTTGAACGAATCCATCCAGAGAACATCAACTTGGGATGAACGATAAATATCATCTAGACGATCTAAACTTAGAAAAAAATTTACCCTCTCTATTCATTCCATTGCTCATTTTGGGAGTATAACTGATCAGATCATCCTGTACGAACAGGGTTCATACTGTACGATCAGTTTTAAAAATTGTGAATTTTAAAGCTCTCCCCCATTGTGTATGTGCTAAGTTACTCAATTACAATCACATTCTCTCATACTCAATAAAATGAAAAATACATACTTCAATTTACAAAATATTCTAAGCTGAACTTGATTTGAAGTCTTCAAAAATCTCGAGTATGATTTTCCTAAAATGTTAGTACTCACAAGAGCAAAAACAATTCTTCCAAAATATGTTAGGAGAAAATAATAATCAAAATAATAATATTTGGAATCATCAAAAACATACAAGTTTCAAGAATTTAAAATATGCAAAGCTAAGTAGCAACTCTCTCAACAGGGTTCAAAATAACCAAAATACTTTTTACGGGGGTTTTTGGTCTTTCCGCAAAATTCAACATAGGTGGACCATATCAAGCCCTAAAATCTCTACCAATGTGTCCTAAGCATCATTAAGGACACATGGGACTCAAGCCAAGCCTTTGGTTTTACCTAGTTGATCAAGTTAACCATGGTTGACTAAAATACCCCTTATGGGTTTAAACAACCATTTTAATCCAAATGAACTCCTCTTCGCATGTGACCTCCTCCATCGATCTCCATGTATCAATTCAAACTTGTTAAGCCTAAACTCAACCCTTGGTTTAACCTAGTTAAGCAAGTCAACTATAGTTGACTAATCTACCCTTTAAGTATTAAAATAGCATTTCAACCCAAATGAACACTTATCCACTTGGGACCACTTCAATTAGAATCAAATAGTCAACCGAAATTCAGTGGTTGGGTCAAGTTGGTTATCCAAGTCAATAATGTTTGACTAACCTCACTTACATCTTTATCACTTCCAAACCCTTTGACCAAGGCCTCACCAAACCCACTCAACCCATGGGATGACTCCTTAGGTCCGTAGGAGATTCCTCTCGGAAGCCCAAGCCTTGAGCCTACTTGGGATAGCCATAAGATTTAACCCAAGTGCCCAAAGAGATGTGTCCCATGTGTCAAGTCTCTCCCTAAGCCAAACCAAATCAAACTAATAGTGGAATTAGGTCCCCCATGACCCAATATATCTACCCTAGTTGACCCAACCCTTGGGTCAACTAAGGTTAAGAATTTGGCTAACCCAATGTGGTCAAAGGGATAAGCTATTTTCCAACCTAAACTTCCATGCCCAGCCAACACCTCCATTAGTTTGCCCTAGTTACAACAATCTTACCTCAGTCATCCCAATCCTTTGGTTGCCTTGGGTCAACACTTAGGCTAGCCCAAAGTGGTCAAAACTACTTTAAACTAAGCCACTTCTTACCATAGTTGAAATCAAACTTTATTGACACTTGCATTAGATAGGCCTCAACCCAACGCACCCCCAAGTTGACCCAAACTGTATAATTTTGGGTCAACACGAGCCACTTGATTGAATTTGCATTCCTCTTACCCAATTGATTGAGCTCATGTTTGAGTTCACCTTACCTCCAACATTCTTTTCATGTCATCATAAACTTGTCAATGGCCGATGATGGCTAGAATGATGGCAAATGAGCTACACTGGTAACCCCTCATGGGCCCTAGCTAAAGCTTCTGTAAGCTCTAAGTTTATTTCCTTAAAGCTCTAAGGGTCTCCACAGCTTGTCTCTTACCAACTAGAGGCCATTTGATGATCTTCCTAGTTGATCCAAGACGTTTATGGTTGCATGGTTCACTTGAATAGAGTAACTTATTCTAATCCAATTCATTCTATTTTTTCTTTTTGAATTCAATCCATAGAACTCTTTAAGCAATTCTATAGCCTCCCTAGCTTCCTAGCCATCTCCAGCTACCATCTCGAGCAAACTCCAGTAAAAACTCTCCACGCTATGCTTGAACTCCTACCTTGGGTGAATCTCCGACCTGAAGTCTGAAGGATAAGTGTTCCTCTTCTTCCCCTTCTCAAGCTTCCAATTAGAAAATCACATCCATTGGTGCTTTCTAAATGGTAAAATCCTAATCTCAATCTCATAGTTAGCTAGTGTCAGTAAAGTGTGAAATAAACCATCAACTCATCAAAATCTGACCATTGGATTAAAGGTTTGTACTACCTTTATCCTTTTTATGAAGTTTCATGGAAGTTTAATGGTAGGATCTCTCAGATCAAGTTAGAGAAGGTTTATGGCTCTGGATGCAAGCAGGAGGTTGAAGATGTAATCTTAATCATTGTTCTTGATCAAAAGTTCATATTAGATCTCATAATTATGGAGCCATGTTAATCATAGCCATTTGATTAACCAGCCAATGGCTATAATTAATTCTGCATTTACATAGTAAGATGCAATGATTAACTGACCATTTAAGAGGCTCACATGTGGAAACTCAATAGGAAAATCTATCTTTACTGTCAGACATTCCGACAAAAATATTTTCGTCGATAAAATCGACGGGTTTACCGGTGGAATATTCGTTAGCAACTTAACGATGAAATGTCTGGCGCAAATTTTGTAGTTGAAACACCGACATATTTCGTCGACTATTTACCAGCTTTTAAAAGGTTTCTGGGGCATATTCTTCCATTAATTACTGATAGAATTACCAAAAATAATGCACCAGCTTACATAAACTCGACAAAATGTTATTGTTATATTATCCGCTAGTAAAATAACTAACGGGTAATCCACAGGAAAAATGTTGGTACACGCCCTATTTCGACCCATCCTCCATCTAACTTCTCATTTATCTCCCGACCAAACCCTCTTCACTTTCTTTCTCTCTCTCGTTTCTGAGAGCTGCCCAAAACAAACCTCTTCGCTCTCCTTCTAAGAGCTACCCCAACACCGAGCATTTCTTTCTCTCTCTTCACTTGCATCCTAGAACTACCCTGACCGAACTAGCAAGCATTTCATTCCTAGCATTCAAGAGCTATTCCGACCAAATCCTCACCAACTTTTGACAAAACATGTCACGAACGCTACTATTGACCTTATTTTCACCACTATCTAGGTCAAAGGGTTTGACTTGGTCAAATTGACCAAGTCATGCCCCAAGACCACTACCTTTGAGTTTAATGGGTCAAACCAAGTTTGCTAAGCCAAGACCCAGGCTTTGGGTCAACCTTATTGACCAAGTCAACCCAGGTTTGAAAGTTCGTTAGGGATGTTAAGCCCTATAGAATTGGCCCAAGCTAACCAAGAGGGGGGGTGAATTGGTATTTTAAAAAATTTCTTTTTTCACAAAGAACAAAAATCACATAAACCAAAATCACACCATGAGAAAAATAAATGCGGAAATTAAAAAGTGCGGAAGCAAGAAATAAGAACACAGAAATTTATAGTGGTTCGGTCAACTCGACCTACGTCCACTCCCGAGAGGCACCCTCCGAGTATTGCACTACAAACGTGACTCTCCTTTAGCCCCCACAGCTAGGCGGAGAAGCCTTTACAACGAACCTCCTTTTTGCCACCCCGGCAAGGTAGAGAACCTATCTCCTTTTGCTTCCTCCTGAAGCTGGCAGAGAACCACAACCAGATGCTGACTCCTTACCTCTATCGACCCTTCCACGGACGAGAAACTCTAGACGAAGAAGAAGCAGAGTGATCCTTGAAGCAACCCTTGTGAATCCCCTCACAAGCTCCCCCTCACAAGATCCTCTCTCTCTCCCTCTCTCTCTTTCTCTCCTCAAGGCCTTCTCAGGTCAAGGCAGCAGCACATAGGTTGTTCAAAATGTTGAACAAGAGCTCTTAAATAGAAGAGCTTCAAAGGAGCTCATTAATTACAAGTTGCCGACAATATCGTCTAGGCCGATATGGACATCGGTCTGGCCGATCAGTACAAATCTCAGAAGATCGGCCAGAGCATCACCCTGAATGCAAACTGGATGATTTAAAATTAGCTTGATCGTCTCGACCGATCAGTTCAAATCAGAAGAAAATCGTCCGGAGCATCGCCCTGAATTCGAGCTGGCCGATATTTATCGTTCTGAAGTAACTAAGGTTTTTAAATAGACCGTCCTGGCCGATCCTGCGATCGTCCAAGATAATATGATCGTATCAATCATCCTTAATTACTCCCTTGATTTCCTGATCAATTAAGGCATAATTTGTGAATATCGTCCAGGACGATCAATGATCATCCTGACCATTATTTAAAAATACAGTATACCTTAATTGTCTATGGCGGCAACTTCTTTCTATTTTGAGCTTATCGTCTTGGCTGATACACGTATCGTCCAGGCCAATCTATTAATGACGGCTGCCTTAATTAAAAATCCTTATTTAGACTTTCTGTTTTAAGCCTGATCGTCCAGGACGATGTAAATATCATCCTGGCCGATATAAGTAAAAATAGAAATTCTAAGTCTCTCAAGTGTGTGTGTGTAGGGTTACTTAGCATCAGTCTCTTTGACCATTACAAATAGACTCAAGAAGAGAAAAAATAAAGTACAAACTGACTCAACCCTAGACCTATGCAATCTTGAACTGGCTTCATTTGTTCGTCCGATCTTCGATTCCTAAAAAGTTAGAAATAACATACAGTCCAAGAGAATCAATAGTGTTTGCAATCATTAAAACATAAGTCATGAAACTAGGTTTGCAACAAGGTTGCCCAAAATTAACCAAACCCCTTTTTTTGAATTCAAATCTCTTCACTAGCTTCTTGGATCAATCACATACCTCGCTTGGGATCAGTGGGTCAAACCCAACTTATTGGACCCAGGCCCATGGCTTGGGTCAACCTGGTTGACCAGGTCAATGTATGTTAACCCAATTAGCCTAATTGGATCAATTCAATCTTTAATTCAACTTCAATCCATTTTTGCCCCAACCCCCAGCTGCTTGGGTCAAATTGACCATGTTGACTAGGTCAACCCATGCCTTGGTCAAACATACCCTTGTATGGTAAATTTTGACCTATTTAGGTCAAAATCTCTCCACTTAATGCATTTTAAAACTTTACAAATGGTCTCTAGATTGAAACCATGGCTAAACCACTCCTTTTCCCTCCTAATCTACCCTAGATTCAATCTAGGCCATTGATTAAAGGTTTCGGCCTTTAAATAGGAGCTTTAGGGCTCATTAGAGAGGACTTTTGCAATTGCTCTTTCCCTAGCTTCTCTTAGCCCAAAATATTTCATGTGAGAGCTCCCACAACTTCCCTCCACATCTCCCAAGTTGAACCCTGCCGGTCAAGACCGCCGCCAGCAAGGTCTCCGGTGAACTGAGGCTCGAAATGTTCCAAGGAAGATTCCCGTTGATCTAAAGCTTTTTGGGACGTGATTTCTTCTACAAATAAAAGAGTGGACATTCTACAATTGTAACAAGCCCAAGATCTTCTGAATCCATCCATTGGAATATGTAAAATCACAAACCACTAGTCTAGGGCACTTAGATTTAAATAACTCCTTTCATAGTGCATTTTAGAATGCAATTTTTATTTCCCTTTAGTGCTCTTCACCTTGGCATCCTAAGTTTAAAATTGAATTTGATTGTGTATTTCGAACGGATGAGCTAAAAATTCATTTCTAGGGCGTAGTCTGATAGCCCTTATGCATGCACAGCATATGGATCGTTGATCTTATATTTCATCATTTTGCAGCATATCTAGTCATGTATTAAGGTGGTGATCAAATGTACGCGTGTCCGCCATGATCAGAATCATTAATTCTGAATTATGCAGAATCAATGGCCCAAATTGATGCCTACAGGGCTAAGTAAATTAGCGTCCCCATAATTTTCGATTACCCAATGATTACGGGAAGCATAAACATTGCGCATCCGCACAATCATTGCCCCAGAATAGTAGAACCTCTGCCTTTCTGCCATGTGGCCCACCAAGCGCCGTCGCCGCCAGGTTTCAAGAAATTAAATATTATAATTATTTAAAAATCTATTTAAATTCAAAATTCTTCAAAAATTATTTAAAAATTATTTTTAAATTAAAAATATACGTGTAATATATTAATTTTTTCAAAAAAATTTTATCTTTAATTTTAAAAAAAATTAGTTTAAAATTTTAATTACATTCTACGTTATTTTAAATATTAACTACTTACCTTTTTTAATTAATAATTAAATAAAAATTATTAAAATATTTTATAAAAATTTATAATTTTATTTTAAAACATATTTATTATTTCAGAGTAATATTTAATATAATTTAATTTAAAATTTAATTTATTATATAATTATTTTAAATAACTACTATATATTAATGTATTATTAATATTTAAATAAAGTATATTTTTATTAATAATTATTTTTAAAATAAAAATATATAATAGAGAAAATATTTTATTTTCTATGAAATCAGAAAGTTTTTTTTTATTTATTTAATTTTTAATTAACAAATATTTTTTTTTAAGTGTTTTACTTAATTATTAAATTACTTAAATACTTAACTAATAATTAATTAAATTAAAATATAATTACTTTCCAAAATTTACAAAAATTATTTTTTAAAATTATTTTAAATTTAAGAGGCTATAATATTTTATTTAATATAATTAATTCATTTTTTAAAATATTATTTATTTTGAATTATTTAAAAATACCTTTTAAGTATATAAAGCTTTAAATATTTGTAGTAAATCCATTTTAAATACAAACTTTTTGTATAATACCTCATATTTTTCAAAGAATTATGCACTTTTATTTAAAATAATTTTAAGAAATTGAAAACTTATTTTTCTAATTTATTTATTTATTATTTAGTTATCTTCCATATTTAATTATTATATATATATATATATAAGTTTAAAAATATTATAGTTACAAAATAATAATTTGATTTATATGTGTAGGAGAGATCCACTGGTCACCCAAAAGGAGGTTTAAATTAAAATTTATTTTTGAAACCTCCTTTTGGGTGACCAGTGGATCTCTCCTACACATATAAATCAAATTAATATTTTGTAACTATAATATTTTTAAACTTATATATATATATATATATATATATATATATATATATATATATATATATATATATATATATATATATATATATATATATATATATATTTATTTATTTATTTATTTATTTATTTATATATATATATATAATAAATTTAAAATTATATATGTATATATTAAATCCCCCTAATTTTGTTTTTTTTATAATTGCAAAATGCATTAAAATATTGAACTAATTACAAACTAAAGAAAAGGGTCACATTCCTTCTTTAACAAAGTAGATAAAGAAGGAATGTTTGTAAAACAAGAACTATCAAATGAGAAATTATCCTCTAAAGTCAAAGTAGCACAGAGATCGACTACCTTATTACAATCTCTATGAACATGGTGGGAGATCACCTTATTAAAATCATTTAAGAAAAATAAATCTTCAGACATCTGAGTGGTGTTTTGCCACTTTGCTTTATTCAAAGAATCTTGAATGAACTTGATGATGTTGTAGTTATCCCCTTCAATTATTACTCCTTTGTTATCTATCATCCAACTTTGAATGAATTTCCTTATAGCCAAAACAGCTACCATCTCAAGTTGTGCATCATCCCAATGTTTTCTTTTTTTTCCCAAAAGCAAGTAATAATCTTCCTTTGTGATCTCTAAATATACCTCAAATTCCAGCTAGGTTTGAGTTTAAAAGAGATGCATCAATGTTTATTTTGATCCAACCTAGCGGTGAAGGATGCCAAATTTTTTGAAATGCCCTAAGGAGATTAACACCCCAACTATCTATTATTGGATTAGAATGAAACATGGCTGTAGATAACACATTTTTTGTAATAACTGAGCTCAGAAGAGTAGCCTTACTGTGAACCATTTCATTTCTATTTTTTCAAGATAAATATACTGTAGTACAATACATCTTGATCGTATTTAATGAAGAAAAAGAAGTACTTTTTAGTTCTCAGAATGTTAAATCTCCAATCCTTCTACTTTAGAAAGATCTCCATCAAGTATTTACAATGGATTGCAATATGATCAAAATTCTCTACTTCTTGACATCCTCTTGCACATAAATCATTGTTGATTAATTTCTTGTATTTAAGAAATTCATTTGTAGGAATTGCAAACTTACTCATTCTCCACCAAAAGAGCTCCACCCGAGGATTCAATTTCAGTTTTCTCAACCAATTTGAAAAACAAAAATCTCCCTCTACAGAACCACAGTTTAAGGATTCTTCATAAGAAAGAGCAGTAATATTTCTACCTATATAATGGTATATCACTTCCATATAGTCAGATTCAACATTGTATTTGATAGGAATTTGCAAGATTAGATCCTTATAAGAGAACCGTTGAAGTTCCTCACATCCCATCTACCATTAATTGAAATGAATTGATTGAGCATTACATCTTCCAATCCCACACAGTCAACAAATGTTGGCCAATACCCCAAACATTTGTCTAACACCCATATGTCTTTTAGAACATTATTTTTCCTTCCATTCACCACATTCCATCTTAGCAATGGTTTTAGAAACTTACCACCATCTGGTAGTATTTTCCATGTAATAGAAACTCCTTTCCTTCTATCAACAATGAAAATATTATCACCATATTTGGCAATGATGTTTCTATGGAGTAACGTATCTAGATTTTAAATAAACTACCAAGACAATCTCGATCTAATAGGGCTAGCTCTAAGAATAGCTGAATGAAAATTCAAATCCCTAACAGATCTCGATTTACACAACTCCTCTTAGGATATATATTGCAGTCCTGTTTTTCCATTACTTTTGTGTCAAATGAAATTTTTGCAACATTTTTCTTCCTCATAAAGAATCTTCTTTGGAACCAAAGAATGTGTGGAAAGAAACTTTTGTAGTGATAAATGAGAAGACTTTGCAAGAGTTATCTTACCATCAATAGAAAGACATTTGCTTCCCCAAGAATTTAGTTTTTGCAAAACATTATCCATCAAACATTGAAAATTAGATTTAATCAATCTTCTTAGAACCATTTTAACACCCAAATAATATAGTTCTTTGACCACTTTGAAACCCAAGATCTGCACAACTTGATTCTTACTTGAACGATTGGTAGAATTGCTAAATAAGATTTGGGATTTCGATTTGTTTACCTTCACCCCATCCATGAACAGAAATCAACAACAATATTCTTCAAGACTTTGGCCAATTTATTAGAGGCTTGAGCAAAAATTAAAACATCATCGGGATATAAAAGATGTGTAATCTTTTGAGCTCTTGGTGAAACACGAATTCCCAATACTTGACCTCTGTGTTCAGTTGCATTTGATAATAATTGAGAACACATGATGAATAAGTAAGGAGAGAGTGGGCCTTAAGGAAATTCATTTTCTGCCTTAATCCAAGTAGAAGCTTTCCCATTTAGCATAAAAGAGAATCTGACATCTCTAACACATTCCATTTTAAGCAAAAAATTTGTCAAAGGGAATCCAAACAATTTTAAAACTTGATTCAAAGTAGCCCACCCCATGTTATCGTAAGCTTGCTCCATGTCTAGTTTGACCTCCATCATGCCTTTCTTATTTTTTGAAATTCTAAATTTGTTAAAGACCTCATGAGCTAATAAACAATAGTTTGACATTGATCTTCCAGGAATGAATGCTACTTGTTCTTCAGAAATAATTTTTGTGATGCATCCTTTCAATCTATTCATGATCATAGTTGCCACTAATTTATAAGTAGTTTAACATAAACTTATAGGTCTATAGTTAGCTGGAACAATAGGATTTTTCATCTTAGGGACTAATACAATCAATGTATCTCTCCACTCATCATGCATCAAACCCGTTTTAAAAAAGGTGTCAATTGCTTTCCACGTTGCACCTTTCATAATCTTCCAATAAAACTTAAAAAATGATGTAGTAATACCATCAAAACCAGGAGATTTGTTATTACCTTGTTGAAAGATGGAATTATTTAACTCCTCCTTAGTAAAATCTACATTCATAAAATCAACTTCTGATTGAGAAATTTTCTGAACCTCAGGAAATGATGGCCAACCCGTCAACTTGCATTATCTAGCCTTCCATTTTTTCACAAAAAACTCATGAAAAACCGCTTCAATGTGCTCAAAGTCCTCCAAGATGTTATTATTTTCATCTTTAATTTGCCTTATATGATTACAATTCTTTTTTGCTGAAGCAAAGTTATGAAAGAAATTTGAATTAGTGTCACCTTCTCCATGCCATCTAGCTTTAGCTCTTTGGTTCAACCAAGTAGATAGCCGTCCTAAAGTAACATTAAGCTCTTGTACTTTATTTCTAAGCAATCTCAGCTTCTCCACTTTATGTCCATCTTCTGTAGATTCCTCCAATTATAGTTCCAGTATTTCTTTCTTCAAATTTTCATTTAATAAATTTAGATTTCTACATTTATTCTTATTCCCAAAAAAATAAAAACTTCAATGTTCTTCTAAGCTTCCTTTGTAAGACTTCCACATGACTTCCAAAATCTATTTTCTTCCATGAATTCATGATAATATACCAAGCTGTAGGATATGATTTCCATGTATCTTAAAATCTGATAATTCTAGATTGTTTATATTGAGGCTCAAACAAATTAAAAGTATTAGGATTGTGGTCCGACACCACCCTTGGTAGATGTTGAGTCTTTGTCGTAGGAGTCTTTTGTAATGCTACAGAGTTCAACAAGCATCTGTCTAACCTCTCCCAAATTCTTGTGACACCTTCTTTGTTGTTGCACCAAGTGAATCTTGGTCCAACAAAGCCTATATCATGGAAATCATTGTTTGTCATAAAAAGTTTCATCTCCTTAGGTCCCTTAGAAAAAATGAACTTCTTTACCCCCTCTTGTCATCTTTGGATAAGATACAATTAAAATCACCTCCAATGATAGAAAGTATAATACATGATAAACACTTTTCAAGCATATCCCACATACTTCTTCTAACATGAAAATCTTTGTTACCATAAACCATTGCGACATTCCAAGTACCCGATGAAGGGCTATTAAGAACTCCAATGATTACTTAAGAAGAATGTTCAACTACCTCAAAAGAAACAACATTCTTATTCCATAAAACCAGAATCCCACCCGAGGTCCCCTCAGCAAAATGATGAAAAAATTCCAATCACTTCCAATAAGAAAATTAGCATCCCTTCTGGCAATGCTAGATAACATAGTCTTAGTAAGACCAATGAAAAACCCATCATTATCCTTCACAATCTCTCTAAGATAGGTCCCAATGATTTCAATTCTTTTGCCAATTTGTTTTTTTCCTGAACTTGTCATTGAAGGCTAAAAATCTGATTGATCTCCTTTAATAAATAACTTTTCAGAATTACTGGGTTCAATTTCCATTGAAACTCATATAACTTCATTAGCATCTTCAATTATGTTTATGGCTTCTACTTCATCAACTTCAATTACTTCTCCTTCTTCGTGATCATCAGGCAGAATGTTATATTTGTTATTCACACAAATAACAGTAAGAGTTTTGGATTCTTGCAAAACATCTGTATTACAAAAATCCTCAATGTCCTGCTATTTTTAAGTGAGAACTTGCAACTTTTCTAAATTTTTAGTTTATACAGGAATCTCCTGCAGTTTTTTATTTTGAACACCAGTATCAATTGGTTTATATTCCTGCTTCTTCAGCATCATTGTTCCTACATTCTTCTTGAAATTTCTGAATCATTTATTTATGAATTTTACATGTATCCAAGGGCCATACTCATCCTCCTCTTGTTGCTTTGGAACTTCCTCAACAGAATTAGCTTCAACCATCCTTTTTTTTTTGTTATAACAGCATTCTTCTCTTTATTATATAAAGTTTTGACTTCAGGGCAAAGGGACTTACTATGTCCAACTCTACCATAATGGTAGCAAAGAGAAGTCATCTTCTCATATTCATCATTTTGAAATGATCTTCATTGAAGTCCTTCTATCCAAACTCCCTTTGGTAATTTATTTTAAAGATTAATGCAGACACATATTCGTGTAAATTCTCTTTTTCCCCATTTAAAAGAATTTCCATCAAGATACATTGGAACTCCAATCATTGAAGCAATTTTAGATATATTCTCCTCATCCCAACAATTCAATGGTTAAAAAGGAAATTGAATCTAGACTGGTGTTCAAAATTAGTGAGACCTTTTAATGATTCCGAGGAAAATGAGGTAGACCACTTATCCATGCCAATAATGTGATTTCCAATATACCAAGGCCCACCACTTAAAACTTCCTTCATTGATTCAGTGCTTTTGAAAGAGCATAGAATACAATCAAGTCCAAGTGTTGTTAAATGAAATTTTCCAAACTTACCCCATTGCCTTCGGAGTTTTAGGCTACATACATAAAATAGAATATCATTCCTTAGCACTTTGATTACAAGAGATTTCTTCAGGATTTGAGAATTGACAAGCTCCAAATCTGAATTTAATTTTACCACAACTCCATCCTTAGTCAATTGTATTGATTCCATATTATAATTCAACTTGATATGCTATGTCTTCTTCCAAGCAGAAATAAAACTACCTTTAGGTGCTGAACATTCATTTCTCTCAACAACTATTTCATTAACATCAACATCATTTTCAAATTTAATCGATCAATTCTGGTTAATCTGATTCTGATCATCATCTTCATGAATTCCCACGAACTTGTTAACCTTCAAAACCAACCCTCAAGAAGACGAAGCATCTTTACCAATACTCTGAAGAGAGTTAGGTTTTAATTTTGGGATGACTGCCAATTCTTGTTGAACTTTCAGTAAACTTTTTCCTTTGCCTTCTACAATAGCTTCTTGCCACAACGAAGGTCTAAATCCTTCTTTAATCACCATATTTGTTTGAGGTCTTGCAAAAATTTAATCAACAGAATCAATTCTCACCTTGTCATTTCTTTGAACATTGGATTTAATGGATGAAGTTGAATTGGAAGCAGAATGTTGATAGCTACCGACAAGAAGTTGTCGGCAGTCAGGTATGACCATCTTCACCGATTACAAAAAACCCGTGAATCATAAATTCAAAATCAAAATGACGAGCTTTCTCTCACTAGAAATTGGAACTTTCTCTCACTAGAACAAATTGGAACTTTCCAAATCCCCCTAATTTTGAGAGATCTACATTATGAAATTTAATACATTTATCATGCATGCGAATAGAAATCATTGGGGGGGGGGGGGGGGGGGTAGAGGGTGGTGGGGGTGGATTAGTGGATGATTGGGCTCCAATTATTCACTAATCACATCATTATTCATATTTATTTATTATTTAGTCATCTTTTGCATGTGTACGATGCACGAGCACCTAACCTAAGCTTTCCTAGATCTAAGGACATGGTGTGCTTATGTTTTACTGCATTTTTCTTTATGTTACCCCAAGGGTTAGTCTTAAACACTTAATTTTTCACTAATCACATCATTTTTCATATTTATTTATTATTTAGTCATCTTTTGTATGTGTACGATGCACGAGCACCTAACTTAGACTTTCCTAGATCTTAGGACATGGTGTGCTTATGTTTTACTGCATTTTTCTTTATGTCACCCCAAGGGTTAGTCTTAAACACTTAATTTAAACCTAGTTAATGTAGCGACACCCAAAGGATAATAATTAAGGATCCGCCAAGCCAATATACAAAAATTCTAGGAGCTAGGATACACTTCTGATTGACATGAAACTTGACACATTTAAACTTAGTGAAATCCTAAACTTCCAAGAATTTTCTAGGAATGTTTAGGATCCTTTAAACCCCTTAATTAAGCCCTGATAACTTTCAAAAATTGTAATAAATCTAAATTAAATCAAAACATTTCCCATAATATATCAAATTCTTTAGAACCTAATGCTTAATCTCGAAAAAATAAAAGACCCTTAATTGAAGTTCAATCTAAACCTTAATTAATTTTGATTTAAAATTACCCTTTTGATTAAATTAAATAATTAAAAAATATTAAAAATTCAAAAAATTTCTTAAATACTTGGGAGCATCTCTTTAGGACTTTTATGACCTTTGGGGGTGATTCCAAGTAGTTTGGAGCAGATTTGGGTCAAAATCCCTAAACACTCCTAGAGCTTAATTGGATCAAAATCCAAACTCTTTAACAAAACTTGGGATTTGACATTTCACCCCATGTCAATTAGTGGAATGAAAGAGTCAATACCAATCCTTGGGATTTTCATAACAATTTCAATTTTTTTTAAACTGCAAATCGCATTAAAATAAGAAAGAAAACCTAAAACAAAAACTAAGTGATAGAAATCCTATCACTTTCCTCCTTTAACAAAGAATAAAAAATAGGAGGAACCTTATTAGTTTCTAAAACATCCCAAAAGAAATCTCCTTTCAAAGCATTGTTATCACACCAATGAGCTAACTTGTTACAACACCTATTAACAAAATGAAATAGAATTACCTTAAATACATTTAGAAAGTCCAAGTCTTCTTTTGTTGAATGATCATCCACTCGATTTCCATAACAAAATGAGTTCTGTAGATGCTTTAAAACATTAATGTTGCTCCTTCTATAATCAAACCTTTTGCATCCAACATCCAATCCTTGATAACTCTTGCCAAAGAATGAAATGCCAATAACTCCAAATATCCAATGTCCCAATGAACAACCGAGAATCAAAAAAAAAAAGCATTCTTCCTTTATGATCTCTAAAAATACCTCCTATCCCTGCTTCATTAGAGGTAAGAAAAGATGCATCTATGTTCACCTTAATCCATCCGGGTGGAGGAGGGTTCCAAGAAGAAGAAGACACCAAATAATGCTGGTTAGCGCCTAGTGGTCCGAATATAGATTACCTCTAGATGATATAGATGCATAAGTAATATTATTAGTAATAACAAACCCAGCTCCAAGCTCCTGTCCTTCATGAATAAGATTGTTTCTACTCTTCCATGAGTGAAAAACCAAAGCATAATAAGTTTTTTGTAATGAAAGGATCCACCTTCCCATGCTTCCTCAAAAACTATAAGAATTCTTGTAAACTATTAAAAATAGGTAATTTGAATTACCTGAATAAGTTTAGAACACTTAATTCCATAAACCTATATATTTTGAATAAAACTCAACAATAAAACTCAATATGCTGAGTTTCATAATTTAAAGAAGATCCGTTAATTTTAATTCAAAAATTTAAAATTCTATAGCAAAATCTAGGGTTTAACATTTCAAAACCTAAGTCAATTTGAAAGTACGAGATTTGCCAAAGCGGGGGTGAATTGGTATTTTTTAAAATAAAGAACAAATCCTAAAAAGTAGTTCTTTTTTTTTGTAATTTAAAAAAAACTTACCTTGAAGCGAAAGCTAGTGATTAAAGCAAGATTGCAATAGTGGTGGTGAAATTTTAAATCAAACAATAAAGTTCTAAAATAGAATTCTCACCTAGTCGTTATAGCAATTATAAGATGCAAAAAGAAAATAAAGTGCGATAAATAAAAAAATCTCACCATAAGATTGATAGTGGTTCCGTCACTTGACTTACATCCACTTCCCGGAGTCCTCCACTCTGGGAATTTCACTACTCAAAACTAATTCTCCTTCTGCCTTCACAACAAGGGGGAGAAGCCTTTACACAAACTCATTTTCACCTTCCCCAGTGTGGCGGAGTACCAAACACTATGTCACTCGCCTGATGTAGACCTTCTCATTTTTTTCCCTCCTGGAGAAGGTAGACGACCTTTGAGGATGTTGACCTTGAAGGCTCTTCCCCTAGAGAACTCCCACAAGATTTACCCGGGTCATAGTAGGAGCAAGCATGCAACAGGCTTGGAGAAATCATGTGATCCCCTCACACTCCTTCTCCATCACAAACTCACCTTCTCCTTCCTCTCACAAGTCCTAAATCCCTTAAAGAAGCTCCCTCTCAAGAGTTCCCTTCCTTTTTCACATTCCTCTCTTTTAATTCAAAAAGATAAAAGAAAGCATTACTTAAATATTAGGCTCCAAGAAACCCTAAGATTTTTAGTTTATCCATTTCTGTTCGTAAAGTTCAATCACAGATAGTATAGTATGATCAGTACAAAATAACTTTCTTCCTAGTACGAAGGAGTACAAATAGGCAACAAATTTCAAATACATTGTATAGTATGATACTAATATTGTCTAGTATGATATATTTTATTTCTTTTGCTAGTACATGACAAATGTTGGGATGACCAAAATTCATCTCAGTTCATCGTCTGGCATGATACAACTCATATATTATGATCAATTAGAACCTTTAGGCCATTCGACATGATGTATATATCGTTCAGTATGATTAGTTCAAAAATCAAGGGATCATCCGACATGATCTTTGAGATAATAAAAAATAGCCTTGGTTCATTGTACAATACAAACCATGTCATACATTATGATCACCAATCATTAATTAAGCCTTGATTTAATTGACTAATCACGGGGGTTAATTTTAGCAAGTATTAAAATATTCATATAGTACGATGTGATTGTATAGTACGATCAGTTCAAAATTCAACGATTAAAAAACTTATTTAAATTAATCTGGTGGCTAGGGTTTCAAATTGAAAATGAATCGTACAATACAATCGTGTTCGTACAGTATGATTAGTTCACATAATATAGCCTTTTGAGACTCAGTTTGCATAAACATTTTGTGGCCATACTCTAGAGAAAAAGCAAAAATAAAAAATACAAAGTTCCAGACTACTTCGCATCCTTTTCTTCCCAGTCTCGAGTCTTCTATTATCTTGAATAATATGTGATCTCTTTGAAATGTTAGTACTCAGAGACAAGAATAACATTTAAAATATTGAATGAATAATAAGATAATTTAATCAACATTATTTGTCATCATCAAAATCTCAAACTAGAGGTCATAAACTACAACTTAATTTGTAGAATGAAAGACTCATGCTAATTCTTAAGATTCTTAAGTTAATTTTGTGAACCCTCATATTGGGGTAAAACTTAATATTTTGATTATTAAAATTTAAAGAAAATTAGTTAATCTCAAGATTAAAATTCCATTTCAAAATCAACTAATTCAAATCTTTTTCCAAAATTCTAGAAAATCTAACATACTCATATGGTTGGAAAACTCATCTTCTCATTAAATAGAGACACGACTGTAGAAGAAACTACCTATTGTAGTTTAATTTAATTTTTGATGGGATTTCAAAAATTCAAGCTAGCAGTTAATGGGGAAAGAATCATGGAGCTAGCTGCTGGAACACAAGTGGATGCCCCCTTAATCGAGATAACCTTAGGGCTGGGAACTGAATCGCCCATCTCCAAAATGGATGTCACTGTCATCCCCTTGCCCACTATACCCTCTACTTAAGAGAATAAAAATTATAAACCAGTGGCAATGGGTGATATGTCAACTCTGCTTAAGATTAGGTCAAGTTCTAGCACCCCCTTTGTTAGAAAGAATTAGAAGAAGAACTAATTGAAAAGAGTCAGAAAGAAGGCTATTAAGACTAAAAGGATTGCTAAGTTAGGAGCCTTAAAAAAAAAAGTCAAATCCGAGGTTAATGGAGACTTCGTTTCTCCTTACACATACCCCCTCTTTGGTGGAAGTCTTTCCACCCACTTCTTATTACTTAAGGGAGGGACATTGTGAGAAGAATAGTATGGTCCCCATCGTGCCCTTTTGACTATTGCATAAAAAAGATCAATTAAGATAGAAGTGAGTAATCACCAGCAATACAACATATGTTCGTAGTTGAGGGTTATGACCCAATCACTCTACTTGAAGATGTTATGTCATGTTACTATGCATGCCCCCACTACATCATTTATAGAGGAGGAGGTGTAGAAACCACTCAGGGTCCCACTCATAATTACTAGGTCGCTAGTAATTATAGAGGAAGGATAATGATGGGTCTGAGATCATATTAGATAATGACACCATCAAAATTTAACTTCTAAATGGGTTCCTATCAGAATAGATCCTTAGATTAAAATGATGCCGCACTATCTATGGATAGTGAAGACCCCAAAATAATGTCTATCATAAGAGATTGTAGAAATATTTCAACCACATGATCATCTAGATTTGATCCTCAATGGTGGGGATATTTTAACTCCACCACATGATCATCCAGCTTTGATCCTCTATAGTTGGCTTATTTTGACCCCACACATGGTCATCCAACCTCGATCCTCTGTGGTTGGTATATTTTGATCCCACTACATGATCCTCTATGGTGGGTATATTTTGATCCAACCACATGATCATCTAGCCTCGTTCCTCTTTGATGGACATATTTCAATCGCACCACATGATCATCTAACCATGATCCTCTATGGTGGGCATATTTTGACCCCACCATATGATCATCCCACCTAGTTCCTCCATAAAGTGGGCATATTTCAAACCCACCACATAATCATTTAACCTCGATCCTCTGTGGTGGGCATATTTTGACTCCACCACAAGATCATCATGCCTCAATCCTTTATAGTGGGAGTATTTTGACCCCACAACATGATCATCCATCCTTGAACCTTTATGGTTGGTATAATTTGACCCTACCATATGATCATACAACTTTAATCCTCCGTGATGGGCATATTTATACACCACCAAGAGATCATCTAGCTTTGATCCTCTATGGTGGGCACATTTTGACCACACCACATGATCATCCATCCTAGACCCTCTATGGTGGGCATGTCTTAACCCCACCACACGAACATTTACTAGTAATAGATAACACCATTTGTGGTACTTCCCTAGTACCAGCTCAACTTTGATTCTCTAAGGTGTTGTTCTTCCTTCCCTTAGAATCAAAATCCCAGACTCTACCCTTCCATTCAATTAATGTTAATATGTGTTCTAAAACTTTATTCTACTACATATATTGGGGTTCCATTTGTTGACCTCCTTTATGTATGAGATCATTAGGACCTATCCCAATCCCTCCTGGTGACTTGATTATTGGCAAATATTCACTTGTAAATCTTGTTTATCCCAGTTAAATTCTAATATTTTCTTTAATCAAGTTCAAGTCCACTTTCCAATTCAATTTCTAAGTCAATTTTAACTCCAAACTTTAGTTCAGCCTTCAATAAAACTTCAAAACCCATCCTTAACAATCTCAATCATTTATTTGATTTCCATTAATCTGGGTATTTCAAAATCAACAATTCAAATCCAAAAATCTAATCCAAATCAAAGATTCCAAATAAACTCTCAGAGATAGGGACTTAGTCCTGAAACCCTTTATGGTCAAATAGCTTCTGATTTAGGGTTTATCAATTTTATATAGATTAGGCACGTCCCTAGGGTCAACCCTTTAAATTTTAGTTCAATCTAAGGCCCTTAGCACTAGAAAATAAATTGATTTTCAAAGGTTGTACAACCTTCAAATATTTATAGTTTATGCCACTAGACTTGCCTTTTAGTGGAAATTGACTTTGAGGCCTTTCTGAAAACCTTTGAACATGCTCATAACCTCTATTATGACATGTTGACCAGTAAAATCTATTTTTTTGGGCTTAGTTTGATCGATGTTTGACTAAGGGTCAAAATGACTAAAATACCCTTTAAGGGGTTTTAAGTATTTTCCCTAAAATTCTACCTAGCTTGGCCATATCAAGACATGAAATCTCTTCCAATGTGTCCTAAGTATCATTAGGGACACATGGGACTCAAACATAGCCTTTGGTTTAGCCTAGTTGACCAAGTCAATCATGATTGACGAAAATGCTACTTGAGGGTTTAAACACCCATTTCAATCCAAATGAACTTCTCTTGGCATGGGACCACCTCCATTTATCTCCATTGATCAATTCAAACTTATTTAGCCTAAACTCAACCCTTAGTTTGACCTAGTTGACTAACTCATTTATAGTTGACCAAACCACCCTTTAAGTATTCAAACTTGCATTTCACCCTAAATGAACCTCTATCCACTTGGGACCACTTCCAAATACTAAAACGGTCAACCCAAATTAGAGAACCCAACGCTTGACCCAAGGTCAACTTATTGACCTAGTCAATTAAGGTCAACTTTATTGACCAAGTCAATTAAGATTGACCAACCTAATAGACACCTTATCCCTTTCAAACCCTTTGACCAAGGCCTTTTCAAACCCACTCAAACCATTTAGATAACTCCTTAAGCCCCTAGAAGATTCCTCTTGGAGGCCTAAGCATTGAGCCTACTTGGATTAGCCATATAGCTTGATCCAAGTTCCTAAAGAGAGGTCTCCATGAACCTAGTATTTTCTTAAGCAAAAAAAAATCAAACTAAGTAGGAATTAGGTCCCCCATGACCCAATACAGCAACCCTAGTTAACCCAACCCTTGGGTCAACTCAGGTTAATAATTAGGCTAAACCAAAGTGGTAAAAACACTATGGGTTGAGTCATTTCCTAACCTAAACTTCCCCATGCCCAAAAAACATCTCTAGTAGGTGGCCTTAGGTCCAACACACCTACCCTAGTTAGCCCAACCCTTGGGTTAACTTGGGTCAACACTTAAGCTAGCCCAAAGTGGTCAAAATTTTTTTGACCTTAGCCTTTTCCTACCATAATTAAATCAAAACTAATTGACACTTGTAATGGATATGCCTTGACCAAATGCACCTCCCACATCAATCCCAGCCCAAGACTTGACCCAAGTTGACCTAAACTGTACATGCTTGGGTCAACCTGAGCCAATTGATCGAATTGCGTTGCCTCTTACCCAATTAAGCTCATATATGAGTTTACCTAACCTCCATTATTCTTTCCAGCTCATCTTGATCCAGCAATTGGTCAGAGCAGTCGGAATGAACGAAAAATTAGCTCAGGTGGTCCCCCCCCCTCATATGATATAGCTAAAGCTTCTCCCTTTGCTTTCTTAGAGCTGTGAGAGTCTCCACTGCTTATACCTTACCAATCAGAGGCCATCCGATGGTCTGCCTAGTCGATCTCATCAGTCCATGGCTACAAGGATCACTTGAATAAGGTACTCATTCAAATACATTTAATTTGATTCTAGCTTTTTAAATTCTATCCCCAGAGCTCTTTGAGCAATCCCATGGCCTCCCCCAGCTTCATAGCCATCTCCAACTACCATCTTGAGTGAACTACAATGAAAACTTCTTGTCCTCCGCTTGTACTCCTACCTCCAGCAATCCTCCAACCCCAAAATCTATAGGAGATGTTTTCTTCTTCTTCCCCTCAAGCTTCCAACTAGATAGACCATTCCATTGGGGCTTTACATGGTAAAATCCTAATCTCGAGCTCTTAGTTAGTTAGAATTAGTCAAGTGTGAAACAAAATTTTCAACCCATCAAAATTCAATAGTTGGATTAATGGTTTGTATTTCCATGATCCTCTCTGTGAAGTTTCATGGAAGTTCATCAGTGGGATCTCTCAAATCACATCGGAG
Organism: Dendrobium nobile; assembly: GCA_022539455.1. Taxonomy (NCBI): domain Eukaryota; kingdom Viridiplantae; phylum Streptophyta; class Magnoliopsida; order Asparagales; family Orchidaceae; genus Dendrobium; species Dendrobium nobile. The sequence continues at coordinate 30,661,964 of CM039727.1, forward strand.
AAGGTTTACAGTTCTAGACATAAGCGAGAGGTTCTAGATGTAATTTTAATTATTGATCTTGATAAATATTTCAGATTAGATCACATAATTCTAGATCCATATTAATTGTAGTCATCCTATTAACCATCCAATGTATATAAATAATTTAATGTTTACACAATCTACCGTAGTAATTTGCTGACTAATTAGGATGTGCTTGAATGGAAAATACTAGCTGACTGTGTAATTTTAGACTTATTAATTCTAGAAATCTCATAGAACTTTTAGAAAACATATCTCCTAATCTACTGAAGCTCATTGGAAAGATCTTGTGGAGATCTACAAATGCTCTATGGTCTCAATCCTCTAGCATGTATCAAACTTTAGTTATAATAGATAGAATCCTAGGGCTATTTTGGCAATTTTGGCATTAAGTTAACTCTTCAGTGATTAAGACTATAAAGAATGTATTTTGGGCATGTATCTAACATGCCCAAATTTTCTCCCCTCTATTTGATTTAATTAAAGGCATCATTGAGCTAATTTTGAATCATCTGTCATTATTTAACCCTTAATTTCAAATTAATCTAATTTCCTTTCTAATGAGAGTTAGGATCAGATTGTTTGTGTATTGATTGTGCTTAGAATAGCAACTTTGGTTACCTTAGGTTATTTGGTTAACCACCTTAGAGGGTTAATCTTGGACCCAAATTTAGTGGGCTCTGGCCTTGAGACTAGGTGAGCTCATGGCCGAACTTTCATTTGAATTGGAGACCATTTGGTCCACCATTTAAGAAACCCAAATTCAACCCTTAAAATTAACTTATGATTTTGATTAATTTACCATTAATTCCAATTAAATCATAAAAATTCATATAATGTATCAAATTGACCTTAACTCTGTCTTCTATCAATAAAAATTAAAAGTATAATTAGATGATTTCAATTTTTAGTCAAATTTAGCTTTTAATAAAAATCAACATTTAATTAAATTAATTAATAATAAACATTTATAAATTCGTAAAAAAACTCTTGAACACTTAGTATTATGCCCTTAGGTCATTTTTGAGCTTTGGGGGATGATTTCAAGGAGTTTGGGATTGATTTGGATCAAAACCTCCTTGGTTAAACTATTTTAAAAATAAATTAATTAAAAAACTTTAAAAATTCATAATTAATTCTAGAAAATTCTAAATTGACCAAACTTGATGTCATTTAACTGCACTTAAAATATAGTATTTTCTAAAAACATCAAATCTTCAATTTTTAATTAAAGTTAAAAAGTCAACCTTTCAGTCAATCATAGTTTAAATCTTGGTCAAATTTTCAAAAAATTCAAATTTAGCAAACTTAGTGTCTAATCACTCATTTTGAGGTCTATTATTTAGGAAAAGTATTAAAACTCTAAAATTCACTTTAATTTAAAAAGTCAACTTTTAACCCTTAATTCAAGGAATAAAAATAATTAAAATAATTTCAAAATTTGATAATAAACAAAAAATTCTAGAAAATTAAATTTATTATTGAAACTATCAATCAAATAACTTAATTAAAATTCTTCAGCCCTTAACTCTTAACCAATGAAATTACTTAATCAATACCGATTACTACTGTGTAACTCGAGCCTACAAGGAAATTAACTTAACCCTAAGGGAGATGAAATAAATTTCACGAGCCACATGTAATTAAAGGTAGTAATCATTTAAAAATTAAAAGATACCTTTAAAATCAACATCAATTAAATAATACTTAAACTCAAATTAAAATCCTTTAAGACTTTCAACCAATCAAACTACTAGACAATCATACCAAACTACTCAGTCTAGGATATATCCAAGAGCCCTCTATAGTGACACTTTTGATGGCTTGCTAGGACAACTAACCCTAGATTTAGACTAGGTTGGTATTTGTTTTTCTACTTTTGTGTGTTCCATGGTTTTCATTATATGCTGGTAAAAACTAGATTTATTTCTCTAGTTGATGTGTTTATTTATTTAATGCAATCTTTGAATTGATGTGATGAGCATTAGATTACCCATAGATTAGGAATGATCTGGTTCTTCATAGAGTTTTTTATAGGTGGCCACACTCATACAGAGCTAAAATAAAGGGGGAAAATTAAAGATTTAAATTAACAAAAAAAATTTCAGGTACTTAATTAACAATATCCTTATCACATGTTTATAAAAAAGATCAGACTCATGGTTTCAAAGTTCCTAGGTGGTTAGCTGTGAAAGTTTGTTAGGGATGTTAGCCCCTATTGAACAAGTCTCAAGGAAAATAAGAAGAGAGGTGAATTGGTAATAAAACTCTTTAAGCAAAGTACAACAATTCAAACCAATATCACCATAGAAAAATAACCAACGATGCGAAAATTAAATGAGGAAATAATAAAGAAAGAACACACCAAATTTATAGTGGCTCGGTCAAACCTTGACTTACGTCCACTCCTTGGAGGCACCCTCCAAGTATTGCACTAAACTAGTGTCTCTCCTTTAGCCCCCACAACTAGGCGGAGAAGCCCTTAAAAAATCACTTCCACCTTCCCCGGTGCGGCGGAGTCGCCGGGTCCTTTGACACCAAAGAGATCTTCTTCTTTGATGAACTTCCCTCGAGACGAGCCTTGAATCCGACGATATTAAGGTGCAAGCCTGCCGGAGCAACCATATGGAATCCCCTCCATACTCCCTTGAGTCCCCCGCCCACAGGATCCTCTCCCTCTCAGACTTCACCCGTTCCTCACTCCCTTTCAAGCTCTCTCTTCAAGTTTCCCCCACAAGAACTAAGCTCCAATGGTTGCTAAAGACTCTTACAAAATTTTCATGCCATAGCTTAAATAGAACCTCTAAAAATGAGCTCATTAATACAAGTAGCTGACATTATCATCCATGTTGATAGGCATATCATCCTGTACGATCAGTACAAATTTAGCTCATCAGCCCAGGACAATTTGGGACGAACAGAAGAAAATTAGTTACATCGTCCTGGCCGATCTCTCGATCGTCCTGGATGATTAGTTTAAAACCATTTCAATCATCCTGATCATTGCCCTGGATAGATGCTTGCCGATGTAAATCGTCCAGGCCAAAATCCTGGCCGATCGTATGATCGACCCGAACGATCTGATCGTATCAATCAGCCATTAATGCTTTCCAAAGATACCAGATCAATTTAGGCATAATTGAGTTAGATCATTTTGGATGATGTGTATATCGTCCTGGCCAATTTTCTAAAATACAGAATGCCTAATCTAATCATGGCGGTTTATTTTTTATTAATTGAACATATCATCCTGGCCGATACAAGTATCGTCCAGGCCGATCATTTTATCACGGCTTCCTTAATGAGGATGCCCAAACTAGGGTTTCTACTTTTAGACAGATCGTCCAGGACGATATAAATATAGTCCCGGACGATGTTACCAAAAACAAAAATATTTTAGGGAACAAGAGAAAATCTACCAAGTTACAAATCATCAGGAGCCACATCAAATACAATAGACTCAAGAAAAGAAAAGTGTACAAACTGACTCAATCCAAGTCTACCCAATCTTGAGCTGGTTCCAAATTGTAGTCTGATCATGTGGGCCTGAAACATCAGTACATAAGGCAATCATAGAGAAATAAGAAATGTTTGCTATCATCAAAATCATAAACCATAGATACGCAAAGATCTCCCCCTTTTTTATGATGGAAAAATTTGCAATTTGAATTTTCAAAAAAGAACATTTTTTCTTAATCTCCCCCTCACTAGAATATCACTTTTAAAAAATAGGAGAGATAAACTTTTTTGTTGTTTTTAATTTTTTTGAAAGAAAAAAAAAAGATTCAAATTCAACAATACATTCTCCCCCTTTGACATTATCAAAAAGAGAAGAGGCACAAACAAAAAACATAACGAACAAAAGAAAAAAATGTTCCATGATCCAGTGAAAAAATAAATATTTTTCAAATGAGAAAGTTACCTCTTGGTTTTAATCAAAATTTTAGTAGAAATGGATTGACACCGCATAGCTCATAAAAGGTTAAAAATTCAGAATTTGATAATCCAAACTCAAGTTCTTTAAAAAGGCTCAAAAACTTTTTAATTCAATATCTAAATCATGGAATAAATTAGAGAAAGAAACAATTATTTTTAAAAACTCCTTCCATAAAATATATCTAATAGAAGATTAATGCACGAATTATTGAATCAAGAATCAAGATTTTCAAACTCAAGTATCGATAGTATCAAGGATTTTCTTAAGCTTTTAAGAAATACAAGAATGGTAAGCATTAAACTTTGTGGGCTCATTTTATGCCTCTTGATAATTGGTTGGCTCTTTGAGCATCTTTTATTTTTGGCATCATTGGCCAAATTTTTTTTTAATATGCTACCTTTCTTAAAAACGTAAACCCGTCCTATTGACAAAGCGAATTTCCTGATTTAAGAAAATTATGAGTTAGATTCAACAATTTGCAAAAGATTCCTATGCGATAAATAAAATGTAAGGAGATAAAAAAAATTTTTCTAAAACCAATTTAAAAGATGAAAGAGAATTTAAATCAAAAGTAGAATAACCTCTTCTAGAAAATAGAGATTAAGAGTCAAAAACATGAGTTTTCTTCTTTTGAATGTTTTTAGAGAAATCAATCGCAACTTATCAAAGATTTCAAGAAAAAAATAGGAAGAGATTTTTCTTTTTTAAAAAAGTGAATGTGTGTATTGATCAGAAAAAAATACAAAAAAAAATAAGTAAAATAAAAAATCTAAATAAAAAAATAATAAAAATGAAAACTAAAAACAAAACACAACAAAGAAAAACACAAATAAGGCTTTTATCCATTATCTCTTTCCTGGTCCGATGCTTTAGAAACCAGATCTGCCCATGAGATTTTTGCTTTTCATTATTTCCCCAGTTTAAATTTAGTTTCGCCTTACCCTTTTCTTTTGCAGGAAGAATTCTTAAATTAGGGCACTCATTTTTCATATGTCCAGGTTTCGTACATCGAAAACAAATAACGTCAGAAGTAATATGAACATCCTTACCTTTTTTCCACTTTTGCTTATACTTTGATGAGCTTTGTGATTTGCTTGACAAGTCATTGTTATCGTCACCAACTAAGCTTTCTCTTTCCATATCTTCAGCTTTTAAAACAATCGTTTCACCTGCATCCAAAAGTCTTTGACCCAAACCTTGCTCGTAGGCAATGAGTGAGCCAATAAAATTATCAATAGAATATTCATTCAAATCTTTTGATTCACAAATAGCAACAACTTTAGCATTGAACTTTTCAAATAAACAACGAAGAATTTTGTTAAGTTTTACATAATTTGAAAATTCTTTTCCTAAGGCATGTAATGATGTTACAATTTAAATGAACATGGTCTAAGATTGTTTCAAAAGGTTTCATGGAAAATAGTTCAAAATCATGCATTAACATATTCAACTTGGATTGCTTGATTTCACTAGTGCCATCGTATATGGTGTGCAGTTTATCCCAAACTTCCTTACTAGTAGTGCACGTGGATACTAACATAAAACCATCAGAATTTAAAGCACATAAAAAGCAATTTAAGGACTAAACATTCAATTTAGCATTGAGTTGTTCTTCCCTGTTCCATTGATTAAAAGGAATATCAGTTTTAACTCCATTAACAATACATGATGGTGATGAATAACCTGTTAAAATCATATGCCACATACGAAAATCAATTGATTGCAAGAAAGTAGACATGCAAATTTTCTAAAAATTAAATGTAATATTTTCAAATAAAGGTGGTCTAGTGATTGAATAACCTTCCGCAATAATACAACAACAACACAACAACAACATCAAGCCTTTATCCCACTACGTGGGGTCGGCTACATGAATCCTTTTTCTCCATTGTGTCCTATTAAAAATCAAATTCTCGTTTAAATCTAATAAAGAAAGGTCATTCCTAATATTTTCTAACCAAGTCTTTTTAGGTCTACCCCTACCTTTCTTAACATAAGTCAAATCTAATACCTCTACTCTCCTAACCGGGTCATCAGAAGGCCACCGTTTCATGGGACCAAACCATCTAAGGCGACTCTCTCTAATCTTATCTTCTACTGGAGCTACTCCAACCTTTTCACATAAATGCTCATTTCGTATCCTATCTCTAAGGGTAAAGCCACTCATTCACCTGAGCATCCTCATCTCTACCACACTTAACTTAGTATTATGCTTCTCTTTTAACGGCCAACATTCGGCACCATAAAGCATTGCAGACCTCACTACCATCTTATAGAATTTTCCCTTAAGTTTGAGGGGTACATTTCTATCACATAACAAGCCCGATGCATTCCTCCACTTTAACCATCCAACCTGAATTCTACTGATAATATCCCCATCTATTTCACCATCACTCTGAACAATAGATCCAAGATATCTAAAATGTGTACTCTTATTAATGACTTGATCGCCCAAAGTCATAATCCCCTCACTAGGTCTATTAATACTAAAATTACACTCCATATATTCCGCTTTAGATCTACTCAAGCGAAAACCTTTAGACTCTAAGGTTGACCTCCATAATTCAAGTTTACCTTCAACTCCCTCTCTAGTCTTATCAAAAAGAAGAATATCATCATCAAAAAGCATACACCAAGGTACATCCTCTTTCAAATGTCTAGTGAGAACATGCATGACTAAAGCAAAAAGATATGGGCTTAAGGCTGATCCTTGATGTAATCCAACCGAAATAGGGAAATACTTGGTCAATCCACCTTGTGTTTGAACACAAGTAATAGCTCATGCATACATATCTTTAATGATTTGAATATAAGCATTATTGACTCCTTTCTTTTCAAGAACTCTCCATAGCACTTCTCTTGGAACTTTATCATATGCTTTTTCTAAATCAATAAATATCATATGTAGATCCTCCATATTTTCTCTATATTTCTCCATCAAACCTCTTAATAAATGTATGGCTTCCATAGTTGACCTACCCGGCATGAATCCAAATTGATTTTGATAAACATTAGTATCACGCCGCAACCTATGCTCCATAACTCGCTCCCAAAGTTTTAAAATATGACACATTAACTTAATACCTCTATAACTCGCACAATCTTATGCATCACCTTTATTCTTAAAAATAGGAATTAACACACTCATTCTCCACTCATCTGGCATCTTTTTAGTCTTCAAAATAGTATTAAAAAGTTTAGTAAGCCATGAAATTCCTTCATCTTCTAAGCATTTCCACACCTCTATTGGAATATCATCAGGTCCAACAGCTTTTTCACCCTTCATTTTCTTTAAAGCCTCTCTAACTTCAGTTTTACTAATACGCCGATAAAAACAGAAATCTTTATTTTCATTTAGGGTGCTAAGGTCACTATAGTCAATCTTATTTTTACAATCTTCATTAAAAAGTTTAGCAAAATATCTCATCCATCTTTGTTGAATATCATCTTCAAAGAAAAGTATTTTTTGATCTTCATCTTTAATACACTTCACTTGAACTAAATCCTTACTATTCCTATCTCTTTGTTTGGCTAACTTATACATATATCTTTCTCCCTCTTTAGTATCTAATCTATTATATAAATCACTAAAAGCTAATGTCTTTGCATCGCATATTGCTTTCTTAGCATCCTTACGAGCCACTTTATATATTTCCCAATTATCAGAATTTTTAAAATTAAACCAATTTTTCTAACAAAGCTTCTTATTTCGAATCTTTTCTTGCATATTTGGATTCCACCACCAACTACTTTTACTATTAGGAGTTTTTCCCTTTGATACTCCAAGGAAATCTTTTGCAATATTCTTAATATCACTAGCCACTTTTTTCCCACGTAATATTAGCATCCTCATGCACAGACAAAATCATAAGATCTAAAATCTTATTTCCAAAAATATTTTTATTAATATTCTTTAAATGTCCCCATCTAATCCTAGAAAATCGTTTTACTTTATTTTTCATTTTATGCCCCTTTATCTTAAAGTCCAAAACTAATAATCGATGTTGGGTACATAAATTTCCACTCGGAATAACTTTACAATCTTTGCAATCTAAACGATTTAGTTTTCTAATAAGAAAATAGTCAATCTGTGTTGTACTATATCCATTTTTATAAGTGATGAGATGCTCATTTCTTTTCTTAAATAAGGTATTAGTAATTGAAAAATCATAAGCTAAACAAAAATTCAATATGGTCTTGCCACTTTTATTCGTCGTTCCAAATCCATGGCCACCATGAATGCTTTTAAAATCATCTATCTCTCTACCAACATGTTCATTTAAATCTCCTCCAATAAAAACTCTTTCTTTAATAGGTATCTTTTGTATTAATTCTTCTAAGTCATTCCAAAAATTTAATTTAGAACTCATATCCAAACCTACTTGAGGAGCATAAGCACTTATAATATTAACAATCTTATCATCAACAATAATCTTTAAAGCTATAATTCTCTCCAATCCTATTAATTTTTATAACATTATCCTTTAAACTTTTATCTATAATAACACCTACACCATTTCTAGTACGACTCCTACCCGAATACCAAAGTTTAAATCCTAAACTAATAATTTCCTTAGCCTTCTCTCCAACCCATTTAGTTTCCTGAATGCACAAAATATTTAACTTCCTATGAATCATAATATCTATTAATTCCATTAATTTTCCAGTAAGGGAGCCTATATTCCAAGTTCCTATCCTAATTTTAGTTTCATGCACTAGCTTCTTTGCCCACATCTGTCCTTGATATGGGAACCCTTGCCTATTTAACACTGCACCCGGGAGCCGGTGCAGCGACCCTTGTACACTTGTCACTGTATTCAGGCCATACAGTGCGTCGCTTCCAAGGGACGCCTTAGCATTAACACAATTTCTTAAAGGATTCATGTCATTATTATTCGACAAGTTTTACGATGGATGTCGACTACCTAACGCAACCCTCTACTTTTTCGTAATAATACGATTCCCAAAATTAGCCATGGATCAAAATTCAAAAAGTTTTAAAACTTAGCTTTTATGAATCCCGCTCTGATACCACTTAAAAGTTTGTTAGGGATGTTAGGCCCTATTGAACTAGTCCTAAGGCTAATAAGAAGAGAGATGAATTGGTAATAAAACTCTTTAAGCAAAGTACAACAATTCAAACCAATATCACCACAAAAAAATAACGAACGATGCGGAAATTAAATGCGGAAATAATAAAGAAAGAACACACCAAATTTATAGTGGTTCGGTCAAACCTTGACCTACGTCCACTCCTTGGAGGCACCCTCCAAGTATTGCACTAAACTAGTGTCTCTCCTTTAGCCCCATAACTAGGTGGAGAAGCCCTTACAAAATCACTTTAGGGGTCCCACCAAAGAGATCTAGGACGGTATTAAGGTGCAAGCCAGTTAGAATCTTCTTCTCAGACTTCGGTGAAGCGCCAAAGACGGAGAATCGCCGGGTCCTTCGGACGTCCGGGCCGATCATCCTAGCCGATCCTATAGATCTGTGTAAATCGTCCGGGCCATCATCCTAGCCGATCCTATGATCGTCCCAGACGATCTGATCGTATCAATCAGTCATTAAGGCTTTCCAAAGATACTAGATCAATTTAGGCATAATTACGTTAGATCGTCCTGGATGATGTGTATATCATCCAGGCCGATTTCCTAAAATACAGAATGCCTAATCTAATCATGGCGGTTGATTCTTTCTTAATTGAACATATCGTCCTGGCCGATACAAGTATCGTCCAGGCCGATTAGTTTATGACTGCTGCCTTAATGAGGATGCCCTAACTAGGGTTTCTGCTTTTGGACAGATCGTCCTGGATGATACAAATATCGTCCTGGACGATACAAATAACGTCCTGGACGATTTTACCAAAAACATAAATCTTTTAGGGAACAAGAGAAAATCTACCAAGTTATAAATCATCAGCAGCCACATCAAATACAATAGGCTCAAGAAAGGAAAAAGTGTACAAACTAACTCACTCCTAGTCTACCCAATCTTGAGCTAGTTCCAAATTGCAGTATGATCGTGTTGACCTGAAACGTCAGTACATAAGACAATCGTAGAGAAATAAGAAATATTTGTTATCATCAAAATCATAAACCATAGATCCGCAACAAGTTGGCTCTCTAATCCAAGCTGGGGTAGGTTTAGATTTTATAGTTCATTAGCTAGATTTGTGTCACTATTATTCAGTACATATTTATACTTAGGTTTTGAGGCAGGTTCAGGCCTTAAACATCAACTATTAGGAATATAATCTCAAATTTTAAATAATTTGATCAACTCAAATTAAAGATCCATTAAATTAAAATTTAAAGCCTAACACATAGGATAAGTCAGGGTTTTCTGAAGCATTTTAGAATCTCAAAAAATCTCCTACCTTTCCCCTTTAACTTTAAGAAATAAGTTTTCAAGCTTGATACAATCCCAATTGAGATTCCAAATTCTTTCCTATCAGCATCACTCCTTAAAAATCTCCAAATAAAATTTTTGTCGTTATTCTAATTGGGAGTGTTCATAGGAAATTATACCTCCCTATGATGTAATTAATTATAAAGGTTTTCTCTTGTAGGAAATTTAGAACCCATATCCACCTTTTAAAAATCAACTTTCAAAACTCAATTAATTTCCTTTGGGAAGCTCAAAATTAATGATAAACATTATTATCATATTCGATTTATCAATAATATGTGATATATTTCTCTCTTAGGAAGATATGTCAACTATTATCATAACTTTGAATATGAAGATAATGATATTTTTTCCAAATTTTAATAGTTAAATACATATAGAAGATTATTTTGACCCTTGAAGGTTATATATAGCTCTTACACAAATTTGATTATTATAACTAAGATGAAATATTTAGTTTCCTTATCTGAACCCAATAGAGAATGATATCTTTGTATCTTGGGGTAATATATCATTCATGATGATATGTTCAATTTTGAGACTAAAATTAAAAAAATCAAATTTTGTTAAGAAAATTTATCTCTTCAAAACATAGCTTTCCAAACCCAAAAAAAAATGGCAAGTCTGGTTGGACTAAATTTCTATCTCCATATTTAATAATGACATAATTTTTAGTGCTTCGGTAGTTTTGAGTACCTTCCTTTGGTTGGTCCCTCTACCCATTTCTTACTTTGGTGAGTGTGACCAACATCAAAAGGAGAAAATTGACAAGAGAGGTGAGTATAGAAACCTCTATCAAATTCAAGCTTCGACATTTTTCCCCCAGGTTAGTTGGTGGAGCAATAGAGTGAAGCCAAACTTTGAAGATTTTTGTGTAAATTTTTTAAATTGTATGTGTATTTGCATTCATAAAGGATCTATAATCGATACAAAACATCTATTATTATTACTTGCCTAGATTATTGCATTTTTTATATGTTAAAATTGATCGCAGGGTGTTTTTTCATTCATTACATATCAACTTCTATTGTTCATAGGGGATTGGTTCTTCTATTTGCAAGCAAACAAATAGTAGCTACTAATAAGCCACATCTAATATCTTGTTTATTAGAAACTCTTTAAAAAGCTTAGAATGTTCATTAGGAACCTTCTTTTACAAGTTAACACAGTTGCTGTGTATTCTTTAAGGTCATTTATAGGCAATTTGTTGTGTATATTATAACTCCCTTGCATTATGAATTCATTGTAAATTCCATGTTCCTTCGTTGATGTTTATTTGAATGATCCAGGCTTATTAGTTAGCATTTTAATTCTTAGTGTGATTGAGCATTTTAAAATTTAAAGTCTTGTTCTGTGTAGTTTAGTTTGAATTATGTTCCCTACAGCCTAATCTTGCAAGTTTAGTTTATTATTGTTTATCTAATGTCAAGTCCCCTGCATCATATTAAGTTCAAGTTTTGTTTTGCATTTAGTTCAAATTCAAGTCCATGCAAGTTCATTTAAGTTTAATTTAGGTCCATTATCATTTAATTATCAAGTTCAAGTCCCCTATTCATTATTCTAATCAATTTTATTATAAAACTTAAATTTTGGCAATCTCCTGGTGTCTCCCTTATATAGGGGAAATTTCAGTAGTCTGGGCATCCCACCACGCTACGAGAGTGAGTATGGTAGGTGTAGGATTCTACCACAGCTATATTTCTTCAATCCCACCACTCTATGAGAACAAGCATAGTTCTTCATAGTTACAAGTTATAGGTTTTGCGTGCATTCAGGTGTGGAGCAGGAGTTGAGTGGCAAAGCATCGAGTTGTAAGCTAGACGGCTGAGAGCCGGTTGTGAGATTATGGTATATTAAAGTGGAAGAGTATGGAGGTGTGAATGGAAGGTGTATGAGATTTTTTTCCTTGCCTTGAGTTTGTGTGTCTGAAGATAGGAGACTTAATTTCATTTTGACAACAAGGTGGAGGCCAACTATGCAGAATTGATAATTGATTGGAAGACAACAAAGGTAATACGAGGTAAGTATTAAATTAAGAATTGAATTCTCATTTAACTTTTTCTTTCTATTAAATTATAGAAATATTAATAATATTATATTATTATTATCATTCTCATTATTTTAAAATGTTAGCCATGCAACAATTTCTTAAGAAAAATGTCTCAATTCACTCGTTTCCTCTAAATTTAAACATTTCAGCTCAGAATGCACATCGATTTTTTAAGGCAATTTTAGTTAGACAAATTGATAGTCTCTTTAGAGTATTGATGATGTTTCAAATGCAATGTAAAATTGTGTCTTTCAATTGGACATCATTTGGGTGATGTCATGTGTTAAATTTATTGATTTGTACATCGTTGTTTTTTGACTAACCCATGCTGATTTTCTCACGTGACTTTAATTAGACAAATGAGAAGCAAATTTTTAGTTTTCTCAATATTCCAAACACAACAGCAAAGTGCAATTTTCCATCAGACATCATTTGGGTAATGTCGCATGTTAATTTCCTTAATTTGTATGTGTTACTTTGAAATGCGCAACAATTTCCTTACTCAACTTTTATTGTTCAAATTAACTGTTACTTTTAGGTATTATTGATGCTCCAAATGCAATGGCTAAGTCTATTTTATGATCAGATGACATTTGGACAATGTTATACATAGATTTCCACAGTTTGTGTGTTGTCACCTCAGATTTGTGTGGTTGCCTCAAATGACCCGAATTGAGTAGGTTGACAATACCTTTTGGGTGTTCACAATGTTTCAAATGTAATGGAAAAATCTATTGTTGGATCAAACATCACTTGGGCGATGTTGTATGCCAATTTGGGTGTTGGTACTCCCTTTGGATTGATCTCATCTAGTTTAACTATGAGGTGTCACCACTTAGGTGAATGCAATATCTTGATTGCAATGATGCAATCAGTTTGACAATTAGAGGTTGTTTGACCCATTAAGTGACCCGTCACATTGCTTTACTCGCAGGTTTTTTCCTTTTTGTGTTTGGTTTAAATGGACATCACCAATATTGGCATTCTAAATATAATGGTGATGTCCATTTTGAGATCGCACATTATTTGGACATGTCACGCACCAATTTCCATGATTTGTGAGTTTTGAATCTGATTTCAAGGAATATAATTTTAATGATAGCAAAAATTTCTGCTTTTCTATGACTGTCTTGCCTACTAACATTTCAGGTCCACATGATTAAAATGTAAATCGAACCAATTCAAGATTGGGTTTATTAGGACCGAGTCAGTTTGTATTGTATGACAAGTGTCTTTTACCTTTTCTTGAGTCTATTATAACAGTGTGGTCCTGATTTTAAGTAACCTTGCACACACACACTTGGGGAAAATTTTTTACTATTTTAGAGTTTTTTTTATTTTCAATCACATTGTCCGGGATGATCCGCAAATTGGCCTGGACGAGTGGTTAAAAATAGAAACCCTAACTAGGGCATCCTAGTTAAGGTAGACGCAATTAAGTGCATCGTCCTAGACGATATTAGCATCGACCAGTATGATCGACTTAAATCAGAAAGAATCAGCCGCCATATCTATTTAGGTATGTTTTTTTTTAGACATCATCTAGGACGTCATCTTGGACAGTATATTGTAATTATGCCTAAATTAATCTGGTAAATAAAGAAAACAATTAAGATTTGATTGCTCGATCATATCGTCCTGGACGATCATAAGATCAGCTGGGACAATCAGTTCACAAATATTAATTCTTTTTTCATGATAAAAATTGGCCTGGTTCCATTTAGGGCGATGCTCTAGAAGATATATACTGAATTAAACTAATCATTCAGGATGATCGTTAGATCGACCTGGATGATCAAGTTAACTTTTTATCATCCAGACATCCATTAAGGGTAATAATCTGGATGATATTTATCATTTTATGCTAATCGGCCCGTACAATCGTAAGATCATCCCAAACGATCTAGTCATTTTTCCATCATCCAGACATCCATCCAGGGCGATTGTCTGGATGATATTCATCAAGTTGAACTAATCGTACAGGATGATATACTATCATTCTGGACAATATTTGATGATTAGTTTCTAATTTGGGCTAATTTGGAGCTCTTATTTAAAAGACCTCTTATGTTTTTAAGAAAAGATCTTTTGTTGTTATCCTGACCTGAGAGAGCCAAGAGGAGAGGGAGAGCAAGAGAGAGAGAGAGAGAGGATCTGTGAGGGGGAGTTTGTGAGGGGTTTCATAAAGGTTGCTCTAAGTAAGAATCTGTGTCATCTTCTCCAGTAGTCGTCCTTGGTTGCTTGGGGGTTTTAAACAGGTGTACTTCAGCAACTGATCGAGATTCTCTTCCTGCTTTTGGATCAAGCAAAAGGAGTTAAGTTCTTTGCCTGTTTCTAGAGGAAGCCAAAGGAGTTGGATTCTATACCTACTTCAGGAGGAAGTAAAAGGAGTTGGGTTCTCTGCCTCACCGGGGTTGGTGGAAAGGAGTTCTTGAAATTCCTAGATACGCCAAGAGGGGGCGGGGTGAATTGCGAAAAACTTGTTGCAATAAAAAATTCTAAGCAGGAGTTCTAATAAACATTTTTATGTTTTTTTAAATTTTTTTACAAAAAGTTAACTAATGTAGAAGCAAATATTTTAACACAAATAGCAACAACAAATCCCACAAAGAATTTTACCAAGCAGTTATAATGAAAATCAAATGTAATTAAAAGTAAAAAAGCGATAAGGAAAAAAGCATAGTAGAATTTTATAGTGGTTCGGTCAAACAATGACCTACATCCACTCCCCAAAGTCCTCCACTCCAGAAATTTCACTATAAAACTATAGTTCTCCTTTTGCCCACTCGGTAAGGCGGAGAAGCCCTTACAAGACTCACTTTCACCAACCCGGCGTGGAGGAGTACCAAACACTCTTCTCACCCTCCTGACGACGGTAACATACTTTCTCATTTTTCTCCCTTCTGGAGAAGGCAGAGTACCTTAGAGGACACAAATGTAGAACAGTCTCCCCCTCAGAGAGCCTCCCATAAGTTCTTCTCGGGCCATAGGAGGAGCAAGATGCAACAAGAACTGTGCAACCGTGTGATCTCCCTCACACTACTTCTCCCTCACCAAGCTCACCCTCTCCTTCCTCTCTCAAACCCCAAAAACTTTTCAAGAGCTCTCTCCTAAGGATTCTCTCTCTAATCACGTTCCCCTCTCCTAGTTCCACACAAAAACATAACAATTTTGATACTTAAAACGGGCTCAAAAATCCCTAAAATTTTTCAAGTAGCTATTACTATCGTATAGTACAATTCCATATCATACAGTACGATTAGTATAAATAGGTTTCATCTTGGTATGAAGGTTAATGAACAGTTCAAAAACTTCTAAATAGCATCATATAGTAAGATAAAACTTTGTACAGTATGATCATCAAATCCTTCTATTCGTATGGGATGATCAAAACTCGTCTCTATACATCGTAGGGAATGATCTCCTCCGTACAGTATGATTAGGCCAAATCAAGGGATCGTCCAGGATGATCTCTCGGATGATTAAAATTATCTCTATTCATCATATAATATGAACACATTCGTACAGTAAGATTACAAATCAGGATTAGTCCTTGATTTGTTCCACTAATCACGAGTTAATTTAAGTAAGTATTCAAATAAAATAGTACAGTACAAAAATATTCGTACAGTACGAATGGCTAATAAAACTTAATTAAACTAATATGGTGGCTAGGGTTTTGGATTAGTAACACATCGTACAGTACGAACTGGTTCATACAGTACGATCTGTTCATAGAAAATTATTTTGCAAGATCAGATCGTACAGTATGATATAAAGTCGTACAGTACGATCAACTAAGAAAAAAGACTTCATTTTTCTTTTAAAAACCCTCACCCCCTATGTGTGTGCATGGTTGTTCAATTTTTATATTGAGTTTGTGGCCTGACTTAAGAAAAGAAAAAAATCAAATAAAAAAAATTATATTATTATAGACTCACACTCCTACTCTACCCAGTCTTGAGTCTTCTTGTTATTCTGAATAACTTTTGATCTTCCTAAAATGTTAGTATTCACAGAAAATAGCATAAATCAAAACATACTCAATGAATAATAGACCAGACGACATTATTTGTCATCATTAAAATCATAAATTAGGGGTCATGGATTGCAATAATCTCCCCCTTTTTTATAATGTCAAATAATGTTTGTTATAGACAATTTTGAAAGGCATTTTTTATTGTTTTTTTTTTGTTGTTTTTTTATTAAATAAAAACAATAAGTATAAGTAAAGAAATATACAAGAAAAGAAATGCATTCTATTAAAACATAACCATAAGCAAAAGCAAACTATAATAGACTTCTCCTCCTTTTGACATCACGAAAACGAGTAGCAAACAACACTAAGAAAGAAAAATTCAACACAAATACACTTCAGTAAGGAGGATCCTGATCACTTGGAGGTGGATGTGGTGGGTGCTGAAAGTAGTGATGGAGGGATGCAAACTATTAATCTATTGAGGAAAAGCGTTCCCCATACCACCGCACGTCATCCTCATGTTGTTGGTGTTGTTCTTGGATGTGGGTATCAAGTTGATTTTGAAGTTGGTCGAAGAGTTTGACTAAATCATTATGAGGGTAGGCTGGTGCAGGTGCTTCAGGTGCTGCATGTCATCGTGGTCAAGTGGGAGTTGCTGCCAGGGTAGCATCTCCTTCTTCTTTGTCAAAGTCAGGCTCATCCGGCTCTAGCCCCCAATGGAACAAAATATGAAATGAAGCATCCATATAGAAAATAGGTAGATTATCGAGTTCATCGAGATAGGTTAATTGATATTTATTTTGAAGTATGTACCTGATAAGGTGGCCAAGGGCTATGTTTTGTTTTCTACAGGTGGTAGGGAGGCGAATTAAAGTCAAATTTTGAATATAGTTAATAATCAAATCTGTCTCACCGAATTTGGTGTTGGACATGATAAGATAGGTAGTGACAGATAAATTAGGGGTCATGCGAATTCGATCACCAGCTTTGGGTACTATAGAGGTTCTAAGCACATGTTGAATGATTCTGGCATTTCGATTGTGGGTTTGGACGTGTGGTTGGTGTTGGTGAAAGGTCAGATTCCTAAGAACTAAGTTCACAGCACTCTAGTCAAATTCATTGGTAAGAAATGATTTAACTATAGGATCGTTAGTGGAGAGCCCAATGTATTGGGCAAGGTCTGCTCTAGTGATCTCAACATGCTGTTGGCAGACAAAAAAAGTGAGGGTATGATTTTTGATGTTTATTGTGAGGTTGGCTAGAAATTTGAAAAGGAGTTCTGAGTTGTAGGGGAAGGCTAGAGTTAGATGAAATTGGAGTGTGGTGGAGGCGAATAAAGGCATTACCTCAAAGTTTCGGGCAGCCTGGTTTAACATTCGAAATGGTGTAATCTTGTAGGCCCTATGTTTGCGATAGGCATCTTCATTTTTAGCGTTCAAGAAATGAGCATTTGGACGGTGAGAGGAAGACGAGCTTCCCACGACGAGACGACCCCGCTTGCTAGAGATAGATATTTTTGGGAAGGCAAGGAGCTAAGTAATTGTGAAGAAGAGTGAGTGAAGTGATCTGCCAATAAAGCCAATTTATAGAAATTTTTGAACATCGTACAGTACGATATGATACCGTTCAGTATGATGGCACAATAATTATTGTCTGAATAGTTGGTCGTGAAAAGGTGGTCAAATTGTACATTACGATGGGTATCATATAGTACGATTAGAAGAAATTCGATCATCCCAACAGTCGTTGGTATGAACTTTGACGAAAAGTTTCGTATAGTATGAATAGGTGTATCGTACAGTATAAAATGCAATTATATCATACCAGTCACCTTTAAATCATTCTCATCCATTTTACTGATATAGATTGTACAATGCGAAGAAAGGTATCGTACAGTATGATCAGCAATAATATCATATTAAACTGAGTAAATTTATCCCAATCCGTTCGCTGACATGGGTTATACAGAACGAAAAGGAGGTATAGTACAGTACGATTGTCAATAATGTCATATCAAATGAATTGAATGGACAGTCACCTGTATCGTACAGTATGATGTATATCATATAGTATAATGAACAGAGATGAAATTAGAGTCTGAGTTATGGTTTGTGTAGTGAATATATCGTATAGTACGATAATGGATCATACAGTACGATAAGTAAAGTGTTAATTATTGAATTTTGTGTGGTGAGTGTGTGATGATCAGGAACAACCTTAAATTTTTTTTTTATGCATTAATGTCTATGACATCTAGTTTATTCCTCAAAGTGTTAAAGGTGTCAAATGCTAGTGGTTTTGTGAATATGTCTGCCAATTGATCTCCTGTAGTGATGTGATGCAATTCTATATATCCCTTAGCAACATGATCTCTTATGAAATGGTGTATAATGTCTATATGCTTCGTTCGAGAGTGCTGAATTGGGTTTTAGAGATGCAAATTGCACTTGTGTTGTCACACATGATTGAGATGGTTCCTACGGGTAAGCCAAGATCAAGAATTTGTTTCTTTAATCATAGTACTTGTGCAACACAACTTCTTACTGCAATATATTCTACCTAGGTCGTGGAAAGGGCTACTGAATTTTGCTTCCTACTGGACCAAGAAACTAAGGATTGTCCTATGAATTGGTAGGTACCAAAGGTGCTTTTTCTATCTATCCTACATCCTACAAAATCAGAATCTAAGTACTATAAGATTTAAAAGGAAGTGATATGCCTAAGATACCAAATTCCTAAGTTCGGGGTGCCTAGTAGATATCTAAGGATTTTCTTGATCGCAGTTAGGTGAGACTCTTTAGGATCAGCTTGAAAATGGGCACAGAGGCACACACTAAATATTATGTACGGTCTACTGGCAGTCAGGTAGATGAGAGATCCAATCATTCATCTATATTTTTTTTGGTCTACTGGTTTTCGTTCTAGTCTTTATCTAACTGAATTGTTGAGCTCATTGGAGTGTTCATGGGCTTAGCACTATCCATTTCAAATTTTTTTCAGAACATCCTTAAGGTATTTCATTTGGCTAAGGAAAGTTCCATTATCCATTTATTTTAAACTAAAGCAAAGAAAATAATTTAGCTCTCCCATCATGCTCATTTCAAACTCATTACTTATTATTTTCGAAAAATCATAGCATAAAGTTTTACCTGAAGATCCAAATAAGATGTCATCCACATAATCTGAACAATGAGAATTTCTTCTTTAACTTTTTGTGAAAAGAGTATAGTGTCCACACTACCCTTCACAAATCCTCTATCCAGTAAGAATGAGCTAAGTCTTTCGTACCAGGCTCTAGGTGCTTGCTTTAATCCATAAAGTGCCTTTTTTAATTTGAATACATGGTTTGGAAATTGTGAACTTTCAAATCCGGGGGATTGCTCAA
The DNA here is from genome assembly GCA_022539455.1 of Dendrobium nobile. Taxonomy (NCBI): domain Eukaryota; kingdom Viridiplantae; phylum Streptophyta; class Magnoliopsida; order Asparagales; family Orchidaceae; genus Dendrobium; species Dendrobium nobile. Next base: position 30,681,747 of record CM039727.1, read on the forward strand.
CATAGACATCCTCCTTGATTATCCTGTTTAGAAAAGCACTCTTTACGTCCATTTGATATAGTTTGAAGTTCTTGAAGCAAGCAAAAGCTAAGAGAACTCTTATGGCTTCTAGTCTTGTAATAGGGGAAAAGGTTTCTTCAAAGTATATTCCCTCAATTTGGTTGTACCCTATAGCTACTAGTCTGGCTTTATTTCTTATTATGATTCCTGAATCATTCACCTTATTTTTGAAGACCCATTTTGTTCCAACTACACTTTGTTCTTTAGGTCTCTTGACTAACTCCCAAACATCATTCCTGGTGAATTGGTTCAGTTCTTCTTGCATTGCTAGGATCCAGAATTCATGTTCTAAAGCTTAATCTATACTTGTAGGTTCTATCATAAAGATGAATACTGAATGACTAACCTCTTTCCTAAGTCCATGCCTAGTTCTTAAACCTTCTGAAGGGTCTCCTAAAATTAACTCTTTAGGATGACTAGAAGAATATCTCCATTCTCTAGGCAATTCTTCCTGAGGTTCTACCCTTTCTCCTAAGGTCATAGTCTCTACTCCTTGAATTGCCTATATTTCATCATCTTAAATTTTAAATTCAAAGGGCTTATCTAATTCATCAAATACTACATGGGTAGACTCTTCTACTATAAGGGTTCTCTTATTAAAGATTCTATAGGCTTTACCAATAGATGAGTAACTTAAGAAGACACCCTCATCAGACTTGGGATTGAATTTTCCTAAGGGAAGTTTGCCATTATTCAAGATGAAGCACTTACAACCAAAGACATATAAGTGTGAAAGATTTAGTGTTCGACCCTTAAGGAGTTCATAAGGAGTTTTGTTTAGTTTTGATCTAATGTTCACCCTATTTAAGAGAAAACAAGTCTGTTGCGGATCAATGGTTTATGATTTTGATGAAAGAAAACATTTTTATTTCTCTACGACTGTCTTATGTACTGACATTTCAGGTTCAGACAATCGAATTGTAATTTGGAACCAGCTCAAGATTGGGAAGACTAGGTCTGAGTCAGTTTGTACACTTTTTCCTTTCTTGAGTATATTGTATTTATTGTGGCTCCTGATGCTTTATAACGTATAAGAGTTTCTGACTGTTCCTTAGAGTTTACTGTTTTTGGTAATATTGTCCTGGACGATATTTATATTGGTCGGGATGATCTGTCCAAAAGCAAAAACTCTAATTAGGGCATCCTCATTAAAGCAGTCGTCATTATGCAAAACACATCGTCCTGGATGATTTTGTATCGGCCAGGATGATAGGCTCAATTCAGAAAGAATCTGTCACCAGATCTACTTAAGAAATTCTTATTTTTGGATATCGGCATGGTGGATCGGCCTAGACTATAAAATATCGGCCAGGACGATCCAGGACAATTTTTCCAAAATTTCTCTGGCAATTTTGGAAAGCAATTAATGGTGATTTCGTCCGGGCCGATCACAATATCGTCCGGGCCGAATAGACATCGTCCAGCTTCATTTTAGGGTGATATTCATGACAATTTTCCTCATATTTGAACTAATCGGTCAGGACGATATGTCTATCATCCTAGACGATAATGTCGGCAACTTGCATTAATGAGCTCATTTTTAGCTCTTCTATTTAAGCTATGACAAGGCACTTTGTAAGTGTCTTTGGCAGCCATTGTAGCTTCGTTCTTGTGGGGGAAACTTGAAGAGAAAGCTTGAAAGGGAGTGAGGAACGGGTGAAGTCTGAGAGAGGGAGAAGATCCTGTGAGGGGGGACTCAAGGGAGTGTGGAGGGGGATTCCACACGGTTGCTCCGGCAGGCATGCACCTTAATACCGTCGGATTCAAGGCTTATCTTGAGGGAAGTTCACCAAAGAAGAAGATCTCTTTGATGTCAAAGGACCCGGCGACTCCGCCGCACCGGGGAAGGTGAAAGTGATTTTGTAAGGGCTTCTCCGCCTAGTTGTGAAAGCAAAAGGAGAGACACTTATTTTAGTGCAATACTTGGATGGTGCCTCTAAGGAGTGGACGTAGGTCAAGGTTTGATCGAACCACTATAAATTCGGTGTTTTCTTTCTTATTATTTGCTTCCGCATTTAATTTCCACATTTGTTTTATTTGTGGTGATTTTGGTTTGTACTTTGCTTAATGTTTCTTCTTTGCCAATTCACCACTCTCTTTATTTAGCCTTGGGCCAGTTCTATAGGGCTTAACATCCCTAACGAACTTTCTAGTGTTATTAGAGCACTTTCAAGTGGTATTAGAGCCGTTTTCAAAAAATAAGTTTTTAAAAGCTTTTGAATTTCGATCCATGGCTAATGTTTAAAATCAAAATGTTACGGAAGGTTATTCAATCACCAGACCTCCTTTATTTGAAAATATGTCTTTTGATTTTTGGAAAACTCACATGTCTATTTTCTTACAATTGATTGATTTTTGCATGTGGCATATGATTTTAACTAGTTATTCATCACCGTCACGTATTGTTAATGGAGTTAAAACTGATATTCCTTTTAATTAATGGAATATGGAAGAACAACTAAATACTCAACTGAATGCAAAATCTTTAAATTGCTTTTTCTGTGCTTTAAATTCTGAAGATTTCATGTTAGTATCCACTTGCACTGTTGGTAAGAAAGTCTGGGATAAACTACACACCATATATGAAGGCACTAATGAAATCAAGCAATCCAAGTTGAATATGTTAATGCAAGATTTTGAACTATTTTTCATGAAACCTTTTGAAACAATCTTAGACATGTATACCAGGTTCATTCAAATTGTAACATCATTGCATGCCTTAGGAAAAGAGTTTTTCAAATTTTGAAAAAATTAATAAAATTCTTCGTTGTTTGCTTAAAAATTTTGATGCCAAAGTTATTATTATTTGTAAATCAAAAGATTTGAATGATTATTCTATTAATAATTTGATTGGCTCACTCATTACCTACGAGCAAGGTTTGGGTCAAAGACTTTTGGATGCAGGTGAAACGATTGTTCTAAAAATTAAAGATACGGAAAAAGATTGCTTAGTTGGTGACAAATGCAATGACTTGTCAAGTAAATCACAAAGCTCACCAAAGCATAAGCAAAAGTGGAAAAAAGGTAAAAGTGATAAGGATGTCCATATTTCTTCTAATGTTATTTGCTTTCGATGCAGAAAGCCTGGACATATAAAAAATCAGTGCCCTAATTTAAAAATTCTTCCTACAAAAGAAAAGGGCAAGGCGAAGCAAAATTTAAACTGGGGAAATAATGAAAGGCAAAAAATCTCATGGGCAGATCTGATTTCTGAAGCATCGAACCAGGAGAGAGATAATGGTTAAAAGTCTTTCGTGTTTTTGTGTTGTGTTTTTATTTTTATATTTTTCATTTTTATTTTGTGTTTTTGTTCTGTTTATTCCTTGAAATTTTTATTTTCGTGAAAGTTTTTCTCTGATCAACACACACATTCACTTTTCTAAAAATGATAAATCTACTTCTTATTTTTTCTTGAAATCTTTGGTAAGTTGTTTTTGACTTCTCTAAAATAGTTAAAGGAAGGGAACTAGTGATTTTGTTTCTCTTTCTCTCTTCTTAAAGGGGTTATTTTACTTTTGATTCAAAATCTTCATCATATTTTAAATTGGATTTTGAAACGGATTTTTTTTCTCCCTACATTTTTTCTATCACATAGGAATCTTTTGCAAGATTGTTGAATCCACCATAAAATTTTCATAATCAAGTTGTTCGTGTTATCAATAATTTGGATTTATTTTGATTTTAAAAATATAAGAAAGAAAGCATATTTTTTGAAAATAATTAAAAAAAAGTGGCCAATGATGCCAAACCAAAAGATGCGCAATAACGCCAAATTGAAAAAAAAAACACAAAGTGTATTAAAAATTAAAAGATGCTCAAAGAGCCATTCAAGTGATAAAGGGCATAAAATGAGCCCACAAAAAAATATTTTTATTTTTTCTTATACTACTAAAAACTTAAGAAAATTCTTGATATATTTGAAACTTGTGCTTGAAAATCTTGGTTCCTAATTCAGCAATTCGTGCATTGATCTTCTATTAGATATGTTTTATGAAAGGAGTTTTGAAAATTTAATGTTTCTTTTTCCCGTTTATTCCGTGATTTGGATATTGAATTAAAAAGTTTTTTTAGCCTTTAAAAGAACTTGAGCTTGGATTAACAATTTATGAATTTCTTACTTTTTCTGGATTATGCGTTGTCAATCCAATTCTACTAAGTTTTTGATTAAAACAAGAGGTAACTTTCTCATTTTAAGAATATTTATTTTTCACTAGATCAAGGAACGTTTTTTTTTTCTTTTGTTTGTTTTGTTTTTTGTGCCTCCTCTCTTTTTGATAATGTCAAAGTGGGAGAATGTATTGTTGAATTTGTATGTTTTTGTATCCTTTTTTTTCAAAAAAATTAAAAAATGTTTGAGCCATTTTCAAGTGCCTTTCATGTTTTTGTGTTTTCTTTTTATTTTTAAGTTTTTCATTTTTATTTTGTGTTTTTATTTTGTTTATTCTTTGAAATTTTTGTTTTCATGAAAATTTTTCTCTGATCAACACACACATTCACTTTTTTAAAAATGATAAATTTACTTCTTATTTTTTAAAGTTTTATTCTAGTGAGGGGGAGATTAGGAGAAAATATTCCTTTTTGCAAATTCAAATTAAAATGTTTGTCATCATCAAAAAGGGGGAGATTGTTGCGAATCTTTGGCTTTTGATTTTGATGATAGCAAACATTCTTTTTTCTCTACAACTGCCTTATGTACTGACATTTCAGGTTCACACGACCAGACTGCAATTTGGAATCAGCTCAAGATTGGGTAGACTAGGTCTGAGTCAGTTTGTACATTTTTTCCTTTCTTGAGTCTATTATATTTGGTGTGGCTCCTGATGTTTTGTAACTTGGAAGATTTTTTATTACTCCCTAAAGATTTTTGTTTTTGGTAACATCGTTCGGGACGATATTTATATCGTCCTGGACGATCTGTCTAAAGGTAGAAACTCTAATTAGGGCATCCTCGTTAAAGCAACCGTTATTATGCAAAACACATCATCCTGGATGATTTTGTATCGTCCAGGACGATAGGCTCAATTCAGAAAGAATCTGCCACCAGATATACTAAGGAAATTCTTATTTTTGGATATCATCCTGGTCGATCGGCCTGGACTATAAAATATCGGCCAGGACGATCTAGGATAATTTTTTTAAAATTTCTTTGGCAATTTTGGAAAGCAATTAATTGTGATTTCGTCCGGGCCGATTAGACATCGGCCAGCTTCATTTCAGGGCGATATTCAGGACGATTTTCCTCATATTTGAACTAATCGGTCAGGACGATATACCTATTGTCATGGACGATAATGTCGGCAACTTACATTAATGAGCTTGTTTTGAGCCCTTCTATTTAAGAGATGACAAGGCACTTTGTAAGTGTCTTTGGCAGCCATTATAGCTTCGTTCTTGTGGGGGAAACTTGAAGAGAAAGCTTGAAAGGGAGTGAGGAACAGGTGAAGTCTGAGAGAGGGAGAAGATCCTATAAGGGGGGACTCAAGGGAGTGTGGAGGGGGATTCCACATGATTGCTCTGGCAGGCTTGCACCTTAATACCGTCGGATTCAAGGCTTGTATCGAGGGAAGTTCACAAAGAAAAAGATCTCTTTGGTGTCAAAGGACCCAACAACTTTGCCGCACCGGGGAAGGTGGAAGTGATTTTGTAAGGGCTTCTCCGCCTAGCTGTGGGGGCTAAAGGAGAGTCACTTATTTTAGTGCAATACTTAGAGGGTGCCTCCAAGGAGTGGACGTAGGTCAAGGTTTGACCGAACCACTATAAATCCGGTGTATTATTTCTTTTCATTTCTTCCGCATTTTAATTTTTGCACTTTGGTTTTTATTGTGGTGATATTGGTTTTGGTTTGTGTTTTGATTTAAAGATTCTTCTTTTCCAATTCACCTCTCTCTTTATTAGCCTTTGGGCTAGTTCCATAGGGCCAATGATGTCAAACCAAAAGATGCGCAATGACGCCAAATTGAAAAAAAAAAATACACAAAGTGTATTAAAAATTAAAAGTTGCTCAAAGAGCCATTCAAATGATAAAGGGTATAAAATGAGCCCACAAAAAAATAAGCTTATTTTTTCTTATACTACTAAAAACTTAAGAAAATCCTTGATATATTCAAAACTTGTGCTTGAAAATCTTGGTTCCTGATTCAGCAATTCGTGCATTGATCTTCTATTAGATATGTTTTATGAAAGGAGTTTTGAAAATTTAATGTTTCTTTTTCCCGTTTATTCTGTGATTTGGATATTGAATTAAAAGTTTTTTTATCCTTTAAAAGGACTTGAGCTTGGATTAACAATTTATGAATTTCTTACTTTTTCTGGATTATGCGTTGTCAATCCAATTCTATTAAGTTTTTGATTAAAACCAAGAGGTAACTTTCTCATTTTAAGAATATTTGTTTTTCACTAGATCAGGGAACGTTTTTTTTTTCTTTTGTTTGTTTTGTTTTTTATGCCTCCTCTCTTTTTGATAATGTCAAATGGAGAGAACGTATTGTTGAATTTGTATGTTTTTTATATCCTTTTTTTCAAAAAAATTACCTATTTTTAAAGGTTTATTCTAGTGAGGGGGAGATTAGGAGAAATTGTTTTTTTTTTTTTTTGAAAATTCAAATTGAATTGTTTTCCATCATCAAAAAGAGAGAGATTGTTGCGGATCAATAGTTTATGATTTTGATGAAAGCAAATATTTTTATTTCTCTACGATTGTCTTATGTACTGACATTTTAGGTTCATACGATCGGACTGTAATTTGGAACCAGCTCAAGATTGGGTAGACTAGGTCTGAGTCAATTTGTACACTTTTTCCTTTCTTGAGTCTATTGTATTTGTTGTGGCTCCTGATGCTTTGTAATGTATAAGAGTTTCTGACTGTTCCCTAGAGTTTACTATTTTTGGTAATATCGTCCTGGACGATATTTATATCGGCCAGGACGATATGTTCAAAAGCAGAAACCCTAATAAGGGCATCCTCATTAAAGCAGCCGTCATTATGCAAAACACATCGTCCTGGACAATTTTGTATCGGCCAAGACGATAGGCTCAATTCAGAAAGAATCTGCCGCCAGATCTACTTAAGAAATTCTTATTTTTGGATAGTGGCCTGGTGGATCAGCCTGGACTATAAAATATCAGTCAGGACGATCCAGGATATTTTTTCCAAAATTTCTCTGGCAATTTTGGAAAGCAATTAATGGTGATTTCGTCCGGGCCAATCGCAAGATCATCCGGGCCGATTAAACATCGTCCAGCTTCATTTCAGGGTGATATTCAGGACGATTTTCCTCATATTTGAACTAATCTGCCAGGATGATATGTCTATCATCCTAGATGATAATGTCGGCAACTTGCATTAATGAGCTCATTTTTAGCTCTTCTATTTAAGCCATGACAAGGCACTTTGTAAGAGTCTTTTGTAGCCATTATAGCTTCGTTCTTATGGGGGAAACTTGAAGATAAAGCTTGAAAAGGAGTGAGGAACGGGTGAAGTCTGAGAGAGGGAGAAGATCCTGTGAGGGGGGACTCAAGGGAGTGTGGAGGGGGATTCCACACGGTTGCTCCGACAGGCTTGCACCTTAATACCGTCGGATTCAAGGCTTATCTCGAGGGAAGTTCACCAAAGAAGAAAATCTCTTTGGTGTCAAAGGACCCGGTAACTCCGCCGCACCGGGGAAGGTGAAAGTGATTTTGTAAGGGCTTCTCCGTTTAGATGTGGTGGTTAAAGGAGAGACACTTGTTTTAGTGCAATACTTGGAGGGTGCCTCCAAGGAGTAGACGTAGGTCAAGGTTTGACCGAACCACTATAAATCCGGTGTGTTCTTTCTTATTATTTTCTTCCGCATTTAATTTCTGCATTTGTTTTATTTGTGGTGATTTTGGTTTGTACTTCGCTTAATGTTTCTTCTTTACCAACTCACCACTCTCTTTATTTAGCCTTGGGCCAGTTCTATAAGGCTTAACATCCCTAACCAACTTTCTAGTGCCATCAGAGCACTTTCAATGCCGTGTTTACTACTTCTGCCCAAAAATATCTAGGAAGGGTTTACTCAGCTAACATTGACCTAGCAGTTTCTACCAAGATTGTATTCTTCATTTCTGCTATACCATTTTGCTGAGGTATTTTAGGGGCTGAGAAGTTATGCTCTATTCCTATCTCTTGATAAAAAGTTTCAAATCTTTTGTTTTGAAACACTACACCATGATCACTATAGATTATTGAGATTTCACATCCTAATTTTTGTTGAATCCAAGTGGAGAATACTTTAAATTCCTCAAATGACTCATTCTTATGTGCTATGAATCTTACTCAAGTGAACCTAGTGAAGTCGTCTACAATCACAAATCCATAATTTTGTCCACCTAGGCTGGTTGTACTAACGAGTCCAAATTAGTCTATGTGTAAGATTTCGAATGGCCTAGATGTGATCACATCTTTAATTAAATGAAAGGATGATTTGACTTGTTTTTCTAGTTGGCAGGCATCACATAAATGGTCCTTAGTGAAGTCTAACTTAGGTACGCCTCTAACTAGTTTTTTTGAGTGGTGATGTTTCTAAGTGTTTTCATACTAGCATGGCATAGTCTCCTATGTCATAGCCACGAGTCATCTACTATTTTTTTAAGCAAAGAGTTTGAACTATAAATTGCAATCAAGGTCTAACAGGTAAACATTGTTCATTCATTTTCCTTCTAAAATAAGTTTATCATTTAAACTAATCAGGCATTTGTTAGACATAAATTTAATGTCAAAACCTTTATCGCACAACTGACTAATGCTAAGTAAGTTATGCTTCAAGTCATCAACTAATAAAATATTTTAAATTAAAAAATTCTTAGCATTACCAACAATACTTGAGCCTATCACTTTCCTAGTAGTGTTTTCTCCCAATGTCACTTTGCCTCTGGTCTTGGTCTATAGTAAAATGAGTTTCTTCATATCTCCAGTCATGTGTCACGAGCAGCCACTATCCAGGTACCACATGCTCTCACTAGGTCTTTTGTGAGAGCATCCCAATAATTTCATTCAAGGGTTAGATTTTGGAATCCAAGTGAGTTTGGGTTCCTCCTTATGCTTGTATGAATGAGATGTATGCATGTTATGCTGTGATGGATGTAATTTTGGTCTTCATACTAGGTGTTTCCTATGATGAATCGTGTATGTGTGGGCTATATGACCTAGCATGCCACAAGAGAAGCACCTAACACCAAGAAATGGGTTCACTAACCTATGTGCGTGGTGATGCCTCTTCCTAAAGTTGCGTGATGCATATTGTGTTTGGGGTTTGCTAGATTGGGCTAGTGTGAGTGATGCAATCTCTTTTTTTTAGTTTAATGATTTTCTCTTTGAGAGTGTTATTTTTAAATGTCAATACATCAACTTTCCATATTAACTGATGCTCATTGTGATCTATCTCTCATGCAACTTTCTCTAGTTTGTCAAACTCCTCTTTTAGTTCAATATTCATTATTTTCAAGGATTCATGTGCTTCTATTAGTTCAATATGCTTCTTATTTAATGCATCATACTCATTAAGAAGCAACATATGATCTTTATCTAAATCTGAATTTTCTTTAATTAAGTTAGAATGCTCAGTTTGTAAAGAACTAAACTCAATATTAAGACTAGCATGCATCTTTTTCAACTTTCTATACGAGTCATGAATTTTCTCAGAAATAAGCAGTAAATCTTCATATGAAAGTTAACATACCTCATCTTGATCCGATTGATCAAGATTATCATTAGCCATTAGACATAAATTTGTTACCTTCTCCTCTGCTTCTTCTTCAAATGATTCTGAGAAAGAGTTGGCCCAAAAAGCTTTTTGTGTCTTCGTCTTCCCTTTCTTCTACTTGGCATTGTCCTCGCCTTTTTCCTTAGCTGGCTGGCTCTTTAGGTTGGGGCAAGCAGCTCAAAGATGACCAGGTTTCTTGCACTCAAAAAATATTGTATTAGATGAAACTTTAGTAGATCTCGTGTTTTTACCTTTATTCCAATTATTCTGATGATGCCTTCATTTTCTTTTCAAAAAGTTCTTGAACTGTCGGGTCATCAAGGCTATGTCATCTTCTACCTCCCCTGTAAAGTTCTCGCTTTCTGAATTATTTTCCTTCAATGCCACCGTTCGCTCCTTCTTCTTTTCACCTACATCACTTTGCCTTTGACTCACTCCTTGCTCATATGCAATGAGTGAACCAAGCAAGTTGTTAATAGAATAAATGTTTAGATCCTTAGATTCAGTGATGGCAGTAATTTTAGCATCGTAGAAGCATCTAAGAATCTTGTTGAATTTTTTAGAATTTGAAATTTATCTATCTAATGCATGCAAGGATGTCACGATTTGAGTGAACCTAATGTACATGTTAGATATTGTTTTGCTAGGTTTCATACAGAAGAGTTCTTAATCATGCAACAGAATGTTAAGCCTAGATTTTTTAACTTCACTAGTTCCTTCGTACGTGATGCACAGTCTATCCCAAATCTCCTTACCAGTAGCACAAGTAGAAACTCTCATATAATCCTCACACTTTAAAGCACAAAAGAAACAGTTTAAGCACTTCGAATTCAATTGAGCTAATTCCCTGTCTTCATTGCTCCATTCATTAAAAGGCACTTGAGTTTTTACTCCATTTACAATTTTAAAAGGTGTAACGTAACCATCATTGACTAACATCCACATGCGATAATCAATAGACTGTAAAAAAGTAGACATTCAAATTTTCCAGAAATCAAATTGGATTTTGTTAAAAAGAGGTGGACAGGTTATTGAATAACCCTCCGCAGTGTTACAATTACCAAAATGTGATCTAATCATTTTTTTTCAAGGTTTTCTAAAATACTATTTTTGAAACCCCGCTCTGATACCAATTGAAATTACTAGATGCACCAAGAGGGGGGGTGAATTGTGAAAACTTGTTGCAATAAACAAAATCCTAAACAAGAGTTCTAATATTTTTGTGTTTTTAAATTTTTTAACAAGAAAAATTTAACTACTCCGGAAGCAATTACTTGAACTCAAAATTGCAACAATAATTTTTTACCACAATTATCACCAAGCAAATATAATGAAAATAAAGTGCAAGAAGAAATAAAAAGCGATAAGGAAAAAAGCACACCAGAATTTTATAGTGATTCGATCAAATCATGACCTACATCCACTCCCCGGAGTCCTCCACTCCAGGAATTTCACTACAAAACTATAGTTCTCCTTTTGCCCCCTCGGCAAGGCGGAGAAGCCCTTATAAGACTCACTTTCATAACCCAACTTGGCAGAGTGCCAAGCGCTTTTCTCATCCTTCTGGCTTTTCATAGATAGAAATCATTTACTATAAGAACATTCTCAAGGCCCTTCACAGATTTGTTCAAATCCCTCACAAAAGCCAAAAATATAAAATTCCACTTCTTATAATCTTTATCTGCTTGAAACATAGAAATAAGAGATGATAAGGCACTTCTAGCACCCAAAAAATAAAATATTTCCCCATCAACACATAGAATCGCACTCATCTTACTATAATCAATTTGATCCTGATACTTACTCAACAAATGCATACCTATGATAATATATAATTCATTCATATGCAACAAAATCAATGCTTACACAAATTATTTACAAGAAATCTCTAACTCGCACAGGCAGACTTTATTCATAACCGTCAAATATCCAGTCGGTAACATAATAAATAACTAAAGGCATTACATAACATAATAAATAACTAAAGGCATTACAAAATAAGAGCTAAATTTAAATCAACTAGAAGATGATCATATATGAAAGAGTGATTGGCACCAGAATAAAAAAGTATACTATTAGGTCACTTATAAATAAATTTTGTACTTATCACCACTTCTGATGTCTCCTTTACCTTATGTTGAGTCAGACTGTACACTTTGGGTTGCATTGGCATCTAGGATCAACTCTTGTTGAGCTCCTCCTATTGCTGAGCTCCTCTTATTGATCCACCTAATAATATTCCTCAAAATATAGCTCCACTAAGGGTCAATGAGGCCTCACTAATAGCTCTAAATAGGGTTGGCTGCTTCCACTAACTTTGACTACCCCAACTTAAGCCTTCCCTCAAGCAATTTTTATGGACACTCCACCACCTAGCGACCTGCTTGGCCACACCTAAAGTACTAAGCCATATCTTTAAAATATTGATATGTTTGTCTTCTCTCATAAAAAATGCAAATATGAGCACTACTAAAAGATACAGATCCACCAACACTCTTAGATGTTGTAGGTCCTCCCCTCCTTGGATCACCAGTCTCCTCCCTAGTCCTTTTCCCATTAAATGCACTACTGGAAGGTTTTCCTCCAAACCTATTTTTCTAGGTGGAAATTTGATCATTCTCCACTAATATTTCTCTCTCTACAAGCTCAAAAAGGTCACTAATATGGAATGGAATCAAGAGATGCCTCAAACTATCTCTTAAACCTTATAGGAATTGATAACACTTCTCTCTAGGGGTACTGACTAACTTAGGAGAATACTGGCAAGAGCAATGAACTTTATCTTATACTACATCACCATCTTGCTTCCTTATATAAATCTAAAAATGGACTCATGCATCTACTGTCTGACAAATAGTGGCACAAACTAGCTCTAGAAAGTCTATATAAACTCCTCCCAATTGATCTATGCACTCAGCCTACTATGAAATCTCTCCCTCTCTAGCCTATCCACCAGCACATCGCTTTTCCATCTAATAGGAACACTACTAATAGAACTCTTTTATCATTTGGGCACTGCATATTATCAAATGACTTCTCTACCCTCATTAGAAAATCCTCACTTGTTTGAGGCTCTACAACACCTTGGAAATAAGGCACCTTTAATCTAAAAAAATATTATAAATACTTATCAAATTCTTCTCCCTTAAATCCTGCCATCAAAACCTAAGCTTTGCTCATTACATGGGACACTAACCTAGTAAAATACATCCTTGAATCAAAAGTTATCATCCCTATAGTACTCTGAACATTTACAGCCTAACTAGAACTCTATCCATCAAATGTATCTTGCTCTTGGGGAGTCATGATGTAGCAAAACTTTAATTTAAATAAGTACATGGGAATTCAATTATATGTACACCTAGCACAACGAACAAAAAAAATTATATACTAGACTCCCAACTCCTTACTAATAAAAATTATTTCCTATGGCTATGATTAAATTTTTCAATCCTCCTAAATCATTTATATGATACCACCCTGTGAAGTCCTAAGATATAATGGAAGAATTGGTCTACCTAAACCTATGATTTAATCTCCAACATCAATAATAATAACCAGGCCTACTTAAATTTCAAATCATAAAAGCAATATAAAAAATTTTGTTTCAACAAAATTGGATTATAGAAAAATCAATACCTCAAACATTAGGACTTAGAAGCCTCCTTCTGCACCCTTCTACTCAGTTAAACCCTTTTATTTTCTTGAAATATCAAAATAAATAGAGTGAGCACAATTAGCTCACTCGACTTCTTACCCTGACACTTTGCAGATATTAACATTCAAATTAAAAGATAAAATTCAATATAATAAAAAATTAATAAAGATTTATTAAAATACTAATACAACATAAAAATAGTAGAACATAACTTTTAGCTTTCCGAAACATACTTAACATTTTCATATACTTGCAAATCCACTTATATAGGGATTTTAGATGTTTTGCATAATACTTATTATTAGAGATTCACTTGAACTTGACATTTATAGCTCATAAGAATTCATACAAAGTTTCATAAATTCCAACATTTATTTCCTATTATTTCTTATATTTATTTCATTGATACATTTGCAATTTAGTGATAAAATGAACATGTCCCATTGCATGCTCATAAGACCACTTCCACTTATGTCTCCCTTTTACTTCCCACATTACTTTTAATTAGTGGGGTCAGAGTCCCTCCCACTTCCGCACTAAGCAAATGGGATCAGAACATAATATATAGGGACCTTATCACATATCATATAGTGCACTTTTCCAAATATTAGAACATCTCTAATGCCAAGCTATGATTAGTGTAAGTACAATGGCAATAATAATTGATCTGTACTTTGCAATTTAATACATGTATAAAGCCATGTTACTTATAAAACTGAATTTCTGTTAAACTTCTCTTGATCAATTTCAAACTTTAGCGGAATATTAACATAAATATTTTGAGTCCATTATATAGCTAATGCTATTGCTAAAGAAACCTCAATTAAAGCATATACTCAAAAATTTATGGAAGAAAAAACAAGCGATAAAAAATTGATTACTTTCAATCAAAACATTCAAAGTAAGGCATGCATCAACATATAAAAAATTACATTGTAAAACTTTATAAAATATGAGAGAAACACATTTTAGTCTATAACTCTTTATAAAATAATGAAAATTAAAATTAGAGATAGGGATTTAGAAGTTTACCTCATGCTCTATAAGTTTTTGAATTGGACCAACAAAAAAAGTTTGAGCTTTGGCCAACAAAATCTCTCCCTCTCTTCTCCTCCCATATTCTTCCCTTTGCTTCAATTAGGGATGGGTGAAATAAGTTCTTGCAAAAATGGTTTTTGATATTTTATTAATTAAAAATACTCACCTGACCATATGAAGCTCCAACACCAATGATAATGCCTCCCCAAAATTCATTTGTTTCTTTATTTTTTTAGAGCTCAATATTGTGGCACTAATAATATTGGTACCATAGTGCCTACACAAAAAATTTCCCAACTTACATTTTCACTCCTTCAACCCAACCCTTGGCCACTTAAAAGCCTCATCAAACATTCTAAGACTAATAATAATAAGTTAAAGCAAATACAGATAAACATTTATCTTATTTAATCTTAATTACCTGAATTTCATAATAGTGGATATTGCACTAAGAGACAAGGTAGTGGATCTCAAAGGTAGAGTGGATAGGATCCAGATTTTTTTTTTATTATTTTGGGCAATATATTTTAAGACTTGAGTAGGGTATGTACTAATCTTATGACCATATGAAGCTCCAAAACCAACGATAATACCAATATAATTCTGACTTCAATGTAACCATGGTTAGAATATTTAAGAGCTGGGAGATGGAATCCCATAATCAGAGCAACATGTTCAGTAGCCCCTCACTCTTTGAGTTTTACCCCAATACATCATAGACATCAGCTGCAATAGTAGAGCCATTAAAGGAAAATGATGGTGATTTAGGAGAAATCCTAATACATTGTATTTTTTAGTTTTCATATTAATTTTTCTTATTTTTCTATTTTTATTTTGATATTGCTAGAATGAAATCAATGAAAATCAAATTTCCATGTTTTGTATATTTTATTATTTGCATTCAATTATAATTTTATACTTATTTATTTATATATAACTTATTATTACTTGGAATATGAAATTAAGAAATTAAAAAAGAAATTAAGTATTTAATAGTACATAATTTAAAAAATTTAACAAATAACATAATTAAATATAAGAATTAATCATTTTATTTAAATTAATAATTTTGAATAAATAAAACTCCTAAAAAAACTTAAGCATTTGAGTACTTAAAGAAGATTAATTAAATTAAGGATTAATGTGAATAAACTATTTAGATTAATTCTAACTTATCTATTAAGTAAGTAATTGAAGAATTATTAAATCTTTAATAAATCTTTAAATAAAAACTCGATGAAAAAGACAAGTTTTCAAAATCATTATAAATTATTTTGTAAATAAGAAAAAGAAAGTTTAAGAGTGAAAAAAAAAATTTAAAAAGCAAAGCATTGGACTATTAAAAATTGATAATGGCAATGTCTAGACCTGGTTAAATAAAGAATGGAGGAAATAGACAAATATTTAAAATCATTATAAGGTACTTAGCCTACAGAAAATAAAGAAAGAAAAAGAAGAAAAATATTAAAAGTAAAAAAAAAAACTAAATACTCAACTATTAAGAAGTGTTGGTGCCAATAATGTCTAGCCCCACATACACTTCTAAAATGAATGATTAGACTCAAAATACTTAAATAAAGCTTATAGTATGATTAATGAATTAAAAAAATATGTAGATTCTATTAATACCAAAAAATTATTAAACCTAAGTTAGTCAAATTTATCACATTCACCCTTAGGTGATTCATTTAGAAGTAATATTAATTCAAAATGAAAGAATTCATTGTTATGAATTATTTTAATGGAAAATTTTACAATTTGTTTTACTATATAAATACTTAGATCATTAATTTTACAATTTCCAAATATTATATTGTAACAAAAGAAAAAATAGTTTTAATTCCAATGTAATATGAATTACTTAAGGACAAGTAATGTTTTAAAGCTTGGGCTACTTTGATAAGAAAGAAAATCCATAATTCAATTTACATTCTTTTTCTTAAATTTTTTATCTAAAATTATCTCTTTGTGTAGGAAAGAAGTAAAAAAGATTATAATTAAATGAGCATTGCAGTGCCACAAACAAAGTGCTGTAGTGTCACACTTATCACTAGTGTTGAAATACTATACATATAAATGCAGCGATAAAGGGTTGGATCCAAATAGAGAGCAAGGTGATAAGGTTCCAAGGAAGGAGTGACATAGTGTTAAATTGTCACATCATTATGGTTGGTGATAGCTACTGATAGTTAAATTGGTGAAGCATTGCAATGATTAATGAACCAACATGTTAATTTAATAAGATCACAATACTGCCTAAGTTAGTATAATCATGTTAGTCTAGTTATTTATAAAATCTATACATAAAAAGTTGATTTCTCATGTAAAGGACTTTTGCTGGGAAGGGGAAACCATTTATTCATTTGTAATCAGTCTAAGTAAAATTTAGAGGGAGGGAGAGAGGGAAGAGCAAACCAAAGAAGTCAATTACAATGGAAGAAGACTTTGTAACCATATTTTAAAAACTTTCTTATGATATATATCCTCAGCTTACCTCTTATACTTTTGTTTTATTTTAAAATAAATCATGTTTTGCTTATTTTAATTTCTATGGCTGGCAAAAACATATCTTTAGGCTTATGATATGTAAAAAATCACGTTAGCTTAATATTAGATCTGAATTTCAATAATATTTAAATATTATTATTAAATCCTTCATGCTTAATTTAGTTTATATAAAGGCCTTGAAGGAACTTAAAACACAGTGTGATCTATAGCCTCAATGGAGGAGTAGTAGAATAATTAGGGGATTTAAAACTTGATTCCATCATACACAAATATGGTGGATAGAGTCTTAGAATCTTAAGGAGTTATAATACTATAGTTGGGAGAAATCTTAGCTAGACACTCCAACGAGCTCGACAAAGGTGAGGAGTATTTATGCCCTGATTCATAGCAACATTAAGAGGGGTCTAACTTTTACACTCATGAGTTTTTAACTATCATAGGTTTAGAGTCACTTAGATATAGGATTTTCATTTTAAAACATAGTTGATAGCTTTCATTAGCACACCTTTAAATTGTCTATACATAAGATAAATTTGGTAATTCATATAAGCAATACTAGGGTGAACTTAGGGTAATTCCTATCCTCATGGGAATGATACTCTACTCATTACTTTATTACCAGATAAGACACATACACTTGCATAGAATCAGAGTTTACACACAAAATATCATATTTTAAGTATGTAGTGATCACTACCAGGACTTTGAATGCAACCCAAGTTAATTATACCACCATTGAAAAAGAATTGTTAGTAGTAGTCTTTAGCTTTGATAAGTTTAGACCTTGATTGGCATCAAAGTTATTATGTATATTGACCATTATACATGCTATCCAATATTTGGTGAAAAAGAAAGATGTCAAGCCAAGATTAGGGAGGTGGATTTTTTATTACAAAAGTTCAATGCAATAATCTTAGATAGAAAAGGATCAAATACTCATGTTATTGATCGCTTATCTATTCTAGAACTAGAAAAACTTGCATATAATGAGTGTGTCATCAATGAGGTTTTACAAATGAAAAGTTGTTTGAAATGCATTGATTGTGTAAGCATTAATATACTGATATTATTAAATAAATTATAAGTGGAGTGATCCCACTAAATATGTCATACACATAAAGGCTCAAATTTATGCATGATGCCTAGTTATATTTTTGGGATGATCTATATTTGTTCTGAAATGTAAGGATCAAATTATTAGGAGGCATGTAAACAAATTGAACACAATATTAGGCAATGCCATGAATCATAATATGGAGAGTATTTAGGATTTAGAACTGCTTCTAAAGTCCTTTAATCTAGATTTTACTAGCTTACATTATTTAGATGTGATAGATGTCAAAGGGTAGGCAAAATTTCAAAGAGATTTGAAATGTCCTTGAATTATATGTTAAAATGGAGATCTTTTATGTTTAAGGATTAGACTTCATGGGTCCCTATGTTTAATCTTTATATAGTTAACTATGTTACTAAGTAGATTGAAGGAGTGATAACAACAAAAGTTTATGATCATGTAGTGATGAAATTTGTAAGGAAAAATATAATTTCAAGATTTTTAGTACTTAGAGTCATCATTAGTAATGGAGGGGGTCATTTTTATAATAGTGGAGTGAAAATTTTAATTTTAAAATATAGAATTAAATATAGAGTAGTAACTGTTATAATTCCAAAATTAGTGGACAGGTTGAGATTAATAATAGGGAGATAAAGAGGATATTAGAAAAGACTCCAAGTCTAATTCGAAACAATGAGCATTAATATTAGATCATGCACTTTGGGTTTATATTAATGCAACCCCAACTGGAATGTCTTCTTATAGGTTAATCTTTGGAAAATCTTACAACTTACCCTTAGAGCTAGAATAAAAGGCTTATTGAAAGTATAATTTATGGTTGTTAGACCACTTAAACTATAATGGCACACCAATGGGGTTTTAAAAAAATTTCTTTTCCAAAAATCAGTACTTTGAAAAACTTAAACCAAATTACCCAATATAACCTTAGAATATTTTTTTCTCAAGCAGAAGAGAAAAATAAGAAAAATCAAATACTAATTTTTTGTTTTGATTTTGTAGAAAATAAATGGAAAATATTTTTCTTCTTTTTATTTTTAGATTTTAATTTTATTTTCCTTTATAACAGAAGTAAATTCCAAAATAATTTCAATATCCATGTACCACAACAACATCAATTTTTAACTCAAATTTGCAATAAAGAAAAATGTGCAAGAAAATAAAATATAGTAAATTAAAGAACCAAAAAATAAGAGCAAACACAAATTTTATAGTAGTTTGATCAAACTTGGCCTACGTCCATTCCCCATAATCCTCCTTACTAGGTATTACACTAAACCTTTTAGTGCCTCCTTTTTTTACGCCCACAGAAAGGTGAAGAAGCCCTTACAAAAATCTCTTCCACCAACTTGGTGCAATGGAGTAGTTGAATCCCTTTAATTAATGCTGTGGTGGAGTTGCCAAATCCCTATCACCAAATGCAAAGGAGTAGCTGAATTTCTTTTCACTAATAGTGCGGTAGATTTGTCATTGACCCCTTAACTCCAAGAAATTATTCCCGAAGTTTCCCCCAAGAAAAGCTTTGACACATGGAGGAAGAAGATGGATGTTGGATGGAGTAACCATGTGTAGATTCTCTCTCTCACACTCCCTTGATCCCACAAGGATATTCTCCCTATCTCACAACACACCTTTCTCATCCAAACCCAAAGCTCACATTTTAAACTCTCTCTTACAATAGACTCATACCCCTTGACTACCAAAGACTCTTCAAAATGCATCAAGAGATGCTTAAATAATGGGATTTCAAAAAATCCTAATTTTTAATACAACCATCTTTATTTATACAGTATGATCTTAATATTGCACAATACAATTACTTCAATTCTTCCTTTAGTACTATACAATGAATGTCTCCTCGTTTGAAGAGCTCAAAAGTATCAATTGATCATCTAGTATGATTGTAGGGTCGTACGACATAATTAGTTCAATAAAATAATAGTTCATCCTAAATGAACCCTTGGTGATTAATTATCATCCTGGTTTTTGTTCAGTACAAATGATAACTTCATATGGTATGATCACTAATTATAATTAATTCAGTTTTGATTGCTTAATCATAAAGATTAATTTAGGTAAGATTTTAATTAAATCTTATGGTATGATTAGGATCATACTAGGCGATTACACCAAAATTCAAATTTTAAAATATTGCCTAATAGTAAATAGCTATGGGGATTTCTGATTATAAGCTCATCATCATGTACAATTTAAATAGTGTAGTATGATTAGTTCATCTTAATTTTAATTTTCTTAAATTAAATATTTTAATTAAATTTATAATAACATATTGTACAATATGATACATATCATCTAGTATGAACTTTAGAGAAAAAAAATAAAACCTTACATTTCACTCTCTCCTATGTGTGTGTACACGGTTGTTATGCTAACACACATCATTTATAATTTATTGACTCAAAAAGGGCAAAAAATAGACTCTTGAAAAATTCAATCCTATACAATCCAATCTTGAGCCCTAATCTTTTGGCGGTGCTTGGTGTATGTTGTACCTAAAATATTAGTATACACAAAAAAGATATGCAATAATAAAAAGGACAAACTAAGTAAACTTCAATAATATTTAGAATCATCAAAACATAAGTTTGGGCTCTTAGATTGTAGTAACCCCCCTTTTTGATGATGATGAAAATTATTGGTTGAATTTTTAAGTTAATTATTTTTTTCTCCGAAGTTCTCCCCCTTACTAAGTGATATCTTTAAAAACTTAGGCTATTTTTTATTAAATAATACTAAAATCAAACACAAACTATATTAATGATAAAAATAACTAACACAAACCAAATATAATATAATCCCCCTTTTAATATCACCAAAAAGGATATCTTTTAACATGACATAGCATAATATAGAAAAGAAAAATAAAATAAAATACATCAAACACTATCCAAATAAAGGCCCTTAATCAGGTGCTAGTGGAGGTGGCTAGAAGTATTAGTGAAGTGATGCAAACTGCTCTCAATACCATGCCATATCAGCTTCATGACGTTGCTACTATTGTTGGATATATGTATCCAGGCACATCTCTAAACAGTTAAATCTCCCATGCATAATGTGCATCATAGCATCTGACACTATAAAGTATGTGGAAGGAGTGTTGGAGTAGCAAACTTAGAGGTGATCGAGTGGTGTAGGGTATGCCAAGCCGTATTTAACATAGGCTATAAGATATCCTAATGCTAGATTTTGCCTACAGTTGACCATAGGTTCCCTAATGTTAATGAGAGTTATAATGTAATGGATAATGAGGTCAATTGCATTAAATTTTGTGCCATTCATAACAAATTAGGTAATGGTAGATAGAAGAGGAGTAATGTTGACCCTATAACCTAATTTAGGAATAATTATGTTCTAAGGATATGCTGAATGATGCATGCATTTCAAACTAAAGGGTGTTTATAAACATAGGATTGAAGTGTTATGCCCTCAGTGTTAACTTTTAAACTTTCAAAAAAATTCAAAAAGTAGCTCAAAAATGAAGGGAAAGGCTAAGGTGAGGAGAAATTGAAGCATATCATTCGTGAAAGGTCTAACACTTTAAAGTTTAAGATTTCTTAATTTAGGACTCTAGAGGGGATGATGGTTGTATCTTTATATCGATGATAGGTTTCCTTATATGTTGTATCAAGGAATCAGTTGTCGATAGTTTATTGGGAGGAACTTGTTGCTAGAGCTCTAGAACACTTTCCCCAGACATTTGGATTACTATGGATAGTAACTGAAGGCAATGAGGAGAGGAATTGGAACTATGTGGTTCAAAGCCTTAGAATTGCCCTTTATTATATAAATCTTAGTAGATCGTATAGTATGATGTAGATCATATAGTACTATCAAAATCATATAGTACGATTAGAAGAATTCAATTCATCCTGACAGAACAATCAAATTGTACATTACAAATATATTTTTATATAGTATAATAGTTAAATAAATATTATACATGCCAAATTAATTCGTCCAATGGTCCATGCCACATGTATCGTACAATCCAAATTATTCATTTGTATAGTACGACCACCAATAATTTATTTAATCATGATCGTTGCGTGTGTTGTGTAGTGATGATATGATGATCTATTAAGATCATACAATACAAGTGCATCGTACAATATGATATGAGTAAATATTAATTTTTGTGTGATGATAAGGGAAAAACCTACGAGGAAGTTTCACAAATAATTAAACACATAACTACATAAAAAATATAAATAAATAGATGCAAACAATCATAAATACAAATATATAACATAAACAATTAAATAAACACACTAATTTTAATTATATCATTAATATCAATAACACCTAGTCTAGTCTTTAGTGTGTCAATGGTTTCATAAGCAAGGGGTTTTGTAAAGATGTATGACAAATGATTTTCAGTAGCTACATGATGCAATTTTGCTATCTCCCTTTGCTACATGATCTCTAATAAAATGATTTCAAATTTTAATATGCTTTGTGCATGAATGTTGAATTGGATTCTTTAAAATGTAGATAGCACTAGTGTTATCACACATGATAGGGATAGTGCCTATAAAAAAGTTCAAGGTCAAGGATTTATTGCTTTAGCCATAAGACCTGAATAACATAACTTCCGACAGTTATATATTTTGCTTTAGTGATGGATAGCGCCACATAATTCTATTTTATACTGGACTAAGAAACTAAGGTTTGCTTTATAAATTGACAAGTGTCGAAAGTGGTTTTCTTTTATACTCTACACCCTGCGAAGTTGTTGACCTCATTTTTGTATGAGGTCATCATGATCAATTCAACCTTAAGCCTCAAATCTCCAATCAATCAATCATTGGCAAGTCAATCAATCTAGCTTGAAATCGATCTCGTCCATCTTCCTTAAAATCAACATTGAACTCCATATAGATTAATTGAGGTTGATTCGATTGCACACATTGCATTTGAGGATACCTAGTTCTATTCGATCGAATTTGAGCCCAATTCCTCTCGTCGTTGTCGTCGATTATGATTTGAGTCAATCGATTGTTATTTTGAGTCAAGTGAGACCTAAATTAATAAAAACCCATTTAATTTCCATCAAATAAATTTAATCAAACATCTTCGAGTTAATTTGAATAAATTTTGATGAAATTTTATCCTCAACAGCTTTAATTGACTCGATTTAACATGTCTTGGCTTAATCTAAATCTAATTGACATCAATTATTTTTAATCGATTTTGAATAATTAATTTTAAATATAACTCTAACAAAATTTCAATGTTTTATCATCATTTTATTCCAATTTGATACTCAAATATCTCTTAAAATTCAAATAAATTTCAGCCCTCTAATATCTCAAAATCAAGCACTTAATGTCAACCATTAAATTGGAAATGGAGGGCTAGATGGTCATTTAACTATTCGTATATGCCGAATTTGAAGGGGGAATTAGGGCACGCCTAAAAAATCTCATTCCACGATCCCATTTTCGACAAGCAGCCCATGCGCGAGAGCTCTCTTAGGCTCGTAGCCCGAACCATGCAAAGGCAAGAGGAGCAAGGTGAGTTGCTGTTGAATCTCACAAGAAGGTGGCTGCAGCAGTAACTACTGGCTTCATGTATTTGGATGGGCTTTCGGTGGTGTGCTGCTTGATGATCTGCTAGTTGATAAAGGCGAGAAGGCCGCAGCTCTTATTCATACTTCCTCCATTCGGCCAAGCAAGAGCAGCTGCCATTTTTTTGTCTCAAAAGAACATCAGCCAATCAATCCTCTCAAAGAAATTTTCTGAAAACTGACAGGATCAAAAGGGATTGGAGTTTACCAATCAGGTAGAGCAGCCATCGACCTGGAGATCAACGAATATGCTTCTCCACTTAATCTATTGAAGAAGATCGAGGAGAAGGAAGCTGCAATTTTCTGTTATAGTGTTTGCTAAGGTGAATCTTGATCAAAGTTTCTTGAGTTAGCTGCTATTCTTGAGGTAAAAGCTGTGTGGTTACACTCATATGCCTTTTTAAATAGTATTTTATTTTGGAGAAGGTACGAGTTGAGTAGCTGTATGTAAAGCATATGAATTTGATGGCAAAGCATTTTTGCTAATTTTATTACAGATATACTTCATTAATCTTGCATTGCTCTGTTCTCTTACTTCCTGTTCTTTGAGTTTCTTACATGGAATTGATTCGACAAGCATCAAATGTATTGTATTGACAGCTGTGTTTGTTTATTTTACACGAGATTTAATAGAATTGTAGTAATGATTAGTGTTGGTCATTATTTATTTTTTTTAACCTATGATTATTTTGCTAATATACTGCTCTGCACCTTGTCTTGCTTTGTTTTCCAAATGGACATGTTCTAACCCCTTATTTTTTTCTCCTTAAAATCTAAATGAATAAAGCAAAGAGAGGAGACATGCTCGGATTAAGTTTATATTGTTGATATGAATGAAGTTTCTATGATTTACTTTGGCTTATATGATGTCCGATTTAGAAATGTATATCAGAAATCTGAAATAAGAATTCCTTGGAGTGTAAATAAGTCTCATGGCTTAGTCTTATATGAATTGAGACCGAACTTTCATATTAAAAAAAAATCTGAGAGAACTAGTGGTTATTGCCTTTTTTAGAATTAGAGCAGATTATAGATTCTCTTCCTTAAGAAATTTGCAAGCTGTCATTTTTGAGCTTCTTTTTTGAAAAACGTGTATTCAAAGGAATTTTTGAGTTATTTTCTTTTATCCATTTGTTGAAAGATTAAAGGATTCTTGTATTGCTTTACTCCAAATCTTAATTAAATCTTGAGCAGTACATAAAGAGAGCAAGAAGATGAAGATTTCTAAAAAAAATCCAAAGCTTATTAGGTGACATGGCTAGAGTTGTTGTTGTCTTGTTTTACTCCTTTTATATTGAATGAATCACTTGTCATTTGAGATATTCGTGGTGAATGGTGACTTATACTCTTATTTTCTAATAAGTCTTGTATGTACGTTTTTAAGAGAGTTTGGCAATAGTTAATGTTTTGATTGATAATTTATTGTGGTAATATTGCCTAATGCTGAAATTTGATTAAGATGAGTTCTTAGTGTATTTAAAGTGTTGTTGCATTGGTGAGTTCAAGAGATTGGTATGTGGTTTTACTTCTTTCTGTTGGGGCTAGTAATTAGGTTGTTAAGCCTAAGTGAATGTCCCAAGGCTAACCAAGAGGGGGGGGGGTGAATTGGCAATTTAAAAAATGTAACTTCAACTCTTGGAATTTTAGAAAACCTTTTGAATTATTGATGCAAGTTAAAATTAAAGTTTAAAATAAACTTTTCAATCAGAGTAAACAACTTGCAATGAAATTAAATGCGGAATAAAAAATAAGAAAGAACACACCAGATTTATAGTGGTTCGGTCAAACCTTGACCTACATCCACTCCCCAGAGGCACCCTCTGAGTATTGCACTAATACCACAAAGTGACTCTCCTTTTGCTCCCACAGCAAGGCGGAGAAGCCTGTACAAAATCACTTTCACCTTCCCCGGTGCGGCGGAGTAGCCGGGTTCTTTAACACCAAAGAGATCTTCTTCTTGCCAAAACTTCCCTCAAGACGACCCTTGAATCCGATGGTAATGAGGTGCAAGTTCGCCGGAGCAACTGTGTGAATATCATCTTCACACTCCCTTGAAATCCCCTTCAAGGATCTTCTCCCTCTCAAACTCCACCCTTTCCTCTCTCCCTTTCAAGTTCTCTCTTCAAGTTTTCTCCACAAGAACGAAGACACAATGACTGTCAAAGATACACTTTGTCGTCCTTTTACACTTCTCCAAGTGTCGGCAGAGAACCGAACCGATGTTGTTGAACTTCACTTGAGAGCCTTCGCCGGAGCAACCGTGTGAATATCCCCTCCACACTCCCTTAAAATCCCCTCCAAGGATCTTCTCCCTCTCAATGATCCCTCTCAAGAGAAAACAACTCCAAAGGCACTTGTAATAGTTTCTAGGACTCCTTATACAGAAAGGACATGAAAAACCGCCCAAAAAACTGCCCAAAACAAGTTTTTCTGCGCACTGGATCGTCCCGTACGAAATTTTGTTCATCTGTACGAACCAATTTCGTCCTGGACGAAATTGGTTCGTCCTGGACGAAAATATTTCGTCTGGACGAACAGTTATATCAAAAGTCGGTTCCAGAAACTGCCAGAAACTACCATAGTCGGTTCCCATCGTCCTGGACGAACTGGACTTCGTCTGGACGAAATTTTTGCAGAAAGAAACTCGTCTTGGGACGAAAATGATTTCGTCTGGACGATTAGGACTTAGAAAATATTTCCAGTTCAGTTCTTGTCCGTTCCATTGCTCTTACAAGGAGATAACTGATCTGATCGTCCCGTACGAACAATGTTCGTCCCGTACGATCAGTATAAAAACTTTTTTAAGATCTCCTTTAAGTTTGTGTAAAATTTATTCACTCAATTACAATCACTCCCTCTCAAATTTAATTCAAATAAAAAGTACAAGCTTCAATTTCACAAAGCATCTCATGCTGAATTTGATTTGAAGTCTTCGTAGTCTGGAGTTTGATTTTCCTGAAATATTAGTACACACAAGAGAAAAAACAAATCTTCCAAAAAGTGTTAGGAGATAACTACACATAAAACAATAATATTTGGAATCATCAAAATAATACAAGTTGCAAGAATGTAAAACATGCAAATAGCAACTTTCCTAATAATCTCCCCCTTTTTGATGATGACAAAACAATTATTGTTAGTAAAATTTCAAACCATTTTAAAATCTCCTAAACTCCCCCTGAATTAATGAATACATTAAAATAAGGAGGCATTTTAAAAAACAATTTTTTTTTTTTAAATTTTACATACACACATACACAAAAACAATACACAAAAAATATTACAAGACAAACACAAAATTTTAAAAAAAATTCTCCCCCTAAACAATACAAAATTCTCCCCCTAAACAATACAAACAGTAATCTCTCCCCCTTTTTGACAACAACAAAAAGTGAAGAAGAAATAGACTAGTAATGTAGAAAATCTTATGAAAAATTCATGTGTAAATTTAATCTAAAAAAGTGATTGACATAAGAATGCAACTAAGAATTAAGAACATTAGTCAAATCATAGAATTTCATAGAATTTAAAAAATTGATATAACATTGTAATAAGTAAGAATTTATGAAAAACATGATTCAATTTAGACATTTATGATATGAAAAATCATTGTAATAAAGATGAGTAAAAAATTGCATATTCCAAAAATCAATTGAAATATAAATGAACATTAGATCTACTTGAATTAATAGAATAAAAAGAATCTGGAAAGAAGAAAATCACCACAAGTGGCGCTTTGCGCATCTTTTTCATATAGGTGGCATATTTTTGTGCATCTTTTTCATATAGGTGGCACATTTTTGTGCATCTTTCTTTATTGGGCTTATTTTGTGCCTCTTTTTCATATTTGCAACTTTTTTGCGCATTCCTTTTGATTTTGTACATTTGTACAATTTTCAAGAGTAATTGAATTCTTTCCAAAGACAATAATCTAGAATCTCAAATTTTTCTAAGTGCATAAATATTAATTGAAAAATGAAATACAAAATAAGATAGACATCTAAGATACAATAATAATAATTAAGATTTTATAGTCTAAAATGAAAGACATGAAATTAAAAAAATTCTAACTAAAACAAGTTATAGGCAAAAAATTAAATTTAGATAAACTAGATTTTCTAATGAAATTAATTTCTAATTACAATTTTAGTTTAGGCACAATAGAGATTAAAAGTACTAAATGAATTTCATAAAGATTAAGAACATTAACATCGATCTAAAACATGAAATCAAATGAGAAAACATTTCAAAATCATTCAAAACACAAAAACACACAAAACAAACAAAAATAAAAATACAACAAAAACAAATAAACAAAGGGTTTTAAACATCATTTTTCTCCTGGTCTGATGATTCAGAAGCTAAATCTGCCCAGGAGATTTTTTGCTTTTCATTATTTTTCCATTTTATAATTTGCTTAGCTTTGCCCTTTTCTTTAGTAGGAAGAGTTCTCAAATTAGGGCACTGGCTTTTTAGATGTCCAAATTTCTTGCATCCAAAGCAAATAATATTAGAAGAAATTTGAACATTCTTACCATTTTTACCTTTATTCCACTTTTGTTGATGCTTATTCTTGTGCTTTAGTGGACTTTTCAATTTGCTTGTTAAGTCATCGCTTTTCTCACCAACTAAGCCACTTTTCTCCATGTCTTCTGCTTTTAGCATTATTGTTTCACCTGCATCCAAAAGTCTTTGACCCAAACATTCCTCGTAGGCAATGAGTGAGCCAATCAAATTATCAATAGAATATTCATTCAAATTTTTCGATTCACAAATAACAACAACTTTGGCATCAAACTTGTCAAGTAAACAACGTAGAATTTTATTGACTATTTCAAAGTTTGAAAACTCTTTACCTAAAGCATGCAATGATGTTACAATTTGAATAAACCTAGTATACATGTCTAAGATCGACTCATAAGGTTTCATGCTAAAGAGTTCATAGTCATTCATCAAAAAATTCAACTTAGATTGCTTGACTTCACTAGTACCTTCATATGTAATGTATAAACTGTCCCAAATTTCCTTACCTGTAGTACATGTAGAGACTCTCATATAATCTTCAGAATTTAAAGCACAGAACAAACAATTCATACATTTAACATTTAATTGTGCATAAATTTGTTCTACTCTACTCCATTCAGAAAAAGGGATATCAGTTTTGATTCCATCTATAATACGTGATGGTACAGAATAACCACTTTGAATCATATGCCACATGCGATAATCTATTGATTGCAAGAAAGTAGACATTCGAATTTTCCAAAAATCAAAAGAAATACTTTCAAATAAAGGTGGTCTAACAATCGAACATCCATCTAACAATTTATGGTTTCTAAAAATAGCCATATTCGTTTTTCAAAAAGTAGTCTAAACTTATGATTTTGAAACAAAGCTCTGATACCACTTGTTGGGGCTAGTAATTAGGTTGTTAAGCCTAAGTGAATGTCCCAAGGCTAACCAAGAGGGGGGGGGGGGGGTGAATTGGCAATTTAAAAAATGTAACTTCAACTCTTGGAATTTTAGAAAACCTTTTGAATTATTGATGCAAGTTAAAATTAAAGTTTAAAATAAACTTTTCAATCAGAGTAAACAACTTGCAATGAAATTAAATGCGGAATAAAAAATAAGAAAGAACACACCAGATTTATAGTGGTTCGGTCAAACCTTGACCTACATCCACTCCCCAGAGGCACCCTCTGAGTATTGCACTAATACCACAAAGTGACTCTCCTTTTGCTCCCACAGCAAGGCGGAGAAGCCTGTACAAAATCACTTTCACCTTCCCCGGTGCGGCGGAGTAGCCGGGTTCTTTAACACCAAAGAGATCTTCTTCTTGCCAAAACTTCCCTCAAGACGACCCTTGAATCCGATGGTAATGAGGTGCAAGTTCGCCGGAGCAACTGTGTGAATATCATCTTCACACTCCCTTGAAATCCCCTTCAAGGATCTTCTCCCTCTCAAACTCCACCCTTTCCTCTCTCCCTTTCAAGTTCTCTCTTCAAGTTTTCTCCACAAGAACGAAGACACAATGACTGTCAAAGATACACTTTGTCGTCCTTTTACACTTCTCCAAGTGTCGGCAGAGAACCGGACCGATGTTGTTGAACTTCACTTGAGAGCCTTCGCCGGAGCAACCGTGTGAATATCCCCTCCACACTCCCTTGAAATCCCCTCCAAGGATCTTCTCCCTCTCAATGATCCCTCTCAAGAGAAAACAATTCCAAAGGCACTTGTAATAGTTTCTAGGACTCCTTATATAGAAAGGACATGAAAAACCGCCCAAAAAACTGCCCAAAACAAGTTTTTCTGCGCACTGGATCGTCCCGTACGAAATTTTGTTCATCTGTACGAACCAATTTCGTCCTGGACGAAAATATTTCGTCTGGACGAACAGTTATATCAAAAGTCGGTTCCGGAAACTGCCAGAAACTACCATAGTCGGTTCCCATCGTCCTGGACGAACTGGACTTCGTCTGGACGAAATTTTTGCAGAAAGAAACTCGTCTTGGGACGAAAATGATTTCGTCTGGACGATTAGGACTTAGAAAATATTTTCAGTTCAGTTCTTGTCCGTTCCATTGCTCTTAC
Organism: Dendrobium nobile; assembly: GCA_022539455.1. Lineage (NCBI taxonomy): Eukaryota > Viridiplantae > Streptophyta > Magnoliopsida > Asparagales > Orchidaceae > Dendrobium > Dendrobium nobile. The sequence continues at coordinate 30,711,983 of CM039727.1, forward strand.
AAGGAGATAACTGATCTGATCGTCCCGTACGAACAATGTTCGTCCCGTACGATCAGTATAAAAACTTTTTTAAGATCTTCTTTAAGTTTGTGTAAATTTATTCACTCAATTACAATAACTCCCTCTCAAATTTAATTCAAATAAAAAGTACAAGCTTCAATTTCACAAAGCATCTCATGCTGAATTTGATTTGAAGTCTTCGTAGTCTGGAGTTTGATTTTCCTGAAATATTAGTACACACAAGAGAAAAAACAAATCTTCCAAAAAGTGTTAGGAGATAACTACACATAAAACAATAATATTTGGAATCATCAAAATAATACAAGTTGCAAGAATGTAAAACATGCAAATAGCAACTTTTCTAATACTTTCATCCGTGAGTCTTAGTATTTGTTCTCTAAAGGTTTTTGTGATATTCTTGAGTGGTTACTTCTTGATTTATCCTTTCAATCCAAATGAATGAGTGAGAGCTTAGTTTTTATGGGTAAAGTGGAAATGTTCTCAATATTTTGGTGTCTCTTTCCCTTTCTTGTGACCAGGGTTAAAGAAATCATTCAGTTCTCATTTGTTAAGCATCATACCTATGAAATTGATTTCTCTTTGTCTCACTTACGTTAGACCTAGGATTAAAATTCGAGTTGTTGTCAATGGTACCTAGCCACTTGTAAATTAAGTGACACTTGCCACATGGACATTTTAATTTATTTAATTGATTTGATTGGATTGTTTACATTGATTGCGTAGTAGAACTTGCTTGCTTTTTCTAAGTTTTTTTTTCTTGCATGTCGTGTTTTGTTTTAGCCTGAATATGTTTGGAGGCTCGTGAGAGTATGCATAAAACCTTTTCTACTCAAATTAATTCAAAATGTTCAAGCTCACATAGTAATTCTAACGACTTAAGAAGTAGGCTCGTGATCGCCGAGAGTCTGCATAAGTAAATTAAAATCTTCCCTTCCGTGTTAGGCACCTCCCCGCCTGCTGGATTTTGTAGACCACTTGGCCTATTATGGTGCAGTTCTATTAAGGGGATGTTGTGTAATCTTTTGAATAAAATTATTTTTAAGCTTTTTTAAAATTGCTTCATATTTATTTTATGTATTTATCGAGTCGATTAGTATGCATTCATTAGAAACTAGTTTAAACGCGTTTAAAATTCTAATTGTATTTTTCTTAAGCATAATTACCCTACATTAAGTCAAGGGGCCACTTAGGATCCTCTTTAGATGTTGGCATCAACTCCTTTAAAATTAATTAACATCCTACCACTATTTCATAAAAGAGATTGGACACATGATTTTAAAGTGCCTAGGTGGTTAACTGGCTCCCTAATCCATGTCAGGGTAAGTCCAAGTTTTGCATTGCATTAGCTAGGTTTGGGCTATTGTTGTTCAGTGTCCAATTTAGACTTAGAATCCGGGGCAAACTCAAAATCATAAGACCTTAACCTTCTGATAATATAATCTCAACTTTCTAATAAATTGACTACTTGAATTAAGGGGCTGTTTGGTTGCCTGAAAAGAAAATGCAGTGTAAAGTAAATGTAGTGTATTCTAAATATTTTGAGACTGTTTGGTTGCCTGTAAAATAAACGTAGGAGAATTGTTTCCCTTATTTGGTTAGGTAGAACCAGAGTAAAGTAAAAGCGATTTTTTATAATAATTTATTTTGGCACCTCTAATTTAAGCCTGGCTTAACTAATTAATTATGATGACTAAGACTTCATTTGAGACGATTTTCTTATTGCTTCTTCAAACAACTTTTCAGTTTAAAATTTTTAATTTTTACATTTACATTAAAAAATTGTTGTAAGAAGCAATAAAAAAATTATCCCAAACAAAATTTAAGTATTCATTTGGGACAACTTTCTTATTGCTTTCTAAAACAGCTTCTTAGTACATAAAAGTTTGTTTAAAAAAATTTTGTACAGTGACTGTTAACTCAGGGACACTCCAACCTCTTTTGATGACACTTCATAAATCATTGTGCCCATAAGTAACACACTTGAGTGAAAAGATATAGGCAAAAGACCATAAGCTCTCATAAAGACATTGACTCCATTTTTGAGCTGCCTTCAAGGTTTTATGCTTGCAAGATATCTTGCAATCATATCAAGCCTAATGTATAAAAATCATCAAAAGAAGTAGTTCTTTTTTCCTCGCTTACACTTACTGTGAGACTTCTAGCATTAGAAAATTTTAAATTTAGACTCATTTTGTTATTTTTGGCATAAGTTTTAAGCTTGGTTGTCAACCAAATATCAACACCCAACCTTCTTAATTAGTGCTTGGAATTGACAATAACAGTTTTCAAGAACATAATTATTAAAACCAAATTATGCTAATACTCACGAATGGGTGCAGTAGAACAAACCATGCAAAACATCACAAAACTTGTCAAGTATAATGCCATGATCCTTACAATATTTGTTTAATACAAGTATCAGCATTTGTTTTTAGTTTGCTAGAAAGTAATTAGCAAAAATTTCCCATTGTGATTACCCTTTTTTCTTCCTATTGTGATTACGCTAAACTCTTTTTATGTGTCCCATAAAGGTTCTAGTTTGACCATGGTTTAAAATTGCGCAATATGAGGCTCTCCTTGAGGCCCGCCTTTGCGCAATTCCAGTAAAAAATGCCTCGATGCTTACGCCTCAAGTTTTTTTTATGAGGCTTGCGCTTCAATTTGGTTGAGGCCCGCCTCGCCTCACTGGCATGAGGCTTACGCGTCACGCTATATATATATTAAAACTTACATAAATCTTGAAGTAAATGTCCGACATTAGACTCTATAGGAGAGGAGGAAGGGTAGAGAGCAGTTCATCATAATGATGATTCAAATGAAGAACCCCTTAGTGATGACAGTGCTGATGACTTATGAGTTCTTATGTGATATGTCATTGCTATTTATTTTTGGAAATTGGAATTATATGTTAATGAAAAGAATACTGGGATTTGGGAAAGATAGAATTTTGAGTTGAACTATATTTCATGTTGTCTTATTATTAGGATATTTTGATTTCACTTCATATTTTATGTTTTATATGATTAACTCATTAGCATATAAAAAAATTATTATTTTATGTTTACGCAATCTTTTGATTTTGAGGCTTACGCCTCAAAACGCCTTGAGGCTTACGCCTCGCCTTACGAATGAAAAACGTCTCAATACCCAAATACGCAATTTTAAACATTGAGTTTGACAGCTTCATTATAACGAAACTACTATGCATAGAAATGATAAAGATCTTACAAGAGTTTGTAGTAGTTTATATTTTTTTCCAATCCAACAATGACAGCTCTAACCTGAGGACACACTTAGAAATCATTGTTCTGTGTAAATTGGTTGCAGTTCAGCATTAAAAAGACCTACTGAACCTCTTCATAGGTAAAAAAAGGGAGATATTACATTTTTGTCATGCTCAAACAGAGAGTTTGGTCTTAGTTGTATGGTTTTCTTTCCATCTTTGTGCTGTTTCTCTTTGCTCTTGTAACCAGCAAGCTCTAGTTCCTCCAATATTCCTTCTTCACCAATGACATAAACCTAAATCACCAAAAAGCTTATCAGAGACTATTTGAGCAAGAAACAGCACAAAGTTTACCGGAAATGCAGCTATTCCACACGTATTTAAGCAGGAAATAGAATCAACATAAATCCTCTGTATGCACAAAGGCAACATAAGTCACCAAAGTTCCAAATCACGAACTATTTCAAATTGTGATAAGCAAGCGGTCTCACCTTCTTATCATGAGGAAAGTTGTTCAGTTTCAAATACATAGCAGCTGCAAAGGAAAAAGAGAAAATTTCCTCCTATTAGCACAAAAGAAAGGGTTGAAATCGTTGAGTCCCTAATTCTTCTCCTTAGAATCCAATCCAGCAAAGAAAGCTTAAACTATGAACAAACTGCAAAACCTGTCTGACATCGAGCCCAAGTGTGTGGAATTTGTGTGCTGACTGCCTTCTTGACTTGGTCGAATCGTTAGTCACAAACAGTAGCTTCTTCCCCTGCACAGAGGCGGAGACCGCATCGCTCAATATCCAATGCTTGCACCAAGCCGAAATACTATTAAAAAAACTCAGCTAAATCCATAAGCTAGGCAGCTAATTTGAAGACAAGAAGGACGACTACCATAGATCGAAGAGCTTCCAGTGCGGAACACCGTCGATGAGATTGTTCCCATTCCTGAGAACTCCTGAGAGAGGAAAAAAATAAGAGGAGTTTAGAAACCGTGGATGGGATAGGAATAGGGAAGAGTGAAAAGAGAGAGATCATCGCAATCGAGAAGGAAGGCATCGACCGACCGCACGAGATCTATGGCATTCTTGGATGTGAGGGCACGAGGGAGATGACTTTTCGCAACCCTATTTTCAAACAAGGGTTCGTCTTCTGTACCTCTCAAATGCAGCCCACTGATCTTAACCTCCTTCTCTTCGGCCATGGATATTGCGGGCCGCGGCATGAAAATGGTCCTGGAGAATGTTGAAGATAGTAGCCGTGCCGGTTTCTTCCATTTTGGAAGGACGAGTGTACCATGCAAAGTAGTAGCTCGGGAATGATCATTTTCGCCCGCTTAAGATTCCGGCGAAAATACAAAACGGGTCTGGAGCTTCCTCTTAAGGGCGATTAGGGCCTCGGAAGAGTGTTTAAGCTCGTCGGCTGAGAGATGGATGGGCGGCGGTGGATCGGCGCAAAGAAGCGCAGGGTCAATCGAGGCACTGGATCCAACACTAGTCCTTCGTCGTCGACGCCGAATTGCAGAGTTCCCCATCACAATGCCTCTCCTTTTCGCCTTAGAAGCTTGCAATGCCTCTCCTTTTCACAATCCTCGTTCTCGCCACAGCCTATTTCATTTTGCATGCCCGCCGAAAGGTAGAGAGTTATCTTCACAGCTAGCGAGCTCCTATCCTTACTTCCGATCAAACTGTCGCAATTTTCGATCCCACAGGAAAAGGGAACGTCGTCGAAGGAGCGAAATCGAACAAGAACGAAGGAGCCGAAGAAGCCACTCGTGCAATCTTACACCTCCTGCGAAGCAATGAAGCCGAACAGCAACGACAATGCGAAGATTTCATCCAGCGATTTCATAACCCGCTCAATATGAGCGGGTTTCTATTTCGCAAAAAACACTCCTTGAAATACACGACTAATCCTCCCGAGGGTTTCCTTTTGTTTTGCTCAAAATAAACCAAACAACAGAATTTAATAAATGCATGCATTTGTTTTACTTTACCCTCCTAATTCAGGCAACCAAACCCCTAAAATTTTTTTTAATTCAAAATTTAAAGCCTAACACATAGGGTAGACTGAGACATTTCTGAATTGTTTCAAAATCCCAAATGCTTCCTACTTCTCTTCCTTTAACCTCCATAAATGCTTGTTCAAATTTGATCCAATCCCTATTGGATTTGTAACCTCACTCCCTTGATATCACTCATCGAAAATTTCTTAAATAACATTTTTGCCATTATTTTAATCAAGAGTTTTTGTAGGAAACTCTGGTTCCCAATAATGTAATTAACTATAAGGGCTTGCGCTCGTAGGCAACTTAGAACCCAAATCTTTTTTAAAAAAATCGATTTTCAATACTCAATTAATCTTCTTTGAAAAAATTAAAATCAATGACGATTATTATTGTCATATTCAATCAATCGATAATAGGTGATATCTTTTTCTCTTGGGAAGTTATATTAATTATTGTTGGGACTTTGAATATGAGAATAATGATATTTTGTCTAGACTATAATAATTAGATGCTTCGTAGAACATTTTGATCATTCGGGATCATATATAGTTTTTTCTTGAATCTAACTATTATAATCAGGATCGAACTTTCAGTTTTTGTTATCTAAATCCATTAGGGAATGATATCTTCATCTCCCTAGGCGATATATCATTCATAATGATGTGTTCGATTTCAAAACTAAAATTCCACAAATTCAATTCTCCCAAAGAAAATTAACTTTTTAAAACCTCTTTTTCAACTCAATTTTTTAACATAAACAAAAGTCTGAGTCTGAATATCCTATAGTTTTAAAGGTGGTGCTATATATAGGATATCAGATGCCTAAGTTTTGTGTGCTTATAAGAATATAAGAATTCTCTTCACAACAGTCATATGTGATTCTTTTGGACCAGCTTGAAACCTAGCACTTAAACATACACTAAATATAATATCAATTATACTAGCAGTCAAATAAAGTGGTGATCCTATTATTCCTCCATACTTCTTCTGATCTACTAACTTTTCATCTATGTCTCCATCAAGTTGGATGGTTGAGCTTATTCGTGTATTTATACTTTTAGAATTTTTCATATCAAATTTTTTCAATATCTCTTTAATATATTTAGTTTAACTAAGGAAGGTAACATGTTTTATCTACTTTACACTAAATCTTAAAAATTAGGCCAGCTCTCCCATCATACGTATTTCAAACTCCCTACTCATAATATTTCAAGATTTATTTCAAAGTTTTTTCATTCGCAGATCTAAAAAGTATGTCATCTACATAGATTTGAACTATGAGTAAATCATTTTCTATTTTTTTTAAGGAAAATGGTGGTGTCTGCACTACCCTTAACAAATGATCTATTTTGGAGAAAGGTGCTAACTCCCTCATTCCATGTGATAGGGTGCATATTTCAGTCCATATAAAGTTTTTTTTTTATTTTCAAAACCTATTGGTTGTTCTACATAAATCTTTTTTAATAACCCATTTAGAAATGCATAATTCACATTCATTTTATATAATTTGAAACCTCTAAAATATATATATGCTAGAAGAACTCTAATGACTTCTAATCTAACTACAGGAGCAAAGGCTTCCTTAAAATTAATTCCTTTTATCTGATTATACCCTTAGCTATTAGTCTAGCCTTAATCTTAATCATTGACCCAAAGTCATTCAATTTATTTTTAAATACCCATTTGGTGCGAACTATACTTTAATCCTTGGGTTAACCAATTCCCATTCATTATTCCTTACAAATTGGTTTACTCCTCTAGTATGGTTAATATTAAAAATTCATCATTGAGAGCTTGATCTACACTAGTTGGCTCTATAATGGAAATGAATGCAATATGGATAACCTTTTTCCTAAGGCCTTACCTAGTCCCAACCCCTACTGATGGATCCCTTAGGATATACTCTCTAGGTTGACCAGAGGAATATATTCAGTCTCTAGGCAAAGGGTCATGATGTCAACAACCTCTACTCCATGTGTATCTCATCACCATCTTCTAATATAGGCTTAACAGGTCTATCTAATTCATCAAACATAACATTGGTGGATTCCTTTAAGCTAATGTTCTTTTGTTGAAGACCCTATAGGCTTTATCTACTAAGGAATAACTCAATAACCTTAGAAGACCCCTTCATCTGCCTTAGAATCAAACTTCACTAAATAAGATTGGCCATTGATAAGCACAAAATGCTGACACCCAAAGACATATAAATGTGAAATATTAGATGTCATACCCTTAAGGAGCTTGTTGACCTCACTTTTAGATGATGTCATTTGACCCACATTAGTATGATTTACAATCATCTGATGCATCATTTATTACTTGACAATGATCCAACTATCAACCATCCAGTCTTCAGCTTGACTTCAATTATATTCAATTAAAATATAGTCATTGGATTTCAATCAGTTGATGCAAAATCAATTGATTTGCAAGCACCCAATCTATATTCAGGTGATTCACTATCACCCTGAATAATCAATTGCACTTTAGCCATCAATCAAACATCAATCAGTCTATATTAAATTAACCTAAATATCAATCATTCACTTTAATCACAATTTACAATCACTCTATAATCATCACTAAAACAATCAACAATATATCCGCCTTACTACCTACACTCCAATCATTTATACATTTATCCAATCCTCAATCAATCGATAAAATCACTTATCTTTAATAACTTTAAACAATCAATCAAAACTTCAAACATTCAATCATTTCCACTTACATTTAAATATCTGCAATCAATCAACAACTCCACCTAGTTAGCAGTTAGCCTACAATCAATCAACTAATCATTCAATCTTTAAATCTCCAATCAATTAATCAATATTTACATGCAGTTGCAGCCCTGCACTGTAATCAATTGACCCATTACACTGCTTAGCTCAATGCATTGGCACCCATGACCTTAATCATGCCGAAATCACTTCACTAAGAGCCCCATACATCAAATACCCATCATTGGCTCCATGGGCCAGTGATTGATCAAGTCAACTCATTAGGCTAACTCAAGCTAGCCTAATTGATCAAAAAGCTCAATCATATCGAATCAACCTCCAAATAATTTTTGAACTACATCAAACTTCTCTGAACATCACTCCTAGTGAAATGCTCATAATTAATTATCCTGACTTAGTTAATTGTTGACTTGGTCAACTGGACCTAAACCTTGTCAAATTAGACTCATTTGGGTTAAACCACTTCATACAATCAATTCAAACCATCCAAGTCTCCAAGACCACTCCACTCTATGGCTTAAATGCATTCCAATCAGTAGTGAGACAAAGTCGAGTGGGTTTGACCAAGTCAACCCAATGAAATTTGTTCAAACCCTCACTTGCATTTGATGAGTTATTTAAACTCCAAGCTCATTGTTTTAAATTCATGGTATTCCCAACACCTCAGCAACACCCAAGCATCCCTACCTACCATCTCATCAGCCCTTGACTAAGTTGATTGGTCAAATGGTCAACTAAATCAACAAATACTTAAATAAGCTTGAAGCGTCTAAACCTCTCGCTTTAACCTTTAACCCATTCACTCCAAGAAAACTCACCCCATCTACTTAAACACCTTCTAGAAGATCCCTACGCATCTCTTAAATATAACCTAAACCCTCATTCAATCCTAAACTAGCCACTTTATCTTATATGCATAAGAAGACAAAATGAGCTTTCCAACTCATTATCCTCTCATTGTCCTTTTCTCAGTCCTCTTATTAACTGAAGGATGCTTGTAAAGCATCCTAGTGTGCTTTCAAACCCATCCTAGCCGTCCAAACAAGCTAGGGCATTTGAATTGGCTGAAAGCTCCCAAAATGTTCATTGCAACCTACACACTCTGTCACTACCTCCAAGCTCAAGGTCTCATTTCGTTTTAGCTCTCCAGAAATCCCTTTATAATCCCTAAGTCAAATCCCATCAGTTGCATGTTGCCGGCGGGAGTTTCTTGCCAAACTAAGCCCCAAGTCCATCCAAGGCCAATAGATCATGACCCATACCTCCTCAGGCTGTGCTTTCTTTAGAAGAGTTGTTCTAGACTTCTCAACAAACAACCCTATAACACCCTCTGAGGTTCATCTAATTGAGGTATATTAAATAGCTATGCATAAAGCACGTTTCGAATCATAAAAATAGCCACCCAATGTTCATTTACTTCTAATAAAGCTGTATTTAAAATTTCATTAAATTTGGTTTAGCTGTTTACGAGTTTGAAATGTTCTTCATCATTAGGGTCCTATTCATTTCATGCATTAGCTGTACATGATTTGAGCCTATGATCTCGTGATCGAGGGCCCCGATCTCGTTATTTCACTTTCTGTCCAAACCACACGGTAGGCTTAATTGCTCAGATCTCAGTCCGATGTGATCTCGGCCGTCCATTTCAAATAACACATGATCAAATGGCAGTTGTGGCTTGTTAATGATGATAAGGGAAAATCATGTATTAAAAGTTGCACCGCCGCCATTTGATGATTGGAATTTAATGTTGCACTTGTGCCATGCCTTCATCGCGTATATATCAAATCACTAATGTTTGTCGATGCAATCATTGGCAATTATTGCTGGCAAATGCGTCGTCGGGTTTAACATAATAAACCTTTTTTTATTCATTTTAATCACAATTTTTTTAAAAATAATAATAAATTAAATACTTAATTAAAAATTAAATATCATATATCATTTTGTTAAGTTTATAACCCTGTTTGATTTATAAATAAAATTAAACCAAAATTCAAAATATTTAAGGAATTATCTCTTTTATATGGATTTCCTTGTTATTAAAATAAGTCTTTAAATATTTGTCTAATTTGATTCAAACTTTGTCACCATTAATTGTAGGCTGTATGTAACCTTCAGTAATTTCCTTGGATTTATTTAAGCTTCATTTTAATAATTATTGAATCTATGTGAATATAAATCTTTTTTAGTTCACATTATTATGATAAATAAATTTAAGCTTCCTTGCATCCATACAAACCTTTCATGGAGACATTAAATAGAGTCTGATCCAAGTTTGGTACAAGCATATATGATAATTACATGATTGTTACTTCAAATTTTCATGATCACTTCTTAAATATTTGACAACTTGGATTCAAACTTGGTTAAATAAAAACTATGAACTTCACTTATCATAATTTTTGGGGATGATGGGATGGGTGATTATTCTATCATTCAAATTTCAAACACTTAGGTTATGATTTGACCTAAATGTTCTAAATTTCTCCATTTCCAATTCACTTAGACTTAATACAATTATACAAATGATGGTTGTGGTTTGGTTGCTTGTATACTTGCAAAGGGTGTCTTATTCAACTTAGATCTAGTGTTTACCCTATTTAACATATAAAAAGCAATATTTATTGCTTCTGCCCAAAAATATCTAGGTAGGGTGTACTCCAGCTAACATAGATCTAATAGCCTCCACTAGTATCCTATTCTTCCTTTTAGCCATACTATTATATTATGGGGTCCTAGGGGTAGAAAGGTTTTGATCAATTCCAAACTCTTTGCAAAATAATACAAATATGTCATTCTCAAATTCTCCATCATGATCACTATGAATAGTAGATATCAAACAGCCTAACTTACTATGAATCTAAGTGGAAAAAATCTTAAACTCATCAAAAACTCACTCTTATGTGCTAAGAATCTATTCCAAGTGAATCTAGAAAAGCCATCTATGATCACAAAACCAAAACTCTTACCACCTAGACTGGCCGTACTAACGGGTCCAAACAAATCCATATGAAGAATCTCTACTGGTCTTGTGGTAGTGATATCCTTAATAGAATGAAAGGATGACCTAGTTTGCTTCTAGTTTGCTTTTTTAATAGACATGTATCACACAAATGATCCTTAAAGAAATCTAGCTGGGGAATGCCTCTTACTAGGTCGCACTGAGTAATATTCCTAAGGATTTTTTGATTCGCATGACATAGTCACGCATGCCATAGCCAAGATGCATCCAAAATAGTTTTCAAATAGCAGATATCATTAGAAGTATCAATACAAGATAAATCAAGTATCTAGATATTGTTAATTACATTTCCTCCCAAAATAGTTTTACCATTTAAAGTAATAAGACAATGTTTAGAAATAAATTTAATATAAAATCTTTTATTGCATAATTGACTAATGTTAAGTAAATTATGCTTTAAACCTTCAACTAAAAGCAGGTTTGTAATAATGAAATCATTAGTCTTACCAATTATACTTGAGCCAAGTGGTGTTGTCACCCAAAGTTACCTTGTCTCCACTCCTGACCTGCAACACCATGAACTGCTTCAGATCTCTCATCGTAAGTCTTGAGTAGTTTCTATCCATGTACCACATGCCCTCACTTTACTTCTTGTGAGAGCATCCCTACAAAGTGAATCAAACATTAGATTTGAGAATCCAAGTGAGTTTGAGTTCCACCTTATGCTTTAATGAATGATTGTTATGCATGTTATGCTATGATGAGACCTTGGGCCTCCAAACTTGATATATTCTAAGGTAAATTTTGTAAGTGTGAGCTATATATCATAGCATGCCACAAGAATAACACCTAATCTCTAAAAATTGGGTCACTAACCTATGTGGGGAATAGTGCCTCTTCCTTGGGATATATGATGCATGCTGTGTCCTAGGTTGTGGCTTTAGTGAAAGTGTAGGCCTATGAATATTATTTTGTAGTGCTTTTATTTTTTCTTATAAATAGTCATTAGTATTTTTTAATTAGCCACTTCAAATTTGAATGCATGCTCACTATTATCTAGTTCTATTGCAAGTGTCTCTAGTTCTTTGAATGCTTCCTCTAAATCAATATATTCACTTTTCAAGGAATTGTGTGACTTGGTGAACTCAATATGCTTCCTATTTAACTCATTAAACTCATACAATAATGATGCATGCTCCTTATCTAATATGATATTTTTGAATTTAATATTAGTATGCTCTCTAACTAATATGTCATGATCACATTACAAATAAAAAATTTCTTTCTTTAGACATGCATGCTATTTTTGAGTTTCGTATATGAATCATGTATTTACTTAGAAATTAAAAATAAGTCATCATGAGATAAATTACATTCATCTTCTTGATGGCAGTTAATAATTGTATCATTGGACATCAAACATAGATTTGTTATCGCCTCTTCTGATTCTTATTCAGATGAGTAAGAGGCTAAGTATGCTCAGAAGGATTTATATGTTTTTTATTTTTCCCCTTTTTGCATTTGGCTTATCTTCACCATTTTCCTTCGTACGATAGCTCTTAAGAATAGGGCAATCGAACCTCAGATGTCCATGCTTCTTACATTAGAAGAAACTTTGTTAAATTTACCTATTTTACCTTTACTTTTGTCGTGGTATCACTTTTACTTTTACTTTAGGAAGCTTTTAAACTATCGAGTCATCAAGGTTATTCCATTATTCTCACCAGCTTTAGAGCTTTTGTTATCTGTGTCATCAACCTTCAATGCCACGATCTTCTCTTTTCTCTTCTCACCTACATCTAATAGTGATGCAGGCAAACTAGAAAGAAAGAGCCAATAGAGGAGAACACTAGAACAAAACTCGATTCAATTTAGAATGCAGACATCTAAACAAACACCAAAACAAACGAAAGTCGAATAAACGAAACAAAATTTAAAAATAAAAACACTATCCTCAGAACAACTGGCAAGCGGTTTTCTCACATGCAACGAAAAGTAGTTAAAATAAGATAAGGCTTAAGGGCTTGCAAACCAAGGGCCCACCACAGCTACAAGGTCCAACATCCAACAAAGCTCCTCCGGCAAATGTCACCAAATCAACCAATAAACACCTCAAATAGCTCAAGAAGAAAGATAAAAGTGGAGTGAAACTTGCCTAGAGAAGAAGAGATTAGAAGCACAAGAAGAAATAGAGAGGAGAAAGAGAGAAATGGAACAAACTCTCAAGCTTTTCCAAAGGAAGAAGAAACCCTCAGGTTTTGTAGAGACTTTACTCAAATATTCAACAACCTTTTCATGTTAAAAACATCTCCAATTTATAAGAGAAAAGGGGGCAACCAAATGGACAATTCACCTCCAATTGAACCAATTAGAAAAGGCCAGGATTAATTCCAAAACAACACCCGAAAAGGCAGCACAGGAAACCGAGAAAAGAAGCCACGGGAAAGGAGTGGACATTTAGGGAATCGGGATAGAGCCAGGGGGATCGGAATAGCCCACGGGAAGGAGCAGGAATCATCCACAGGAAACAACACTAGGAAGAAACCGAGGGGACACAAAGAAGGGGAAAAGGCAAAGTTCAAACTCCACATAATGAGCTTTCAAGTGCAATTACTCCACCAAATAATGAGCTAAAACATCAGCTCAAGCAATAATGAGCTAGAATTAAGTAGCTCCCAAGAATTCAGCTCAAAACCAAAGCATCCAAGGCCCAACCCGAAAAACAACAGCAGCCCAAAAGACCAAAGAACCCAAGTAGCTAGCACACCCAAGGATTGTCATGCCCAAACACCACCTACTCATGATCATTGGATGTTTTTCATCATGGGATAGCATAAAAAAAAAAAAAAAACTATAATATTCAAATTACAATAAAAGCGAAAAGAAACTAAAATTTGCATGCATCAATTCCCCCTGGTGGGAGAATCTCATCTCCTGATGAGAAGGCTTTAGCAACTTTTTGAAAAAGATCCTGATGATGATTTTTCATTTCAATAGCATCCATCCATGTACAGTCTATCAATGGACGATTGCTCCATTTAACGAGGAACCTTTTGTGTTCATCATGTCTAGTCTTAGTAATTCTGACATCAATAACATCTTCAACCTGATCATCATTGTTTAGAACAAATGTGGAAAATGGCAAAAGTTTCAACTTCCATAGAATTATCAGAATTTCCTTCATACAAAGAAAGGTTAGAAACGTTAAACACAGAAGAAGTGCCAACAATAATAGGAAGATCCAGGAGATAGGCATTCGTGCCCAACTTTCACAGAATACGAAAAGTAAAATACGATTAGCGACGAAAGTAAGTCATAACCAAATCACCCTTCTTAAAATATACTTCCCTCCGATGTTTGTCAGCAGCAGATTTGTATTTAACATTAGCCATTCTGAGTTTTTCAAGGACTTGTTGTTGGACATATTTGATATGATCAAAAGTTTGTGGCTTCAGCTCTAACCTTATTAGGTAAAGGCAAAAAATTTATATCTAAAATATGAGATATAGGCTGACCATAAATAATCTCAAAAGGAGTTTTACCAGTGGAGCGATGAACAGAATTATTATATGCAAGCTCAGCTTGGGGCAATATTAAATCCCATCGGGATAGTTTCTCACCAACAAGGCATCTCAGTAAATTTTCTAAGCTTTGATTGACATCAGTTTGTGGATGATATGCACTACTAAATTGAAGAGTAGTTCCTAATTTTGTCCAGAGTGTTCTCCAAAAGTGACTCAATAATCTAGTATCCCTATCAGACGTGAATGCTCGAGGAATGCCATGGAGATGAAAAATTTCTTTAAAAAAATAATTCAGTAATATATGAAGCATCAGAAGTTTTCTTGTATGGAATAAAGTGTGTCATTTTACTAAATCGGTCCACAACAACAAAGGCAAAATCATATTTTCTTGCAGTAACAGGCAACACTAAAACAAAATCCATAGAGATGTCTTTCCATGGTTTATTTGGAATTGAAGAGGGATATATAAATTAATGTTTTGAGAAGTTCCCTTGAAAGCTTGACATATTTTACATTATTTTACCAGCTTAGCAATTTGCTTTCTCATAAGAGGCAAGAAATATTTTTCTTTCACTAAGGCAACCGTTTTTTCTTGACCAAAATGTCCTCCCAAACCCCCACTATGAAGTTCTTGCACAAGGTGTTCTCTTAAAGAATTTTTTGTAATGTAAAGTCTAGAACCTTTAAACAAAAAACCTTGTTGTATGACAAATTAAGCATAATTATCAGTTATAGAAGTAAGATAAGATTCCTAAATACTCTTAAAATCAAGATCATTCGCATAGGTGTCTTTTAAAAAATTGAAAGAAGTTATGGTTGGATAAACAGTTACCAACTGATGAGACCTACTTAAAGCGTCAACCACTTTGTTTAGCACCCCAGTTTTATGCTTAATGTGAAAAGAGTATTCTTGCAAAACAAAGACCCATTTGGCATGCTTTTTGTTCAGATTTTTTTGAGGGCCCAAAAATCGCAAAGTTTCGTGGTCAGTGTTTAAAACAAATTCTCTTTGAATTAAATAACATCTCCAGAATTTCAAAGCTTGAACAATAGCTTAAATTCCAAATCATAAGTAGAATACTTAGATCGAGCATCATTTAACTTTTCACAAAAGTGTGCAATAGGTTTTCCTTCCTGGCTTAGCACAACACCAATACTAATATGAGAGGCATCACAATCAACATCAAAATTTTTTTTTTAAAATTGGCAGGTTAAGGATGGGTGCTTGACTCATTTTTGTCTTAATTATTTCAAATGTTTGTTCAGCTTGAGGTGTCCACCTAAAGACTCTTTTTTTCAAACAATTAGTGATAGGGGAAATCAGTGAACTGAAGTTTTTAATAAACCATCGATAGAAAAAAGCTAAGGCATGAAACCCTCTCACCTCGCTAATATTTTTAGAAGTAGACCAGTTTTGAATTGCCTCAATTTTTACAAGATCAACCTTTATTTCTTTCGCAGACACAATATATCCCAAAAATGTTAAACTTGAAGTCATGAAAGAATATTTTTTAAGATTGATATACAACTTGTGCTCTCTTAGCATTTGCAGAATTTGTTTCACATGATTAAGATGCTCAGAAGGGTGAATGCTATAAATCAGAATATCATCGAAATATATCACAACAAACTTTCAAATAAAAGGTCTTAAAACATGATTAATTGTTCTCATAAAAGTGCTAGGAGCATTAGAAAGCCCAATAGTCATAACAATCCATTCGTACAATCCTTCATTGATTTTAAAAGCAGTTTTCCATTCATCTCCTGGTCTTATCCTAATCTGGTGATACCCGCTTCTCAATTCAATTTTAGAAAAGATTTTGGCACCACTTAACTTATCCAACATGTCATCCAGGCTAGGAATTGGAAATCTATACTTAATGGTGATTTTATTAATAGCTCGACTATGCACACATATCCTTCATGTTCCATCTTTTTTAGGTGTAAGTAAAGTAGGCACAACACAGGGACTTAAGCTTTTCTTAATCAAACCTTTTTTTAACAGTTCAGTCACTTGCTTAAAAAGTTTATCATGTTCAGTTGGACTTATTCTGTAGTGGGCAAGATTATGCAATGCGACTCCATGTATTAAATCAATTTGGTGTTGAATGCCTCACATCGGTGGCAAACCTATTTGCAACTCTTCAGGTGTTATATTAGAAAACTCATTAATTAAATATTGAATTTCTTTAGGAATTTGAGACGTTGAATCAGTTTCTTTTCCTAGCACCAGGATAGCTACCTCAGATTATTTTAACTCATTTGTGTTAAGAAGCAGTTCAGGGGCGTTTGTTTTTGCAACTTTAGTATTTTTGGCAGGCGGGTTAGGCACATATTTTTGAGGTCAAAGAGTGAATTTTTATTATTTTGAATCAAAGTGTAGGTTTTCTTTCCCCAGTTATGAATGGTTTTGTGATCGAATTGCCAAGGACGACCCAATAAGATGTGACAAATTTCAAGAGGTACAACATCCCAAACCACTTGATCTTTGTAAGAACTTTCAATTGTTAAGTTAACAGTGCATTGTTTTGTTATTGGAACCTCACTCCCTTTCTTGAACCAAGAGATTTTATAAGGTTTGACAAGTGGTTTTGATTTCAATTTGAGCTTATCAACCATTATTTGTGAAAAGAAATTACACGAACTCCCGCTATCGATCATAAGAGTGCAAATTTTTCCCTCAACTGTGCAAGTGGTTTTAAAAATATTTCTTTTAAGCCACCTATCCCCCATTCTGCATTTTAGTTGTTAAAACTTGTTGGATTACTAAAAGTTGTTCACCTTCATCGCCCTCTGTATCAACTTTCTCCAATTCGATATTATTTTTAGGTTCAGATTCATTTTCTACCCATTCTTCTATTTCTTCATCATTTTTAATGTAATTATTCCTTAGTGGGTTGTTTTTTCTACAAGCCGCAGAGAGATGATCATAAAGTCTTTAACTCAGTAGTAGCCCAATGAACCTATGGATGTTGATAAGGATGATTGAGATGACTTTATTGTTTATTTTTAGTGACCTGTAATGTTAAATCTGATATTTTGATATTTTGGATTTAGTAGTTTAATTTGGTATGTTATGTTAAATGTTTTGGGGTTGATCAGATTTTTTTTATTATGATATTTCAGATGTTTAATTTGTTCTGTTCCAATGTTGACGTTTATGTTAATTAAAATAGAGGACAAAATTTTTTATTATGAGGGAAGAATTGTAAAACCCGAAAAATGTCGTTTTAGACCTCACACGTTTTTCGATGCATTGCGACAAGATTTAAGTGAATTTTTCAAAGTTGTCAGATTTCTACAAAAGTAATTTTATAAAATTCCACACAAAATTCTAAGAAATTCGATATATAAATTTTATATTTAATTTTGCTTAATTTTGAATTTAAAATTAAGAGAAATCTCATAATACCCATAATACCCTTAGAGATTATTAAAGCATGGATTGTTTAAGTGAGGGTATAATAGTCTTTTGGCCATGTAAGGGAATTAAAGGGACCGAATACATTCGGTCTCTTATTCAATCGTGCGCCAAAACCGAGCGGAACCAAAGGAGAAGAGGCGCGCGGAAGGGAGTGGCGGGAGGTTTCGACGCCAGTGGTAGGGCAATTTTCCGCGAGATTCTTGGAAGGAAATTGTAGGGAACACTAAGGGAAGGCTAAGGTGAGTTCTTATTAACAATTTCTAATGTTTTCCTTAGAATTTTCTCAAGAAAAGATTTCTAGGGTTTAAGAAAAACTTTGAATCTCTTTAAGAAATTAAATAGGGGATTGTTAGGGAATGATTATGAGATAATTTTATGCATGGTCACCAAGAATGTGGAGTTGGAAAAATTAGGGTTTTTCTCTAAAGTCAGAAATTTTGGAAGTACTTTTGCAAATGTGGTTCTTAAGGGTCCTAAGAGGGTTTTTAAGAAAAGAAATTGAGTTTTTCTCACAAAATGGTATTTTCCTATTTTCTAATTATTTTAAATCCGAAAATAGAAATTATTTTAAATTAATTTAGGATTATGGTAAAGGGTTAATTTGGTTAAAATATATAATTACACAAAATTATGAATTTTTAGAATATATGTATGCTCTATGTTTTAAATTAGAGAGATGGAGATGGAAAAAGAGAACCTTTAAAAATGTTGGGAGTATATTATAACATGATAAAAAGAATAAAAACCATTGATATTGTTTTAGGATTGAGAACTTTAAGTTGAAGGTTTAATATTTTATTCATATTATTTGAACAGTTGAAAATTTCTGATAATTAGGCTGAGACGATTATTGGTATCTACAATGAAGCTTGAGGTTTGGAAAAATATTAAAGCTTGGAAACAATCAGGTGAGTAAACATGCTTTTTTATCATGGTAATTGCATCCTTTCAGTTTTTATTGAATTGTTATTGCAAATTGGTTTATTTTACTGCATTTCAATTGATTCCATATTGTAAATGAGTACGGAGCAATCAACGAATTCCGGCGCTCCTTCGGCCTAATCCCGCAAATCGGCCGAACTAGGAACGATTTCTTGAATTTGATTGCTGGATCCACAAAAAAAAAAGAGAATGGTCTTATTCAAAACGCCTCGTTCTTTTTCACCAATTATGTGTTGTTTCATATTCTTGCATATTAATTTTTTCACTATATTACTCTATAAGATATATAATAATGCTTTATATTATTGAGATGATATGATTATGATTTGAATATTATATTGAATGTTTGTATGTATATGCTGAATTGATGGAGCTCACCCCCTTATGATACTAGCTGGGGACGTTGTACTCGTGCATGTTAAAATGATAAATGATATGGAAAATGAAATGGTAGAGGAGTACCTTTATGGTACTAGACGGTGGCTCCTGTGACGATTGTAATATATACGAAATGAGAAAGTTATGAACAATGATATGAATACGAAAAATGAATTATGAAAGCATATGAATGTATGATTTATGTTTATGTTAATGACATGTTTTTAAGAAATCAATTTATGTTATGTTTTAAATAAAATTGACATATAGCATATTGTTCATTTTACATTGATTACTGTAGTTTGGAATCATGTTTTACTTACTGAGTTTTATCTTACTGTTAGTTGTTAATATTTTTCAGGTGTTATTACTTTAAATCAAAATGAGTAGAAGGGGTGGAAATGTTTAACGTAGAAGAGGAGCGCCTGAGGAAAGGTAATTTTATGAATATTAATGATTTTATGTTTATGTGTTTTCAAATTTGATGTTTTAGAGGTTATTTCAAATGTTAAGGTGATAGTTTTAGGAATTAGATATTTTAATCTACCGTCCGACCTCCGTTCCCGCCTCGCCTACGCGAGCTCACCGGGCCGGGTCGTACAATTTTAATAGGCCATGAGGAATATACATTACAGATTCATGTATTCTTTTTTTAAGCTTGTGTTCTTGTTATAGATTTTAAATAATGTAAGAATAATAACTTTTGTTTGTTGCGTTACATCTTTTTTTTCAAAATATACATTTTTTTTAATATTCTAATCACAAATTATAGCAGATTGGATAAGATATGTGGTGAAGGATGTGCTACAATCTCGACGTCAATCTTGATCATATCTATGTGGGATGCCAAATATATTTGATAGGGAATACTGTACTCTCCCCCAAAAAATTACACAATCAAGCCACATAAACACTTGATGAAAACTCTTATGAAGTAAAATGGGTCAGATTTTCTCAAATTTGATTGATCAATCTATAAAACTTTGACGGAATAACTCATTTCGTACAAGCAGTTGAGGTAGATAGATAAACACTTTTCTGATAGTTGGCTTCAAAAATCAAGATAACATTTCACGTCTGATCATATGGTGTCATCCCAATCTAATCAAATAATTGAAATTTTTAGTTTGATTAGTACTAATTAGGGTTTAATTTTGTTTAGAAATTCTTTATTTTGAAAAAAAAATGAAACTAGTTAGGTGCTTCCTCCTCTCTCATGCTCCGCCACTCTTCTGCCTATCTCTTCCATTTTTTTTTCCTCGTATATAACTAATTGATCTTATCTGAGGTATTTTGTTTTCTATAGAGAGTCGTAGGTTGGTTCATAATTTCTGGTAATTAATACTCTGGTGATCTTGAAAGTTATAAAAAATTGCGCTGCCAATCTTTTGATTTATTTCCCTGCTTGTCAGATCGAATGATTGAAGCATCTAAGGAGCTTTTTTTTTTTAATTAAATGGGAGAAAGGGTTGATCATTTGATGTGTAAAATTGGCTGTGTTGGGATAATCATGTGGGAGATCAACACGAGAGGAATTTTAGTTTTTGGGATTGAGAAGATTTTGAGATAGATAAACATTTATGCTATGAAAAGAGTTCCCTACTTATATTATAAGATTTCTTAGGCGGCACTTCAAAATAATGTTTATTATGTATTTATTATACCATATATGTTGTTTGAATTGTTGATTGTGAAAGTATGGGAGTCCATGAAGGTAGCATTTATAGTTTTTAAACAATTAACTTTATTCCTATTGTTCATTCTTTTGATGTTAGGAAACCTTTAGATCTTTTCGGCTCTTTTGTTTTGGAAACTCCAATTTTATTGATGGGGTTTCATTGCGGAGGAGAAGTCTGTTTTTTTATGTCACAACTTGGTAGTTGCTAGTCATCCAAGAAGTCTAATACCTTGATTGGCTCTTACATGTGTTGATGGTGAAGAAAGCAAGTGGAAGTTGGCAGATGTGTGCTGACTTCACTAGGCTCAACAACAACTATTACAAATATACTTATTCTCTCCCTAAATTTTGTGTTATTTTAAATTATGTGATGGGCTTTATAGTGCTTAGTTATAAATTTTCTTTAGGTGATTAGCCATCTTTTCATGCAAAGCCACCCCATCTTCTCAACATCAACATCTTCTTTCCCAAGGCCAACCTAGTCGTTGTTGCACTCTACTTCCTCTTCCGCTATCACGACCCGACGCGGATGCTTGACTTGACGAGGCGGGAACTCAAAGTCGGACGGTAAGATCAAATCATTTCAATTTATAAGCAATACAATATAAAATTTTCTCCATTTAACTGAAGAGCAACTAACAAAATTTCTCAAATATTTAACATTTGTATAACTAATAAATTTCTTGTTTTCAATGTTACGTCGTTTTCTAGAGACATACTCTTCCATTTCTGCCATTTTTAAATCTCTGAAGACTTACTTGAAATATTGTTTAATGGAATGAGTTTACAAGATTCATTTATTTTGAAAGTCACTTGACATATATCATTTACTTTCACAACATACCTATTTGGCATCAAAACTTTCAAAATTTTATTATTTCATAAATATTTAATCCCATTGATTTAACAAATGCCTCTGAAATAAATGAGTGTGTAGCTCCTATGTCAAAAAGAAGCTGTACAAGCTTTTTTTGAATCGTTACCATACCTATAAAATTTACAAAAAATTAACATAAACATCATTCCTTTAACAATGTTTTCATAGGACTCATTTATTCATTTTTTATTATTATTACTTGTAATTACTTCAGGTGAATCTTTAGTATTCTTTTGAGTCAGTGCATATATGGAATAGTATTCTGTCAGCCTTGATTTGGTCATGGAGTAGAAGTAGTTGATTCTATTGTTCTTGGTCTTCCAACATTTCTTTGAGATCCAGTGTTTATCCTTGACTCTCCTGCTTGTTTCTGTCCCAAAGTAAGACAGTTCTTGGCTATGTGACCTGATTGATGACACTAGAAACAAGTATTTGTACCATATAAATATTCTCATTTATGTTGCCTTCCACATTTGATGCAACTGTACACACTTGAATTGTCACTGCTACTAGACTTAGCCTTCTTCCAATTAAACTTCCCAGCTTGTGAAAGAGGTTTGTTATATGAATCCTGAGAAGCTCCTATTACTTCACCACTTTTCCTCTTCTGAAAGTTACGTCTCCTTTGAGTGTTTTGTAAGTCCATTTCTACCCTCTTTAGCCCTTTCCACCAGCACTGAGTAATCATCAATTCCAAGTGGTATAAGTGGCTGCATAATTACATCTTTCAATCCAGATAAGAATCAGTGACACTATTCCTCTGTAGTATGTATTAATTGAGGAACATATCTGGATAATATTGCAAATTCAGCTTCCTACTACATAACTGATTTATCTCTCTGCACCAATATCATAAATTTATCATGCATCTGCCTCCTTGTAGAAAGGGGCACGAACCAATCTTTGAACATATGTGTAAAATCATCCCACTTAATTTGCATATAAAAAAATCCTCCAGTTTTGTTTTTATGCTGATCTTTACACTACGTTTATGCTTCTCCATCAGTGTAAAGGATGCTACAGAAACTTTCCTTTTCTTTGGATAGAACATTCCCTCTAAAATCTTTTCAATCATTAGTAACCAAATTTTAGCTTCAATTAGTCTTTCAATTCTCTTAAATAATGGTGGCCTCATATCTTGAAACAGTTTAAGATATTTATCTATAGGCATTCCACCACCATTGCTACTTCATGATTATTGATTCATTGAGGCGTGAATCAACTGAGTTATAGCTGTCATCATTTATGTCAGTGCATCAGGGTTAACATTAACATTAGGCACTGGCCTTTCCACTTCCTTTTCTCTTCTATAATCATTTTGGTTCCTGTTTTCAATAAGATATTCATTTTACGTTAAATCTTCAAATCATTAATAGTCATCCTAATGGCTCTTTTATTCCAAAGTTCAATTCCTTCTTCTTCTTTCTCTCCCAATTTCTTTCTCTTCGCATTCGATCTCTTTCTTTTTCCTTTATGAAAATGTTAATTGTTTAATTTGGAAGGAAAACAAGGAGGTTTATACAAAAGGAAAGAAGAAATTCAATAACATGTTTCCCTTTTTCTCGTTCGTTGAAATTTCATCTAAATTATCGATTCATTAGCGATAGGAAAGAAAAGGAATCGTTAAATATTATCCTCCCACGCAATCGTTCTCTATAAATGGCAGAACGGATCTAAAAATCTTCCTTTGCATGCGTTCAGTCCGCCCAGAAGTTCCGCCCTTTTGTTTCGTTTGCATTTAAAAAAAAAAACTAACCCCCTTCTGGGGTCGTGACTTTTATTAGGAGGGCTGGCCGGTTCGGTTGAACCGGCCACCCAAACCCATCCGTTAAATCTGCCTTCCTATTTGACTTGACACAACAACCTCCGTTGCATACTTAATGCCCATAAAAAATTAACCTTAAATAGATGCAACTCTATTCCTTCTCCTCACCAAGGTTTGAGATATTGGGACTCATAACAAGTAAAATTTTCGAGAGGTGCACCTGAGAGAGACTCCCTAGAAGACTTCCTGAGAAAGTCTCCTTAGTGCTCCTTGGCACTCGTTAATTGGTATAATTCCATGATACTATCACACCTCAACCCTTGGTCTTATCTTATTATTAGTAAAAAGTCATGTGCTCGAGAAGGATCATATCAAACTTTGATTAATCTTTTGGATTTATGCAATCCCCTCATTTCGAGGTGCTACAAGAGTAGTACATTGGGCCTCAAGATGCATTCATGCTTCTGACCCTAGTATTTTGTTGAATTGCTCTTTCTGTTTGTTGCAAACAATTTTGAATAGGACAACTCAGGCAATAGAATCATGAGATTTGTTTGGATTTGTCATTGTTAGCCACCATCTGCTTTGAGCTTGTATCAATGTGTTGTTTTTTCAAATTTAAATTTGTGCTACTAAAGAATCATGTAGCCTATAGAATAACTTTTATTGAACTTCTTCTATCTCGATCTAGAGAGGTATATAGCCATATGTGGGTTTGCTACATTATGAAAATCTCAAATCAGATCATAAAATATTGACAGGAGGATGGAATCCTTAGGCAGTATTTTAATTAATACCAATTTGCTATCGAAAAACTAACTCCCTTATTTATATCAACACAGACGTGAAGATTTTCGAAGTTTATAGATTTCTAGTAACTTTATTGTAAAGTTTTTTTTGTCTCTCTAATTAATTGTTATGGTTCTTAAAGTTGAGAATTCTCAGAGAGTATATTTCATTATTGTTGTGCGTTCAATCCATTGTAGGAGTTATAAATGCTGGGCCAATATTTTTAACAACCATCAATTATAAAGGAGCATATAATGATAAAATATATATTGCAAATTATGGTTGTTTGTTCTCCAACAATGTATCAATGTGTAGAATGGCACGAACAATTATTGAAACCCGATGCCATTATATATTTTTAGATGCCAAAGAATATAAAGGATAACGAGATCATTTACCGTGTATCAAGTTGGATCACAGACATTATAGGGAATGAAAACCTCATAACGCACTTCATAAATCACTCAGTGAGACTTTCAATTTTAAATGTATTTGTGAAGCTAAAAATGTTTGCTATAATAAAGATTCATTTCGCCGCTATAATCATCATGCTTAGGAGATTCAAAACTATAAAACAATGATTACTAACCATGATAATTAGTGATAAGTGGAGCATTATTTTTGAAATCCAGATTTATGAAGGTTAAGATATTAGATATTTCTGGTCGGACAAAATAAATTATGTCATGACACCGGTATGGATTAAATAGGTGTCAAACGATTTATAGAGATAGATAAAGATCAATTCAAGACAAAAACGGACATATTATAGAAAAGAAAACAAAAAGGAACTTAGCTTTATTATGGTAGATTCACCCCTGGTTTGCCACGCCAGGTTACAGCCCTCCATCCAAGGGAAAATGCAGAATTTCTGCTTACAAACTCTCTACCCTCCCTCTAAGACATGGACTCTATATATAGACATTATTAAGATAACTAACACTAGACCCAGCAACAAGAAAGCCTGAACTGAATCGAACCAGCAGCAAGGAATAGAACCGGAAGCCTGTTAATGGCCGGTCTGGGTTCTTTATGAATACAGGATTTATTTCCTGTTTAGATACTAGTAGCTCCTACGTCATTCCCCCGGTCTTGAGAAGATGGAACTTTATTTTGGAGGGGAGTAGTTCCCACGGGTTCTTCTTGTATGTTGCAGGCTTGTTGTGGTTGATCTACGTCTTTCTCTTGATTGGAAAGCTCCATTGGGTCGTAATGATTTTATAAATCTGAAACATTAAAAACAGGAGAAATTTGTAAATTGTCAGGTAACTCAATTTGAAAGCATTATCATTAATGCGCTTAAGGATACGAAAAGGTCCCTTTGCTTTAGGTTGAAGCTTGTTGTATCTTCTGTTGGGAAACCTCTCCTTGCTTAGCCTGATCCAAACGAGATCTCCTTCCTTGAAATGTTTGCTCCGCCTTGATTTATTTGCTTGCTTTTGATATTTGATATTTTGTTTTTGAATATGCTGTTGGATCTGTTTGTGAAGTTGTTGGATTTCCTTGATGCGTGTAGCAATATCCAAACTGTGAGCTGTAGAAGAAAGAAGTGTTAGTTCAAGGGGTCCCGTGGGGTTTTGTCCATTTACAATTTCAAATGAACTTCACCCTGTAGTTTGATTTCGAGACTTATTGTAAGTGAATTCCACTTGTCCCAAAATCTCATCCCATGATCGAATGCTTTTCCCAACAAAACACCGTAGGAGGTTTCCAAGACTTATGTTAACGGATTCGGTTTGGCCATCCGTTTGCAGATGAGCTGTGGTACTGAATTGTAGCTTAGTGCCTAATTTCGACCACAAAGTTCTCAAAAAATGGCTAAAGAATTTAACATCTCTATCAGAAGTGATTGTTTTTGGTATGCCATGTAATCGCACCACTTCATGGAAGTAGAGTCTAGCGATATGGGAGGCGTCTGAAGTTTTGTGACATGGTATAAAATGTGCCATTTTTGAAAAGCGGTCGACGACTACCATAATGGAGTCCTTTCTTCGTTGAGTAACAGGAAGTCTCAAAACAAAATCCATGCTAACTTCTATCCAAGGTGACTCGGGTACAGGTAAAGGTAGGTATAGAACGGTATTGTGTTGTGTAGTATTAGCCATTTTGCAAATGTGGCATCTCTTAATATGTCGGGTTACATCCTTTTCAAGTGATGGCCAATAGAAATTTTCTTGAATCATGGCAAGAGTTTTGTCTCTCCCAAAATGCCCTGCCAAACCGCCATTATGGTTTTCAAAAATTATGGCTTCACGCAAAGATCCTTGTGGTATACATAGCTTATTACCCTTAAACAGATACTCTTGTTGTATGTGAAAACTTTTGTATGGTTTAAACAAGCATTGTTGCCAAATTTTTGAAAAATCAGGATCCTTTGCATATAGGTCTTTAACAACTTCAAAACCAACGGTCTTTATCTATATGGTGTTGAGTAACATGTATCATCGGCTCAGGGCATCTGCCACTTGATTAGTGGTTCCCGATTTATATTTTAATGAATAATGAAAAGATGATAAATACTCAACCCACTTGGCATGTCTGGCGTTAAGCTTGCTTTGGTACTGAAGGTGCTTAAGGGACTGATGATATGTAAAAAGAATAAATTCTTGACCAAGTAAGTAGTGGCTCCAATATTGTAGTGCTCTAACAATGGCGTAGAATTCTTTGTCGTATATAGAGTACTTTTGGCGGGATTCATTTAGTTTTTCGCTAAAAGAGGCCACTGGATGTCCTTCATGGCTTAACACAGCTCCAATTCCATTGTGCGATGCATCACATTCAACTTCAAAGACTTTTGAAAAGTTTGACAGTGTGAGGGCATGGGCCGTCTGCATAAGATCTTTGAGTCGATTGAAACTTTCTTACGCTTCTTTGGTCCATTCAAATTGTGGTCTTTTGATGATTTCGGTAAGAGGAGCGGCAACTGTGCTAAAGTTCTGAATGAATCGTCAGTAAAAAGATGCCAAATCGTGGAACCGTCAAATGTCATTTATGGAAGTTGGAGTTGGCCACTCACGAATGGTTTTAACCTTGTCAAAATCCATTTGAAGTCCTGCTGGAGAGATGACAAAACCTAAAAACTTGATAGTGTCCGCTAGGAATTCACATTTGGTAGTGTTAGCGAATAGTCGTTGCTCCAATAGTACTTGAAAAACTTGAAAAACTTGTTTTAGATGCTGTAAATGTTCTTCCTTATTTTGGGTGTAAATCAAAATGTCATCAAAGTAAATAACAAGGAATTTATTTAGGTAGGAACGAAAAACCTGATTCATGAGACGCATGAAGGTACTCAGCGTGTTGGATAATCCGAAGGGCATAACGGTCCACTCATATAAGCCATCCCTTGTTTTAAAAGCTATTTTTCACTCGTCACCTGGCCTCATTCTGATTTGATGGTACCCGCTCCTGAGATCTATTTTGGAAAAAATGCAGGCACCGCTTAATTGGTCAAATAAATCATCTACGCGTGGAATGGGAAACCTGTACTTGTTGGTGAACTTATTTATAGTTCGGCTATTAATGCACATTTGCCAGGTGCCGTCTTTCTTGGGTACAAGGAGAGCGGGAACGACGTAGGGGCTGGCACTGGGTCTGACAAACCCTGCATAAATCAGTTCTTCTACTTGTCTTTGTAGCTCCTCGTAGCTTTTAGGGGACATTCTGTACGTCGTTCTATTTGGAATGACAGATCCTGGTATGAAGTCGATGGCATGTTGAACTTCTCGCATGGGTGTTACCCCTTTTGTAAGTTCCTTCAGAAAGACTTGATGGAATTCTTGCAGAAGAGGCTGGATTTCTGGGGTATGCTGTTTTTGTACCTTGTTCTCGACCAGTAGTAACAAAACCAACCCATGCTACTCGATTTTGAGGGTCTGAGTAAAGAGGTAGGGTGGTTTGGTCTTGGACGCCAATTGCGGATGCTCATCCCATTGAGTAGGTGGCTTCTTGTCTTGTTTGTCATTGTAAGGTGTGAGTACCAATGTTAAGCCACCGTCTTGAAAAGAATAAGTGTTGAAAAACCCATTATGGATTGTTTTTCGGTCGAGTTTCCACGGTCGTCCCACCAGTAGGTGGCATGCATCCATAGGCACCACGTCACATAGAACGTGTTCTTGAAAATCTTTGCCCATAGAGAACCGAACCAAGCACTGGCGGTTGACCTCAATTTCATTGCCTTTCTTTAACCATGCGAGCTTATAAGGTTGAGGATGTGGTTGTGTGGCCAATTGTAATTTTTCGATCATTAAAGAGGAGACCACATTTTCACAGCTACCACTGTCTATGATAAGATTACAAACTTTGCCTTGGACGGTGCATCTGGTCCTGAAATGTTATGCCTCAACCATTTATGGTCAGGTTTGTATTGAGTATTTTGCAGTCGTCTGATGACTGGAAGCTCTCCTTCATCAGTCGCTATAACTTGCTCCATCTCTTGTGATTGGGTTGTATCTCCTTCATCGGAATCTTCATCCATCTGCATTTCTTCCATCAGGGTGACGAACCGCCTCGTAGGGCAATTAGCCGCCATGTGACCAAATCCTTGGCACTTGAAACATCTTCTTGCCGGAAAATAGTTGGTGAGCAGGCTGTTTGTGGCCAGCTGAGGACAGGCCAAGCTAGTGCCCACGTTTGGTGGGTACAGTGTCACATTTCTTCTCTCCGGTACCTTACTGCTCGTGGGGTGTGTTCCGGTCAGCTGCTCTCCAGTGGGCATTCGTCGTTTTCCTTGCTTCAATTGTTTCTCTACCTTCAAAGAAAGGTTAATGACATCGGATAATGTCCAATATGGTTGGAGGTGGACAATGTTGGAGATGGACGAATTGAGTCCACCCAAGAATCTCGCAATGGTGTTTTCTTCCGGTTCCTCCAATTGGCATTTGAGACCCAATTGTTCAAATTCAGCAGCATATTCTTCTACCGAAAGTTTGTGTTGTTGTAGATTGTGTAGGCGGAGAAATATATCTTGGCAATAGTGTATGGGTAAGAACTTTTGAAGTTCTTTGATCATCTTTGCCCATGTGGTGATTCTTGATTTACCTTCTCTCTGACGAGATCGCTTAAGATTTTCCCACCATAGCGAAGCATTTCCTTTGAGTTTGATGGCGACAAGTTTGGCAATGTGTTCTTGCGGGATTTCTTTATAATCAAGAATTCGTTCAATGGTGTGTAACCAATTGATGAATTCGTCTGGATACAACTGTCCTTTGAATTATGGAAGATCAAGTCGTATGTCGTAATCATGCGCATGTCTTCTTGGTTCCCGCTGAAGATATCTCAACGGGACGTCATCTTCTCTGCTTGAACCCTCATGATGGAAAGGGTTCTCATCAACTTCTTCCGGATGCGGTTCTTCAATTTCTTGTGGCATTTCTCCTTGTTGACTGACCTCCATCGCAGCCAACCTATCTTGTAATATTTTGATTTCCCTTCGTAGTTCTTCAATTGTTTATTCTTAGGTGTTTCTTGAAATCCCCTTTCTTGGCGGCATGGTTTCTGGTAAACTGGAATGGACAATCCGCTGAAGAGAGGGACAGTCGGGTCTCTACAGCAATCGGAAATCTTAACACAGGAAAATATGGGGATGAGATGTACCGCCAACTCTCCACAGCCACCTGAAATCAAAAATAGCAACAGGAGAAGAAATTCTAGGAAGAATTCTTGAACAGGATTGCTTTGATACCAATTGACACCGGTATGGATTAAATAGGTGTCAAACGATTTACAGAGATAGAGAAAGATCAATTCAAGACACAAACGGACAGATTATAGAAAAGAAAACAAAAAGGAACTTAGCTTTATTAATGCGGCAGATTCACCCCCTGGTTTGCCACGCCAGGTTACAGCCCTCCATCCAAAGTAAAATGCAGAATTTCTGCTTACAGACTCTCTACCCTCCCTCTAAGACATGGACTCTATATATAGACATTATTAAGATAACTAACACTAGACCCAGTAGCAAGAAAGCCTGAACCGAACCGAACCAGCAGCAGGTAATAGAACCAGAAGCCTGTTAATGGCCGGTCTGGGTTCTTTATGAATACATGATTTATTTCATGTTTAGATAGCAGCAGCTCCTGCGTCATGTTATGTCTGTTACAATGACGATATATGAGATGTTAAGTGTAATTGATACAGAGAAGCTTTGTCTCCACCTTATATATGATATGCGGGATTTTATGATTGAAAAGTTGAAGACAATATGAATCATGAAGGAAATAATTGAAAAGTTGAAGACAATTGGAATCATGAAGGAAATGCATAATGGCGACTCCACTTTTGTATGTCGTTTTCAAGCGAAGATGGAAAAAAAGCAACACTCCATTGCTTAACCAACTCCCTTAATCCAAGATTAACCTTTAATTAATCTTATGTTATTAATAGTTAGTTATTAATAATCAAAGTTTTAATTATTATTTGCATTCGATTCTTTGGTACTAAAGCCATGCTTGTCTAATGAATCTCCAAATCTTGTTGCTTTACATAAAGACTTGAAGATATCAATTGACATAAACAAATGCTTGAAATGCTTTTTGAAAAAATTAATGATAAAGTGATGTAGAATTTGGAGTTTGCTAACTATGTTGGACTTATTGGCGCTTTTTCCAATCATAACCCAATTGCTTAGAGAGGCATCATGAATGTAAATGCTTGGTAAATGATTTATGGTGCTAGTTCCCCATGACTATAATGTTTGATTCTAAAAATTTTAACTCAATCATGTTCTTCATCTGGTTGCAAAAGAAATTAAAATATATATTATTTAATCAATTCAATTGAGAGAAACAAGATCACTCCTTAAAGAGACGATGATTCAATATTTGTAAATATTCACCGTCTATCTAAGAGGAGCCCAAAATATACTCAAAGAGAGACAAGTTATTAGATATTAGTGAAGATAACATTAACGACAATGTATACATTGAAATGTTTGATGTTTCTAATCTCTCTCTTGATGGGCCAACTTTGGGCATCTTTTTTTCTTGATGAAAGTGAAAGTACTATTGAAGAGGGCACATGTGGTACTGGCGATGATGATCATGATGCTGGTTGTGTTAGCTTCAATTAATGACATATCATCAATATGTTTGTTTGATTATTTTGAAGCCAACATCAATGCAACTTTTGTATTGATTTTTGACATTTTGTCAACAATATTGATATTGAAAAAATATGTATGATGATTAATGGTTGTTAATGTTGGTCTATCGTTACAAATTACAACTAGTGTAATTGATAAAGTTTTGAAATTTTATTGTGATTAGCAATATTTATTTTTCATTTGTTATTGTTCAGTTTTTTATGAAAATTATTTGATACTATACTTTATTATGGACCGGTATGTTTGCCATAGAAAGTACTTGCATTTAGTGTTTTAGTTAGAAAATGTTATATTAATAGAAAATAAAATAGAATATTGTGTTCATGGCGTGTTTGTATCATACTTTTCATAATTACATCATGCAGTCATGTCTGTGTCTCATGTTGGCATTTATGCTTCGAAGGGAACTAGCCATTATAACCCACACAAGATTTGCTTCAACTAAAGAATTCAAATTTAACTCTTTTAACAACCTATTTTGAAAGTCCAACAATTCCATCTTTCAAATTCTATCACCTATTTTAGGATAATTATTTTTCTTGATTGTTTTACTTTATGTTGTTTGGTTAATCTTTCTCTTGGAATCACCTCACAACCTTTGCAAAAATATTTTCATTCATTTCAAACAAAAATAAGTTTTTGATTTTGTGACACTTTCTAAGCAATTGAATATTTCTCTTATTTGTTGATGTATTTGATATTGTAAGATTATAGGTTACTTTAAAATCAAGCATAGCTTCTTCCATTGCATTTCTATCTTTTTATTTCATGCTCATCCTACTAGAATCTATTCGTATGTTTAATCTTTCTCTCAGAGCTCAACCTACTAGAATCTATTGGTATATTTAAGTTGCCTCCAATAAATATCATTTCTTCTAAGTATACATTGCAAGAATTTGTTCATCTCTTAGAAATATCGATTTTTATGCTATATTCAAACCAAGTTGAAGGCTTAAGCATTACATATCCTTAAACTGTTTATCCATTAATATCTCAACTCCATTCTTATTGTTAATTTTTCTAACATACAATAACTTATAAACTTACCCAAGGCCTTTGAATTTCCCCCTTTTTCATTTAGTTTCTTTTAAAGAAGGAATATTTTTTCTACTAATCATTATGTTACCAATTCTTTTCTTTTCACTTTAATTCCTAAAATTTCGTGTAATAAATATAATCTTAGTTATTATCTTAGTCTTAGAATTAGAAACCTTATGGGTATTAGATTTGCCAAACTTTGCTTGCTTTTCAGCACAATATGGTTATGTTATGGCATGTCACTTAAGGATGACATCCTAACAAACCATTTCCTACTTGTCACTATGATTGGGTGAACTCGTGGTGTATCACTTTTGCGAAGCACTTTAGGCATTATAAAATTCAAAATTAAATTCATTTGTTAGTATTGACTTAAATTTTATGATTGTTTGTTGGATTAGTTCTTAAAGTTTCTCATTAAAACTTGGGATCAAGAAGGATGTTTTTTTTCTTCTTCATTATGTTAGATTATATGATGCTTTATAATTTTTGTTGCCATTTTTGCTTATATATATACCATTCACATAGGAATTTGTATCCACTTTTTTCTATTACATGTAGTTTTTACCATGTTTTTTATCATACATTAATGTGGTTAACCTAATTATAGGTGTGCACATCGTACTTTTTATTCTACTTCTGGATCAATTGTATAGAATCAAAGATGGATCACCATTTTGGCTTAGGGAGTTGGATGATGGTTCCAACACAAAACACAATTCCTCATGATCATAGCTCCCTCCAAGCTCAATATTACCAACAACAACAACAGCAGCAACAACATCTTTTGCCCCAACAACTTCAACAGCAACAACAAGAACATCATGACCACAATCACCATCAGTCACTGGCTTCTCATTTCCATCTTCTTCATGTATGTTTTCTTTTCCGAGCAATATAGATGTCAAGCTTTATGCAAATTATAAGATATTCATCTAATTTCATGTTGTCGGTTGTCCTTGAAATTGATTTAAATTTTAGGTTATTTTTGGATTTGTTTTATATTTAAATATTAAGAAACTCTTAATTAAATCAACTTAATTCTTAATAGACTAATTAATAGTTCATTAATTATTCTAACTAATAATTAATAAAATTATAGGCCAAACTATTATGATTGAACAATAATAAAGATCGATTATCTTAATTAATGCTTTAATAAATCTCTAATTATTCTTGATCAATAGCTAATAAGATTTTTAATTAATTATTAAATCTCAATTATCGGTGGAAATGCTTTTTTTTTTCTTAGCACGAAAGAAGTTTTGTAAATCTAGTAATGCTAGGAATCCTTTAGAGGTGGTACTGACCTATTATAGAGGCTGATAATATTTGTGCTGTTAGATATTATAAGCTTTATACTCTATTATCTGCACCCATTTTGAGAATAGAAGTATAAAAGATTGACATCAAATTGGTACATCTAATTTGCTGTTACTTTCTTAAAAGAAATTCAATATATATAAAGTGATATCTATATTTAATATGTTTTATATATTTAGGATCAATATGGAATCCATATATTCTTTATTGGTTTTGAAGTGCAAAAGGATATTTAAAATCAGATGCCAATATGAATGCTTTTCAAAATTGGCATATGTGACTCTTGATTAAATAAGTAAAAAACTAGTGGCTTAGAGCAATAGATAAAATGTTTAAATACGATGAACTGCTAAGGATTTGTAGTGGATGCAGTTTTAACAAATATTATTCGATATTGTTGGAAGATAAATTGATACTTAGGTGTGGTAGGTTGAGTATCTTAGATCTGTCATACATAATAGTGTAAGATTGGATAAGGTTTTAACTTCTATAGCTAAGGTTCGGTGGCTAAAATGGAGAAATTCCTCAGAAGTGGAGTTTTTTGTGATAAACATGCTAGCCAAGTTAGTGTGGCGATAAGGAAATTA
Source organism: Dendrobium nobile (assembly GCA_022539455.1). Taxonomy (NCBI): domain Eukaryota; kingdom Viridiplantae; phylum Streptophyta; class Magnoliopsida; order Asparagales; family Orchidaceae; genus Dendrobium; species Dendrobium nobile. Next base: position 30,746,359 of record CM039727.1, read on the forward strand.
TTAAGATGAATTTGTGGTAAAATTAGGAAGAATTAAATTAAAAATGAATAAGAAATAATGTTAATATAGATGATGGGAGCACATGTTGAATATAAGTGTGAAAACTAAACTCTGGGTGATTTGGGCATGAACATGGAGAATCAAAGAAGTGCCACTAAGATTAGCATGTATAACTAATTTGGAAGCGAATGGGAGAATTATGATGATAAATGAGTAGTCGCAGGGTAACATTGCTGCAAGTTACGATGGAATTACAATTAGCGTTTATATAAGGCTAACTTCAACTAGTTAAGATCAGACTAATGAATAATTCTTATAGTCGATTTTGGTAATAACTTCTATATAAATGATCCTGCAGTGTTCTTTTGTAACGGTCTTGTTGTTTATTTTTTTTTTGTCTTTTGTACATGTTTGATGAGTAGAGTTTATGCTCCTAGGAGCAAATACTCTGAGGTTTGAAAAATTATTGTGCAGATGCATTCATATTGAAAATCTGACAAATTGATCACAATTAAAAGTTGTTTTTATGTCTATTAAGTTCTTGGAAAATCAAAATCGTAATTAGTTTTTAACATTCACATGATTTACGATTAAATGTTCTTTGAATAGGTATTATCTGTGCATGTATTGATTTTATGGGCATTAGCATTTTCATTGAAACTTTTTCGTTACAGATCTCAAAGATACAAGCAGTTTTTCTTTAAAATTTACATTTTTTCTATACTAGTAATTCATGTAATTAAAGTTAATTATTCTGTGATGGAGCTGATCTTTTATTTTACAGTTAGATTTACTGGGTTCGTGAGATTTTCTTTGTTTATACATCTATAGCTTCATTTGGGACAGCTTTTGGCCGCCGCTTTTTTATTGTTTTCAAAAAAATTTACAATTGAAAGTTGTTCTAGAAAACAGTAAGAAAATGACCTCAAACGAAACCTAAATTTATCAGCTTCACGTGCGCATATTATCCCAAGTAGTTATGGTCTGATTTTAGACTTCTTTTACCATCCTAGTGGGAGCTATTTTTTTTTTTTTTTTTTGTTCTGGTAGTGTTAAAGCTATTGAAACAACTTCTAATTGTGAAAGGTTTTTCTTACATCTATTTTTTTTTGAAGAAAATGCATAAAATTGCATTAATAAGGAAAAAAAGGAACAAACTAAGGACTCACCATACTAGATTCTTCCTTTAGTATAGACATAAAGAGAGGAGGAATCTTATCCATGGTAACATCTTCCCAAATAAAAGAACTCATAATCTCATAGTTAGCACATAAATCTGCTAACTTATTACATTTTCTATCAACAAAATTAAAAACAATTTGAAGAAACCCTTCAAAAGGTTGAATGTTACCATATTTTGAGGACTGTTTTGAATTTTGCAAGAACCTCATCACCTTAGCATTGTCTCCTTCAATAATAATGCCTAATAATGCCCATATATTTGAACATCCAATCCTTGATCACTTCCTTTATTGAATGAGTAGCAGGCAGCTCCATAGTAGAAATATCCCGACGAACATACGGTTTGCCTAAGGCCAATAGAAATCAATGTTTAAAATTGCGTGTTCGGGTATTGAGGCGTTTTTTATTCGTGAGGCGAGGCGTAAGCCTCAAGGTGTTTTGAGGCGTAAGCCTCAAAATCAAAAGATTGCGTAAACATAAAATGATAAATTTGTTATATACTAATGAGTGAATAATATAAAACATAAAAGCATAAGATATGAAGTGAAATCAAAATATCTCAATAATAAGACAACATGAAATATAGTTCAACTCAAAATTCTATCTTTCGAAATCCCAGTATTCTTTTCATTAACATATAATTCCGATTTTCAAAAAAAAAAATGCAATGACATATCACATAAGAATTAAGAACTCATAAGTCATCAGCACTGTCATCACTAAGGGGTTCTTCATTAGAATCATCATTATGGTGAACTGCTCTCTCCCCTTCCTCCTCTCCTATAGAGTCCAATGTTGGGTTACTTTAAGATTTATGTAAGTTTTAATATAAATAGCGTGAGGCGTAAGCCTCATGCCAGTGAGGCGAGGCGGGCCTCAACTAAGTTGAGGCGTGAGCCTCATAAAAAAAACTCGAGGCGTAAGCATCGAGGCGTTTTTTACTGGAATTGCGCAAAGGCGGGCCTCAAGGCGAGCCTCAAATTGCGCAATTTTAAATCATGATAGAAATCTACCTTAGTGATCACGAATTACACCTCCAATTCCAGCTTTATAAGAAGGTAGAAGAGATGCATCCACATTGACCTTAAGCCAATCGGGTGGAGGGGGATACCAATGGATATTGGATAGCCTTGACGGCTGGTTGGCATCCCATTTACCCAAGAAATTAATAGATCTTTGAGCCATAGTTGATGAATAGCTCACTACATTAGCACCAGTACTCATGGAATTGTCTTCTTTACCATTATAAATCAAATTGTTCCTAGATTTCCAAGTAAAGAAAACCACATTGCAATAAAGATTGACCATGAATGAGCATTGATTAGACAACTAGTTACTGTATTCCAATAATGAATCAAAAGCAGGAATATGAAAGCCCCACTTTTCAATTTGAAGAAAAACTTCCTTCAGTTTTTTGCATCTAGCCGCAACATGATTTAAGTCTTCATCTTCTAAACATTCTCTCGGACAAAGACAACAATTATGTAATCTTCTATAAACCAGCAGCTTCTTAGTAAGAATGGCGTCATTGAAAATCCTCCACCAAAAAGTCTCCACCCTTGGATTCAACTTTGCTTTCTTAATCCAGCTCCAAAATTTTTTGCTGCCCGTTAGATTAATTGTTTTTTCAACTATCATAGCAGAAATTGATTTGCCACTCAATTGATGCATTAACTCCCTCTTGTCTTCCAATGAATCAATGTTAATCTTAATTTGAGAAATTAAGTTAATGAGATCAGAACCCATGAGGTTTCTAATAGCTTCCTCATTCCATCTACCATCAATGATGAAATTTGAAACCGAAAAACTGCTATCATCAAATGGAATAACAAAAAGTTGGCCATTTGTTTAAACTCTTGTCTAAGATCCATGCGTCATTGAAAACATCAATGTTAACCCCATTGACAACATTCCATCTAAGGAACAGTTTAAGAGATTTACCTCCATCAGATAAGATCTTCCATGAGGAAGATCCCGTCCTCCTTGACATTCATTCATCCAGAATATTTCCATATTTCGGAAATAGAATTTTGTGAAGCAATGAGTCCGTCTTCCATGTATCTCCAAGCCAATTTTGCTCTCAAGGGTCCAGCAATACTAGAGTAAGAGTGAAGCCATCTTCCTCCACAAGCCATTGGTAAACACATTAAGTTTCAATTGACATAATGAATACCATTTCTACTATTAGATTTATTCTAGATAAAATTTCAGCAAATTTTATCAATTTCATTAAGCACACTCTTAGGAACTAAAGAGTTAGTACAATGAAATATGGTGTATGATAAAAGAATTGATTTAGTCAACAAGATCCTCCCTGCCAATGAAATAAGCCTTCCTCCCCAAATGTTTGTCATCTTCAATACTTTGTCAATGATAAATTGGAAATCTTCTTTAGCTAGTCTTCTAGTGGCTAATTTTATTCCAAGATAAGTTAATTCTTTAGAAATCTTGAATCCCAAGATTCGAGCAATTGATTTCTTCAACCTTCTATTAACCATCTTACCAAAAATCTTGCTAGATTTGTAATCTTCTATAAACCAGCAGCTTCTTAGTAAGAATGGCGTCATTGAATCCCAAGATGCAAAGACCTGACCATCCACAAAATTTCTGCAAAACAGATTTTACTTCCTTAACCATCTTAACTTTTGTTTCCGAGAAGATGATCACATCATCCGCATACAATAGATGAGAAAGTCTTGGACCCTTAGAGCACAACCAAATTCCAATATTGTTTATTGCATCTACTTGATGATTGAATTACACACCAAAGAATTGAATGCATGACATATATTAAGCTATTTTATTGTTGTTTGGTTAATATGTCATGACCTGCCTGAATGCTCGATCTAATGAGGCGGATACGAAAAGTCAGACGATATTATATTTCCATCAATATAATAATAACTCATAAACATAAACTTTTCTATTAACTGAAGAGCTACTAATACACAAATCATAAATTATCTGATGTCATTTGCACGCTGTCTTCTATAGACAAATTCTTCTCTTTCAGCCATTTTTAAAGCACTGAAAACTTACCTGAAACATTCGGAGGATGGGTTGAGTTTACAGTGTAAACTCATTGGGTAATTCTCATCATCACTTAATATGCATAAAATTCACTACAATATAATAAAATTTACTTTTACATTGGTGTACTTTTGCTTTACTTTATTCATTTCCTTTCATTTGTTTCATTTAAACATATCTTATCATATATATCCCATCATATCAAATCCATCATATTCATTTATAAAATCTTTAATCTATATTTTTTTTCCTTTTTAATTCGTACAGGAGCACCGTCTAAATGTATTAAAATGTACAACCATTTCCATTTCCTTTTCTATTTCCATTTCCTTTTCTATTTCCATTACCTTTTCTCTTTTAACGTGCATGGGTACGTTGCTTCCCCAGCTAGTACCATACGGGGGTGAACTACTGTACACTTTGCATGCATAACATTTTCCCTTTTCCTTTGATTATTCATTTTGTTAGCATTATACATTCTTATAATTGTATACATACATACATACATACATACATACATATATATATATATATATATATATATATATATATATATATATATATATATATATATATATATATATATATATATATATATATATATGATATATCCCTACTTTATATATGCTTTTCATTTTCACTTTCCAATTTCTTTCCATTTAGTTTCTTTCACATATTTACACTTTCTTATTCTTAAAGCTTCAATCATTTTCAATCAACACATTTTAAATTCTCCAAAATAATTAAATAATTTTATGGACTATTACTTTCATATTTGCAATGAAAATAAAATAATGAAAATTTATACATATAATTACCCACTTTAATCTTTCCAAATCCTCCTCGATCCTTGGAACAACCTCAACTTCGAGTTCTTATAACTTTCACAAAAATATAGCTTCTATAAAAACGTAGTTTCATAACAAAATTGAATTAAATTTTTTATAATAGAAGAGTCATTTACAAAGGATAATGAGAATTTTCTCAAAATCCCTAAATCCTTCTCTCCCAAAATTCCTTCCCCTTGCCTTTGATTCCTTCTTTTATATTCTATTTAATGTTTCTAATGATTAGATAAATAATTAGGAAACAATTTATACAAAAAAATGCAAAACAAACATTTTCCTTCTTTTCCTCGTTGTTCCTCTCGCTCGTTTAAACTTCTCCCAAATTTATCTCTCCTTTAACCGTGGGAATGAAAGGAGTTGATTATTCTCATCCTTTAACGCGATCGATTGATAAAATAGGAAAAAAATGAACTTACCTCGCTCTCCCGCACACAGCCGACCGTCCGCTCCTCTCCCTGTTTCTCGAACAGTAAAGTCGGCCCCTCTATTGGGGTCGCGGCTATTAATAAAAGGTTGGCAGGTGCGGTTGAACTGGCCCAGCCTAAACCGGTTATCAGAATGTCCCTTATAAAATTTTGTTCTCAAAATTAAATCAAGTAGAAGGAAATGTACCTTAGTTAAAGAGATGAGGATATTGACTTTTCATTTCTGCTTTTTTCCCCCAAGTGACATCTCTTTCTGATCCATGCTTTCACAAAATCTTCAAAGAAGGTATTGCTCTATGCCTCAACTATTTTACATTATAGTCTAGTATTCGTTCAGGTTCCTCAACATATTTCAAATCAGGCTGCAAGTCAATTGATTTGGATTGGATTCTCTTTGAATCATCTGAGACATACTTCCTTGCACTCATATGTGACATACATTATGAATTCCTTGCATGTGTCATGGAAAATACAATCTATATGCCATATTTCCAATCCTTGCCATATTTCCAATTCTCTCAATGATTTCATAGGGACCTATGAATCTTGGGCTCAATTTTCTTGTCTTTCCAAACCTTCGCACATATTTCATTGGGCTGACTTTTAAGAAAACAAACTCTCCTACTTCAAATTTCACTTGTCGGTGCTTTGTATCATAATACTTCCGTTGCTTGTCTTGAACTGTCTTTAGTCTGTCTCTAATCAATCTTATTTTGTTAGTAGCCTCATCTAACAGTTCAGTTCCAATTACCTTTCCTTCACCAGTTTCTATCCAACACAAGGGTGTTATACATTTTCTTCATAAAGAGCCTCGTAGGGTTCCATTCCAATATTAGATTAGAAACTGTTGTTTTATGCAAATTCAATCAACGATATATGAGTTTCATAATTTCCTCCAAAATCTAAAACACATAACCTCAATAAATCCTCCAAAGTCTGAATTGTCCTTTCTGATTACCCATTTGTGTGAGGATGAAATGCTATACTAAAAGTCAATCTAGTATCCATAGCTTCATGAATTTTCTTCCACAATTTATAAGTGAAACGAGCATCTCTGTCTGAAACTATAAATTTTGGAATTCCATGTAATCTCACAATTTCATCAATATATAGTTTTGCCAATTTCTCCACTGAATCTGTCTGCCTGATCGGTAAGAAATGAGTTGACTTGGTTAATCTGTCAATAACAACCCATATTGCATCTCTACTCTGCCTTGACCTGGGTAATCCAATCACAAAATCCATCGCAATGTCCTCCCATTTCTACTCAGGTATAAGTAAAGGTTGTAGTTGCCCTCTTGGGTTTTGATGTTTTGCTTTGATCATCTGACAGGGAATACATTTTGCTACAAATTTTACAACACTCCTCTTTAATCTTGGCCACCAAAACAACCCTCTAAGTTCCTGATGCATCTTTGTACTGCCTGAGTGAATTTCATATGTTGAGAGGTGAGCTTTCTGTAATATCTCCTCTTAAGCTTCAAACATTTGGAATACAGATCCTACCTTTATACTTTAATAATCCTTCTACATTCATAACAAAGTTCTCTAACTGTCCAGCTTGCACTTTCTTTATGATGTCTTGAAATTTCTTATTTTGAGATAATGAATTGAGCACTGTATCTTTCAAAGTAGATTGGATCACTAGCTGATTGTCTCTTTCTGATTGACCAATGAAATCTCTTTTTTTTTTCATATCTCTGATTATCTGTTCTTGCTGGGTGATTAACTAATTCGCATTTCTAAGAGTTTTTCTGCTAAGTGTATCTGCAACCACATTTTCCTTTCCAGGATGATATTGTATGTCCAAGTCATAATTCTTAATGAACTCTAACCACCTTCTTTGTCTCAAATTAAGCTCTTTTTGATTGAAAAATGTACTTGAGACTTATGATCTATAAACACTTCGCATCTGACCCCATATGGGTAATGTCTCCATATTTTCGGTGCATAAACTACAGCTACCAATTCTAAATCATGAGTGGGATAATTCCTTTCATGAATTTCAGTTGCCTTGAAGCATAGGCCACCACTTTATCATACTACATCAATACACATCCAAGTCCCCTTAAGGAAGCATCACAAAAAATTTGGAACCCTTCAGAACCTGATAAAATTGTTAAAATCGGGGCAGTCATTAAACAATTCTTTAATTTCTGAAAAGCTTCATCACATTACTCACTCCATTCAAATTTCACTGCCTTCTGAGTTAATCTGGACAACAGCATTGCAATATGAGAGAACCCTGTTAGACCGGTCCACTGGACCGGTCCAGCCGGTCCAGGCGGGACCGGTTCACGGGCCAAAATCGCGAAACAGGCGGAGATCTCCGCCTCCTGCGGAGATCGAGCGGCCCGACCAGCCCATTAGAACATTTTAGGAAGCGTTTTTTAGCGTTTTGAGAGGGAAATTTGAATGTAGGGGCTGTTTAGGGATTTCCTTTTGATTTGTATGCATTAAATAGTTGTTTTTCCTAGGGTTTGGACATCTTGAATTTGGCTGAAATTTGAGATCTCTTAGATTTAGGTTTTCTTTGGGCTCTAGCGGCGTCTAGAGATTTGGGAGAGATCGATCCTCCTCTCGAATTGAGGATCAATTGTATCTTTGCTGTTTTATTCATCTACTAGTGAAATACAAGAGTTTTTCTTCGACTTTTCTCAGATTTCTCGTGTAAAACTCCTGTTTTTCTCTGTTTTTGGGCTGTTTCCTGCTGTGGACAGCAATATATCTACTGCAGTTTACTATTTTGGCTAGGAACACTTGTGAATCCTAGTGTTTCCTATCAAATTGGTATCAAACCTCTTGTAGTAACCAGCAAGTCCTAGAAAACTCCTCACCTCTGAAACTGTCGTTGGCCTTGGCCAATCAGATTTAGCTTGAATTATATTATGATCAACTGAAATACCTTCACCACTAATCACGTCTAAGAAATGTTACACCGCTCAATCAAAATTCACACTTTGAAAATTTTTCATTCAACTTGTTCTCCTTTAATGTCTGCAACACTGCCTGTAAATGACTGGAATGACTCTCTTCATTTCTTGAATAAATTAGAATGTTATATATAAACACAATCACAAAAATGTTCATAAATGGCTTAAAAATTTTGTTAATTAAATTCATAAATATAGCCGGTGCATTAGTCACTCCAAATGATATTACTACAAACTCATACTGGCCATATCTAGTTCTGAAAGCTGTCTTTGCTATATCTTCATCCTTAATCCGTAATTGATGGTATCCAAATCTCAAATCAATTTTAGAGAAAATTGTAGCTCCTTCCAGTTCATTAAAAAGACCATCTATCATGGGCAATGGATATTTATTCTTAATAGTAAGCTTATTCAGCTCTCTGTAATCTATGCACATTCTGAAGCTCCCATCTTTCTTCTTTACAAATAGTATTGGAGCTCCCTATGGTGAGGAACTTGGCCTGTAAACCCCTTATCTAGCAATTCCTGTAACTGACTTTTCAGCTCCTGTAACTCTTTGATTGTCATCCTGTAAGGTGCCCCTGCCACTGGTTCTGAACTCGGTATTAATTCAATAGTTAAGTCTATCTCTCTTTCTGGTGGTAATCCTGACAAATTATCCAAAAACACTTTTGAATACTTTTTGATTACATGTATATCTTTCAACTCGTTAACTTTCTTATTTGTATCCTTTACTTGAGCAAGAAAATACTAACATCCCTTGGATATAAATTTGTATGCGTTCATATAGATGATTATCATTGAAGAAACTACTCTCTTTCTCCAAAGAATTTCAACTCTCTTTCTCCAAGAAAATTAAACTTTACAATTTTTATGTTGCAGTCAATAATCACAAAGTGCCTTGATAACCAATCATTCCCAATATCATTTCAAACTCTTGCAATGGTAAAATTTTCATTGTGGCTTCAAACTTTCTTTTATTTATTTTGAAAGTTACTTTACATACACCTCTTACATTCATAATCGATTCATTTGACATTAAAACTTTCAAAATTACACTTGTCTCATAAACATCCAACCCAACTAATTTAACAAATTCCTCTGAAATGGAGTGTGAAGCTCCCGTATAAAAAAAAATCCGTACAGATTTTTCTTGCTTCATTACCATACCTATAAAAGTTACATACATAAAGAAACATAAACATACATTATTCCTTTAATAATATTTTCATAATACATATTCATTCAATTATCATTTTTATCACCCGTAGTCACTTCAAGTTCAGGTGAATGCTTAGCATCCTTCTGAGTAAGTGTATATACTCTAGGCAGTGTTCTGTCGGCTTTGACTTGTTCCTAGAGTAGAAGCAATTGATTCTATTGTTCTTGGTCTTCCAGCATTCCTCTGAGATCTAGTATTTATCTTTGACTCTCCTGTTGGTCTTTGCCCCAAGTAGGACAGTTCTTGGCTATATGATCCGGTTGATGACACCAGAAGTAAGTATTTGTACCAGATAAACATTCTCTTTTATGCTGTCTTCCATACTTGTTGCAACTGTTCACACTTAAACTGTCATTGCTACTAGACTTTGTCTTTTTCCAATTAAATTTCCCACCTTGTGAAAGTGATTTGCTATGTGAATCCTGAGAGGCTCTCATAACTTCATCACTTTTCCTCTTCTGAAAATCGCGTCTCCTTTGAGTATTTTGCATGTCCGATTTTATGCTTCTAGCCCTTTCCACTAATACTGAATAATCTTCAATTTCAAATGGAATAAGAGGCTGTCTAATTGCATCCTTCAATCCAGCTAAGAATCGGTGGCATTTATCTTCCATAGTATGTATTAATTGAGGAGAAAATTTGGCTAAGGTTGTAAATTCAGTCTCATAATGCATAACTGACCTATCTCCTTGTACCAATCTCATAAACCTGTCCTGCATCAGCCTCATCATAGAAGGAGGTACAAATCAAATCTCTGAATACCTGAGTAAAATCATTCCACTTAATTTGTATGCCAGGGATTCCTTCAAATTTGTCTTGATATAGACCTCTCCACCACCTTTCAGCTTCTCTATCAAGTACGAAGGTTGCTAATAAAATGTTTCTCTTCTATGGACAATTCATTCCTTTTAAAATCTTTTCAATTCTTAGTAACCAGTTTTCAACTTCTATTGGTCCCTAAACTCCCTTGAATAATGGCAATTTCATATCCTGAAACAATTTCAGATACTTATACATAACCATTCCCCGACCACTGCTACTTCCTGAAGATTGATTTCTTGAGTCTTGAATTAATTGAGTCATAGCTGTCATCATTTGTGCCAGCACATCATGATTAACATTAACATTTGGCATTGGTCTTTCCACTTCATCTACCTCTTCCTGATAATTTGGTTTCTGTTATCAATAAAATAATTCATTTTACATAAATCTTCAATCATTAATAATCATCCTAATGGCTCTTTTAGTATGATTTAGATCTTAATTGGGCTTTGATACCACTTTTGTAACGACCTGACCCAAATGCTCGATCTAATGAGGCGGTACGAAAAGTCGGACGATATTACATTTCCATCAATATAATAATAACTCATTAACATAAACTTTTCTATTAACTGAAGAGCCACTAATACACAAATCATAAATTACCTGTTGTCATTTTCACGCTGCCTTCTATAAACAAATTCTTCTCTTTCAGCCATTTTTAAAGCACTGAAAACTTACCTGAAACATTAGGAGGATGGGTTGAGTCTACAGTGTAAACTCAATGGGTAATTCTCATCATCATTTAATATGCATAAAATTCACTAAAATACAATAAAATTTACCTTTTTTTGAGAGGACAAACCAATAAATTTATTTGTATGATAAACATTAGGAAATTGATACAATCTAACATGCATTATTAAATAATATTAGTAATGTTAGGTTATTGCTTATTTAATATTATTATAATCGTGTTTAAACATGTGTATTTAAGCAATATTAAAAAATTGTTATATTCTATTTCTTAAACTATATGATGAAACAATTATATGTTTTATTAATAATAGAATAATATTAATAAATTTATTTAGCAACTGATGACCATAATTTTATAGACAAAGGGTTCCCACAAGATGGAATGATGTGAGCAAAGAAGCTAGTACATGAAATTAAAATTATGATAAGAACTTGAAATATAAGTTTCCTTACATTCAAATTAATATAATTAATAAATATTATGATTCATAAGAAGTTAAATATTCTATGCATTTAGGAAATTAAATTGGTTGGAGAGAAGACTAAAGAGATTGATAGTTTAGGATTTAAACTATGATTCTGGTAGGAGTCGTATTTGAAATGATATAGATGTGATTATAGATAAAAATTCGAAGGAGAGAATATTGTAAAAATTAATAGAATTGGAGGTAGAATTATAGCTTTAAAGATTATTGTTGATGCTAAGATTATTAATATTGTAAGTGCTTATGTTCCTCGAGTAGATTTTGATGTGTTCAAAATTAACTCCTTGAAATGACTTTAAAGAATTAATATAAAAAATTTCTTGAAGTAAGTTTTTATTGGAAGAGATTTAAATAGACATGTTAGTAAAGAAGTTGTTGATTTTAAAAGCATTCATGGTGACTATGAGTTTGGAGCAACTAATGAAGATAGTAAGACTATATTAGATTTTTCTATAGCTTATGATTATATAATTGCTAATACCTTATTTATGAAAAGAGATGAGCATCTCATCACTTATAAGAATGAATATAGTAAAATATAAATTGATTATTTTCTTATAAGAAAAATAGATCATTTAGATTGTTAAGTTATTTCGAGTGAGAATTTATATACTCAATATCGTTTATTAGTTTTAGACTTTAAAGATAAAAGGGCAGAAAATATAAAATAAAGTACAACATTATTTTAAGATTAGATGTGAACATTTAAATAATATTAAAAAAAATATTTTTGAGAGTAAGATTTTAGATCTTTAGATTGTCTTGTGCATAAGAAAGTTAATGTTATATAGAAAAAGGTAGCTAGTGATATTAAGAATGTTGCAAAAGATGAGCTTGGAATATCAAAGAGAAAGACTTATAATAGTAAAAATTGTTAGTGATAGAATCAAAATATGCAAGAAAATATCAAAAATTAGAAGATTGTTAAAAAAATTAGTTTAGATGTAAAAATTTTGATAATTTGGATAAGTATGAAGAAGCCTGTAAAAAGTTTAAGAAAGTAATATGCGATGCAAATATTTTTGTTTTTAATTATTTATATAATAGAATATATACTAAGGAGGGCGAAATATATATAAATAAGTTAGTCAAACAAAGAGATAGTAGTAAGGATTTAATTCAAGTGAAATGCATTCAGGATGAAGATATATATTTTTTTATAGAAGAGGATATTCAACAAAGGTGGATGTGATGTTTTGCTAAGCTTTACGATGAAGATTGTGAGAATATGATTGACTTTAATGATCTTAGCACCCTAAATAAAAATAAAGATTGTTATTTTTATTGGCGTATTAGTAAAACCAAAGTTAAAGTGGTTTTAAAGAAAAATGAAGTATGGAAAAGCTATTGGACCTGATGATATTCCAATAGAGGTGTGGAAATACTTAGGAGATAAATGAATTTCTTCGCTTACTAAAATTTTTAATATTATTTTGAAGATTAAAATGATGACAGATGAGTACATAATGAGTGTGTTGATTTCAATTTTTAAGAATAAATGTGACGCACAACATTGACGAATTATAGAGGAATTAAGTTATGTGTCATACTCTAAAACTATGGGAGAGAGTCATGGAGCTTAGGTTGCTACGTGATGTTAATATTTCTCAAAATCAATTGGATTCTTGTCGGATAGGTCTATTATGGAAGTTATACATTTATTAAGAGATTTGATGGAGAACTAGAGAGAGAATAAGGATGATCTTCATATGATATATTTTTATTTATAGAAAGCATATGATAAAGCTCTAAGAGAAGTGTTATGGAGAGTTATGAAAAAGGAGTTAACACTGTTTATATTCAAGTCATTAATGATATGTATGCAGGAGCTGTTACTTGTATTTAAACACAAGGTGGTTTGATCAAGTATTTTTCTTTTTCAGTTGGATTACATCAAGGGTCAGCCTTAAGCCCATATGTTTTTGCTTTAGTCATGGATGTTCTCTCTAGACATTTGCAAGAAGTAGTATCTTGGTGTATGCTTTTTGTGGATGATATTCTTTTTGTTAATAAGACCAAGAGAGGGAGTTGAAGGTAAACTTGAATTATAGAGGTCAACCTTAAAGTTTAAAGGTTTTCATTTGAGTAGATCTAAAATTGAATATATGGAGTGAAAGACAAGATACAAAACGAGCATTTACGTGAAAAGGTTGGAGTAGCTCCAGTGGAAGATAAGATTAGAGAGAGTCACCTTAGATGGTTTGGTCACATAAAACGATGGGCTTTCGATACTTGGCTAGAAAAGTAAATATATTAGATGTCACACTCCAGGATCTATATTGGAAGAATTACATTCGTATTAATTTTAACCATTTAACAAAAGCTGACTAATGAATAACATAAAAAAGCATGATTGCATTTTTGTCTTATCCGGAGCCTCATATCATAGAATCCTTACCCTTTCCTGAAACATACAAAATCACGTAATAAACACAACCTAACAAATAACTAAAATCTTATGGTTGAAATCAATGCAAGATAAAATAGAATAGTATGCTATAAATCATATAAAAAATATATGCATTAATGTTTATGCTGATTATTAGTATTAGTTTATCATTCTATAGTTCATCAGATCTTAATCCATTACATCATCAGTCACAGTAACAATAACAATCAACATGACTAATACCAATAATAATATTACTATCATGATCAATAACATTAAATAATGTTAATGATAGAAAATAATTTCAGTGTTTGTCACAATATCAGTATAGTGTTTGTAATAGTGTCGGTATCAGCATTCAGATAGTTAATGAGTATATCTTAACAGTATCTTGCTCCTACACTTATGAGTCCCCTATGTAGAACGAAGGGGGGGGGGGGGGGGGGTTAAACAGGCATTTAATGCCTACTTAAAATAATAAATTAAGTTTGGAAAGAAGTAATTAATCCTCTCTTAATTTAAAATTTAAATAGGAATCAAATTAGGAAGTTTCCAAAAATAAATTTCATAATTTTGGTAACTTCCTTTATGCTCAAATTGGATTTGAATAGAGGAATTAAGGGCATGATTGAGGGGATATTAATGAGCTAGTTAATTAAATGGGGAAGGGGGAGGGGGCCCGGCCAAAGAGGGGAGAGAGAGGGAGTCTAAGTTCAATGTATGTGGACCTATAACTTTAATTATTGATTGGAAATCAGATTTAAAATCTTATTTCAGATTTTATTCAAAGGAAAGAAATTTTCTAAAGTAATCATCAATTAAGAAAGTTTTTAAATTCAAATAATGATTTGAATTTAATTATGGAACTTTCCTAATCAATAAGAAACTATTTTAGGAAAGCGATTAAGAGGAGTTTGAAATTTGAAATTTAAAATTCATGAGATTTTGGAGGGATGGACGAATTCACTTTTCTTATTGGGATTTACTAAATAGGATGGGACTTAATTGTCCAATCCAAATCAAATTAATTTTAAATTTGATTTTAGAAACTTTCCTAAAATAGGATTCTATTTTATGAAAGGTTTCAAATTTCAAATTTGAATTAATTGATTTAAAATTAAATTACTTTCCCAAAGAAGTTAAGCAAGAAAGGAAATTATTCAAGTGGAGGTTGGAGAATTGGAGGCAAAGAAGGGGGATGACAACCGGTGGCTTGGCTAGGGGTGGTGGAGATCGGTCGGTGGTTAGGTGGATTTTAAGGGACTGATTTGGAGATGTGGTGGTATGTTGAGGTTGGTGGGTGCGGGAGGATTAGGTGGTCGGCGTTAAGGAATTTGGTGCGCCTTAGGCCGGCGGCTTGAGGTGGAGAGAGGGGAGGAGGAGAAAAGGATTTAGGGAAAGAAAGATACAACCGTGAGCCCGGACACATCTTGCAGTTGACAGTTAATATGTTGCCCTTCTCCAAGGGACTTCACGCCACGAGCCCGAACCCATCCTGCGGCTGGTGGAAACTCCACTTCCCTCCCATAGGAAAATCACCTCAAGTTATCTCCAAAGAAAACAAGTGCAAACAAATTTCTTTTCTTAATAATTCATCATTACATTACATAAGCAAGGACCTCTATATATAGGCCTAAGAAACTAAAAAAAGATAATATGACCCTAGGGCTTAACATAGGACGACCCTCTTAAGTAAGGGTAAAAAAGAAAAAAATCATTATAAAAATAAAAATTACAAATAATAAGTTAAGATAAGGTGGAATGATCTCGGTCGTCGATCGTCGTCTCCTCCTTTAAAAATCTTCATAATTGGATGTCCATATCAGTCCCAATTAGTTGCCCCTTATAATTCTCAATCAATGTATTCCTTATAACTCTATGTTGACTTAAGTAATAGCAAAAATCCACGTAATCCTATCAAGAAAGAGGAAGAAATCCCGTTACTTGACTGTTCGGCGTCGCTGGTGTCGCTTCTCCGCGATTCATGCAGGGATTTCGTCGAATCATACTCTTTTTGCATCGTTAAATAAGAGCCGAAGACCCTTATTCTCAGCTGCTCCACGCGAACAAAGGCCTCAAACTCCCGTCGCTCTTCCTCTTGTTCATTCCCGAACTCCGCCTCTTCTCTATACCCGTCGAGATCCCCAGACGCCTCCAAGCCGCTGAAGATCCGACACTTCTCAGACTTATCTCCCTCCAACTCCACCCGAACCCAGCCGAACCCTCTGCCTTGTCCGTTCTTCTTGAAGCCGCAAACCTCTCCCTATCCCGATTCCTCCCAGCCGAAACCCTCTCAAGCAACGATCCTTTGCTCCAGAGAGAGGGAAAAAGAGAGAGAGGGAGTGAAATTTCTCTTACCTAACCAAGGGCCGAACTCCCTTGCCTCCTCCTCCGATGTTCTCTTCCTGTCGGTTTGGAAGTCACGACATTTTTGATAGGAAGCAAACAACAGGAGCGGCTTGGTGTGAAGGTAACTTTCTCCCTTTCAAGCGCTTCTTCGGCTTGATCCCGTTAAACAGAGAAAAAGGGAGGGGGGATTTTATTTATTTATTTATTTATTATTATTATTATTATTTAATTATAATAATTTTAAATTAATTAAAACTAATATTAGTTATAATTAATTTAATTTAATTATAATTAAATATCCTAATATTAGTTAATTATTATTTATTATATTTAAATATAATTAATTAATTATATTTAATTACCTTAATCATAATTAATTAATTATAATCGTAAACATTTATAATTAATTTAGTTTAATTATGAATAATTATTTTATTTTATTAATTAATTAATAATTATTAGTAATTACATATAATTAATGAGATTAATTATATATTAAATATTTTTAATCATAATTAAATAATAATAGTTATAATTAAATTTAATTATAATTAATCCTTTTTATTAATTTTTTTAAAATAAAAAAAAAGAGAAAATGCAAGTGCTCCTCCCTTGCCCCGAGCCTCCACTATCGACAAACACCACGAAGGTACGGATTTCCTAAACTCAGATTCTCTCTCTCGAAGTTTGCGGCAGACCAGAAAACCGCCTATACACGCCTTTATTGCGTTTGGTGGGATGGGACCCCGGTCCGACGCCTACGACGAGGCGGACAATCACCTAAACTCTACTTCAGCGTTTGTGGCGCACCGGAAAATCGCCTATACAAGCCTTTATTACGCGTGGTGGGATGGGACCCCGGTGCGATACCTACGGCGAGGCGTGGTCGCTCATAAGTACCCCCGAGCAGGGGGAAAGCAAACTGCATTTTTAAACAGGTACCAAAGACCCCATACACTCCTTTATTGCGCGCAGTGTGAAGAAAGATCACGGCCGTAGTGTCCTCGACCAAAGACACATACCAAACACGCCTTTATTTCGTGTGGTGGGAAGGCCCAGTTTCTCGTAGTTTTTTTCTAAACGGGGGAGACGTTGGGAGGCTGCCGTAATTTAGGGTGAATGTTTGAGTTGGACCTGATTTGAACTCAAAAGAACAGTGAACTTACTATGAATTATCAAATCTATAACATATCCAAATTTACATGGTGAAAGCTTATGAAATCAAGAGATAATGCATTTTTTCAAATGTAGGAGAAATAAAATCCATAGAAATCAAAATTATTGAAAACAAAAGTAAGAGATTAGTCACTTACAATGAATGTAACAAAATATGTATAAAGAATGAATGACGAATAGGATTCAAAGGCTTTTCTCTCTCTTCTCTCTTTTTCCTTTCAAATTTTAATGGCCAAACAATCAAGTGATGGAGTTAGTATGGTGAGATAAGGATATATATATATATATATATATATATATATATATATATATATATATATATATATATATACTATGTAGCATGGATACTCCTATTTACAAGGCATGCTTTATCAGACATGTGTCAGATACGGATACGCCTTCGATACGGCACGGATACGTGTCGGATACGGCTTTGCCGTGTCGAATTAAATTTTGATTTAAATTTGACTGGACACACGTATCAGATACACGTTTTTATTGAAAAATGAAAAAAATGGTGCAGGAATTCGTACCGCTCGGTACCCGGTACCGCTCCGTACCCGGTACCGCTCCGTACCGGAACTCAGTACCACTCATTACCTCTCCGCAATGCTCGGTACCATGCTCAGTATCAATGCTCGGTACTGCTTGGTGCCGAGGGGTACCGAATGTTATCAAGAGGCACCGAGAAGCTAGAGAAAGCTTTAAAACAACTCTTACAATAAAAATTTGTTCCAGGGGCACTGCCCCCGAAAACATTGCAGGGGCGCTGCCCCCGCGATCTAACCTTCAATTTTTTTTTGGTTTAATTTTTGTCGATCCTTCGTAGGATAATGAGCTCTAATGGCGTAAGAATTGGGTATGATGATGGTCTATCAGAGACCAATTCTATTTTTTTTTTTTCATTTCAAATAGTACGCTTTGATTACTTAATTTTTATGTATGATTTATATATTATAATGTCGTATCTGCGTCGTATCCGTATCCTGTATTTTTAAGAATTGACGTGTCCCGTATCCATATCGTGTCGTATCCGTGTCGCCATATCCATGTCGGTGCAACATAGTATGTATATATATATATATATATATATATATATATATATGCACTTATCAGATTAGCGCTAAATCGCTCTACCTCAAAATTTTCATGTTTAAAAAAAATTTCATATATTTGAGTTATTACAATCTTCCCACCTTCGAAAAATGTCATCCTCGATATTTTTATATCAGTTAGAGAGAGAGAGAGAGCATGCTCAAAATAAAATTTCGAACTAAAATAAACTATTTATAAATCGAAAATCACATTTCTATTCCGCTCATACGCTCTAGTTATATTTCAATTCTTCCAATAATCATTGCTCCGATACCATTTGTCACACTCCAAGATCTATATTGGAAGAATTACACGTCTTTCATTTTAACAATTTAATTAAAGCTTACCAATGAACATTGGAAAGAAGCATGATTTCATTTTTTTTCTTATATGGAGCCTCATATCAATAGGATTCTTACACTTTCCTAAAAACATATAAAATCATGCAATGAGTCCACAACCCAATGATTAACTAAAATCTGACAGTTGAATCAATGTAAGATAAAAGAGAATAATATGCTATAAATCATATATAAAAATATATGCATTAATGTTTATACTGATTATCAGTATCAATTTATCATTTTATAGTTCATCAGATCTCAATCCATTACATCATCAGTCACAATAACAGTAACAATCAACATGACTAATGCCTGTAATAATATTAGTATCATGATCAATAATATTAAATAGTGTTAATGATAGAAAATAATATTATTAACTCCCCTTGAATCATATGAATCAGTCGCCCAACTCCTTATAATTCCCAATCAATCTCTAGCTCCTTATGACTCCCAATCAATGAATCACGTGGATCAGTAGAATATCACGTAGAGTTATCATATCATGTATTTGATATCATTCAATACTTCATTTAAAATACAATAAAATTATTATATTAAATCATTCAGAATGGTCAAATCTAAAGTCATAACATGATTGAGAGTACTAAATGATTTGATTTTTAATCTGAAACCACAACCGATTTGATCAAACCACAACTGATGTCATATATAAAATTATAACATTTAGAAAATATTAGAAATGACCTTTCTTTATTAGATCTAAATGAGAATCTGACTCTTAACATAACACAATGGAAAAAAAGATTCATGTAGCCGACCCTATGTAGAGGGATAAAAGCTTGTTGTTGTTATATATATCATGATAATTTATTTTTTACTCTCGTGTTTAAGTTATTATTTAGATGTTCCATCTTTAATTTCTTCTATAATTCAAAATATTTGTAGTAATCTTTCTTTTTATTATTTTTTATCTATTGAGCATACACACATATGTAGTAATCTATTTTAAGCCTAAACATTTCATATCCAACTAAATAGATCAGCTCTGCTTGGAGGGGAATTATTGATTTTTTTCTTTTTATCCAATTGTATTGAGCATTTCTGTGGCATTGGTTTTGGTGGATATTTAATTTGCTTGAGGTGGAGTGTGAAGTAACAGCTAGAAGTATCAATCATCCACATATTGTTCACGACTAATGATCTCCCAATTTTGTCCTAAATGCTTATATGGCATCGGTTGTGGTTGATCTTTAATCTGCTTAAGGTGAAGTGTATTATAACTGCCCAAATTCTCAATTAGGAAGATATTGTCTATTTGACCTAATGACCCCTTAGTTTGTCTCCCTGGTATAATATTAAGGGGATTTCTGATGAAATTCCAACCATTATGATAGAAGTCTCTTTAACGTTTAAGAGTCCAACTTCATTTTAGTTAAGGAGATTCACATGGATGGCGGAGATGAACGTGCATAATTTGCATTGTTTTTTATTTTACTGTTACTGAACATAATTATATTGTGGTTAAATTGTTCACTTTGGCGTATTTCCAATTTTTTGTGTTAACTTCCGTTCAATATAAATTTTTGGTTGAGGGATTCATACTCTACTACTTACCATGTAGTAGATGAAAGGAAATAGGTAGGTCTAGTGCTTCAGGCTTCTAGCTCGTCTCTTGTGGTTTAGTTTTGTCACTTGGATTTGGCCATCTTTCAACTTTACAAATAAATACAGGTGCTTATAATTGCCTTTTTGTCACGTAATTTGGCTTCTGTGAATGGTAGTAAAATTTTGGATCATTGTCACAGTCAATCTTCCAATTTCTTAACTGATGTTGCAGTGGGCTACTGAGTCTAATAGATTGAACTTTGGTCATTAGTGTTCCCTAAATACTTCGTTCAAATATGTAAGATACTCAGAATATCAATATGATAAGATCGATATAGAATTGCTTGAGCATTTTTAATATTATGCTTTTAAGATGGTTCAAATCTCTTCACTGTTTGGCATGAGATTTTGTGTAATGTTTCTACCATTTCATGGTCAGCACATTTTAAAAATGAATTGCATTTTACGAATTTATTGTAGTGGTATTTATGAAATATATTAAAGGTGGTCTGTATATGGCATGAAATTGAAAGCTCGTAAATTTACTAAATAATGGAGTTACATGTTTGGTTTATACTTTTTTAGATTTATGCTCGTCAATGCTTTACGCGTTAATTGTTTTAGCCTTCTAGTTATGATACATCTTTTTATATTATCTTTTGAACAGACACAGTTGACTGCTTAGTTTTCATCTTTATATTTTTACTCAAGATTTCCTGATGAGGTTACATGCATTTGCTTTCAGTTGGCCGAAAGCTTAGCTGAAGCAGTTGGAAGTGGAACAAGAGATCAGCAGTCTGAGGCATTGGTACTCTCTCTCTCTCTTTCTCTCGCTCACATATGTATTTGTAGCACATGTGCGCAGGGAAAATGTTATTATAATGCTAATCCAAGTAGTAAAACTTGTGGAAACCTTTTTACTTATGCATTCCAGCAACCTTTTGCTAGATAAATTATTAAACTCTTGCTTGGTTTTTTTTTTCTTTTTCTTTGTTGTTTGTCTATTTGGTTTGCATGACTATTTATTTATCCTTTGTGCCTTTATGAGTTGAAAACTTTCTATTTCCATTCTTACTTTTTGATTATGATTTTTCCAAGCCTGCTCCTTATGTGGTTGCATTTAATTGTTTTCACAAGATGAATGAATTGACAAACCATTTTGACAAGTGTCAACAGCTGCTGAACTCCATCTTAGGATCTATTACCACAAAAGCTATGGTAATTACAAAAGGTTTTGTTTCACTCTTTAGACTGGCCAAAAAAAAAAAAAGAAAGAAACTTCACTAACACGCTGGAGAACTTTCTTGTGGCCAGACAGTTGAAGGACAAAAACGTAAGCAAGAAGAGACTAAGCTGCTCCTCAATCAAAGAAAGTATGTATCTGTACCAAACAGGTCACAGGATTAGATGTCTCTGTTGTTGGTACAGAATTGATGTTGATGGCATCTTTTAAGGATATTGTTACCTTCTGCAGGGAGTTGATTGCTAAGTACAGAAGTTCTGTCGAAGAGCTACTAAATGCAGATCTCAGCCGGTAGTCCGGTAGTCCAGCAGGCTGTTTTATATGATGGAATTGTTTCACCTCCAGAAAATTTCAGCTAGAAACTGAAGATTACCTTACATTTGATAGTGATTTTCATGATCAATTTTAATTTATGTCATCTCTATACCTCCGTTGATGTTCTCAAAAGAAGAGCTTAAGATAATAGGGTCCTAATTTGTAAGTTCATATTTGATCGTTCATGTGCTGCGAGGATAGCTATCTTGAGCTTATCGTCCTTGAACTTCGAAAGCGTTTATTTTACTGTAATTAAATGTTTGTTTACTTGAATGACTATCATTTTGGGTTATTTTATAACTTATCTTCTAAGTTAAAGCACGGACCGTGTGGACCTTGTCACAGCCACCGTACTTGTGGAGATAGGATGTGAATGATTCATCTCTTTCCGTTGTTTTATACTATTGATATCCATCTCTTGCTTCTAACTGATTATTTGATGGCTGTGAGATGTTGGACGGTGAGCAAACCTAGTATTTTGCTTATTAGAATCAACAAACTGAACAACGTTAATTCTTATTATAAGAGATACGCTCGAAGAACACACTAGACCATTGATTTTTGATACACATCAGAATCCTAAGAATCCTTGTAAGTTATGCAGTATTGTATATGAGGATTTTTTTCCGCCACCTTGGGAACCCTAGCCACTTTAGAATGAACTGTGAGCAGGGGAAACTAATGATCATTTATTCTTTTTGCTCAGTAATTGGAGGAAGAGGAGGTTAAGGGCTTCTTCTCGAACAATATCATTATTCTCTCTCTTTTCTCTCTTTCAAGCTTTCCTCATGATATATGTAACGTTCAAAACATCTTTTCCTCTTGTAGAAAAATAGCGCAGGGATTTCGGTTCTTTCAATTTCTAGCATTTGGTGATTTTGTTGAGATATGATTGTGGGTTGGAAAATATTGAGTGTTGACCGTAGAAAGACATCAAATGATGCCTACTTGAAGGTGGTAATTGAAACGGGGACCTATGCATCATAGTTTAATTTGTAATGATGTTGGTCGACGATGCCAACTTAACTGAGCTATGCCTAGTCGTTAAGTTGCTATCAACTTCTAAGGTGCAGGGTGTATATCCAAATATCTTGAAGTTCCAGTTCGAGTCAAGCTCACCTGATTCCATTTACTAAGGAAGTTGGTCTGTTAATAAGAATAAACTATATTGAACTAGCCTTATTCAAATTGAACTCATTAGAGACTCAAAGTAACCAGATATATCATAATGAACTCACATCACTCATAGTGTGCAACAACAGCAGCAACATTGCGTTCTTATCTCACTAGGTGAGGTATTGAGGTCAATTACATTAATATTTTTTTCTTCATTGTATCATATGAAGAGTTAAATTCTCATTTAAATCTAATAAAGAAGATTTTTCTAATACTTTCTAATCAAATCTTTTTAAGGCTATCTCTACATTTCTTAATATATGTTAGATCTAATACATCTACTGTCCTAATCTGATCATCAGATAGTCGATGTTTTATGTTACCAAGTCATCTAAGGTGATTCTTTTTAATATTTTCTATCATTGGAGAGGCTCCAACCTTTTCATGTAAAACTATTGATCTACCTAAGCATCATCATCTCTGCAATACTTAATTTATGCTTCTCTTTTTATTATTATTATCATTCTACACCATAACGCATTGTAGGTCTCACAATCATTTTATAAATTTTTTCTTTTAAGTTTGAGGGATATTTTTCTATCAAACAACATAACCGATGCATTTCTCCACTTTAACAATCTTACTTGAATTATACTAATAATAACTCCATCTATTTTACCATCACCTTAATAATAGACCTAATATGTCTAAAATGTGCATTCATTTTAATGTCGTGATCATCCAATGTCATAATCTCATCACTAGGTCTATTACTATTACAATTCCTCTTCATGTATTTAGTTTTAGATCCACTCAAATGAAAATCTTTAGACTTTAAGGTTGACCTCCATAATTTAAAATTTTATTCAACTCTCTCTCTCTACTCTTATCAATTAGAAGAATATCATCAGCAAAAAATATAAACCAGGGTGCATCCTCTTACAAATTATGGTAAGAACATTCATGAATAAAGCAAAAAAGATATGGGCTTTAAGCTAATCCTTGATGTAATCTAATTGAAATACTTGGTCAAAGAACCTTTTGTTTGAACAAAAATAACATCTCATGTATATATATTCTTAATGACTTGAATATAAACATTATTAACTTATTTCTTTTCTAGAACTCTCCAGAGCATTTCTTTTAAGACTTTATCATATGTTTTCTCTAAATCAATAAATATCATATATAAATCCTCCTTACTCTCTCTATACTTTACCATCAAACCTCTCAACAAATGTTTTACCTAACATGAACCCAAATTAATTTTGGTAAACATTAGTATCATGTCATAACCTAATTTTAATACATGACAGATTAATTTAATTCATTTATAATTCATATAATCATGTGTATCACTTTTATTTTTAAAAATAGAAACAACCACACCCCTCTACTCATCTAGCATCTTTTTAATATTCAAAATAATGATAAAAAGTTTAATAAGTCAATAAAATTTTTGATCTCTTAAGTATTTCACACCTCTCTTGGAATATCATCAAGTCCTATTGCTTTTTTACATTTAATTTTCTTTAAAGGTTCTCCAACTTTAATTTTATTAATATGGCGATAAAAAAAAATAAAAAAATTATTTATGGTGTTAAAGTTAATTGTATTCTTATAATTTTCTTTAAGAAATTTATCAAAATGTGTCATCCAACTAGATTGAATGTCCTCTTTTAAGAATCACTTTTTGATTTGTATTCTTAATACACTTCAATTGAACTAGATCATTACATCTTCCATCTCTTTGTTTGATTAATTTATACATATATCACCATCATAAGTATCTAATCTATAATATAAATTACTAAAATTTAAATTATTTGCATCATATACTGATTTCTCAAATTCTCTATAGCCCTCTTTATATCTTTTTTAATTTTTTGGCTTTTACGTCTAAATAAGTTTTTATAATAAAGCATTTTGTTTTTTTATCTTTTCTTACAAATTTTGATTCTTTTACTAATTATTTTTACTATTAAATATTTTTTCTTTTGATTTTCTATGCACATACTTTGCAACATTTTTAATTGTACTAGTTTTTTTCTCATATAATATTAATTTTTTCATAAACAATACAAATATTAAAATTTTAAATCTTACTCTCAGAAATATTTTTATTAACGTTCATTAAATGTCCTCATATAATCTTATGACATTAGTTTACTTTATTTTTTATGTTCTATATTTTCATCTTTAAATCCAAACCTAATAAGTGATGATGGGTTTATAAACTTTTGTTCCGAATGATTTTATAATATTTGTAATTTAAATGATTTATTTTTCTTATAAGAAAATAATTAATCTAAATTTTATTATGTTCATTTTTATAAGCGATGAGATGTTATTCCCTTTTTTTAAATAATGAATTAGTAATTACAAAATTATAAGTCACAACTAAACTTAATATGATCCTATCACCTTCATTAGTCTTTCAAAACTCATTCACCATGAGTATTTTTAAAATCTTTCATCACTCGATCATTATGACTATTTAAACATCTTTCAATAATTTTTTTTTCTTCAAGAAATATCCTTTGTATTGATTTTTCTAAGTCATTTGAAAAAAAAATAATTTTGAATACATATTCAAATATATTGAAGCAACATAAACACTTATAATAATAATAATTTTAGCATCAATAATAATATTTAAAGTTATATTTCTATCTCCGATTATATTGATTATTGTACCACCATTGTTCAAATTCTTATTTATAATCATACTCGCTCCATTTCTTATATGACTCATATATGAATATCATAGTTTAATTCATAAATTATCAATCTCCTTAATCTTTTTTTTTTCAATCCATGTAATTTCTTGAATACGTAAAATATTTATTTTCCTATGAATTATAATATCTATTAATTATATTAATTTGCATATAAGACAATCTATATTTTATTCTTTTTATCCTAATTTAATATCATGGGAAAGTTTCTTTGCTCACATTCATCCATGATGTGAAAACCCTTGATTATTTAACATTTCATCTGGGCATCAGTGTAATGACACTTACACATTTTTGTTATATTAAAATCATACAGTGCGTCGCTTCTAGTAACAGTTTAACATTAACAAATGCATTAAAGGATGTCAAGATTGTTTGATAAATTGTATGCTCATTGTCAACAACCTAATGTAACCCTCAACTTTTTTGTGGTCTCAAAAAATTCGGCCTTGGCCTCCCCTGCTGCTTTTCGGGGGAGTTTTAATAGAATTAAGTTTCGGGGTAAATTTTGGAAAGACATATTGGGTTTGTAGATAAGACACTACATAGAGATTTCACCCTCATTTTGCAAGGACTTTATTATCTGAGTTTTGGTTTTTTATAAGCATAAGCCTCTATAATTAATTACTCCTCTCGATAATGAGAGAGAACTTTTGATTAAGGCTAGTCATCAATCAGATACATTGAAACACGTGTTATCTGGCACATAATAACACCATGGGTTTGGATATTAAAAATTTAAAGATTTGATATTTACAATAGATATTTTCACCATCTTTCACTTAAAGCATATGGTTGGGGAATGAATGATGAACTCGATCAAGATCTCATGGTTCCGTCGCCCCTGGCCATCGTGGTCCCTGGTCTACTTAGTCAAAGGAGGTAGTCAACCTAACTTGACAGAATGATCCTTGTCAGCAGCTATGGGTTGCTTCATCCAAGGGGATCTTGTAGGCATGGGGTGAATGTTTGTCTATTAGGATAAATTTGAATCCACCTTAGCTAACAGAGGGCTTTGTGCCATATCAATTACATTATATTGATTCATATCTTAAGAATTTTATGTCACTAAGAAACATATTGGCTCTGGCCATAATCGTTATCTCATGGTGCCATTTGGTGCCAAAAATACTCAGTTTTGAGGGTCCTAGGTCATAATCGTTTACCTGCAATGCCATTTGGCGGCGAACTGTCAAGTAAAGGACATGTACCACATCCTTCATAACAGGAGACTGTTTGAGAATAAATCCTAGTGATATTATTGATTAGACATTAGCTGTATGTGAGCTAAAGTAATTTCAATTTGTCCATCTCGATAAACACTTGCGGAGAGTGGATGGATTTTACTTTAAGCATTTGATGGGTTTATTTTTATTTTAAATAAATTTAGGTTTTGGAATTTTTGGAGTTTGAGAATTTGGGTTTTTTGTGGGTATTTGGGTGACATTGAAAATATTTAGAGTTAATCCCTCTGGTTGAGCTCAACATTCTACACGACCATCATCGAGTTGTATGGGGCTACTTTTATTTGTGGATTAAATCTTGTCGACTTTGTTGAGTTGTTGATTGAGGTTCTGGCTTTTTGTAGGCTTTAAGAATTTATTGATGAATTTCATTATTCATTGGCCTTGAAGGCCTAAATGAAATATAAAAAATATTTCGACCGTCAGCATGGCCTTATATTTGTTTGATGGTTCGAGTCGTGTCGACTCCTATGTACCCACATAGAAGGATTGGTCTGGAATTTGAGTTTATTATTTGACCCGCACAATATCTCTAGATGTCACATGTGTACCCATAACACGCTCGCTAGTTTTATGATTGCACTTGCCCCTTTTATATGTATATGTGCATACATATTACAGAGCATGTGCGGGGTATTTTTATAATATTTTGACGTCGATCAATTATGCGAGTGACCATTCATTTGAATGCAGCGTTATATTTGGATGCTCGTACATGCCTTCTATCTGCTTGTAAGGATGTTTTGGATCTAGTGGCATGGCATCGTACTATGGCTATTTGCCCGTTGTTTACATGTAGACTATCGTGCACTGCTTGTTGATTTATGCAGGTGAATTATAGTGCACTAACGAATATCGTGCTATGGCTAGTAGATATTGTCATTTGCAACAACTCCCTTGTATCTTTCTTATGGATGGTATATTAGGTGTACAATGGGTCTCTTTTAGTGGTCCGTAGGGATTTACATTTTCTGTAGTCATCTGACATTTTGTGCATAGATAACATGTTCTATACACAACGGGTCTCCTACAAGTGCTCGTTGGTACCTGCATTTGCTGCATGTCGTACATCTTCACTTGTATGAGGAGGATGTATCTGGCTTTCATTGGATGGTTGTTGATTGTGGAGGTACTACAATACTCTTTGCTACGACAACTTTTAGGTGCTTTACATTTGCTGGAGGGGTTCCACCTTTGCTTGCAATGGGTTAGTGCATTAACTTCCATTGCGTGATTATTGATCGTAAAGAGGTTGTAGCCTTTACCATCTGTCACCGATCATTACTCGCAAGAGCATTATTGTGTATGCAATGAATCCCTCATCATCACTAATATGCATTTGAGTTTACTGCGATCTTCTCCCTTGTAGGTAGAAGATCCATTATGCCTTCGATACATTTTCCATCATTGCTTGTAGATAGGGTTGATGTATTTCAACATTGGTAGAAAGAATGTTGTACCCGCCACAATTCTCTTGCTTCACTTATGGGCATACTGCATCGATTGCATATGATTGATATAGATGTCATTTGTAGGGACGTCATAACATTCATTGTATGTTGTGCATTATCATTTATAGGAGGAATATTATTTGCAACCCAAATTGTGTTCTCTTATGTGGCTACACTATTCGCCATTTGTAGATAACATATTTTATAAGGACTTTATATGTTTGCTTGCAATTAATTCATGCATGAGTCCACTGGTTATTGCTCATGAGTGAGATACATGAATCCTTGCTTGTTCATTTGAATACCAAACTCCTCCACTTTTATGGGACAAATGTATTTGCTTGCATGAAGCTCATTTGAATGCTCTACACAAGCTCCTTATTTGCCTCTTAATTTGTACCTTGGAGTTGATATAATAACTTCCTTGATATTGATTGTAGACACATCATTGTGTTTTCCATTTAGTCTTTCCTGCGGATGCATCTCATTTGTTGCAATCATTTTAACTTGACTATAAGCAAGTTATGTTGAAGTCCATAAGTTCCTTTATTTGATTGTTGATATTCATTAGAAAGACCTAAGTCTTTAATTAGCATTTGCATGATTGTGTTTTTTGCTAAGTTAAAGTTCAATTCTTTGTGGTTCATGTTCAAGGAAAACTCGATTTTAAATTTGAGTCCCCAGTTGGTTAAGTCTTGTTCATGTCCCTTGCAGTTCAAAATGTATTCAAGTCTTTGTGATCATTCAAGTTCAATTTTTCTTGGGCAAATTTGATTTAAGTCTTTTTCTCATTCAATTAAGTTTGAATTTAGCTCATTTGATGTTAAAATTCAAGTTTGGTCCTCTGTAGTATTCTGAATTTCACTAGCCTTCCGGCATCTCCCCTGGTTAGGGTAAACTACAAGAAACTGAGCCTTCCCACGATGCTAAGAAAAGCCTATATGGTAGGTGTCCTTAGACACCACGACCTTAATTTTTGTCCCCCTTCATGCTAAGAAAAGTGTGTATGGATCTTCAATAACACCTGTTTAAAAATGTAGTCAACTTTCCCCATATACAAGTACTTATAATTATCCTCACTTCGTCGTAATCGTCGTACCGAGTTCCCATCCCACCACACTAAGAAAAGCGTATAGAGGCAAAGTTGGGGCTTTTGATGATTACCTGATTTGTCAAGAGCACCGCGATGAACTTCCTCCCACCACGCTAAGAAAAGCGTGTATAGATAATCATTTTTTCACGCTGCAGGCGTCGAAATTGGGCTCTCAGAGTTGTAAGGTTCGAGGGGTTATACCTTTGCATTCCGGCGACGGTGATTGGAAATGTACAAAAATACAAAAATATATTTTATCTCTTTTTTTTCTTTTTCTTTTTTTTTTCTCTTTTTTTCTTTTTTTTTTTTACTTCCCTCTTTTTGTTTTACACATACACACAAACATGAGAGATTATTGGGTTCGAACACAACTTACGTTTGGTACTTCACAGTACCGAGTAATATTGAACTTGGTATTGTGGAGTATCGAGCTCAATACCGAGTAGGGGGTGATGTGGCATATTTTCATTGAGCTCTGGACATCGTCCGGTATTTGAAACCAATAATCCCCCCGTCCCCCCCCCCCCCCACACACACACACACATATATATATATATATATATATACATACATACATACATACATACATTTAAAATAATAATAATGTGCTCGTAAGTATTATGTAAAGATAATTACAGTAATAACTAATTATAAATGACATCATTAATGTTAATAATAATAACTATTATTAACATTGATACTAGCTTAATCCAATCCATGCTATCTCACTTTTAGGGTCTGTGTGAGGCTCTAGCTATAAGAGTCGACATAGTGGGGAGGTTGTGACTAGTAAAGAGGGGATCAGGTCTAGGATATAAGCAGCGGAGAGTTTGGCTCGAGGAATTGGGTATGACAGGGATTCAACTAGGGCATGATTTGGATTCGACGGTTTAAAGAGGCGAATGCAGTGGGTTTTAACTGTTGTTTTTCTGCTGATGTCAGGCACAGAGCTGGTTTTTTGCTAGGATCGGAAGGAGGAAAGGCTCGGCCGATCAAGGAACTAATGTCAACTTCATCTAGGGCGGTGGAGGCATTAGATAGGGAGAGGGAGTTCGGTTTGGTCTGGAGAGGGAAGCTTCGGCTCGGGGTTATGTTCAACTACAATAGGAGGTGCGAATGGGGCTTCGACTAAAAAGGAATCAGAGAGAGAAGAGGAAATGGAGTTAGGACTAGCGAAGAGATTTGGATGTGGATGCTTCTTGTGATCATGGAGTGCGGCTTAGGTATAAGGTATGGTTCTGATGACTTGAAGCTTCAGATGAGATGAATCGGCTGTAGGTTTGGTGAGTAGAAATCTCTCACTATCTCTATTTCTCATTCTCTCTTTCTCGGGACTAAGAGAATCAGAAGGGGCGACAGGTATATGCGACTAGCTTAAGGGTGGTATAAAATGTATTCGTATGAAAGCATACTAAACGAACTTGCTCAGTTTTGAACTGTTCATATAATACGATGTCAGTCCGTACATATGACTAACAGAGTGGTTCGGTCCAACAAGACCTATGTCCACTCCCTGAAGACTCCTTCTTTAGGTATTGCATTATACCAAAGTGACTCTTCTTTTGCACCCATAGAGTACTATTGTACTTTTTTACCCTCCTAGCGACGACAGAGAGCTGGCATCCTTTCACATCCTCCTAGTGTCGGCAGAGAACCGTCATCCTTTCACACCCTCCTGATGTCGATAGAAAACTGACATCTTTTCACACCCTCCTGGAGATGGCATAGAACCGACATCCTTTCACACCCTCCAAGTGTTGATAGAGTTCCATTATCCTTTCACACCCTCCTTGTGTCGATAGAGTTTTGTCATTCTTTTAGACCCTCCTAGTGTCAGCAGAGTACCGACGCTCCTTTAAAATTCTTCTTCCAAGAAACTTTAAGAGAGAAGGGAAGACCTTTAAAGAACAACTAAAAAATACACACCGTTGGGCAACCTTGTGAATCCCCTCATAATTCCCACTTAAGAAATCTCTCACTCTCTAATTACAAAAACTCTCTCAAATACTCTTCAAGTACACTCTCAAAAGAAGTTTGTAGTAGAAAATTTGTAGGAGATATTTGATAGTCAATTTTTAGGACCTTATATATGAAAGACATGAAAAACCATCTAAAAAATTAAAAATTTCAATTTGACCATCAAGGATCATACAGTACAATCGTAAATCGTATGTACGATCAATTCAAAAATTGCTCGGATGATCTTGTATGAACTGATTTCATACTCTGGTTGGTGTATATATGAACTGACATCATATAGTATGAACTAATTTTCCTAGTAAAATTTAGTACGAGCCGATTTCATCCTCTGGATAGCATATTGTATGAATATAATATCATATAGTATGATCTATTTAACCAAAATCATGCTTTATTTGGTACAGAAATGGACGAGTCCATTTCATTACTCTGGACGTTGTTTGTACAAACCTAAGATTGTATAGTACAAATAGTTCAAAAAATTTACCAGTTCATATGGATGAATTGGTATGCACCCATTTCGTATTCTGAACATCATCTGTACTAACCCATGATCATATAGTACGATCAGTTCAGAAAAATTGTGTTTGTTCGGGATGAACTGGTATATAGCCATTTCATACTCTAGATGTCGTGTGTACGAATTTTACTTTGTACAATATGAACAGGACTTAGAAAAATTTTTCCTGGAATGATTTGATCAACTCCATCTTAGAGGAACACGCAGGTCAAATCATCCCGTATGATCCATGATCGTACAGTATTATTAGTTTTAAAAATACAAGTTGTTACACTCCCCTAATGTATGTGTGCAGAGTTACCCAATTACAATCACACTGTCTCAGACTCAAGAAAAATCTAAAAAGTATAGACTTTAATAATAATAAATTTTAATCTAATCTGTCTTGAAGTCTTTAGCAGTCTGGAGCATGATTTCCCTAAAATATTAGTACGCACAAACAAAAAAAATAATATTTTCAGTATATGTTAAGAGAAATAATAATCAATACAATTAGAATTTGGAATCATAAAAAATACACATGATATAAAAATATAGTTATGAAAAATAAGTTGTAACAATCTCCCCTTTTTTGATGTTGACAAAATAATTATTGTTTGAATTAATATTTAAAGTAAATTTTCTCCTTAGCTCCCCCTAAATAAATGTCTAATTTAAAAACAAGGGGTTCCTATAATGATCAAAACTACTCGAAGAAAAAAAAAAAAAAAAGATACGAACAAAGTCATTAATAATAATAAAAAACTACTCAAACAAAAACCCGAACAATAAAAAACTGTTGCAAATTCAGGTCTATGAACTATGTTTTGATGATTGGCAAACACTCTTACTTGTCTTGGACTATCTTTTACTATTGACTTTTCAGGAATCAAAGATCGGACGGAAAAACGGAGCCAGCTCAAGATGGGGTAGATTAGGGTTGAGTCAGTCTGTAATTTTATTTTTCCCTTCTTGAGTCAATTGTAATTTTTGGTGTGACAGATGCAAAGTAACCCTACACACACACTTGAGAGACGTAGAATTTTTGTTTTTACTCAAATCGGCCAGGACGATATTTACATCGTCCTGGATGATCGTGCTTAAAATAGAAAATTTTATCAGGGGTTCTTAATTAAGGCAGCCGTCATTAGCCAATCGGCCGGGACGATAGGCTAAAAATAGAAAGAAATTGCTGCCATAAATAATTAAGGTATTATGTATATTTGGCAATCGGCCAGGACGATCTTGGATCGGCCTGGACGATATTCACAATTATGCCTTAATTGATCAAACATTCAAGAAAGTAATTAAGGATGATTGATACGATCACATCGTCCTGGACAATAGCAAGATCGGCCAGGACGATCTATTCTAAAATCCTTAATTGCTCCTGGACGATAAATATCGGCCAGTACAAATTCAGGGTGATGTGCTGGACGATCTAGATCGGACAACCTAATTTCAGGGCGATGCTTTGGACAATTTTCCTCTAATTTGAACTGATCGGCCGGGACGATCGTGAGATCATCCTGGATGATCAAGCTAATTTTTCAATCATCCAGTTTGCATTCAGGGCGATGCTCTGGCCGATCTCAAGGGATTTGTACTGATCAGCCAGGACGATTGCCATATGGTCCTGGACAATATAGTCGGCAACTTGCAATTAATGAGCTCCTTTGAAGCTCTTTTATTTAAGAGCTCTTGTTCAATATTTTTGAACATCCTTGGCTGCTGTCTTGACTTGAGAAAACCTAAAGGAGAGAGAGAGAGAGGGAGAAAGAGAGAGAGGATCTTGTGAGGGGGAGCTTGTGAGGGGATTCACAAGGGTTGCTCCAAGCATTGTTCCACTTCTTCTTCCCTAGAGTCTCTTATCCTCAGAAGGGTTGGGAGAGGTAAGTTCCAGCAAGCGATCGAGGTTCTCTGCCTTGCCGGGTGTGGCAAAAAGAGGTGTTTGTAAAGGCTTCTCCGCCTAGCTGTGGGGGCTAAAGGAGAGTCACGATTGTAGTGCAATACTCGGAGGGCGCCTCTGGGGAGTGGACGTAGGTTGAGGTTACCGAACCACTATAAACTCTTGTATTCTTATTTTTTACTGCTTCCGCATTTATTTTCTTCTCCACTTAATTTTGGGTGATTTGGTTTTCATTCGTGCTTTGCTTAAAGAAATTTTTTAAATACCAATTCACCCCCCCTCTTGGTTAGCCTTGGGCCAGTTCTATAGGCTTAACATCCCTAACAAACTTTCAAGTGGTATCAGAGCGGGATTCATAAAAACTAAGTTTGAAAACTTTTTGAATTTTGATCATGGCTAACTTTGGGAATCGTAATACACCGGAAGGGTATTCTATTACCCGACCACCTTTGTTTGATAATATCCCATTTGATTTTTGAAAAACTCGCATGTCTACATTTTTACAATCTACTGATTATCGCATGTGGATGCTTATTACGGATGGTTACACACCTCCAACTGGTAAACTTAACGGCATTACTGTTCCACTTCCTTTTGCTGAATGGACTTTAGATGATAGGGATTTGGCTCAATTGAATGCAAAATGTCTTAATTATTTTTTCTGTGCTTTAAAATCAGAAGACTGCATGCGTGTTTCCAATTGTAAAACTGATAAAGAAATTTGAGATAAATTGTGTATCACTTATGAAGGCACTAATGAAGTTAAACAATCCCGTTTGAACATTCTCTTGCGTGACTATAAACTTTTTCGTATGAAATCTCATGAATCAATTTCTGAAATATATATGAGATTTACTCAGATTGTTACTTCTTTGCATGCCTTAGGAAGAGAGCTTTCGAACTTTGAGAAAGTAAACAAGATTTTACGATGTTTGCCTTCCTCTTTTGATGCTAAAATCACTACTATAACTGAATCTAAGGATTTGAACACATATTTGATTGACAACTTACTTGGCTCACTCATTGCCTACGAACAAGGGGTGAATCAAAAAAATCTTGATGTAGGTGAGAAAAAGAAAGAGAAAATGGTGGCACTGAAGGCAATCAAATCTGACTCCGATTCTTCCAGGTCTGAGAGCGATGAAGTTGCCTTCATCTCAAGGCAACTCAAAAATTTTCTAAGGAAGAAGCAAAAGCATTATTGGAGAAAAGGTAAGGATAACAAATATTCTAAAGGATCTTCTGATGTTGTTTGTTATGAATGCAGGAAGCCTAGACATGTGAAAGCCGATTGTCCTACACTTGAAGATCACTCAAGCAAAGGAAAGGGTAAGGAGAAACCCAAGTTCAGGAAGGACAAGAAGAGACTCCAAAAGGCCTTTTGGGCGGATTCTGCATCGGATTCGTCGGGGACGAAACCAGAAGATGAGACAACAAAGTTGTGCTTGATGGTAGATGATCATCTTCATCAAGAAGAGGTATGTGAACTTTCCTACGATCAACTTCTTGAAGTTTCTGAAAAAATTCATGCATCATATAGGAAACTTAAGAAAACACATGCAAGCTTAAAATTGGAATTTTTGGAGTTACAAAAAGAACATGCAATTATGACTAAAGATCATTCTACAATTGATACAAATCATATGGCTCTACTTGATCAATTTGATGAGTTAAACAAAAAACATTGTGAATTAATTGAAGATCATGAGTTACTAAAAGTCATACACACCTCACTTGATTCTGATTTTAAGAAGTCTAAAGAGATGGAGAAAAACTTGAGGATTGAGAATGAAGTCTTAAAAAGCACAAATTTGAAGATTCAAAATGAATTAGATGCATGTAAGAAAACTAGGATGACACCTACTTTTGATCAAAAGCCAAAACTTAGGAAGAGTCATTATAACTCAAACCATTTAAGAAACCCTTTTCCTGGAATTAGATATTTTTCATGTGGCATGCTAGGACACATCTCACACACTTGCACTGTTCACCATAGTACACATTGGGTATGGAGACCCAAGGTGCATGATTCACAGCATACCACACATGCATTGTATTCTACTCTTCATAAGAAGGAACCCAAACCTGCTTGGGTTCCTAAATCTAACATTTGATAATTTTGTAGGTGGGCTCTCACAAAAGACCTCGTGAGAGTATGTGGTACTTGGACAGCGGTTGCTCTCGACATATGACTGGTGATGCCAATCAATTTGTTTCGCTGGAGTCTAGGACTGGAGGCAAGGTTACTCTTGGAGACAACACCACCAAGAAGGTGGTAGGCGCAGGTATAATTGGTAATTCCAAGAACCTTATGATTGAAAATATTTTGCTTGTAGATGGATTGAAGCACAACCTGCTCAGCATCAGTCAACTCTGTGACAAAGGCTTCATCGTGCAATTCTTTGTAAATTCATGCATTGTAAGTTTAAGTAACAAAATTATTTTACAGGGAAAGAGGATCAACAACATCTACATGCTTGATTTAAATAACATTGAATGTGCTG
Source organism: Dendrobium nobile (assembly GCA_022539455.1). Taxonomy (NCBI): domain Eukaryota; kingdom Viridiplantae; phylum Streptophyta; class Magnoliopsida; order Asparagales; family Orchidaceae; genus Dendrobium; species Dendrobium nobile. The sequence goes on from CM039727.1 coordinate 30,783,019, forward strand.
CTTCATTTTGCTTAAAAACGATGGTAGATGATTCATGGTTGTGGCACCGGAGACTATGTCATACAAGTATAAAAACCCTTAGGAAAGTGACCCAAAAAAACCTAGTTAGAGGTGTCCCCAAACTCAAGTTTTCAAAAGACCACTTTTATAATGCCTGTCAACTAGGAAAGCAAGTCCACTCCACCTTTCACCCCATTAAGGTCATTAGCACCTCTAGACCTTTAGAAGTCCTTCACATGGATTTGTTTGGACCCATTAGCACTGCCAGCTTGGGAGGAAAAGTCTATGGATTTGTGATTGTTGATGACTACTCAAGGTTCACTTGGACTAGATTTCTTACACATAAAAATGAGTCTTTTGAGGAGTTTAAAACATTTTCTACTTGGATTCAGAAAAAGATTGGTTGTGAGATCTTGACCATCCATAGTGATCATGGGGGAGAGTTTGAGAATGAAAGATTTGGAGATTTTTGTGAGGACAAGGGGATTAGCCATAATTTCTCAGCTCTTAAGACCCCTCAGCAGAACGGGGTAGCTGAAAGAAAGAATCGGAGCTTGGTGGAAGCCGCTAGAGCCATGCTTGTTGAATATTAACTTTCAAAATACTTTTGGGCTGAAGCAGTTAACACATCTTGTTATGTGTTGGATGAACGTTAGAGCCAAATTAGAAAAGACACCCTATGAGATCCTTAAGGGTAGAACACCCAATCTTTTCCACCTTCATGTCTCTGGTAGTAAGGTTTTCATTCACAATAATGGGAAGTCTCACTTGGGAAAATTTGATCCTAAATCGGATGAAGGAGTGTTCTTGGGATATTTTAGTGTTGGGAAGTCTTTTAGGGTGTTTAACAAAAGAACATTAGTGGTGGAAGAGACTACCCATGTAGTATTTTATAAGTCTGATCCTAAAAAGCATGGAGTTGAGGATGATGATGATATTGGAGAGATTACTAGTGGAGTAGAAAATTTGGAGAAGGGAGTAGGTCACCAAAACGTAGGAGTAGGAGATGTCACCCAAGGAGTAGAAAATTTAGATCTGGAGGAAAGGGTTGGACCTTCTCAGACCTTACCTAGAGATTGGAGATACTCTACAAGTCACCCCAAGGGTTTGATCTTAGGAGACCCTTCTAATGGAGTTAAGACTTGACATGGACTTTGAAAGGAGGTGAACCACTCTGCCTTTATCTCTATGACTGAACCCACCAACATAAACCAAGCCCTTACGATGAGTTTTGGATTTTAGCCATGGAGGAGGAGTTGAACCAATTTGTTATGAATGCAGTTTGGGAGCTTGTAGAAAGACCTAAGGGACAAAGTGTAGTTGGGACAAAGTGGGTCTTTAAGAACAAGGTGAATGATTAAGGAGTGGTGGTTAGGAATAAAGCAAGATTGGTGGCTAAGGGGTATAACCAAATAGAAGAGATAAATTTTGAGGAGACATTTATCCCTATAGCTATATTGGAAGCCATTAGAGTGCTACTAGCCTTTGCCTGTTATAAATGATTTAAGCTTTATCAAATGGATATCAAGAGTGCCTTTTTGAATAAGAAAATAAAAAAGGATGTGTTTGTAGAACAACCCCAAGGTTTTGAGAGTTCCCAATTTTCAAATCATGTTTTTAAATTAAAAAAGGCTTTGTATGGTTTAAAGCAGACACCAAGAGTATGGTATGAGAGGCATAGCACATTTTTACTAGAAAGTGAGTTTGTTAAGGGGAGCGTAGACACCTCCATTTTTCTTAGAAAAATTGGAGATGATTTGCTCATTGTTCAGATTTATGTGGATGATATACTCTTTGGATCTCCTAATAAAATATTTTGTGATGAGTTTTCTAAGACAATGAGTAAAGAGTTTGAGATGAGTATGATGGGAGAGTTGTCCTATTTTTTGGGGTTTAGCATAAAACAATTGGATGATGAAAACTTTCTTAATCAAACAAAATACATAAAGGATATTTTAAAGAAGTATGAGATGGACAAATCTAAGCCAATTAATACTCCCATGACTTCTAGTGTTCCTTTGGATAAGGACCCAAGTGGTAAGTCTGTTGATCAGAAGAAGTACAGAGGCATGATCGGATCTTTACTCTACTTGATTGCGAGCCGAACCGACATAATGTTTAGTGTTTGCCTTTGTGCTAGATTTCAAGCCGACTCTAAGGAATCCCACCTGACTGCTGTTAAGAGAATTTTTAGATATCTTTTGGGGACCCAAAGCTTAGGGATTTGGTATCCTAGACACAACACTTCTTTTGAGATTATTGGATTTTCTGACTCTGATTTTGCAGGATGCAAGGTGGATAGAAAAAGTACTTTAGGAACTTATCGATTCATAGGACAATCTTTGGTCTCATGGTCTAGTAGGAAGCAAAATTCTGTTGCACTTTCCACTACTGAAGCTGAGTACATTGCTCTTGGAAGTTGTGTGGCCCAAGTCCTTTGGTTGAAACAGTAGGTATTGGATTTAGGATTTCCTGTAGGCACTATCTCAATCATTTGTGACAACACTAGTGCCATATGCATCTCTAAGAATCCTATCCAACATTCAAGGACTAAGCACATTGACATTAGGCATCACTTCATTAGAGACCATGTGACTAAGGGAGACATTGAGCTACACCAAGTGACAACTGAAAATCAACTGGCTGACATCTTTACTAAACCACTGGCCTTCGACACTTTCATCTCTTTAAGGATCAGATTGGGTGTGATTGACATAACTGCATAAACTTGATCTTCTATTTGCTTTATTTGGTTTTTTTCTTTTAATTGTTTTTCCTTTTTGCTCTTTATTTTCTTTTCTTTTTTGATTTGGCTTGCTTTCTTTTTTGTTGCTTTTCTTAAATTTTTAGCTTTAAAAAATCTTCGCTAATATGATATTGTATGTCTTATCCTTGCTTTTGAGAATTTGTAGTCAATGTTTTACATCTCTTAATCTATTAGATGGTAAGAATATTTCGTTGATTGTGTCTCCTTCTCTAACCTATTTTAGTGGTATAGTTTTCTTTTCTAATCAAAAATCTATTTCAAATTAAAGATTGTGTATGAAATTTAGATCCTTTCTAAACCCGCTTAAGCAAATCTATCTTGTATTTATAATGCTTAATGTCTTTTTGTCACATCAAAATTCCTCGTTACTCTTGTCATTAGTTAATTAATTCTGTTTTGTGGATAGTTCTTCTTTATGTTAGAGAGAGAGCCCCTATTCTCTAATATCTAGAAGATATACTCACAACTAAGAATCCTTTTTAAGAGTTGTAAAAGAGAATGGAGCTTGAAAAAATAAAAATAAAAAAAAATTTGGCCAATGATGCCAACAAAAGATGCGCAATGACGCCAAATTGAAAAATTATATATAAAAAAGCAAAAGATGTGCACAAGCACCAATCAATTGACAAGAGGCATAAAATGAGCCCACTAAAAAGCAAGCTCCTCTCTCTTTTCAAATCTTTTAAAAACTTAGAAGTTTTCATGTATCAAAGGCTTGATTTCTATTATTTTGCGATTGTGACAAATTTACTTTGGTTCATTATTCTATAAGATATTTTTTCTTAAACCAAGTGATGAATGGATTCTTTTTTCACATATCCAATTGATTTTTTGAGTTAGGTCATTGATTTCAAAAGACGATTCTACGCTAAGAGAAAGTCCGAGCTAAGGGTAATCATGATCGGATATTCTACCGTTCTTTGGATTATTGATGTTATTAACTCATTAACTCACAAGTTTTTAAAATCAATCACATAGAATACTACATCATCTTCATGCCTTGGTAAAAAAAAAAATTTGTCTTGTGGTTTGCTTTTGTTCTTGATTCCCTCCTTTTTGAGATGTCAAAAGGGGGAGTATTTTTAGGATGTTTTTTACACTTTCGATTCCATGTGTTACTCTACTATTTTTTAAATTTTTGTCGTAGTGTTTTGCCATCATCAAAAAGGGGGAGATTGTTGCAAATTCAGGTCTATGAACTATGTTTTGATAATTGGCAGACACTCTTGAAATTACTAAACGACAAGAGGGGGGGTGAATTGTAAAAGTTTTTCTCTTAATAAAAATTAACCCTAAACAAGAGTTCTAATTTTTGTTGTTTTTGAAATATTAAAACAAAGATCTATGCAATTTTACTTTACCAAAAAAACCACGTGCAATAGATATGACAAAGTTAAAGTGCAAGCAAAAAGTAAACAATGATAAAGAAAGAACACACCAAGAATTTTATAGTGGTTCGGTCAAAATATGACCTACGTCCACTCCCCGGAGTCCTCCACTCCGGGATTTTCACTATAAAAATAGTTCTCCTTTTGCCCCCCTTGGCAAGGCGGAGAAGCCTGTACAAACCTCCCTTTCACCAACCCGGCGTGGCGGAATACCAAACTCTGTTTTCGCCCTCCTGGCGACGGCAGAGAACCTTCTCGTTTTTCTCCCTCCTGGAGAAGGCAGAGAACCTCGAGGTAACGGATGCAGACGAGCCTTTCCCTTGGAGATCCTCCCTCAAATCCTTCTCGGGCCATAGGAGGAGCAAGATGCAGCAAGCTTGGAGCAACCGTGTGATCTCCCTCACACCTCTTCTCCCTCACAATGCTCACCTCCTCCTTCCTCTCAACCCTCAAGAATTTCTCTAGAGTTTTCTCCCTTGGAATCCCTCTCTAATCACGTTCACCCTCTCTGTTAATCTTTTTCAAAAAGAACTTGATTGGTATATAAAAAAAGGGCTCAAAAAACCTCTGAATTTCAAAAGTAGCCGTTACTGTTCGTACAGTACGATCTGTAATCGTACAGTACGATCTTCATAAACAGCCGTCGTCCTGGTACGAATGTGTACGAACAGTACAAAAACAATTCGTACTGTACGATACAATATCGTACGGTACGATTCAACAACATACTATTCGTACAGGACGATGGTCTGGACGATCGGATGTCGTCTCTGTTCATCGTATGGTACGATTGACATCGTACAGTACGATGTGACAAAAACCAAGAGATCGTCCAGGACGATATCCGGGACGATCATACTTCGTCTCTGTTCATCGTATGGTACGATTGACATCGTACAGTACGATATTCAATTTTGAATTTGGCCTGGATTATATGCACTAATCACGGGTTAGTTTAAGTAAGTAATTAAAACGGATCGTACAGTACGAACATGTTTGTACAGTACGAACATGTTCGTACAGTACGAACGGCGCAAAATCACTTGCTTAAGTTAAATCACGGCTAGGGTTTTGGATCTGAACATATCGTACAGTACGAAAGACTTCGTACAGTACGATCTATTCACAAATTTGCCCACATAGCTTGGATCGTACGGTACGAAATAAAATCGTACAGTACGATCTCCAGAGAAGAATTTTACTTATATTTTTCAGTTAAAAAAAAGAATTCTCCCCCTGTGTGTGTGCATGGTTGCTCTTACTCTTACGCATTTTGTGGCCAGACTCAATAAAGTAAAAAATACAATAAATGGAAAATACAATGTTTGACTCATACTCCTAATCAACCCGGTCTTGAGTCTTCCTTTCTTCCTGAGTCACTTGTGATCTTCCTGAAATGTTAGTGCTCAAGGAAAATAACAAATAAAATAATAAGCAATGAAAAGCAGTTCCAAGACACTCATTATTTGGCATCATCAAAATCTCAAACTCGGGGTCATGGGTTGCAACAATCTCCCCCTTTTTGATGATGTCAAATAATTTGTTGCAAGTAAGAAGGAAAAATATTTCTTTTGTTTTTTTTTTTTTTTTTTTAATTAAACACAAGAAGGGAAGAAGAAAAAAAAAACTACAAGCAGGTAGGAAACAAAAAAAACTGTATTTAGATAAATAGGCATTACACACATTACAACAAACTTCTCCCCCTTTTGACAGCACAAAAAGGAGGAGCCACTAAAAGCTCAAAAGCGGAAAAACAGAAAAGACTACAATGCATACATAGACAATCTAGTCAGACGGGTCCTGATCAGGTGGAGGTGGAGGTGGATTTGGCTGAAAGTATTGAAATAAAGTGTCGAAGCGGTGATCAATTGCTGTAAAACGCTCTCCAAACCATTGCATATCAGCCTCGTGTTGCTGATGTTGTTCCTGAATGTGCATGTCGAGGCGAGTCTGCAGCTGGTCGAAGCGGGCGACTAGATCATCATTTGGGAGTGGAGGAGCTGGTGCTGGTGCAGGTGCTCGGGGTGCAGCATGGCGTCGGGGTCGAGCTGGAGCTGCGGCTGGTGCATCTTCTCCTTCTTCTTCATCAAAGACGGGTTCTTCAGGCTCATGTCCCCGATGAAAGAGGATACGGAAGGAAGCATCCGTATAGAAAATAGGAAGCATATCGGGTTCAGCAGGATAGGATAATTGATATTTATGGTAGAGGATATATCCTATGAGGTGACCAAGAGTCAGATTTTGTTTTCGTCGAGTGGTGGGAAGACGAACAAAAGTCATGTGCCGAATATAGTTGCTGATCAAATCGACCTCATCAAACTTAATATTGGACATAATGAGGTAGGTAGCGACTGACAGGGTAGGGGTCAGATTGATGCGGTCGCCACCTTTGGGTATGATAGAGGTTCGAAGGACATGTTGAATTATACGGGCATTGCGGGTTAAGGAATGGACTAGAGGCTGGTGTTGATGAAAAACAGTGTTCCTAAGGACTCTATTTACATCGCTCCAATCAAAATCATCAGTTAGAAACGAGCGAACCATAGGTCCTTCAGTGGACAGCCCAATATGTTGGGCGATGTCGGCTCTAGTTATTTCCACAGGGCGGCCACAAACAAGGGAGTGAAAAGTGGTGTTATCTACTGTGTAGGTGAGATTTGCGAGAAATTCGAAAAGGAGTTCAGAGTTGTAAGGAAACGCTAGGGTAAGTAGGAATTGAAAGGTAGTGGAGGCAAAGAGGCCCATTACCTCAAAATTTAGAGCGGCCTGATTAAGCATTTTTGAGGGAGAAATTTTGCAAGCCTTGTAGCGGTAGTAGGCTTCCTCATTCTCACTATTCAGGAAGCGATCGGGTTGACGACTAGATGAGGACGAGCTTCCGGCAGTCATCCGACCTCGCTTAGACATTGTAGAAGGGCACGAAAACGAATGGAAGGCTGAGAGAGTAGAGAGTTGAATGAATTGAACAGCCTATGCAAGGGTTTATATAGAATTTTCCGTAAATCGTACAGTACGAACCTGGGATCGTACAGTACGAAATACAATCAATATCCTGAATGGTCGGTTCGAAAAAGGAGGTCAAATCGTACAGTACGATCAGACGAAAATCGATCGTCCCGAGGTTCACAGTACGACTGTTGACCAAAAGTTTCGTACTGTACGAATACATGGATCGTATAGTACGATACATAATAAATATCGTACCAGAACACTTTAACTCGAATTTGTCCGTTGTGCTGATGTGGATCGTACAGTACGAATCGAAAAGATCGTACAGTACGATACTCAATAATGTCGTACCAACCGGCTTTAATTCGTCCCAATCCGTTGCTGACGTGGATCGTATTGTACGAAGTGGATGTATCGTACAGTACGGAAGGCAATAATGCGGGACGATAATCGTACAGTACGATGGGTGTCGTATAGTACGATCAACAGAGCTGAATTCTGCCTATTGGTGGACGGTAGATTTGTGATATGTCGTACAGTACGATATAGATCGTACAGTACGATGAACAGTCAATGTGAATTTTGGTGTGGTGAGTGTGTGGTGATCAGGAGCAGCCCTAAAGATTTTTTTTTTTTTTTTTTTTTTATGCATTTATATCTATGATACCTAATCTAGTCCTCAAGGTGCTAAAGGTGTCAAACGCTAATGGTTTTGTGAATATGTCTGCCAATTGATCTTCTGTAGCGATGTGATGTAATTCTATATCTCCCTTAGCGACGTGATCTCTAATGAAATGATGTCTAATGTCTATGTGTTTCGTTCGGGAGTGCTGAATTGGGTTCTTAGAGATACAAATTGCACTTGTGTTGTCACACATGATCGAGATGGTTCCAACAGGTAGTCCAAGATCAAGGATTTGTTGTTTTAACCATAGTACCTGTGCAACACAACTTCCTACTGCAATATATTCTGCCTCGGCTGTGGAAAGTGCTACTGAGTTTTGCTTCCTACTGGACCAAGAAACTAATGATTGTCCGATGAATTGACAGGTACCAGAGGTGCTCTTTCTATCTATCCTACATCCTGCAAAGTCAGAGTCTGAGTACCCAAGGATTTCAAAGGAAGTGCTGTGTCTGGGATACCAAATTCCTAAGTTTGGGGTGCCTAGCAGATATCTAAGAATTCTCTTAACAGCAGTTAGGTGAGACTCTTTAGGATCGGCTTGGAAACGGGCACAAAGGCACACACTAAACATGATGTCCGGTCTACTGGCAGTCAAGTAAAGAAGTGATCCAATCATTCCTCTATATTTCTTCTGATCTACTGATTTTCCACTAGGATCCTTATCTAACTGGATTGTCGAACTCATTGGGGTGTTCATGGGTTTTGCACTATCCATTTCATATTTCTTTAAAATATCCTTAATGTACTTTGATTGGCTAAGAAAGGTTCCATTTTCCATTTGTTTTACACTAAAGCCAAGAAAGTAGTTAAGCTCTCCCATCATGCTCATTTCAAACTCATTACTCATTGTTTTTGAAAATTCATCGCATAAATTTTTATCCGAGGATCCAAATAAGATGTCATCTACATATATTTGAACAATGAGAATTTCTTCTTTAACTTTTTGTAAAAAGAGAGTAGTATCTACACTACCCTTTTGAAAACCTCTATCCAGAAGAAATGAGCTAAGTCTTTCATACCATGCTCTAGGTGCTTGCTTTAATCCATATAGTGCCTTTTTTAATTTGAATACATGGTTTGGAAATTGTGAGCTTTCAAATCCAGGGGGTTGCTCAACGTAGACATCTTCCTTAATTACCCCGTTCAAAAATGCACTCTTTACATCCATTTGATATAACTTAAAGTTCTTGAAGCAAGCAAAAGCTAAGAGCACTCTTATGGCTTCTAGTCTAGCAACCGGGGCAAAGGTTTCTTCAAAGTCTATTCCCTCAATCTGGTTGTACCCCTTAGCTACTAGCCTTGCTTTATTCCTTATTATTGTTCCTGAATCATTCACCTTATTCTTGAAGACCCATTTCGTTCCAACAATACTCTGCTCTTTAGGTCTCTTAACTAACTCCCAAACATCATTTCTGGTGAATTGGTTCAGCTCTTCTTGCATTGCTAGAATCCAAAATTCATCTCCTAAGGCTTGATCTATACTTGTAGGTTCTATCATAGAGATGAAAGCTGAGTGACTAACCTCCTTCCTAAGTCCATGCCTAGTTCTTACACCTTCTGAAGGGTCTCCTAAAATTAACTCTTTAGGATGACTAGAAGAATATCTCCATTCTCTAGGCAAATCTTCCTGAGATTCGACCCTCTCTTCTAAGGTCATAGTCTCTACTCCTTGAATTGCCTCTATTTCATCATCTTCAATTTTAGTTTCTGAGGGCATATTAGATTCATCAAATACCACATGGGTGGATTCTTCTACTACCAGGGTTCTCTTATTAAAAATTCTATAGGCCTTACCTACAGAAGAATAGCCTAAGAAGACACCCTCATCAGACTTGGGATCGAATTTTCCTAAGGGGTGTTTACCATTATTTAAGATGAAGCACTTACACCCAAAGACATGTAAATGTGAAAGGTTTGGTGTCCTACCCTTAAGGAGTTCATATGGAGTTTTATTCAGCTTCGATCTAATGTTTACTCTGTTCAAAACATAACAGGCTGTGTTGACTGCTTCTGCCCAAAAATATCTAGGAAGGGTATACTCCGCTAACATTGCCCTAGCTGCTTCTACCAAGGTTCTATTTTTCCTTTCTGCTATGCCATTCTGTTGGGGTGTTCTAGGAGCTGAGAAATTGTGCTCTATTCCTATCTCTTGACAGAATGACTCAAATCTATCATTTTGGAACTCTCCACCATGATCGCTATGGATTGTTGATATTTCACAACCTAATTTTCGTTGAATCCATGTGGAGAAAATCTTAAATTCCTCAAAAGACTCATTCTTGTGTGCTAAGAATCTTACCCAAGTAAATCTAGTGAAGTCATCTACAATCACAAATCCATAATTCTTTCCACCTAGACTGGCTGTACTAACGGGTCCAAATAAGTCCATGTGTAGAATTTCTAGTGGCCTAGAGGTGATCACGTCTCTAATTGAGTGAAAGGATGATTTGACTTGTTTTCCTTGTTGACAAGCATCACATAAGTGATCCTTGGTGAATTCTAACTTAGGTACACCTCTAACTAGGTTTTTCTGAGTGATGTTTCTAAGAGTTTTCATGCTAGCATGGCATAGTCTCCTATGCCATAGCCACGAGTCATCAACTATTGTTTTCAAGCAAAAAGATTTTGAGTTATCTACACGATCAAGGTCTAACATGTAAACATTGTTCATTCGTTTTCCTTCTAGAATTACTTCATCAAATAAACTAATCAGGCATCTATCAGTAAAAAATTTAACATCAAAACCTTTGTCACACAGTTGACTAATGCTAAGCAAATTATGTTTCAACCCATCAACTAGTAAAACATTTTCAATTAAAAAGTTCTTAGCATTACCAACGATACCTGAGCCTATCACCTTCCTGGTAGTGTTGTCTCCCAACGTTACTTTGCCTCCAGTTTTGGTCTCCAATAGGATGAACTTCTTCATATATCCAGTCATGTGTCGCGAGCAGCCACTATCCAGGTACCACATGCTCTCACTAGGTCTTTTGTGAGAGCAACCCTACATTTTCATTCAAAGATTAGATTTGGGAACCCAAGTGAGTTTGGGTTCCTCCTTATGTTTGCATGAATGAGATGTATGCATGTCATGCTGTGATGGATGCAGTTTAGGTCTCCATACTAAGTGTGTCCTACGGTGAATTGTGCATGTGCGGGCTATGTGACCTAACATGCCACAAGAGAAGCACCTAACACCAGGAAATGGGTTTACTAATCTATGAGTGTGGTGGTGCCTCTTCCTAAGGTTTTGTGATGCATGCTGTGTTGGGGGTTTTCTAGGATGGCCTACTGTGAGTGATGCAATTTCATTTTCTAGTTCTTTTATCTTTTCACTGTAAGTTTTATTTTGAGCTGTCAATCCATCAACTTTTATCAATAGCAAGTGCTCACTATGATCTACTTCTAATGCAAGTGCAGTTAGTTTTTCAAACTCTACATCTAGTTCAATATGTGATGTTTTCAAGGATTCATGCGCTTCAATTAGTTCAATATGCTTCTTATTTAATGCATCATACTCATCAAGAAGTAACATGTGATCTTTATCTAAATCAGAATTTTCTTTAACTAAGTTAGCATGCTCAATTTGTAAGGAACTAAATTCAATATTAAGTTTAGCATGCATTTTCTTCAGTTTTCTATACGAGTCATGAATATTCTCAGAAATAAGCAATAATTCATCATAAGAAAGTTGACATACCTCATCTTGATCCAATTGATCAAGGTTATCATTAGCCATAAGACACAAATTTGTTACCTCCTCCTCTGCTTCTTCTTCTGATGATTCTGAGGCGGAGTCGGCCCAAAAAGCTCTCTGTGTCTTGGTCTTTCCTCTCTTGTATTTACCTTTGTCATCTCCTTTCTCCTTTGCTGGTTGACTCTTCAGATTAGGACAATCGGCTCGTAGGTGACCTGGCTTCCTGCACTCAAAGCAAATTGTATCAGATGAAACCTTATTGGACCTTGAGCTCTTACCTTTATTCCAGCTGTTCTGATGACGCTTCTGTTTTCTCTTCAGGAAATTTTTGAACTGTCGGGTCATCAGTGCTATTTCATCTTCTTCCTCCCATGCAGAGCTTTCACTTTCTGAGTTGCTAGCTTTTAATGCCACCGTCCGCTCCTTTTTCTTTTCACCTGCATCACTTTGCCTTTGGCTCACTCCTTGCTCGTATGCAATGAGTGACCCGAGGAGGTTATCAATAGAATAAACATTAAGATCTTTGGACTCAGTGATAGCAGTTATCTTAGCATCATAGGAACTAGGCAGGCATCTAAGAATTTTATTCACTTTCTCAGAATTTGAAATTTCTCTACCTAATGCATGCAAGGATGTCACGATTTGGGTGAACCTAGTGTACATGTCAGAAATTGTTTCGCTAGGTTTCATACGGAATAATTCATAATCATGCAGTAGAATGTTAAGCCTAGACTGTTTTACTTCGTTTGTTCCTTCGTATGTAATGCACAGTCTATCCCAAATCTCCTTACCAGAGGCACAAGTAGATACTCTCATATAGTCCTCAGATTTCAATGCACAAAAAAAACAGTTTAAGCACTTAGCATTCAGTTGGGCTAATTCCCTATCCTCATTGCTCCATTCAATAAATGGTACAGGAGTTTTCAAACCATTAACAGTTTTAAACGGTGCAACATACCCATCATTTACTAACATCCACATGCGGTAATCTATAGATTGCAAAAATGTAGACATTCTAATTTTCCAAAAATCAAACGGTATGTTATCAAAAAGTGGTGGACGAGTTATAGAATAACCCTCCGCAGTGTTACGATTACCAAAGTTCGACATGATCGTTTTTTCAAGGTTTTTTAAAACACTATTTTTGAAAAACTAGCTCTGATACCAATTGAAATTACTAAACGACAAGAGGGTGGTGAATTGTAAAAGTTTTTCTCTTAATAAAAATTAACCCTAAACAAGAGTTCTAATTTTTGTTGTTTTTGAAATATTAAAACAAAGATCTATGCAATTTTACTTTACCAAAAAAACCACGTGCAATAGATATGACAAAGTTAAAGTGCAAGCAAAAAGTAAACAATGATAAAGAAAGAACACACCAAGAATTTTATAGTGGTTCGGTCAAAATATGACCTACGTCCACTCCCCGGAGTCCTCCACTCCGGGATTTTCACTATAAAAATAGTTCTCCTTTTGCCCCCCTTGGCAAGGCGGAGAAGCCTGTACAAACCTCCCTTTCACCAACCCGGCGTGGCGGAATACCAAACTCTGTTTTCGCCCTCCTGGCGACGGCAGAGAACCTTCTCGTTTTTCTCCCTCCTGGAGAAGGCAGAGAACCTCGAGGTAACGGATGCAGACGAGCCTTTCCCTTGGAGATCCTCCCTCAAATCCTTCTCGGGCCACAGGAGGAGCAAGATGCAGCAAGCTTGGAGCAACCGTGTGATCTCCCTCACACCTCTTCTCCCTCACAACGCTCACCTCCTCCTTCCTCTCAACCCTCAAGAATTTCTCTAGAGTTTTCTCCCTTGGAATCCCTCTCTAATCACGTTCACCCTCTCTGTTAATCTTTTTCAAAAAGAACTTGATTGGTATATAAAAAAAGGGCTCCAAAAACCTCTGAATTTCAAAAGTAGCCGTTACTGTTCGTACAGTACGATCTGTAATCGTACAGTACGATCTTCATAAACAGCCGTCGTCCTGGTACGAATGTGTACGAACAGTACAAAAACAATTCGTACTGTACGATACAATATCGTACGGTACGATTCAACAACATACTATTCGTACAGGACGATGGTCTGGACGATCGGATGTCGTCTCTGTTCATCGTATGGTACGATTGACATCGTACAGTACGATGTGACAAAAACCAAGAGATCGTCCAGGATGATATCCGGGACGATCATACTTCGTCTCTGTTCATCGTATGGTACGATTGACATCGTACAGTACGATATTCAATTTTGAATTTGGCCTGGATTATATGCACTAATCACGGGTTAGTTTAAGTAAGTAATTAAAACGGATCGTACAGTACGAACATGTTCGTACAGTACGAACGGCGCAAAATCACTTGCTTAAGTTAAATCACGGCTAGGGTTTTGGATCTGAACATATCATACAGTACGAAAGACTTCGTACAGTACGATCTATTCACAAATTTGCCCACATAGCTTGGATCGTACGGTACGAAATAAAATCGTACAGTACGATCTCCAGAGAAGAATTTTACTTATATTTTTCAGTTAAAAAAAAGAATTCTCCCCCTGTGTGTGTGCATGGTTGCTCTTACTCTTACGCATTTTGTGGCCAGACTCAATAAAGTAAAAAATACAATAAATGGAAAATACAATGTTTGACTCATACTCCTAATCAACCCGGTCTTGAGTCTTCCTTTCTTCCTGAGTCACTTGTGATCTTCCTGAAATGTTAGTGCTCAAGGAAAATAACAAATAAAATAATAAGCAATGAAAAGCAGTTCCAAGACACTCATTATTTGGCATCATCAAAATCTCAAACTCGGGGTCATGGGTTGCAACAACTCTTACGTGTTTTGGACTGCCTTTTACTACTGACTTTTTAGGAATCAAATATCGGACGGAAAAATGGAGCCACCTCAAGATGGGGTAGATTAGTGTTGAGTTAGTCTGTAATTTTATTTTTTCCTTCTTGAGTCAATTGTAATCTTTGGTGTGAGTGATGTAAAGTAACCTTACACACACACACTTGAGAGACGTAGAATTTCTATTTTTACTCAAATCGGCCAGGACGATATTTATATCGTCCTGGACGATCGTGCTTAAAACAGAAAATCTAATAAGGAGTTCTTAATTAAGGCAGCCGTCATTAGCCAATCGGCCGGGACGATACTTGTATCGGCCTAGACGATAGGCTAAAAATAGAAAGAAATTACCGTTATAAACAATTAAGGTATTCTATATATTTGGCAATTGGCCAGTACGATCTTGGATCGGCCTGGATAATATTCACAATTATGCCTTAATTGATCAGACACTTAAGGAAGTAATTAAGGATGATTGATACGATCACATCGTCCTGGACGATCACAGGATCATCCAGTATGATCTATTCTAAAATCCTTAATTCGTCCTGGATGATAAATATCGGCCAGTACAAATTCAGGGCGATGTGCTGGACGATCTGGATCGAACAGCCTGAATTTAGAGCGATGCTCTGGATAATTTTCCTCTGATTTGAACTGATCGGCCGGGACGATCATGAGCTCATCCTGGACGATCAAGCCAATTTTTTAATAGTCCAGTTTGCATTCAGGGCGATGCTCTGGCCGATCTCATGGGGTTTGTACTGATCGGCTAGGACGATTGCCATATCATCTTGGACGATATAGTCGGCAACTTGTAATTAATGAGCTCCTTTGAAGCTCTTCTATTTAAAAGCTCTTGTTCAATATTTTTGAACATCCTTGGCTGCTGTCTTGACCTGAGAAAACCTAAAGGAGAGAGAGAGAGAGAGAGGGAGAGAGAGAGAGAGAGGATCTTGTGAGGGGAAGCTTGTGAGGGGATTCACAAGGGTTGCTCCAAGCATTGTTCAACTTCTTCTTTCCTAGATTCTCTTGTCCTCAGAAGGGTTGGGAGAGGTAAGTTCCAGCAAGCGATCGAGGTTCTCTGCTTGCTTCAGGAGGAAGCAAAAGGAGGAAGGTTCTCTGCCTTGCCGGGTGTGACAAAAAGAGGTGTTTGTAAAGACTTCTCTGCCTAGCTGTGGGGGCTAAAGGAGAGTTACGATTGTAGTGCAATACTCGGAGGGCGCCTCCAGGGAGTGTACGAAGGTCGAGTTGACCGAACCACTATAAACCCTTGTGTTCTTATTTTTTACTGCTTCCGCATTTATTTTCTTCCGCACTTAATTTTTTGGTGATTTGGTTCTCATTCGTGCTTTGCTTAAAGAAATTTTTTAAATACCAATTCACCCCCCCTCTTGGTTAGCCTTGGGCCAGTTCTATAGTGCTTAACATCCCTAACAAATTTTCAAAAACTACTCAAACAAAAACATACAAACACAATAATCATACATCACATAATAATCAACAACCAAAATCATCACACAATAATCAATAACATAAAAAAAATATTATGACTCTCCCTTTTGATAACAACAAAAAGTGAAAAAAATCTTGAAATGAAAAGTTTCTAAGGATAAATCAAAAGTGTTGATGAAAAAGAAGATTTTAAACTAATTGTATATACAACATTAACTTCCTAATGCTAAAAAGAAAAATTTAAAGTTCAAATTAAATAACAACTAAGATAAGAAAAGTCAACCAGGTTCATAGTTCATTCTAGATAAATTAAATAAAAATTATTATTGCAAAATTGATAAAATAAAGATTAATGAATGTCTAATTCTATAATGAATATGATTATCAATTATATGGTTTAGATTAGAGATAGAATGATAAGGGAAAGAATAATATTAATTTTTTAATTGGTGATATTGCAAATCCTTACAAATGTTTGTGGCACACTTTGTGCATCTTTTCTATTTGAGTTAATTTTGTGCATCTTTTCACTTTGCAAACCATTGTGCATATTTTCTATTTTTGCACGCTTTATACATTCCTTTTTTTTTTTACTTTTTCGTTCTTTCCAATATCAATAATCTTAATTGAAATTTACTAAATAACAAAAATAAACATATTGAAAAAGAAAATAAAAAATAAGACATCTATTTTGCAATAATTATATCAAAATAATATTGTCTATATGAACATGAAATTTATCTCCTTATCTTCATCTAGTCATAATTTAAATTTAAGTTTTGAAAGATTAAATTTTGCAAGGGATTTAATTTGTAGAGCAAACTAATTGAAAATCTCATTGTAAAAATCAACAACAAAATTTTTCTCTAAAAACATAAATATTTCAAGAAGAGAAATTCAATGCAAGTAGACAAAACATTTTATCATTTCATTGATTATCAAACACATACAAACACCTTTTTCATTTAAGATCACTTCATACCATAAAAGCAAGAACAACACATGAATACACTAACATATCAAAAAACTGAAATCAAAGGAAATAGATATCAACAAAATACATAACTACTCATAAGCAACAACAACACAAAAGTACATCTAGTATTTAGAGGGGCTTAATCTGGAGGAGGTGGTTGGTTGAATATTGAAAAGTAACTACTGATTGTATCTACATTCATATTCACCGAGTTAAATTGTTGTCGGATCCAACTTATGTATTTATTATATCTAGCATCCTGTCAATTTAGGTGATTCTCCTTTTGATCAAAGCATTAATCAAAATGAGTATCCATTCTATGAAAGTGCTGGACCATTTTTTGGTAGAAATTCTAGTCAGGTCTCGGTGCAAGTGCAGGTGCTGGATCATGAGCTCCCCCTTCTTCCTCAAAATCATATCTTTCAGAGCTTTGACCCAGCCTAAAAAGTGCTTGAAAAGAGGCATCAACAAGGTAAATAGGGAGTTCAATGGGAGGATCAGGATGCATAAGATTGTACTTTTTTCTAAGATATAGGCAACTAGATGTTCTAAAGCCATATTTTTCTTTATCTTATTATGAGGAAGTCCAATATCAAAAAGGTTGTAAATTTAATCTATGATAAGTTGGGCTTCATCATAAGGTTCTTCAGTCATTTTCCAATAAGTGAATGTGGACAAAGGAGTTATATTTATGCGAGTACCAGCTTTTGGAATAATTGAGGTTCTTAACAATATGTAGGATAATCCAAGCAATTTGATTGAGAGTGTAAACATGAGATAAATGACTCACTTGGGCTACACCTCTAAGAGTTTGATTTATTTTGGATCAATCAAAGTTGCCTTTAGAGGTTAGGGTGTGTGCTCTTATTCCTTGGGTTCTTAAATGGAGGAAGTTGCCTAGATCTTCCTTCGTGATTTCTACTTGTGGATTGAGAATGGATATCCTAATGTGGTCCTGATTTACTTTCATGTTAGCCAGAAAAAATTTGGAATGTCTCTTTAAGGTAGGCATAGATGAGAGACATGATAAATGAAAATTAGATTGAAGCGAATAGGGGCATGATAGAGAAATGGATATCATTCTGAATGAGGAGTCAGGAAGGGGTACTTATTACAACAGAATACCTAAAGAAAGCATCCTCATTCTCTTTGGATAAAAAATTATCATCCTTACCAGATCTAGAGGAAGATCCCTTAGAGTTGCGGGGTCTTTTGTTACCACTTGTCATTCCTAAGATGTGGGCTCTAGAAGGTTTATAATGGATGAGAAAGTGATGAAAAATGTATCCAAAGACTTTTCTATTTAAAGAAAAAAGATCTATTATATAGTACGAAATTTAGATCGTACGTACGATTTTAAAATTGTATGGGACAAAAATAATTTCATACATACGAATGAATGCGGCCAAAAAAATTAAATGGCTTTTTGTAAAATGTCATTTTTGAGGCATCCTTTCATACATACTTTTTGACCATGCGATCATACAGACAAACATGTGTTCATTCGGGATGATCAAAATATTAAAGATTGCTAATGACAGTCAGGTTTGTCCCACACAGAAACTAACAATAGGACCGTACAAACAAAATGTGATTTTGTAAGTATGATATGTAATCAATAACTAAACTTAACTAAAGAATCATCCCCACTCTTACAGATGAAATAACCCATATCGTACAACATGATAACATCATCGTACAATATGAAATTCTAAGAAAAACTAAGTCTCGTTTGCTCAACTCAAAAACCTACCATGTACATGCTTTAAAATTCCTCCAAGTGTATATGTGCAAGGTTACATAGTATCAGGAACCACTTTATTTATAATAGACTCAAGAATGGGAAAAGTATACAAACTAATTCAGACCTAATCTACCCAATCTTGAGCTGGTTCAAATTGCAGTCTGATCTTGTGGACCTGAAATGTTAGTAGGCAAGACAATCATAGAGAAACAGAAGTGTTTTCTATCATCAAAATCGTAATCCTTGAAAATAGATTTGAAATAGTATGTGGATGCTAGTTAAGGATAGTTATATTGCACCTTTTTGTCTAAAAAATAGCATTAAAACTGAACTACATTTTACTGAATGAACTTTTGATGATAGAAATTTAGTACAATTAAATTCCAAATGCTTGAACTATTTTTTTTGTGCACTAAAATATGAAGATTAAATGCAAGTTTCTACTTATTCTATTGGTAAAGAAATTTGGGACATGCTTTGCAATACTTATGAAAGAACAATTGAAGTTAAACAATCTAGGTTGAACATTTTATTTCATGACTACAAACTCTTTCAAATGAAATCTAGTGAATCAATTTCTGAAGTATATATTAGGTTTACGCAAATTATTACATCCTTTCATGCCTTAAGAAGAGAACGTACAAACTACAAAAAATAAAAAAGATTTTGAGATGTTTATCTTCTTCCTTTGGTGCAAAAATTACTATCATTACTGAATCTAAGAATTTAAATATTTTTTCAATCGATAACTTACTTGGATCACTAATTGCTTACGAGCAGGGAGTGAACCAAAGGGTGCTTGATGCAGGTGATAATAAAAAGGAGAAAGTTGTGGCCCTGAAAGCTAATGATTCTGACTCTTACTCTTTTGGTTCTAATGATGATGTTGCTTTAATAACTAAATAATTCAAGAGCTTCTTGAGGAAGAAGCAAAAGCATCACAAAAAAGGAACAAATATAAATGTAATATAAATTCTAAAGGTTCTTCTAAAGTTATATATTTTTAATGCAGGAAGCCATGGCATCTGAAGTCTGATTGCCCAGCTCTTAAAACTCACCTAAATAAGGAGAAGTGTGAGGAGAACCTAAGTTCAAGAAGAACAAAAAGAGAATCTAAAAGTCTTTCTGGGCAGACTTGACATCTGACTCCTCTAAAACTAAATCTGAAGAGGAGATAACAAACTTGTGCTTGATGGCAGATCATCTCGATCACTTTGATCAAAAGGAGGTATATGAGCTTACCTATGATAAACTATTTGAAGTATCTAAAAAAAATTCATTCATCATATTGGAAGCTCAAGAAACTGCATGCTAGCCTTAAAATTGATTTTTTTAAATATGCAAAAAGAGCATAAATTTTAAGGAAAGACCATTCCACATTGGATATCAATCATATGGCCTTGCTAGATGAATTTGATAGCAAGAAACATTCTGAATTAATTGAGTAATATGATTCCCTGAAAATATCTCATGTTGATTTAGAAAATGAATTTAAAACATTAGATACTATGGCATGTGAATTAGATAGTAGCAAGCATGCATTAAAAGTAGAAAATTCTGTTCTTGAAAATAGAAATAAGTTTTTAGAAGCTAAATTAACTGCTATTTCAGAAAATAAAAATCTACCTAAACTTGAAGACTTTTTTAAACCATCACATCAACATGCATAGTTCAAGCCTAGGAAGAGGCATAATAACTCAAATAGATTAATAACTCATTTTCCTGGTGTTAGGTATTTTACTTATGTCCTGCTAGGGCATATCTCCCACACTTACCTCATTTATTGTAGAACTCATTTAGTTTGGAGACCTAAACTTCAAAATTTTTAGTATAGCCTGTAGGCATATGATTCTTCTTTCTATAAGAAGATTCTAAAAAATGTTTGGGTTCCTAAATCTAACATCTGATAATTTTGTAGGTGTGATCTCATAAAAGGCCTTGTGAGAGCATGTGATACCTGGACAGCGGATGTTCAAGGCATATGATCGTAGACTCAAATCATTTCATTTCGCTGGAGGCCAGGATAAGAAGCAAGGTAACACTTGGAGATAACACCACTAGGAGAGTTGTTGGCACATGTATGATTTGTAATTCAAAAAATTTCATCATTGAAAATATTTTGCTTACATATAGACTGAAATACAATTTGCTTAGCATCAGCCAACTCTGTGATAAAGGCTTTAGCATTAAATTTATGGTAAATAGTTGCATTATAAGCTTGAATAATAGTATTATTTTATAGGGAAAAATGATCAATAATGTCTACATGCTTGATTTAAATAATATTGAATGTGTTACTTCATTTAATTTAAAAATAATTACCGATGAATCTTGGTTGTGGCATTCGAATATTAAATCCTTAGGAAAAATCACGCAAAAAGACTTAGTGAGAGAAATTTCTAAACTACAGTTTACTAAGGACCACCTTTGTGATGCCTGTTAATTAGGGAAATAAGTCAAATCCTCCTTCCAATCAATCAATGATATTACAACCATCAAACCCTTAGATGTCCTTCACATGGATATCTTTGGATCTGTTAGCACTTCAAGCCTAACAGGGAATTTCTATGGGTATATAATTATTGATAATTATTCAAGGTTTACTTGGGTTAGATTCCTATCACATGAGAGTGATTCGTTTGAGGAATTTTGATCTTTTTCAACTTGGATTTTGAGAAAACTTGGTTGTAAAATTTTAACCATTCATAGTGACTATGATGGAGAATTTGAGAATATGAGATTTGAAACTTACTATAAAGAGCAAGGGATAGATCATAATTTTGTAACTCTTAAAACCCCTCAATAGAATGGGGAAGCTAAAAGAAAGAGCATGACCCTAATAAAAGCCGCTAGAGTCATGTTAGCTCAATACTCACTTCCTAAATACTTTTGGGCATAAGCGGTGAATATAGCCTGTTAAGTTTTGAATATGGTGAATGTTAGATTCAAACTAAATAAGACACCCTATGAAATTCTGAAGGGTAGGACACCCAACCTCTCTCACCTCCATGTCCTTGGATGCATACTGCTCATTCTAAATAATAGGAAGTCTTTACTAGAAAGGTTTGACCCCAAGTATGATGAAGGAGTATTCCTAGGTTACTCAAGTGTAGGAAAATCCTTTAAAGTCTTTAATAAAAGAACACTAGTAGTTTAGGAGGCCACTCATATTGTATTTGATGAATTTGATAATTTTGGAGTGTCTAGGGTAAAAGAAGAGGAGGTTATAGAAGTCACCCAAGGATTAAAATCTGTAAATTTGGAGGAAAGGGTAGAATATAAAAATACTTTGCCTAAAGAATGGAGATATTTTTCAAATCATCCTAAAGAACTAATGTTAGGAGACCCAACTGAAGGGGTTGGAACTAGGCATGAACTTAGAAAGAGGTAAACCACTCAACATTCATTTTAATGACTGAACCCACCAACCAGTAATCAAGCCTTATTTGATGAATTTTAGATCCAAGCCATGCAAGAAGAGTTAAATCAGCTTGTAATGAATGATGTTTGGGAGCTAGTTGAAAGACCTAAGGACTAGATGTGGTTGGAACAAAATGATTGTTCAAAAATAAAATGAATGATTATGGTGTTGTATTTTGAAACAAAGCTAGATTAATGGCTAAGGGATATAATCAGATAGAAGGGACTAACTTTGAAGAGACCTTTATCCCTGTAGCTAGATTAGAAGCCATAAGGGTTTTGCTGGCTTTTACTTGTTTTAAGGGATTTAAATTATACCAAATAGATGTAAAAAAGTGTCTTTCTGAATGGGGTAATAAAAGAAGATGTGTTTGTAGAACAACCCTCAGGCATTGAAAATTCATAATTTCTTAATCATGTGTTTAAATTAAAAAAGGTTTTATATGGACTAAAACAAGCACCTAGTGCATGGTATGAAAGACTTAGCACATTCTTATTAGAAAAAACTTTTGTTAAGGGGAGCGTAACTCCACCCTATTTCTAAATAAAGTAGAAAATGAATTACTGATCATCTAAATTTATGTTGGTGATATTTTTTTTTGGATCCTCTGATGAAAAACTATGTGATGAATTCTCAAAAATAATGAGTAAGAAATTTGAGATGAGTATGATGGGAGAACTAACTTATTTTCTTGGATTTAACATAAAGTTAAAGGAGGATAGAGCTTTTCTTAGTTAATCTAAATATATTAAGGGCATACTTAAAAAATATAAGATGAATATAACTAAGCTAATTAACACTCCTATAAGTTCCACTGTTTAGTTAGATGAAGATTTAAATGGAAAATCTATTGATCAAAAGAAATATAGGAAAATAATTAGATCACTTCTATACTTGATTAATAGTAGACTTGATATTATATTTAGTGTTTGTCTCTATGCTAGATTTCAAGCTAATCCAAAAGAGTCTCACTTAACTGCTATGAAGAGAATTCTTAGGTATCTCTTAGGAACCCCTGACTCGGGAATATGGTGTCCTAGACACAACACCTCCTTTAAAATCATAGGATATTCTGATTCAAATTTTGCTGGATGCCGAGTTGATAGAAAAAGCACTTCTAGAACTTGTTAATTTATAGGAGAGTCCCTAGTATCCTAGTCCAGAAGAAAACAAAACTTAGTTGCCCTGTCCACTACTGAAGCTGAGTATATTTTCTTAGGAAGTTGTGTGGCCCAAGTTCTTTGGTTAAAACAATAAATTCTAAATTAGGGATTACCTGTTGGCATGATTTTAATCCTCTATAATAACACCAATGCCATCTATATTTCAAAGAACCTAGTCAAACACTCTAGGACCATACATTGATAGAAGGCATCACTTTATTAGGGACCATGTTACTAAATGATACATAGAGTTACACCATGTAACCACTCAAAACCAACTTACTGATATCTTTATAAAACTACTAACCTTTGAAACTTTCAGCATTTTAAGAACTAGATTAGGTGTCATGGTTATTAATGCTTGATATTGTTACTTTTTGATGTCTTACCTTTTTTGTTTCATTTGTATGTCTGTTGATTTGTGTGTGTGTTTTTATATTTTATGATTTTTATTTTTCTATTCATTTTTTCTTCAGTATTTTTAAAGAATCATATCTTTGCTAACTTCTGATACTGAATTCTTAAAATGATATTATTGCCCTATTTTCATCTTTAGAAATTAGTAAGTTGATATTAATTTTTTTAAAAATAATTAAAGGAAGAAATATTGATGATCATTTTTCTTCCTATAAATTCCTTTAGTAATGTATTTTCTTTTTAAATCAAAATCTTTTTAAAGAAAAAATTGGACTTTGAAATAGACATCTTTCTATTCTTTTTATAGTAATCTATCTCATATGAATACTGCACAAAGTCATTAAATCACTTTCAAGTTTTTCTTAATCAGGTTGTTGCATTTATCATATGGATATGATTCTAAATTATGGGTTATTCTTCCTTATATTAATGAGTGAGTTTCTTTCTCTTATATCTAGAAGATAATCTTACAATGGAGAGTCTTTAAAGGTCATGAAAGGAAGTCAGCTTACAAAAATGATAAGAGGCACAAAATAAGATCTAATGAAAACCGAAAAGATGCACAATGACCGCCACATAATTGCAAGATACACAAGTGTATCAAAAATTATAAGATGTGCAAAATGCACCAAATAATTGAAAAAGAGGCACAAAAAGAGCTCACAAAACTAAGCTTCATTTTCTTTCAAAACTTTAAATCTCAGAAGAATTTATGTGCCACTTGATATTTTCAAACCCTTGATTTTTTAGAATTAAGATTTTGATTTGTTACCTTGCAATATTATTTTATCAGAATTTTTTATGAAACAAAGTTTGAAATGTTCACTTTTCTTATCTAATTTCTATTTAAATTAGATTTTTGTTTAAAGAGAATTAACATGTTTAATTTTTTAGCCTTTCTGATTTTTTTAGCACCGATAATTAATTACCTACTGGTTGTATAAATTTAGGAATGAGATCATTTTATCATTTAATGGAATTGATCGATTCAAAAAAAAAAAAAGAGGGGGCTTTTCATTTATTGCTTAATGACCAGTGTTTGGTTTGTTCCAGTCTTTCCTTCGATATTGTGTTATGTTTAGCTATTTTACTATCTTTATTTTCTCCTTTTTGTGATGCCAAAAGAGGGAGTAGTGTGTTAATATTATATGTTTTGTTATGTCTCACTTAAAAAAAAAGTAGAAGAAAATAAAAACAAAATTGTTCCTTGCTTTGAAAATTTTTAACAACAACATTTGTCATTATAAAAAAGGGGGAGATTATGGCAAATCTAGGCCAAAGGCATGTATTTTTTTTTACAACAAACATTATTGTTTCCTTACTACAGCTTTACTTGCATATCTATTTTTGTTTCCCTTACTGACTTACCTTCCAGGTCCACAAGCTCACTTGAAATAAAAATTAACTCAAGATTGGATAGACTAGGATTAAGTCAGTCTATATTTTCACTTTAATGTATTTTTTACCTTTCTTTAGTCGACTTTTGTATCTGAGGGATCCCATGCTAAGTAACCTGGCACACAAACACTCATGGAGAGAAATTTTATGAGTTAAGAGAGTTTATATTTTTGATCATATCATACATAACGATTCCAAATCATCTAAGACGATCAGTTAAAAATAAAAACCATGATTAGGCATCTGGCTAATTACAAGTGATTAAAATAATCGTACTGGATGATTTTTATCATCCAAGATGATCCGTGCAAATTAAGAAAATAATCGCCAATCATGTTTTAGGCAAGATCGCATAATTCAAAATTTGTTCTTATCATATAGGATGATCCATATCGATCTGGACGATTCATGATAACTATGCCTAAAATAATCCCTTGATTAGGAGAATAATTATGGTTAAATTGTTCAATCCAATCGTATAGGACCATCCACCTAGATCATCTTGGATAATCATTTATATTTTCATGGGATGATCCCTATCATCCAGAATAAAAACTATAATTTTCTCCGAGGCATTTGCGAGATGATTTAAATTTCTCCATCCATCATTCCATATCGTACTGGACGATCAAAACAACATGTTGAACTAATCATCATGGATGATCTAAGAATTATCCTGGATGATATTCACAAATCCTTGAACTGATCATCCAAAGGAAAATTGATTATATTTGTTGGATGGGCTGTTTTGTACTAATTGTACAGGATGATCTTTCGATCATGTTGGACGATTAGTTGTGCAGAATTGAAAAATTAGGGTTTTGTGGAGCCCTTTATTTAAGCAAATTGTATTTACTCTTGTAAATATCTTTTGTTGATTTCCTGTTTGGAGAGAGAGAAGAAAGAGAGGTAGCTTAAGAGTGAAAGAGAGATTAATATGAGAGGGAGTTTATAAAGGTTCGCAAAGGTTGGTCCAAGTAAGGTTTTTGTCATCTTCGTCAAGTGTCTACTCTTTTTCCTTGGTGGCTCTTAGAAAGATAATTATCAGCATATGATCTAGGGTCTCTGTCTTCCATCAGGTGGGTGGAAAAGGAATTCCCAGGTTCTTTGCCTTCCACTAGGTGGGTGGAAAAAGGATTCCTTGGTTCTCTTCCATTCACCAGGTTGGTGGAAGAAGGATTCAAAGGTTCTCTGCCTACTCTAGAAGGGAGTAAAAGGATTCAAGATTCTTTTCCCCACTAGGTCGGTGGAAAGATTTTGTTAGAGCTTCTTAGTCTAGCTGTGGGGGCTAAAGGAGAGTCACTAAAGGATTAGTGCAAATCCTGGAGAGGAGGCCTCCGGGGAGTGGACATAGGTCAAGTTTATTGAAGCACTATAAATTTCCTGTGTTCTTTACTTTTTATCTTTCTGCATAAATATCTGTGATCTATTCTGTGGTAAAAATCTATGATTTTTACTATTGTTGATTCCGCTTAATTCTCTTATTTTAAAATATTTAAAATTATTTCAAAAAAATTTTCTTTTTTGCTTATGAACTAGCCTGAGGCTAACCAAGAGGGGGGGGGGGGGGTGGGTGAATTGGTATTTTAAAAATTCACCAAAAAAAATCACAAACACAACCAAACAATCATAACATAAATTAAAGTGCAAAAATTAAATGCAAAAAATGCAATAAGAAAGAATACACCAAATTTTATAGTGATTTGGTCAACTTGACCTATGTCCACTCCCCGGAGCCTCTCCTCTGGGTATTGCACAAAAATCAGTGTCTCTCTTTTTGCCCCCAAAGCAAGGCAGAGAAGCCCTTATAACTCTTTTCCAACGACCCCGGTGAGTCAAAAAACCCAACTCCTTTTGCTTCCTCCTGAAGCAGGCGAAGAACCTTGATCAGTTGCTGAAGTAGACCTCTCTCGAACCTCCAAAGAATGAGGGATGATGATCAGTGAAGACGACTCAGATCCTTGCTTGGAGCAACCTTTGTGAAACCCCTCATAAGCTCCCCCTCACAAGATCCTCCCTCTCTCCCTTTCTCTCCCTCTCCTCTTGGCTCTCTTAGGTTAGGACAACATTAAAAGATCACCTCTTGAGTAAACAAGAGATCTTATATAGAAAGGGCTTCAAATTGCCCTAATTTGCAATTAATCATCAAATATCATCTAGGACTATCGCCCGATCGTCCCGTACAATCAGGTCAAATTAAGCCCAATCCGTTAGGATGCTTTGGAGATTTTGGACGATTAGAAGGTTCCTTCTTTAAGATCGTCCTGGATGATAGGACATTATCTTGTACGATTAGTTCAAGTTGTCAAATATCGTTTAGCACATCGCCCTAAATGGATGTTTGGATGATGAAAAAATAGCATGATCATCCTGGATATTTAGTGCAAAATGTAAAATATCATCAAGAACATCTCCCTGGATGCATGTCTGCACGATGAAAAAATAGCTGATCGTCCAGGACGATTTTGGATCATCCCGAAT
The DNA here is from genome assembly GCA_022539455.1 of Dendrobium nobile. Taxonomy (NCBI): domain Eukaryota; kingdom Viridiplantae; phylum Streptophyta; class Magnoliopsida; order Asparagales; family Orchidaceae; genus Dendrobium; species Dendrobium nobile. The sequence goes on from CM039727.1 coordinate 30,810,402, forward strand.
GAATAGTTCAAATCAATGTATATCGTCCATAGCATCGTTCAAGTCGTCCAGGAAGAAACTAAGGTTCGTTTAACTGATCATCCCGGATGATCCTGCGATCATCCAGGAAGATTTGATCAAGCAATCAAACCTTAATTACTTTTCTTAATTACCAAATTAATTTACCATAATTGTAGTGCATCATCAAGGGTGATGTCCTAGACGATGTCCAAAAAAAATATGAAAGTTCATTATGGATATTAAGCCCTATAGAACTGGCCCAAGCTAACCAAGAGGGGGGGTGAATTGGTATTTTAAAAAATTTATTTTCACAAAGAACAAAAATCTCATAAACCAAAATCACACCATGAGAAAAATAAATGCGGAAATTAAAAAGTGCGGAAGCAAGAAATAAGAACACAGAAATTTATAGTGGTTCGGTCAACTCGACCTACGTCCACTCCCCGGAGGCTCCCTCCGAGTATTGCACTATAATCGTGACTCTCCTTTAGCCCCCACAGCTAGGCGGAGAAGCCTTTACAATGAACCTTCTTTTTGCCACCCCGGCAAGGCAGAGAATCTATCTCTTTTTGCTTCCTCCTGAAGCTGGCAGAGAACCACAACCAGATGCTGACTCCTTACCTCTACCGACCCTTCCACGGATGAGAAACTCTAGACGAAGAAGAAGCAGAGCAATCCTTGAAGCAACCCTTGTGAATCCCCTCACAAGCTCCCCCTCACAAGATCCTCTCTCTCTCCCTCTCTCTCTTTCTCTCCTCAAGGCCTTCTCAGATCAAGGCAGCAGCACAAAGGTTGTTCAAAATATTGAACAAGAGCTCTTAAATAGAAGAGCTTCAAAGGAGCTCATTAATTGCAAGTTGCCAACAATATCGTCCAGGCCGATATGGACATCATCCTGGCTGATCAGTACAAATCTCAGAAGATCGGCCAGAGCATCGCCCTGAATGCAAACTGGATGATTTAAAATTGGCTTGATCGTTTAGGCCGATCTCACGATCGTCCCGGCCGATCAGTTCAAATCAGAAGAAAATCGTCCAGAGCATCGCCCTGAATACGAGCTGGCCGATATTTATCGTCCTGAAGTAACTTAAGGTTTTTGAATAGATCGGCCTGGCCGATCCTGCGATCATCTAGGATGATATGATCGTATCAATCATCCATAATTACTCCCTTGATTTCCTGATCAATTAAGGCATAATTTGTTAATATCGTCCAGGCCGATCAATGATCGTCCAGGTCGATTAATTAAAAATACAGTATACCTTAATTTTCTATAGCGGCAACTTCTTTTTGTTTTGAGCTTATCGTCATGGCCGATACACGTATCGTCCAGGACGATCTGTTAATGTTGGCTGCCTTAATTAAGAATCCTTATTTAGACTTTCTATTTTAAGCCTGATCGTCCAGGACGATGTAAATATCGTCCTGGCCGATATGAGTAAAAATAGAAATTCTAATTCTCTCAAGTGTGTGTATGTAGAGTTACTTAGAATCAGTATCTTGACCATTATAAATAGACTCAAGAAGAGATAAAACAAAATACAGACTGACTCAACCCTAAACCTATGCAATCTTGAACTAGCTCCATTTGTTGGTTCGATCTTCGATTCCTGAAAAGTTAGAAGTAACAGGCAGTCCAAGAGAATCAATAGTGTTTGTCAATCATCAAAACATAAGCCATAAAAATAGATTTGCAACAATCTCCCCCTTTTTGATGATGGCAAACACAAGTAAGAAAAAAAACTCAAAAAAAAGGTTCATTAGAATTTCAAAGTTACAAGCACATACCCTTTTTCCTACCACATCCTACTCCCCCTTTTGTCATCACAAAAAGAGGGTACAGAAAGGAAAAAGAAAACATCACAACAAAAGCTAAAACAAACTAAAAGATAAACTACATAAAATAGGAAACAAACAACAGAAAACAAAGACTAGAAAAATGAGGGACCCTGATCATCAGATGGAGGTGGTGGAGGTGGCTGCTGAAAGTAGCTGGCAAGCGTGGTGAACTGAGCATTGAACCAGGCGATGTCCTGGTTATCCTGCTGCTGCTAGTGAGTAAGGTAACTGTCAAATCGGGCTAAATCCTCTATGCGGTGCTGCTCGTAGCGGGCAATATCCTCAGAGTGTTGCTGCTCTTGTGCAGCAACGTAGGTGTCAAAGCGGGTCTCCCATCGATCAAACCTCTTTATCAACGGATCAACCGGTGAGTGCTGGTGTAGAGGAACAGGATCAGGAACGGGAGCGGGGGCGGGAGCCTCCTCCTCCCCAGCCCCCCGACCTTCTCCATCTCCTGGGTGGAGACGAGTACTATGAAGAATAGTGAAAGAATTATTTGAGTAGCATGGAGGCTAAAGGTCGTGACTAGCAGGATATTGGAGATTATATTTGGTTTCAAGAACGTAGGCTATGAGATGTCCTAAGGCAAGGTTGGGTTTCCTCCTATGGCCTGGATCGCGAATCGTTGTTAAATGATCGATGTAGTGAAAGAGTAGATCAGTGGCATTAAATTCTCTTCGGGCCATAATGAAAAAAGTGGTCAAGGAAAGTAGTGGAGTGATGTGGATTCGGTCCTCGAATTTTGGAATTATAGAGGTGCAAAGGACATGTTGGATTGTCCTAGCATCTTTGACTAAAGATCTAGTCTCTCCAACATGAAAGGGTGTGTTAGTTTGGCGAAGGAAATGGTTTGCCGTGGACCAATCAAAATTCGGATCTGTAACGATTATGTGAAACTTATCCTCGATGGTGGATAGCTATAAAAGCTCCACGCAGTCTTGATATGTGATCTCGACCGGGCGTCAATTCACATAGAAGGCTAGGGCTGTGAAAAAAGAATTTATGCGAAGATTTGCATAAAATTCTAGCAGGAGTTCAGAAAAAAAAGGGACAGCGAGGGTGAGTATGAAACAAAGAGAAGTGTGGGCAAAGAGATCCATTACCAGATACGAGAGGTATGTAGGATTGATTATTCGGGAAAGGGTAATGCCATACTCTTTGTAGCGACGGTAGGCAGCCTGATCCTTTGCCTCCCTGAATCGAGGGTCCAGAGTGACCCTCGAGGAACTCCCAGAAGCCTGTCGAATACGTTTCCCACCAGTCATAGAAAAGAGATTAGCAAGGAGACACAAGAGGAGAAGGGATGAGGTGGAAAATATGGCTGGATCGGCCAGAATTTAAAGAAACAGTCATATAATCCAGGCCGATCACAGAATCGTCCAGGACGATATGGCTCAATTAATTACGTACAGGCCGATTGGTCAAAAAGGTGGTCCGATCGGCCGGGCCGATCAGATATCAGCCAGGATGATTAGACACAGGCGATCGTCCCAAGGAGTCAGGCCGGACGACCGTTGAAAAAGCAGATCGTCCAGGCCGATTAGGTGTATCGTCCAGGACGATGCACAATAATTGATCGTACCGGCCGAAGTTAAAACATTTTAAATCTGTGCCACGTGTATCGTACAGGACGAACAATGGATCGGCCAGGCCGATTGTCCAATAATGGATCATCCGGGGCCGATTTTAAAGATTCAAACATGCTGACATGTGGATCGTCCAGGACAATCCAGTGTATCGGCCAGGACGATGACCATAAATGCATCGGCCAGGACGAAATATTCTATCGGCCAGGATAATCATCATGATTGCAATAGAGTTCGATCAGATCGTCTAGGATGATACAGTGTATCGTCCAGGATGATGAGTTAGAGCAAGCATAGGAAAGACCAGCAGATGGAATTTAAAGAGATTTTGCCCTATCGTCCAGGACGATAAAGGTATCGGCTAGGGCGATGTGGCTAGATTTTGAAAAGTCATGAAGGATGGTGATGATCAAGGCCCTCAAAGAATAAAACAGAAGAAAAACAAGACAAAAAAAAAGAAAAAGGAATAGAGAGAGGAAAGAAAAAAGAAAGAAAAAAAAATAAAAACAACGAAAAGAAGAAAAAAAAACGTATATTTTTTTAATTTTAATTTTTCTAATTTTTTGTTTTATCAAGGCTTCATATGAGAAGTTCTCAAAAAATTATACTTTAGAGTTCCACAAGATCAAGGAGTTTAGCCAATCCTAATCAGACAACGGTAGAATATCCGATTCTGTTAACCCTAGATCAGACGTTCTTTATGGTACAAATTTTCTTTTGAAAAACAAAAATGCTTAACTCAAAATAAACCTAATTGGGAAAAAAGAAGATCCAATCAAAACTCGTTTACAAAAAAAATCTCATAAATAATAAAACAAAGTAATTTGTCTCAATCATGCAATTCGAAATCAAGCCTTTGAAAATCTCACATAACCCATAAGTTCTTGTAAGTATTAAAAGTTTTGAAAAGAGAGGATAGCTTGCTTTTTAGTGGGCTCATTTTATGTCTCTTTTATTTTTGAATTGGCTCTTTGAGCATCTTGATTTTTGATACACTTTTGTGTATTATTATTATTTTTTCTTTCAATTTGGCGTCATTGGCCTCTTTCCTTTTTAATTTTTGCAAGCTAAAAGCTCTTTAACAAAAACCCTTAAAAAGACCCTTAATTGTGAGTATATCCTCCAAATATTAGAGAATAGGAGCTCTCTCTCTAACATTGGGAAGAACAAGTCACAAAACAAAATAAAGATCATGTGATAAAAACAATGACAAGATTTTAAGTAACTTGAAAGATATGTAAGAACTTTGGATATTATGTACAAGATAGATTATTGTAGCAAGTTAAAAAGAATCTTAGTTTCAAAAATCATTGGCTTAAAATGAGTTAGTCTTTTGTTTAGAGAAGAAATTCATACCACTAAACAAGGTCAGAAGGAGGGAAATCATCAATAGTGTTTCTTCTTTTAACCAATTTAAGAAAAGCTAAACTCTATCTTCTAAACTCCAAAATCTAAAATCTTGAAAAGATTCAACATATGGGAAACCAATTATAAAAACAAAGTAAAAATAAAACAAATTAAAACAACTACAAATCAGAAATAAAACACACTGAAACAAAAACATATTTCAAGAAATTATTGAAGCAGCAGGTTTAAGCATTTATGAGCTGCGAGCCTTCATATGTCCAGTTATCATATGCTCCCACGAGGTCTTTGGTGAGAGCACACCTGCAAAAACTTCAACAACAGTCAGATTTTGGAACCCAAACAGGTTTGGGCCCCTTCTTAGGAGAAGTAGAATGCAATGCAGATATGGTATGCTGTGAATCATGCATCTTAGGTCTCCATACACAGTGTGTACTACGGTGAACGGTGCAAGTGTGTGAGATGTGTCCTAGCATGCCATATGAAAAACATCTAACTCTAAGAAAGGGATTTCTTAAGTGGTTTGAGTTATAATGCCTCTTCCTAGGTTCCGGCTTAGGATTAAAAGTAGATGTCATCCTATTTTTCTTACATATATCTAAATTATTTTGAATCCTCAAGTAAGTTCTTTTTAATGCATCATTATCAATCCTCAATTTTTTCTCAATCTCTTTAGATTTCTTAATATCAGAATTAAGTGAGGTGTGTGAAACTTTTAATACATTGTGTTCATCAATTAATTCCAAATCCTTTTTCTTTAAATCATCAAATTTATCAAGAAGAGCCATATGATTTGAATCAATCGTTGAATGATCTTTAAGAATGATTTCATATTCTTTTTGCAAATTTACAAGTTCTATTTTTAAGCTAGCATGAGTCTTCTTAAGTTTTTTGTAAGATGCATGTATTTTCTCACAAATCTCAAACAATTCATCATAGGTTTGTTTACATATCTCTTCCTCATCACTTTGCTCAAGATGATCTTCCCCCATTAAGCACAGGTTTGTAGTCTCTTCCTCTGGTTCAGTCTTAGAGGAATAAGTACCAGATTCTACCCAGAACGCCTTTTGGACTCTCTTCTTGTCCTTCCTAAACTTAGGTTTCTCCTCACCTTTTTCTTTTTCTTTGCTCGAGTGATCTTGAAGTGTAGGACAATCGGCTCTCACATGTCCAGGCTTCCTGCGTTCATAACAAACAACATCAGAAGATCCTTTAGAATGTTTATGATCCCTACCTTTTCTCCAATGATGATTTTGTTTCTTCCTTAGAAAGCTTTGTAATTGCCTTGTGATGAAGGCAACTTTATCGCTTTCAGATTCAGAAGATTCAGAATCTGATTTGTGCATCTTCAATGCAACTATTTTCTCCTTCTTCTTCTCACCTGCATCAAGATTTCTTTGATTCACCCCTTGCTCGTAAGCAATGAGTTAGCCAAGTAAGTTATCAATAGAATAAGTGTTCAAATCCTTAGATTCGATGATTAGAGTAATTTTAGCATCGTATGACGAAGGCAAGCATCTCAAAATCTTATTTACTTTTTCATAGTTAGAAAGTTCTTTTCCTAATGCATGCAGTGAAGTGACTATCTGAGTAAATCTAGTGTACATGTCAGAAATAGATTCATGAGGTTTCATACGAAAAAGTTCGTAATCATGCAAGAGAATATTCAAACGGGATTGTTAAACCTCATTAGTGCCTTCATAGGTGATACACAATTTATCCCAAATTTCTTTACCAATTTTGCAAGTGGAGACACGCATATTATCCTCAGATTTTAAAGCACGTAAAAAATAGTTCAAACATTTTGCATTCAATTGAGCTAAATCTCGTTCATCGAAAGTCCATTCAGTAAAAGCAACTTCAGTTTTAACACCATTAATTTCACGAGAAGGTGGAGAGTAACCTTCTTTGATAAGCATCCACATGCGATAATCAGTAGATTGTAAAAATATTGACATGCAGGTTTTCCAGAAATCAAAGGGTAAGTTATCAAACAAGGGAGGTCGTGTAATTGAATAACCTTCCGTAGTGTTACGATTTCCAAGGTTAGTCATGGATCAAAATTCAAAAAGTTTTCAAACTCAGTTCTTATGAATCCCGCTCTAATACCACTTAAAAGTTCGTTAGGGATGTTAAGCCCTATAGAACTGGTCCAAGCTAACCAAGAGGGGGAGTGAATTAGTATTTTAAAAAATTTCTTTCCACAAAGAACAAAAATCACATAAACCAAAATCATACCACGAGAAAAATAAATGCGGAAATTAAAAAGTACGGAAGCAAGAAACAAGAACACAGAAATTTATAGTGGTTCGGTCAACTCGACCTACGTCCACTCCCCGGAGGCGCCCTCCAAGTATTGCACTATAATCGTGACTCTCCTTTAGCCCCCACAGCTAGGCGGAGAAGCCTTTACAACGAACCTCCTTTTTGCCACCCCGACAAGGCAGAGAACCTATCTCCTTTTGCTTCCTCCTGAAGCTGGCAGAGAACCACAACCAAATGCTGACTCCTTACCTCTACCGACCCTTCCACGGACCAGAAACTCTAGACGAAGAAGAAGCAGAGCGATCCTTGAAGCAACCCTTATGAATCCCCTCATAAGCTCCCCATCACAAGATCCTCTCTCTCTCTCCCTTTCTTTCTTTCTCTCCTCAAGGCCTTCTCAAATCAAGGCAGCAGCACAAAGGTTGTTCAAAACGTTGAACAAGAACTCTTAAATAGAAGAGCTTCAAAGGAGCTCATTAATTACAAGTTGCCAATAATATCGTCCAGGCCGATATGGACATCGTCCTGGCCAATCAGTACAAATCTCAGAAGATCGGCCAGAGCATCGCCCTGAATGCAAACTAGACGATTTAAAATTGGCTTGATCGTCCAGGCCGATCTCACGATCATCCCGGCCGATCAGTTCAAATCAGAGGAAAATCGTCCAGAGCATCGCCCTGAATACGAGCTGGCTGATATTTATCATCCTGAAGTAACTTAAGGTTTTTGAATAGATCGACCTGGCTGATCCTGCGATCGTCCAGGACGATATGATCGTATCAATCATCCTTAATTACTCCCTTGAATTCCTGATCAATTAAGGCATAATTTGTTAATATCGTCCAGGCCGATTAATTAAAAATACAGTATACCTTAATTGTCTATGGTGGCAACTTCTTTCTATTTTGAGCTTATTGTCCTGGCCGATACACGTATCGTCCAGGACGATCTGTTAATATCGGCTGCCTTAATTAAGAATCCTTATTTAGACTTTCTATTTTAAGCCTAATCGTCCAGGACGATGTAAATATCGTCCTGGCCGATATGAGTAAAAACAGAAATTCTAATTCTCTCAAGTGTGTGTGTGTAGGGTTACTTAGCATCAGTCTCTTGACCATTATAAATAGACCCAAGAAGAGAAAAAACAAAGTACAGGCTGACTCAACCCTAAACCTACGCAATCTTAAACTGGCTCCGTTTGTTGGTTCGATCTTTGATTCCTGAAAAGTTAGAAGTAACAAGCAGTCCAAGAAGATCAATAGTGTTTGTCAATCATCAAAACATAAGCCATGAGAATAGAATTGTAACAATCTCCCCCTTTTTGATGATGGCAAACACAAGTAGGAAAAAAACTAAAAAAAAATGTTCATTAGAATTTCAAAGTTACAAGCACATACCCTTTTTCTTACCACATTCTACTCCCCTTTTTGTCATCAAAAAAAGAGGGTACAGAAAGAAAAAAGAAAACATCACAACAGAAGCTAAAACAAACTAAAAGATAAACTACAGAAAACAGGAAACAAACAACAGAAAACAAAGACTAGAAAAATGAGGGACCCTGATCATCAGATGGAGGTGGTAGAGGTGGCTGCTGAAAGTAGCTGGCAAGCGTGGTAAACTGAGCATTAAACCAGGCGATGTCCTAGTCATGCTGCTACTGCTGGTGAGTAAGGTAACTGTCAAATCGGCTAAATCCTCTGTGCAGTGCTGCTCATAGCGGGCAATGTCCTCAGAGTGTTGCTGCTCCTATGCAGCAACGTAGGAGTCAAAGCGGATCTCCCATCGATCAAACCTCTCTATCAACTGATCAACCGGTGAGTGTTGGTGTAGAGGAACAGGATCAGGAACGGGAGCGGGAGCCTCCTCCTCCCCAGCCCCCCGACCTTCCCCATCTCCTAGGTGGAGACGAGTACTATGAAGGATAGTGAAAGAATTATTTGAGTAGCAAGGAGGCTGAAGGTCGTGACGAGCAGGATATTGGAGATTGTATTTGGTTTCAAGAACGTAGGCTATGAGATGTCCTAAGGCAAGGTTGGGTTTCCTCCTATGGCCTGATTCACGAATCGTTGTTAAATAATTGATGCAGCGAAAGAGTAGATCGGTGGCATTAAATTATCTTCGGGCCATAATGAAAAAGGTGGTCATGGAAAGTAGTGGAGTGATGTGGATTCGGTCCCTAGCTTTTGGAATTATGGAGGTACGAAGGACATATTGGATTGTCCTAGCATCTTTGACTAAAGATCTAGTCTCTCCAACATGAAAGGGTGTGTTGGTTTGGCGAAGGAAATGGTTTGCCATGGACCAATCAAAATCCGGATCTGTAACGATTATGTGCAGCTTATCCCCGGTGGTGGATAATTGTAAAAGCTCCACACAGTCCTGATATGTGATCTCGACCAGGCGTCGATTCACATAAGAGGTCAGGGCTGTGAAAGTAGAATTTATGCGAAGATTTGCATAAAATTCTAGCAGGAGTTCAGAAGAAAAAGGGACAGCGAGGGTGAGTATGAAACAAAGAGAAGTGTGGGCAAAGAGATCCATTACCGGATATGAGATGTATGCAGGATTGATTATTCCGGAAAGGGTAATGCCACACTCTTTGTAGCGACGGTAGGTAGCCTGATCCTCTGCCTCCCTGAATCGAGGGTCCAGAGTGGCCCTCGAGGAACTCCCAGAAGCCTGTCGAACACGTTTCCCACCAGCCATAGAAAAGAGATTAGCAAGGAGACACAAGAAGAGAAGGGATGAGGTGGAAAATATGGCTGGATCGGCCAGAATTTAAGGAAACGGCCATATCGTCCAGGCCGATCGCAGAATCGTCCAGGGTGATATGACTCAATTAATTGCGTACAAGCTGATTGGTCAAAAAGGCGGTCCGATCGGCCAGGCCGATCAGATATCGGCCAGGACGATTCGACATAGGCGATCGTCCCGAGGAGTCAGGCTGGACGACCGTTGAAAAAGCAGATCGTCCGGGCCGATTAGGTGTATCGTCCAGGATGATGCACAATAATTGATCATACCGGCCGAAGTTAAAACATTTTAAATCTGTACCACGTGTATCGTCCAGGACGAACATTGGATTGGCCAGGCCGATTGTCCAAAAATTGATCATCCGGGGCCGATTTTAAAGATTCAAATATGCTGACACGTGGATCGTTCAGGACGATCCAGTGTATCGGCCAGGATAATGACCAAAAATGCATCGGCCAGGACGAAATATTCTATCGGCCAGGACAATCATCATGATTGCAACATAGTTTGATCAGATCGTCCAGGATGATACAGTGTATCGTCCAGGATGATGAGTTAGAGCAAGCATAGGAAAGACCAGCAGATGGAATTAAAAGAGATTTTGCCCTATCTTCTAGGACGATAAAAGTATCGGCTAGGGCAATGTGGCTAGATTTTGAAAAGTCATGAAGGATGGTGATGATCAAGGCCCTCAAAGAATAAAACAAAAGAAATACAAGACAAAAAAAAAGAAAAAGGAATAGAGAGGAAAGAAAAAAAAAATAAAAAAAACGAAAAGAAGAAAAAAAATGAATATTTTTTTAATTTTAATTTTTCTAATTTTTTGTTTTATCAAGGCTTCATATGAGAAGTTCTCAAAAAATTAAACTTTAGAGTTCCATAAGATCAAGGAGTTTAGCCAATCCTAATAAGACAACAGTAGAATATCTGATTCTGTTAACCCTAGATCAGACGTTCTTTATGGTACAAATTTTCTTTTAAAAAAAAAATGCTTAACTCAGAATAAACCTAATTGGGCAAAAAGAAGATCCAATCAAAACTTGTTTACAAAAAAAATCTCATAAATAATAAAATAAAGTAATTTGTCTCAATCATGGAATTCGAAATCAAGCCTTTGAAAATCTCACATAACCCATAAGTTCTTCTAAGTATTAAAAGTTTTGAAAAGAGAGGATAGCTTGCTTTTTAGTGGGCTCATTTTATGCCTCTTTTGTCTTTGAATTGGCTCTTTGAGCATCTTGATTTTTGATACACTTTTGTGTATTATTATTATTTTTTCTTTCAATTTGGCTTCATTGGCCTCTTTCCTTTTTAATTTTTGCAAGCTAAAAGCTCTTTAACAAAAACCCTTAAAAAGACCCTTAGTTGTGAGTATATCCTCCAAATATTAGAGAATAGGAGCTCTCTCTCTAACATAGGGAAGAACAAGTCACAAAACAAAATAAAGATCATGTGATAAAAATAATGGCAAGATTTTAAATAACTTGAAAGATATATAAGAACTTTGGATATTATGTTCAAGATAGATTATTATAGCAAGTTAAAAAGAATCTTAGTTTCAATAACCATTGGCTTAAAATGAGTTAGTCTTTTGTTTAGAGAAGTAATTCATACCACTAAACAAGGTCAGAAGGAGGGAAATCATCAACGGTGTTTCTTCCTTTAACCAATTTTAGAAAGCTAAACTCTATCTTCAAAACTCCAAAATCTAAAATCTTGAAAAGATTCAACATATGGGAAACCAATTATAAAAACAAAGTAAAAATAAAACAAATTAAAACAACTACAAAGCAGAAATAAAACACACTGAAACAAAAACATATTTTAAGAAATTATTGAAGCAGCAGGTTTAAGTATTTATGAGCTGCGAGCCTTCATATGTCCAGTTATCCTATGCTCCCACGAGGTCTTTGGTGACAGCACACCTGCAAAAACTTCAACAACAGTCAGATTTTGGAACCCAAACAGGTTTGGGCCCCTTCTTAGGAGAAGTAGAATGCAATGCAGATATGGTATGCTGTGAATCATGCATCTTAGGTCTCCATACACAGTGTGTACTTCGGTGAATGGTGCAACTGTGTGAGATGTGTCCTAGCATGCCACATGAAAAACATCTAACTCCAGGAAAGGGATTTCTTAAGTGGTTTGAGTTATAATGCCTCTTCCTAGGTTCCGGCTTAGGATTAAAAGTAGATGTCATCCGATTTTTCTTACATATATCCAAATCATTTTGAATCCTCAAGTTAGTTCTTTTTAATGCATCATTATCAATCCTCAATTTTTCTCAATCTCTTTAGATTTCTTAAGATCAGAATTAAGTGAGGTGTGTGAAACTTTTAATACATTGTGTTCATCAATTAATTCCAAATACTTTTTGTTTAAATCATCAAATTCATCAAGAAGAGTTATGTGATTTTAATCAATCGTTGAATGATCTTTAAGAATGACTTCATATTCTTTTTGCAAATTTACAAGTTTCATTTTTAAGCTAGCATGAGTCTTCTTAAGTTTTTTGTAAGATACATGGATTTTCTCACAAATCTCAAACAATTCATCATAGGTTGGTTTATATACCTCTTCCTCATCACTTTGCTCAAGATGATCTTCCCCCATTAAGCATAGGTTTGTAGTCTCCTCCTCTGGTTCAGTCTCAGAGGAATCAGTACCAGATTCTGCCCAGAACGCCTTTTGGACTCTCTTCTTGTCCTTCCTAAACTTATGTTTCTCCTCACTTTTTTCTTTTTCTTTGCTCGAGTGATCTTGAAGTGTAGGACAATCGGCTCTCACATGTCCAGGCTTCCTTCATTCATAATAAACAACATCAGAAGATCCTTTAGAATGTTTATGATCCCTACCTTTTCTCCAATGATGATTTTGTTTCTTCCTTAGAAAGCTTTTGAATTGCCTTGTGATGAAGGAAACTTCATCGCTTTCAGACCTGGAAGATTCAGAATCTGATTTGTGCACCTTCAATGCAACTATTTTCTCCTTCTTCTTCTCACCTGCATCAAGATTTCTTTGATTCACCCCTTGCTCGTAAGCAATGAGTTAACCAAGTAAGTTATCAATAGAATAAGTGTTCAAATCCTTAGATTCGGTGATTAGAGTAATTTTAGCATCGTATGATGAAGGCAAGCATCTCAAAATCTTATTTACTTTTTCATAGTTAGAAAGTTCTTTTCCTAATGCATCCAGTGAAGTGACTATCTGAGTAAACCTAGTGTACATGTCAGAAATAGATTCATGAGGTTTCATACGAAAAAGTTCGTAATCATGCAAGAGAATATTCAAACGGGATTGTTTAACCTCATTAGTGCCTTCATAGGTGATACACAATTTATCCCAAATTTCTTTACCAGTTTTGCAAGTGGAGACACGCATATAATCCTCAGATTTTAAAGCACAGAAAAAATAGTTCAAATATTTTGCATTCAATTGAGCTAAATCTCGTTCATCGAAAGTCCATTCAGTAAAAGCAACTTCAGTTTTAACACCATTAATTTCACGAGAAGGTGGAGAGTAACCTTCTTTGATAAGCATCCATATGCGATAATTAGTAGATTGTAAAAATGTTGACATATGGGTTTTCCAAAAATCAAAGGGTAAGTTGTCAAACAAGGGAGGTCGTGTAATTGAATAACCTTCCGTAGTGTTACGATTCCCAAGGTTAATCATGGATCAAAATTCAAAAAGTTTTCAAATTCAGTTTTTATGAATCCCGCTCTGATACCACTTGAAAGTTCGTTAGGGATGTTAAGACCTATAGAACTGGCCCAAGCTAACCAAGAGGGGGGGGGTGTGAATTAGTATTTTAAAAAATTTCTTTTCACAAAGAACAAAAATCACATAAACCAAAATCACACCACGAGAAAAATAAATGCCGAAATTAAAAAGTACGGAAGCAAGAAACAAGAACACAGAAATTTATAGTGGTTCGGTCAACTCGACCTACGACCACTCCCCGGAGGTGCCCTCCGAGTATTGCACTACAATCGTGACTCTCCTTTAGCCCCCACAGCTAGGCGGAGAAGCCTTTACAACGAACCTCCTTTTTGCCACCCCGGCAAGGCAGATAATCTATCTCCTTTTGCTTCCTCCTGAAGCTGGCAGAGAATCACAACCAGATGCTGACTCCTTATCTCTACCAACCCTTCCACGGACGAGAAACTCTAGACGAAGAAGAAGCAGAGCGATCCTTGAAGCAACCCTTGTGAATCCCCTCACAAGCTCCCCCTCACAAGATCCTCTCTCTCTCCCTCTCTCTCTTTCTCTGCTCAAGGCCTTCTCAGGTCAAGGCAGAAGCACAAAGGTTATTCAAAATGTTGAACAAGAGCTCTTAAATAGAAGAGCTTCAAAGGAGCTCATTAATTGCAAGTTGCTGAGAATATCATTTAGGCCGATATGGACATCGTCCTAGCCTATCAGTACAAATCTCAGAAGATCGTCCAAAGCATCGCCCTGAATGCAAACTGGATGATTTAAAATTGGCTTGATCGTCCAGGCCGATCTCACGATCATCTCGGCCGATCAGTTCAAATCAGAGGAAAATCATCCAGAGCATCACTCTGAATACGAGCTGGCCGATATTTATCGTCCTGAAGTAACTTAAGGTTTTTGAATAGATCGGCCTGGCCGATCCTGCGATCGTCCAGGACGATATGATCGTATCAATCATCCTTAATTACTTCCTTGATTTTCTTATCAATTAAGGCATAATTTGTTAATATCATCCAGGCTAATCAATGATCGTCTTGGCCGATTAATTAAAATAGAGTATACCTTAATTGTCTATGGCAGCAACTTCTTTCTATTTTGAGCTTATTGTCCTGGCTGATACACGTATCGTCCAGGACGATCTGTTAATGTCGGCTGCCTTAATTAAGAATCCTTATTTAGACTTTCTGTTTTAAGCCTGATCGTCCAGGACGATGTAAATATCGTCCTGGCCGATATGAGTAAAAATAAAAATTCTAATTCTCTCAAGTGTGTGTGTGTAGGGTTACTTAGCATCAGTCTCTTGACCATTATAAATATACTCAAGAAGAGAAAAAATAAAGTACAGACTGACTCAACCCTAAACCTACGCAATCTTGAACTGGCTCCATTTGTTGGTTCGATCTTCGATTCCTGAAAAGTTAGAAGTAACAGGCAGTCCAAGAGAATCAATAGTGTTTGTCAATCATCAAAACATAAGCCATGAAAATAGATTTACAACAAAATACGCCTTAAATATTGTGGCGGGTGATTCTTTTTTATTTGAGCATATCATCTAAGATGATGATAATATCATCCAGGACGATTTGCTTAATTTTGGCTGCCTTAACTAAGATGCCCTAATTAGGGTTTCTATTTTTGAGTGATCATCCAGGACGATTTTGGATCATCCCGGACGATGTGATCAAAAATAGAAAATATAAAAAAACATTCAGAATTTTTTCATGACTTAGCATCAGGACCCACTTTATTATAATTGACTCAATGAAAGATTAAAACTCTTACATACTGACTCACCCCTAATCTACCCAATCTTGAGTTGGCTTGATTTGCACTCGACCTTATGGATCTGAAATGTTAGTAGGCAAGTCAGTCGTAGAAAAGTAGAAGTAACAGACATGTTTGTTATTATCAAAATTATATTTCCTGAAATCATATTCATATTAATCTCTCTTTTTGATGATGACAAACAAAAACAATTTAAGCAGTTCAATTGAAACATCACAAGGAAAAATAATATGAATAAAGGTGTTCAAATTTTACTAAAAGATGAATATAGTACAACTAAACAATATAAAATAATAAACTACTCACTTTTTTTCATCACAAAAAAGAGGAGGGAACTAAAAAAAAATAGAAACTACTAAAAGAAATAAAGTACATCACAGAAAAAATAACACAAGAAAATAAATTACAAGTAGGACGGCCCCTAATCATTCGAAAGAGGGGTGGTGTTAGCTGAAAAAAGCTAGAAAGAGTAGCAAACTGCTCCCTAAACCAAGCCATATTTTGGTTGTGCTGGCAATGTTGGTGAGTCACGTACGAGTCAAAATGAGCAACATCCTCCATATATTGTTGCTCCTGTGTAGCAACATAGGAGTCAAACAGTGCCTCTCACTGGTCAAACTACTCCACCAACTAATCCAGCTGAGAGAGCTGGCAAAGTGAAATAGGTACAAGAATAGGTGTAGGAACCACCTCCTCCTCCGCTCCCTCAACTTCCTCATGCTCCAGATGGAGACAAGTACTATGAAGAATGTGGAAAGAATTATTGGTGTAGAAGGAAAGCTAAAGGTTCAATGGGGCAGGGTATTGAAGGTTATACTTGAACTCCAGAATATAGGCTATGATGAGTCTTAAAGCAATGTTTGGCTTCCTTCTAGGTCCTAGATCCCTAATACTAGTGAGGTGCTCAATATAGCAGAAAATTAGATCAGTAGCATTGAATTTTCGGTGTGCCATGATGTAGAAAATGATCAAAAGGAGTTAGAGTGATGTGGACATGATCACCAGCTTTTGGAAGAACTGAGGTACGAAGGGCATGTTGGACTATCCTAGCATCTTTGAGTAAGCTGCTAGAATCCCCAACATGATCGGAGATAGTAGTGTTCCTAAGAAAGTGATTGGCCGGAGCCCAATCATAATTGGAGTTTTGAGATAAGACGTGAAGCTTCTCTCTAGTGGTGGATAATTGTAGGAGCTCATGATAATCTTTATATGTGATCTCAACAGGGCGCTTATTGACATAAGACTGAAGTGTAGTGAAGGAGGAGTTGATTCGGAGGCTAGTAAAAATTTTGAAAAGTAGTTCGAAATTGAAGGGAACATTAAGTGTAAGGATAAAAGTCAGAAAGGTGTGTGCAAAAAGATTGAGAATAGGATAGGAAAGCATACGTGGGTTAACAGTCCATGATAAGGTGATCCCGGCTATCTCGTAATGCAGATAGGTAGCTTAGTCAGCCGCCTCAGTAAAATGAGGATCAAAATTGGCCCTCGAGGAGCTTCTAGCAAGCATACATGATCACTTGCCACTAGCCATGAATAAGGAAAATCGTGCTTGAGAGAGAAAGATTGAGAGGTATGTGGGGTGAAAAAAATAAATTGCAAACTATTGTTTATAAAGAAATGGGCCGATCATCCAGGAAAATCATAGAATCATCCAAGATGATCAGGTGCAATTATTACATCCGGGATGATTAGTCTAAAGGTGATTATATTGTCTAGGATGATCAGACATCATCCGGGACAATAAGACACAGACGATCGTCCCAAGGAGTCATTCCAAATAGCCATTGAAAAAGAAATCATCCAAAACGATTAGGTGTATCATCTAGGACTGTCGACAAAAATTGATTGTACCGGCTTAATTAAAGACATATAACGAACATGCCATGTGGATTGTCTAGGATAAACAGGTGGATCTAGGATGATCACCAATAATTGAGCAAAAAATGAGAAGGTTCTCCAGGATGAAGAGGATCGTCAAGGACGATCACAAATAATTGAAGCAGAAGACGATTAGATCGTCTAGGATGATAATGTATCGTCTAGGACGATCATAAATAGAGAAGTCATATTAGCCATTTGATGGAATTCCAAGAGTGGATTTGATATACCATCCAGGACGATATAAATATCGTACGTGATGATGTGACAAAAAAAATTGAAATTTTGGAGATGGATGGAGTTGATCAGAGAAGGCTCGAAAACACAAAAAACAACACTAAAAGTTAAAAATAAAATATAAAAATGACAATAAAAATGACAAAAGAGATGCAAAACAAAGGTTTTTTTTATCAAAGTATGAATATGATAAAGTTTCCATGTGATTGAATTAAAAATTTGTAAGAATCAATGAGTTAACATCATCGAAATTCAAAAAAAATAATGGAACAATTGATCATGTTAGCCCTTGCTCGGACTTCTCACAAGACAAATCATCTTTTAAAAATAAAGATCTAACTCAGAAAAATTAATTGGATTAAAAAAAAGAAATATGTTCAAAACTTGGTTCTAAAAAATATCTTATAGAATAATATGTCAAAGTAATTAGTCACAATCATGAATTTCAAAATCAAGCATTTGAAAATATCAAGTGACACATGAATTCTTCTAAGATTTAAGAGTTTATAAGAGAAGGATGTTTATTTTTTGTGGGCTCATTTTATGCCTCTTATTAATTAATTTACGCATTTTGCACATCTTTTGATTTTTGATACACTTTGTATAACTTTCAATTTTTTTGTGGTAATTGCACATCTTTTAATTCTTTTTCTTTTTGGGCACATTTTATGCTCTTAACATTTTTTGCAAGCTAGATCCCCTTTGAAACTCTTAAATACTCTCAGTTGTGAGTATATCTTCTAGATATTAGAGAAGAAAAATTTACACTCTAATATAAAGAAGAATAAGCCACAAAATATAATCAAATTCATATAATAAAAGCAGCGATAATATTATAAAAATTTGAAGGTAATGAAAAGACTTTGAACATTATATGTATAAGATAGATTGATATAGTAAGATAGAAAATATTTCAATCACAAAGTCCAGTTATTAATTTGAGATAAATTTTTATTTATAAAAGCAAATTATACTGCTAAAATAAGTTAGAGGGAGAGAAATAATCAACGGTATTCCTCCTTCTAACTGATTTAAAGATGTCAACCACTGACTACAAATTTTTAAAAACAATGTGTTTGGTCCTTGAATGTTCGATAGGATTCTTAGAGATGCAAATGACACTAGTGTTATCACAAAGGATTGAAATTGTCCCTACAGGAAATCCTAAATCCAGAATTTATTGCTTCAACCAAAGGACTTAGGCCACACAACTTCCTAAGGCAATGTACTCAGCTTCAGCAGTGGAATGTGCAATAGAGTTTTATTTTGTACTAGACCAGGAGAATAAGGACTATCCTATGAATTGACAAGTACCAAAAGTGTTATTTCTATTCACCTTACATCCTGTAAAATTAAAATCAAAATATCCAATAGTCTCAAACGAAGTGTTGTGCATAGGATACCATATTCCTAATTTTTGTGTCCCTTAGAGATATCTAAGAATTCTCTTAACTACAGTCAGGTGGGATTATTTAGGATCAGCTTGAAATCTACTACAGAGACAAACACTAAACATGATATCAGGTCAGCTAGCAATCAGGTAAAGTAAAGATTTAATTATCCCTCTGTACCTCTTTTGATCAATAGATTTTCCATTTAGATTCTTATCCAATTGAACAGTCGAGGTCATGGGAGTGGTTATTAGCTTTGTTTTATCCATTTTATATTTCTTCAAGATGTCTTTTATGTACTTTGATTAATTTAGAAAGGTTCTATTATCTAATTATCTTTTGCTAAACCTCAAAAAGTAGGACAACTCACCCATCATACTCATCTCAAATTTCTTACTCATTATTTTTGAAAACTCATCATATAACATTTTATTAGAAGATCTAAATAGTATATCATCGACATAGATCTAAATAATGAGTAATTCATCTCATATCTTCCTCAAAAAAATGGTGGTGTCTACGCTCCCCTTAACAAACTCCCTCTCTAGTAAGAATGTGTTAAGCCTCTTATGCCAAGCTTTGGGTGCCTATTTTAATTCGTATAAGGCCTTTTTTAATTCATAAACATGATTTAGAAATTAGGAACTCTCAAAACCTGGGGGTTGCTTTATAAACAAATCCTCTTTTATTTCCCCATTTAAAAAGGCACTCTTGTCGTTCATTTGGAAAAGCTTAAATCCCTTATAATAGGAAAAGGCTAGTAGCAATCTAATGGTTTCCAATCTAGCTACAAGGATAAAGGTCTCCCCAAAATCAATCCCTTCGATTTGGTTGTACCCCTTAGCCATCAATCTCGCCTTATTCCTAACCACCACACCAAAATCATTCATCTTATTCTTAAAGACCCATTTGGTTCTAACTACACTTTTTCCCTTTAGTCTTTCTACAAGCTCCCAAACATCATTCCTAATAAATTGGTTTAATTCCTCTTGCATGACTAATATCCAAAACTTATCAGATAGGGCTTGATTGATGTTGGTGGATTCAGACATTGAGATAAAGACAGAGTGGTTCACTTCTTTCCTAAGTCTATTCCTAGTCCTAACACATTCAGAAGGGACTCCTAAAATAAATTCTTTAGGATGACTTGAAAGTTCATTAGGGATGTTAAGCCCTATAGAACTATCCAGAGGCTAACCAAGAGGGGGGGGGGGTGAATTGGTATTTAAAAATTTCTTTAAGCAAAAAAGAAGGATTATCACAAACCAAATCACCAAAAAAACAAGTGCGGAAGAAAATAAATACGGAAGCAATAAAAACAAGAACACAAGGATTTATAGTGGTTTGGTCAACTCGACCTACGTTCACTCCCTGGAGGCACCCTCTGAGTATTGCACTACAAACGTGACTCTCCTTTAGCCTCCACAGCTAGGTGGAGAAGCCCTCAAAAAAACATCTCCTTTTTGCCACACCCAGCAAGGCAGAGAACCCAACTCCTTTTGCTTCCTCTTGAAGCAGTCAGAGAACCACGATCACTTGCTGAAACTTACCTCTCCCAACCCTTCTAAGGATAAGAGACTCTAGGGAAGAAGAAGTGGAACAATGCTTGGAGCAACCCTTGTGAATCCCCTCACAAGCTCCCCCTCACAAGATTCTCTCTCTCTCTCTCTCTCTCTCTCTCTCTCTCTCTCCCCCTCCTTTAGGTTTTCTCAGGTCAAGACATCAGCCAAGAATTTTCAAAAATGTTGAATAAGAGCTCTTGTAAAGAAGAGCTCAAAAAGCTCATTAATTGCAAGTTGCCGATTATATCGTCCAGGATATATGGAAATCGTCCTGGCCGATTCGTACAAATCTCAGAAGATCGGCCAGAGCATCACCCTAAATGCAAACTGGATGATTTAAAATTGGATTGATCATCCAGGACGATCTCATGATCGTCCCGGCCGATCAGTTCAAATCAGAGGAAAATCGTCTAGAGCATCGCCTTGAATTTAAGCTGTCTAATCCAGATCGTCCAGCACATCGCCCTGAATTTGAGCTGGCCTATATTTATCGTCCATGAGTACTAAGGATTTTAGAATCGATCGTCCATGACGATATGATTGTATCAATCATCCTTAATTATCTCCTTGATTGTCTGATCAATTAAGGCATAATTGTGAATATCGTCCAGGCCGATCCAAGATCGTCCTAGCCGATTACCAAAAATACATAATACCTTAATTATTTATGGTGGCAATTTCTTTCTATTTTGAGCCTATCGTCCTGGCCGATACAAGTATCGTCCAAGCCGATTGGCTAATGACGGCTGCCTTAATTAAGAACCCCTAATTAGATTATCTATTTTAAGCCAGATTGTCCCGGACGATGTAAATATCATCCTGCCCGATATGAGTAAAAAATAGAAAATCTAACTCTCTCAAGTGTATGTGTGTGGGGTTACTTTGCATCAGTCAAACCAAATATTACAATTGACTCAAGAAGCAACAACAACAACAACAACATCAAGCCTTTATCCCACTACATGGGGTCGGCTACATGAATCCTTTTTCTCCATTGTGTCCTATTAAAAGTCAAATTCTCATTTAAATCTAATAAAGAAAGGTCATTCCTAATATTTTCTAACCTAGTCTTTTTAGGTCTACCCCTACCTTTCTTAACATAAGTCAAATCTAATACCTCTACTCTCCTAACCGGGTCATCGGAAGGCCGCTGTTTTATGTGACCAAACCATCTAAGGCGACTCTCTCTAATCTTATCTTCTACTGGAGCTACTCCAACCTTTTCACGTATATGCTCATTTCGTATCCTATCTCTAAGGGTAAAGCCACTCATCCACCTGAGCATCCTCATCTCTGCCACACTTAACTTAGTATTATGCTTCTCTTTTAATGGCCAACATTCGGCACCATAAAGCATTGCAGGCCTCACTACCATCTTATAGAATTTTCCCTTAAGTTTGAGGGGTACATTTCTATCACATAACAAGCCCGATGGATTCCTCCACTTCAACCATCCAACTTGAATTCTGCTGATGATATCCCCATCTATTTCACCATCACTCTGAACAATAGATCCAAGATATCTAAAACGTGTACTCATAGTAATGACTTGATCGCCCAAAGTCACAATCCCCTCACTAGATCTATTACTACTAAAATTACACTCCATATATTCCGTTTTAGATCTACTCAAGCGAAAACCTTTAGACTCTAAGGTTGACCTCCATAATTCAAGTTTACCTTCAACTCCCTCTCTAGTCTTATCAACAAGAAGAATATCATCAGCAAAAAGCATACACCAAGGTACATCCTCTTACAAATGTCTAGTGAGAACATCCATGACTAAAGCAAAAAGATATGGGCTTAAAGCTGATCCTTGATGTAACCCAACCGAAATAGGGAAATACTTGGTCAATCCACCTTGTGTTTGAACACAAGTAATAGCTCCTACATACATATCTTTAATGATTTGAATATAAGCATTATTGACTCCTTTCTTTTCAAGAACTCTTCATAGCACTTCTCTTTGAACTTTATCATATGCTTTTTCTAAATCAATAAATATCATATGTAGATCCTCCTTATTTTCTCTATATTTCTCCATCAAACCTCTTAATAAATGTATGGCTTCCATAGTCGACTTACCCGGCATGAATCCAAATTGATTATGAGAAACATTAGTATCACGCCGCAACCTATGCTCCATAACTCGCTCCCAAAGTTTTAAAGTATGACACATTAACTTAATACCTCTATAATTCGCACAATCTTGTGCATCACCTTTATTCTTAAAAATAGGAATTAACACGCTCATTCTCCACTCATCTGGCATCTTTTTAGTCTTCAAAATAGTATTAAAAAGTTTAGTAAGCCATGAAATTCCTTCATCTCCTAAGCATTTCCACACCTCTATTGGAATATCATCAGATCCAACAGCTTTTCCACCCTTCATTTTCTTTAAAGCCTCTCTAACTTCAGTTTTACTAATACACCGATAAAAACAGAAATCTTTATTTTCATTTAGGGTGCTAAGGTCATTATAGTCAATCTTATTTTCACAATCTTCATTAAAAAGTTTAGCAAAATATCTCATCCATCTTTGTTGAATATCAACTTCTAAGAAAAGTATTTTTTGATCTTCATCTTTAATACACTTCACTTGAACTAAATCCTTACTACTTCTATCTCTTTGTTTGGCTAACTTATACATATATCTTTCTCCCTCTTTAGTATCTAATCTATTATATAAATCACTAAAAGCTAATATCTTTGCATCGCATATTGCTTTCTTAGCATCCTTACGAGCCACTTTATATATTTCCCAATTATCAGAATTTTTAAAATTAAACCAATTTTTATAACAAAGCTTCTTATTTTTAATCTTTTCTTGCACATTTGGATTCCACCACCAACTACTTTTACTATTAGGAGATTTTCCCTTTGAAACTCCAAGGATATCTTTTGCAATATTCTTAATATCACTAGCCACTTTTTCCCACATAATATTAGCATCCTCATGCACAGACAAAAATTTAAGATCTAAGATCTTATTTCCAAAAATATTTTTGTTAATATTCTTTAAATGCCTCCATCTAATCCTAGAAAATCATTTTACTTTATTTTTTATTTTATGCCCCTTTATCTTAAAGTCCAAAACTAATAATCGATGCTGGGTACATAAATTTTCACTCGGAATAACTTTACAATCTTTGCAATCTAAACGATTTAGTTTTCTAATAAGAAAATAGTCAATCTGTGTTGTACTATATCCATTTTTATAAGTGATGAGATGCTCATTTCTTTTCTTAAATAAGGTATTAGCAATTGAAAAATCATAAGCTAAACAAAAATCCAATATGGTCTTACCACCTTCATTCGTTGTTCCAAATCCATAGCCACCATGAATGCTTTTAAAATCATCTTCCTCTCTACCAACATGTCCATTTAAATCTCCTCCTATAAAAACTCTTTCTTCAAGAGGTATATTTTGTATTAATTCTTCTAAGTCATTCCAAAAATTTAATTTAGAACTCATATCCAAACCTACTTGAGGAGCATAAGCACTTACAATATTAATAATCTTATCATCAACAATAATCTTTAAAGCTATAATTCTATCTCCAATCCTATTAATTTTTATAACATTATCCTTTAAACTCTTATCTATAATAACACCTACACCATTTCTAGTACGACTCCTATCCGAATACCAAAGTTTAAATCCTAAACTATCAATTTCCTTAGCCTTCTCACCAACCCATTTAGTTTCCTGAATGCACAAAATAATTAACTTCCTATGAATCATAATATCTATTAATTCCATTAATTTTCCTGTAAGGGAACCTATATTCCAAGTTCCTATCCTAATTTTAGTTTCATGGACTAGCTTCTTTGCCCACATCCGTCCTTGATGTGGAAACCCTTGCCTATTTAACACTGCACTCAGGCGCCAGTGTAGCGGCCCTTGCACACTTGTCACTGTATTCAGGCCATACAGCGCGTCACTTCCAGGGGACGCCCTAGCATTAACATAATTTCTTAAAGGATTCATGTCATTATTGTTTGACAAGTTTTACGCTGGCTGTCGACTACCTAACGCAACCCTCCACTTTTCTCATCCAGGACTTGGGACCTGGCAATGGTAATGTTTAAGGAAAAAATAAAATTACAAACTGACTCAACCCTAATTTACCCATCCTTGAGCTGGCTCCATTTTTTTGTCCGATCTTTGATTCTTGAAAAGTCAGTAGTAAAAGGCAGTCCAAGACAAGTAAGAGTATTTGCCAATCATCAAAACATAGTTCATGGACCTGAATTTGCAATAATTTCTCCTTTTTTTATGATGGCAAAACACTACGACAAATATTTAAAAATAGCAGTGTAACACACGGAATCAAAAGTGCAAGAAACATTATAAAACTACTCCCCCTTTTGACATCTCAAAAAGGAGGGAATTGAGAACTAAAGCAAACCACAAGACACCCCTTTTTTTTTACCAAGGCATGAAGATGATGTACTATTTCATGTGATTGATTTTAAAAACTTATGAGTTAATGAGTTAACAACATCAATAATCCAAAGAATGTTAGAATATCCGATCATGGTTACCCTTAGCTCGGACTTTCTCTTAGGGTAGATTCGTCTTTTGAAATCAATGGCCTAACTCAAAAAATCAATTGGATATGAGAAAAAGAATCCATTCATCACTTGGTTTAAGAAAAAAAGATCATATAGAATAATGAACCAAAGTAAATTTGTCGCAATCGCAAAACAATCGAAATCAAGTCTTCGATACATGAAAACTTCTAAGTTTTAAAAGATTTGAAAAGAGAGAATAGCTTGCTTTTTAGGGGGCTCATTTTATGCCTCTTGTCACTTTAATTGGCTCTTTGAGTTTCTTTTGATTTTTGATACACTTTCGTGTATATACGTTTCTTTTCAATTTGGCATCATTGACCTTTTTTTTTTTTTGCAAGCTAAATTCTCTTTTTCGGTCTCTTAAAAAAGAAATCTTAGTTGTGAGTATATCTTCTAGATATTAGAGAATAGGAATTCTCTCTCTAACATAGGGAAGAACCATCCACAAAATAGAATCAATAACCAATGACAAGAGTAACGAGGAATCTTGATGTGACAAAAGACTTTAAGCATTATAAATACAAGATAGTTTTGCTTAAGCAAGTTTAGTAAAGATCTTAATTTCATACACAATCTTTAATTTAAAATAGATTTTTGATTAGAAAAGAAAACTATGCCACTAAAATAGGTTAGAGAAAGAGACACAATCAACAAAATATTTTTACCATCTAATAGATTAAGAGATGTAAAATATTGAATACAAATTCTCAAAAGCAAGGACAAGGCATACGATATCATTTCAGCAATGATTTTTTTTTTTTGAAAGCTATGTTTAAGAAAGAAAAGCAACCAAAAAAAAAGTAAACCAAATCAAACAAAAACTAAGAGTAAAAAAAAAGAAAAGAAAACAAAGAACAAAAAGGAAAAGCAACTAAAAGAAAAAGAACAAAAAATAAAATAAAGTAAATAGAAGATCAAGTTTATGCAGTTATGTCAATCACGCCAAATCTGGTCCTTAAAGAGCTGAAAGTGTCGAAGGCTAGTAGTTTAGTAAAGATGTCAGCCAGTTGATTTTCAGTTGTCACATGGTGTAACTCAATGTCTGCCTTGTCACATGATATCTAATGAAATGATGCCTAATATCAATGTGCTTAGTCCTTGAATGTTGGATAGGACTCTTAGAGATGCATATGGCACTAGTGTTGTCACAAAAGATTGAGATGGTGCCTACAGGTAATCCTAAATCTAATACCTGTTGTTTCAACCAAAAGACTTGGGCCACACAACTTCCAAGAGCAATGTACTCAGCTTCAGCAGGGGAAAGTGCAACAAAATTTTGCTTCCTACTAGACCATGAGACCAAAGATTGTCCTATGAATTGACAAGTTCCTGAAGTACTTTTTCTATCCACCTTGCATCCTGCAAAATTAGAGTCAGAAAATCCAATAATCTCAAAAGAAGTACTGTGTCTAGGATACCAAATCCCTAAGCTTTGGGTCCCCAAAAGATATCTAAAAATTCTCTTAACAGCAGTCAAGTGGGATTCCTTAGGGTCGACTTGAAATCTAGCACAAAGGCAAACACTAAACATTATGTCCAGTCGGCTCGCAGTCAAGTAGAGTAAAGATCCAATCATGCCTCTGTACTTCTTCTGATCAACAGACTTACAACTTGGGTCCTTATCCAATGGAACACTAAAAGTCATGGGAGTATTAATTGGCTTAGATTTATCCATCTCATACTTCTTCAAAATATCCTTTATGGATTTTATTTGATTAAGAAAGGTTCCATCATCTAATTGTTTTATGCTAAACCCTAAAAAGTAAGACAACTCTCCCATCATACTCATCTCAAACTAACTACTCATTGTCTTAGAGAACTCATCACAAAGTTTTTTATTAGAAGATCTAAAGAGTATATCATTTACACAAATCTGAACAATGAGCAAATTATCTCCAATTTTTCTAAGAAATAGGGTGGTGTCTACGCTCCCCTTAACAAACTCCCTTTCTAGTAAAAATGTGCTAAGCCTCTCATACCATGCTCTTGGTGCCTACTTTAAACCATACAAAGCCTTTTTTAATTTAAAAACATGATTTGGAAATTGAGAACTCTTAAAACCTTGGGGTTGTTCTACAAACACATCCTCTTTTATTTCCCCATTCAAAAAGGCACTCTTGACATCCATTTGATAAAACTTAAATCCTTTATAACAGGTAAAGGCTAATAGCACTCTAATGGCTTCCAATCTAGCTACAGGGGCAAATGTCTCCTCAAAATCTATCCCTTCTATTTGGTTATACCCCTTAGACACCAATCTTGCTTTATTCCTAACCACCACTCCTGAATCATTCACCTTGTTCTTAAAGACTCACTTTTTCCCAACTACACTTTGTCCCTTAGGTCTTTCTTTAAGCTCCCAAATTTCATTCCTAACAAATTAGTTCAACTCTTCCTACTTGGCTAAGATCCAAAACTCATCAATAAGGGCTTGGTTTATGTTGGTGGGTTCAGTCATTGAGATAAAGGCAGAGTGGGTCACCTCCTTCTTAAGTCCATGTCTAGTCTTAACTCCATTAGAAGGGTCTCCTAAGATCAATTCCTTGGGGTGACTTATAGAGTATCTCCAATCTCTAGGTAAGGTGTGAGAAGATTCAACCCTTTCCTCCAGATCTAAATTTTCTACTCCTTGAGTGACATCTCCTACTCCTTCTATGTTTTGGTGAAGTACTTCCTTCTCTAAGTTTTCTACTCCACTAGTAATCTCTCCAATATCATCATCATCCTCAACTCCATACTTTTTAGGATCAGACTTATCAAATACTACATGGGTAGTTTCTTCCACCACTAAAGTTCTCTTGTTAAACACCCTAAATGACTTCCCAACACTAGAATATCCCAAGAACACTCCTTCATCAGATTTAGGATCAAATTTTCTCAAGTGAGACTTCTCATTGTTGTGAATGAAAACCTTACAACCAAAGACATGAAGGTGAGAAAGATTGGGTGTCCTACCCTTAAGGATCTCATAGGGTGTCTTTTCTAAGTTGGTTCTAACATTCACCCTATTCAACATATAACAAGCTGTGTTAAC
Organism: Dendrobium nobile; assembly: GCA_022539455.1. Lineage (NCBI taxonomy): Eukaryota > Viridiplantae > Streptophyta > Magnoliopsida > Asparagales > Orchidaceae > Dendrobium > Dendrobium nobile. The sequence goes on from CM039727.1 coordinate 30,838,393, forward strand.
CGCTTCAGCCCAAAAGTATTTTCGAAGTGAATACTCAGCAAGCATGGCTATAGCGGCTTCCACTAAGGTCCGGTTCTTCCTTTCAGCTATCCCGTTCTGCTGAGGTGTCCTAGGAGCTGAAAAGTTGTGGCTAATCACCTTATCCTCACAAAAATCTCAAAATATTACATTCTCAAACTCTCCCCCATGATCACTATGCATGGTCAAGATCTCACAACCTAGCTTTTTCTGAATCCAAGTAGAAAATTTTTTAAACTCCTCAAAAGACTCATTTTTATGTGTAAGAAATCTAGTCCAAGTGAACCTCGAGTAGTCATTAACAATCACAAAATTATAGACTTTCCCTCCCAAGCTGGCAGTGCTAATGGGTCCAAACAAATCCATGTGAAGGACTTCTAAAGGTCTAGAGGTGCTAATGTCCTTAATGGGGTGAAAGGTGGAGTGAACTTGCTTTCCTAGTTGGCTGGCATCACAAAGGTGGTCTTTTGAAAATTTGAGTTTGGGGACACCTCTAACTAGGTCTTTTTGGATCACTTTTCTAAGGGTTTTCATACTTGCATGACATAGTCTCTGGTGCCACAACCATGAATCATCAACCACTATTTTAAAGCAAAATGAAGCAGCACATTCAATATTATTTAAATCAAGCATGTAGACGTTGTTGATCCTCTTTCCCTGCAAAATAGTGTTGTTACTTAAACTTACAATGCATGAATTTGTAAAGATTTGCACGATGAAGCCCTTGTCACAAAGTTGACTGATGCTCAGTAGGTTGTGCTTCAATTCATCTACAAGCAAAATATTTTCAATTATAAGGTTCTTGGAATTACCAATTATACCTGAGCCTACCACCTTCCTGGTGGTGTTGTCTCCAAGAGTAACCTTACCTCCAGTCCTGGACTCCAGCAAAATAAATTGATTGGCATCACCAGTCATATATCGAGAGCATCCACTATCCAGTATCACATACTCTCACGAGGCCTTTTGTGAGAGCCCATCTGCAAGATTATCAAATATCAGATATAGGAACCCAAATAGGTTTGGGTCCCTTCTTATGAAAAGTAGAATTCAATGCATGTGTGGTATGCTGTGGATTATGCAACTTAGGTCTCCACACCCAAGGTGTACTATGGTGAACTGTGCATGTGTGTGAGATGTGTCCTAGCATGCCACAGGAAAAACATCTAACTCCAGGAAAAGGGTTTTTTAAGTGGTTTGAGTTATAATGCCTCTTCCTAGTTTTTGGCTTTTGATCAAAAGTAGGTGTCATCCTAGTTTTCTTACATGTATCTAACTCATTTTGAATCTTCAAATTTGTGCTTTTTAAGACTTTATTCTCAATCCTCAAAATTTTCTCCATCTCTTTAGACTTCTTAAAATCAGAATCAAGTGAGGTGTGTGTGACTTTTAATGCATCATGCTCATTAATTAATTCTAAATACTTTTTGTTTAAATCATCAAATTCATCAAGTAGAGCCATGTCATTAGAATCAATCGTAAAATGATCTTTGAGAATAATTTCATATTCTTTTTGTAAATTCGAAAGTTCTAATTTTAAACTAGCATGAGTCTTTTTAAGTTTTTTGTATGATGCATGAATTTTCTCATAAATTTCAAACAATTGATCATAAGTTGGTTTACATACCTCTTCTTCATCACTTTGATCAAGATGATCTTCTCCCATTAAGCACAAGTTTGTTGTTTCTTCTTCTGGTTCCATCTTCGATGAATCCAATGCAGAATCTGCCCAAAATGCCTTTTGGACTCTCTTCTTGTCCTTCCTTAACTTAGGTTTCTCCTCACCCTTTTCTTTGCTTGAGTGATCTTCAAGTGTAGGACAATCAGCTCTCGCATGTTCAGGCTTCCTGCATTCATAACAGACAACATCAGAAGATCCCTTTGAATATTTATTATCCTTTCCTTTTCTCCAATGATGCTTTTGCTTCTTTCTTAGAAAGCTTTTGAATTGCCTTGTGATTAAGGCAAATTCATCGCTTTCAGACCCGGAAGAGTCAGAATCCGATTTGTGCGCCTTCAGTGCTACTGTTTTCTCCTTTCTTTTCTCACCTGCATCAAGATTTTTTTGATTCACTCCTTGCTCGTAAGCAATGAGTGAGCCAAGTAAGTTGTCAATCGAATACGTATTCAAATCTTTAGATTCAGTGATTGCAGTGATTTTAGAATCAAACGTCGAAGGCAAGCATCTCAAAATCTTGTTCATTTTTTCATAGTTTGAAAGTTCTGTTCCTAAGGCATGCAAAGAAGTAACAATTTGAGTAAATCTCGTATACATTTTAGAAATTGATTCATGAGATTTCATACGAAAAATGTCATAGTCATGCAAGAGAATATTCAAACGGGATTATTTAACTTCATTAGTGCCTTCATAAGTGATACACAATTTATCCCGAATTTCTTTACCAGTTTTGCAAGTGGAAACATACATATAGTCTTCTAATTTTAAAGCACAGAAAAAGCAATTAAGACATTTTGCATTTAACTGAGCCAAATCCCTATCATCTAAAGTCCATCCAGTAAAAGGAAGTGAAATAGTAATGTTATTACGTTTACTAGTTGGAGGTGTGTAACCATCCTTCACAAGCATCCACATGCGATAATCAGTAGATTGTAAAAATGTAGACATGCGAGTTTTCCAAAAATCAAATGGGATATTATCAAACAAAGGTGATCGGGTAATAGAATACCCTTCCGGTGTATTACGATTCCCAAAGTTAGCCATGGATCAAAATTCAAAAAGTTTTTAAACTTAGTTTTTATGAATCCCGCTCTGATACCACTTGAAAGTTCGTTAGGGATGTTAAGCCCTATAGAACTGGCCCGAGGCTAACCAAGAGGGGGGGGGGGTGAATTGGTATTTAAAAATTTCTTTAAGAAAAAAATGATTATCACAAACCAAATCACCACAAAAAATAAGTGTAGAAGAAAATAAATATGGAAGCAGTAAAAACAAGAACACAAGGATTTATAGTGGTTCAGTCAACTCGACCTACGTCCACTTCCCGGAGGCGCCCTCCGAGTATTGCACTACAAATATGACTCTCCTTTAGCCCCCACAACTAGGCAGAGAATCCCTCACAAAAACACCTCCTTTTTGCCACACCCGGCAAGGCAGAGAACCCAACTCCTTTTGCTTCCTCTTGAAGCAGTCAGAGAATCACGATCACTTGCTAAAACTTATCTCTCCCAACCCTTCCAAGGACAAGAGACTCTAGGGAAGAAGAAGTGGAACAATGCTTCGAGCAACCCTTGTGAATCCCCTCACAAGCTCCCCCTCAAAGATCCTCTCTCTCTCTCTCCTTTAGGTTTGATGCCGGAGCTTCCAATTAAGGAAGATGCAAAGCCGATCCAAGAAGCACAGAGAAGGTTCCACCCTGTACATATTTGCCTATTCCGAACAGAATTTACATTGCTTCTCTCCCCGGTTCAAAAATGTCAGGCATCAGGTCAAGACAACAGCCAAGGATCTTCAAAAATGTTGAATAAAAGCTCTTATAAAGAAGAGCTCAAAAAGATCATTAATTGCAAGTTGCTGACTATATCATCCAAGATGATATGGAAATCATTCTGGTCGATCAGTACAAATCTCAGAAGATCGGCCAGAGCATCGCTCTGAAAGCAAACTGGACGATCCAGATCGTCCAACACATCGCCCTGAATTTGTTCTGGCCGATATTTATTATCCAGGAGTGACTAAGGATTTTAGAATCGATCGTCCTGACCGATCTTGTGATCATCCAGGATGATATGATCGTATCAATCATCCTTAATTACGTCCTTGATTGTCTGATCATTTAAGGCATAATTGTGAATATCGTCCAGGCCGATCCAAGATTGTCCTGGCCAATTACCAAAAATATAGAATACCTTAATTGTTTATGGCGGCAATTTCTTTCTGTTTTGAGCCTATCGTCCTGGCCGATACAAGTATCATCCAGGCCGATTAGTTAATGACAACTGCCTTAATTAAGAACCCCTAATTAGATTCTCTGTTTTAAGCCAAATCGTCCAGGACAATATAAATATCGTCCTGGCTGATATGAGTGAAAAATAGAAATTCTAAGTCTCTCAAGTGTGTGTGTGGGGTTACTTTGCATCAGTCACACCAAAGATTACAATTGACTCAAGAAGGAAAAAATAAAATTACAGACTAACTCAACCCTAATCTACCCATTCTTGAGCTGGCTCCATTTTTCCGTCTGATCTTTGATTCCTGAAAAATCAGTAGTAAAAGGCAGTCTAAGAAAAGTAAGAGTGTTTGCCAATCATCAAAACATAGTTTATGGATCTGAATTTTCAACATGACTCGAAGAATATCTCCAATCTCTAGGCAAAGTGGGTGTAGGTTCTACCCCTTCCTCCATATTTAAATTTTATACTCCTTTAGTAATCTCACCTAATCTTTCAGTGTTTTGGGGCTTTACCCTCTTCTCCAAATTTTCAACTCCTTGGGTAATCTCTCCAACTTCATCTTCAACTTCATCCTCAACTCTAGACTTCTTAGGATCAGATTCATCAAACACTATATGAGTAGTCTCTTTCACCACCAATGTCCTCTTGTTAAATACCCTAAAGGATTTTCCCACACATGAATATCCTAAGACCACTCCTTCATCAGATTTTGGGTCAAATTTTTCTAAGTGTGACTTCCCATTATTAAGAATGAAAACTTTACAGCTAGAGATATGGAGGTGTGAAAGGTTGGGTGTTCTACCCTTAAGGATCTCATAGAGTGTCTTATTAAGTTTGGCTCTAACATTCATCATATTCAACACATTACAAGCTCAAACTCTCCCTTATGACCACTATAGATGGTCAAGATTTCAGAACCTAACTTTTTTTGAATCTAAGTGAAGAAGGATTTAAACTCGTCAAAATACTCACTCTTATAGGATAGAAATTTAATCCAAGTGAACCTCGAGTAGTCATTGATAATAAAAAATCCATAGACTTTCCCCCCTAAGCTGGCAGTGCTAATAGGTCCAAAGAAATTGATGTGAATGACTTCAAAAGGTCTAGAGATGCTAATGTTCTTAATGAAATGTAAAAAGGAATGAACTTGTTTCCCTAGTTGGCAAGCATCACACATGTGATCTTTGGAAAACTTAAGCTTAGGGACACCTCTAACTAGGTCTTTTTGGGTCACTCTCTTAAGAGTTTTCATATTTGCATGACATAACCTCCTGTGCCACAACCAAGACTCATTAGCAATAATTTTTAAACAAAATGAAGCAGCACATTCAAAATTATTTAAATCAAGCATTGAAACATTGTTGATCTACTTTTCCTGCAAAATAGTGTTGTTATTTAGGCTAATAATGCAAGTATTTGTCAAAAAATTTATGATGAAGCTTTTATCACACAGCTGACTGATGCTTAGCAAGTTGTATTTTAGTCCATCTACAAGCAAAACATTTTCAATTTAAAAGGTTCTTGGAGTTTCTGATTATACGTGCGCCCACCACTTTCCTGGTGGTGTTGTCTCCAAGAGTGACCTTACCTCCAACCTTAGCCTTTAGCGAAATAAATTTTTTGGCATCCCTAGTTATGTGTCGTAAGCATCCACTGTCAAGATACCACATGCTCTCATGAGGCATTTTGTGGGAGCAAGCATACAAAATCATCAAATGTCAGATTTAGGAACCCGAACAAGTTTAGGTCCCTTCTTATGTAAAGAAGAATACAATGCATGTATGTTATACTATGAATCATGCAATTTGGGTCTCCACACCCAATGTGTACTATGGTGAATAGTGCAAGTGTATGAAATATGTCCTAGCATGCCACATGAAAAAATATCTAACACCATGAAAAGTGCTTACTAATATATTTGAGTTATAGTGCCTCTTCCTAGGTTTCAAACTTTTGGCTTTGAATCAGGTGTATGTGTGCTATTTTCCTCAAGTGCTTTTAATTCTGCTTTAAACATTATATTAACACTTTCTAAAATAGCATTATCAACTTTCAAATAGTGCTCCATATGCTCTGACTCATCAATATATGTTTTAAAATCAATTTCAAGTTAGGTATAGGATGCTTTCAATGAATTATGCTCAATGACCAACTCAGAGTGCTTTTTATTTAACTCATTAAATTCATCAAGTAATGACATATGATTGTTATCAAGTGCAGAGTTATCTTTAAATAATATTTTATGCTCTTTTTATAAATTTAAAAATTCAATCTTCATGCTTGCATGCAATTTTTTAAGCTTCCTATATGAAGCATGAATTTTCTCAGAAACTTCAAATAATTATTCATAGGTTAGTCATATACCTCTTCTTAGTCAGACTGACCAATATCATCATCTGCCATTTAGCACAGATTTGATGTCTTCAATTCAGCTTCAGTCTCAGTAGAGTCTAGTGCAGAATCCGCCTAGAATACCGTTTGTAATCACTTCTTGTCTATTTTGAACTTGGGTTTCTCCTCACCCTTCTCCTTGCTTGGGTGAGCTTTAAGTGTAGGACAATCAGCTTTAAAAAGTCCCAGCTTTCTTTTTCCAAAATAAATCATATCATTAGAACTTTTAAAATTTTTGTTACCCTTATCTTTATTTCACTTCTAATGGTTCTTTTCCTTCTTCCTTAGAAAACTTTTGAATTGCCTAGTGATTAAGGCAACATCACCGCTTTCAGACCCAGAAGAACTAGTATCTATATCGTTCTTCTTTAGTTCCACAGTCTTCTCCTTCTTCCTCTCACCTACATCAAGTTATCTTTGGTTCACTCCTTCCTCGTAAGCAATGAGTGATCTAAATAAGTTATCAATAGAATAAGTATTCAATTCCTTAGATTCAGTAATTGTAGTAATCTTTGCATCAAAGAAAGAAGCCAAGCATCTCAAAATTTTATTTATTTTTTCATAGTAATTTAGCTCTCTTTCTAAGGCATGTAATGAGGTGATAACTTGAGTAAATCTAGTATACATGTCAGAATTTGATTCAGAATATTTCATATGAAAAAGTTTGTACTCATGCAATAAAATATTCAACCTATATTACTTAACTTCATTTGTCCCTTTATAAGTAGCTCACAATCTATCCCAAATTTTTTTACCAGTAGCACAAGTTAAAACATGCATGTAATCTTCTGATTTCAAATCATATAAAAAATAGTTCAAGTGTTTTGCATTAAGTTGCATTAAATCCCTATCATCAAAAGTCCATTCAGTAAAAGAAAGTTCAATTTTAATGCCTTTAATTTCATGAGATGGAGGTGAATAACCTTCTTTAATAAGTATCCACATGCGATAGTCAATCAATTGTAAAAATGTAGACATGTGAGTTTTCCAAAAATAAAAAAGAATATTATCAAACAAAGGTTGTCAGGTAATAAAGCACCCTTTCATAGTATTATGATTACCATAGTTAGCCTGGATCGAAATTTAAAAAGTTTTCAAAAAGTCAATTTTATGAACCTTGCTCTGATACCACTTGAAAGTTCGTTATGGATGCTAAACCTTATGAAAGTTCAATTTTATTGCATTTCTGCACATTTAATTTCGAGAGGGGGGGGGGGGGGGTAAATTGGTATTTTAAAAATTCTTCAAACAAAATCACAAACACAACCAAATAATCATAACATAAATTAAGGTGCGGAAATTAAATGTGGCAAATGCAATAAGAAAGAACGCCCCTAATTTTATAGTGGTTTGATCAACTTAACCAACGTCCACTCCTCGGAGCCTCTCCTCTGGGTATTGCATTAAACTTAGTGTCTCTCTTTTTGCTCCCACAGTAAGGTAGAGAAGCTCATATAAAAACTCCTTTCCACCGACCCCAATGAGGTAGAGAACCCAACTCTCTTTCCTTCCTCCTAAAGCAGGCAGAGAACCTCGATCAATTGCTGAAATATATCTCTCTCGAACCTCCAAGGAACTAGGGATGATGATCGGAGAAGACGACTCAGATCCTTGCTTGGAGAAACCTTTGTGAAATCCCTCACAAGCTTCCCCTCACAAGATCCTCTCTATTTCTCCATTGCTCTCCCTCTCCTCTTGGCTCTCTCAGGTTAGGACAGTAGCAAAAGATCACCTCTTGAGTAAACAAGAGATCTTATATAGAAGGGCTTCAAATTTTCCCTACTTTATAATTAATCATCAAGTATCATCCAGGATAATCGCCCGATCGACCCGTACGATCAGTTCAAATTCAGCTTAATCAGCTAGGATGATTTAGGAGAATTATGATGATTAGAAGATTCCTTTGTTAAGATCGTTCAGGATGATAGGACATCATCCTGTATGATTAGTTCAAGTCATCAAATAGCCTAATCATCCAAGATGATCTAACGATCATCCCGGATGATTAGTACAAAACATCAAATATCATCTAGAACATCGCCCTGGATGCATGTCTGGATGATGAAAAAATAATTGATCGTCCACGACGATTTGGATCATCTTGGATGAATAGTTCAAATCAATGCATATCGTCCAGAGCATCATTTAGGTCCAGGAAGAAACTAAGGTTTGTTTAACTAATCGTTCAGGATGGTATGATCGAGCAATCAAACCTTAATTACCAAACTAATTTAGGCATAATTGTAGTGCATTATCCAAGACGATGTCCTGAAAATGTCTAAAAATAAAACATGATTAAAAGGTTATGGTGACTGATTCTTTCTAATTTTAGCATATCATTCAGGACAATGCTAATATCGTCAAAGACGATTTGCTTAATTGTGGCTGCTTTAACTAGGATGCCCTATTTAAGGTTTTAATTTTTGACTGATCATCTAAGACGATTTTGGATCATCTCGGGCGATGTGATCAAAAATAAAAAGCACAAAAAATAAAAAGAATTTTTTTTATGACTCGGCATCAAGACCCACTTTATTACAATTGACTCAAGGAAAGGTAAAACCCTTATAGACTGACTCACCCCTAGTCTACCCAATCCTGAATTGGCTTGATTTGTACTCGACCTTATAGACCTGAAATGTTGGTAGGCAAGACAGTCGTAGAAAAATAGAAGTAATATAAATATTTGCTATCATCAAAGTTATTTTTCTCGAAATCAGATTCGCAACACCCTGCCTCTCTCTTGGTTAGCCTCCGGCTAGTTCCTTAAGGTTTCACAACCCTCACAAACTTTCATTAAGAATAAGGCTTATTTATTTAAAAGAAAGGCAATTTAGATGTTCTTTAAGATTCTTCTAAAGAACTCATAATTCAAACTTCTTGATCCTAAGAAGATGAAAGATGTGGGAAAAGTGGAGCAACCAAAATATTGCACATATCATCGAATGATCAGTTATGAGCTAGAAGATTTTATAACTTACAAGGAGTGGCTTGAATAAAATATCAAAGACGGATCTATTGTGATACCTAAGGAGTATTTAGCTAATTATAATCAGGTATCTGTTAAATGCGTGATTGGTGAGCCTTTGGTATTAGTTATAAGTTCAAAACCTGATGATAATTTGGATATAACTTTATTTTGATCTTCTAAAAACATTTTAAACAAAATTTATCATTTATCTGTTTTAGGTGTCTCAAAGAGTACAGTATCCCTCAGGGTTGATCTAGCAGTTCCTGAAGAGGAAGTCCAGAATAAAATTCCTTTTGAAGAACCTAAGAAATGAGGGAGGATTTAATCAAAGTTATACTTGACCCAGAAATCTATATGGCTCTATTAGCATCAATGCAGTATAAAGAAATATTGAGTTGTAAACAAATTCTAGAAATTATATTCTTAGATAAAGATATACTCTTAGGAAATATAGATCATAATCATCCATTATATATATATATCTATGATTATAGATAATTTTATATTGCCTTATGTCCTTATTGTTCTAGGTGCAATAATTAACATTATAACCCTTAGAACTCTTGCATACCTGAAGGTGGATACTCACAAACTCAGTTATGATAAAATGATGTTATGCGGGTTTAACGAACAACAAGAGAGAGCTTTGGGTTCAATCACTTTGCTGTTAGAAATAGGAAACCTAAAGACTAAAGCCAAATTTCATATAATAGATTCCAAATCTTCTTCTAATGCTCTTTTGGGTAGACTTTGGCTACATGAATATAAAACTATGCCTTCTACACTTCATTTGTGTATCAAATACTCTTGTGAGGGAGAAGTGCATTATATCAAAGGTGACTTGTAACTGTTTTCAATTCATGAAGTTGGTATTTACAAAGATGCTTCATATTATTTTCCTAATAAGCATATTCTCTTCTCTAAAATCTCAAACTCACTGAAGAAGAAGTAAAAGAAAAGAAAGGGAAAGAAAAAGAAAACAAATAAAGAAAAGTGTTTTGATCTCAAACACAATATTCATTGGTGACCTGCCCTCCCTCATAAAGACGTGGTATATTGGCTCAACGTCTAGAGGAAGAGGTCAATGATGGAAAAATAGATTTATAAAATAAATTGAAAAGCAAAATTTGCAAATAAAGGCACCTATAACACATATTTATTTTTAAACTATATCAAAGGAGGAATCATATGTAATTGATAAAAATCAATAGGCTGTAGACTATGGGAAAAATGTAATGCAAATTTTTTTTTTTTTTTTGATAATTGCAAAATGCATTATAAAAGCAAAAAACTGGAAACTAGGTACAAACTAGAGGAAAGGCTCACATTCCTTCTTCACAAAACTAGATAAGGAAGAAGGTATGCTTGCAAAAGAAAAGTCCTCAAAAAAAAATTATTGTCTAAAGCCAAAGTAGCACAAAGATCGGCTACTTTGTTACAATCTCTATGAACATGGTGAAAAATTACCTTATTGAAGTCGGTCAAGAAAAGAAAATCTTTATCCTCCAAATTGCTATATTGCCACGTCTTTTTATTCAAAGAATTTTGAATGAACTTTATGATGTTGTAGTTATCACCTTCTATTATTATACCTTTGTTATCTAGCATCCATCTTTGTATATACTTCCTTATCTAGAGTATAGCCTCCATTTCAAGCTGTGCCACATCCTAGTGCACTGTTCTTTCACCAAAAGCTAGTAATAATCTTCCTTTGTGATCTCACAAAGCTCCACAAATTCCAGCACTATTAGAGATTAAGATAGAAGCATCAACATTTATTTTGATCCAATCTAGCAGTGGAGGGTGCCAAACATTTTGAAACTCCCTAAGGAGATTAGCACCCTAGCTATCTAGGATTGGATTAGCATGAATCATTGCAATAGATAACACATTTACTATAATCATTGAGCTGGGTAGAGTAGGTTTACCATGTAATTTCCTATTTCTATCTTTCTAGCATTCAGAAACTGAAGTACAGTACACCTTGACTGTGAAGTTGTTGCAGAAATTCTCTTGAGTTCTATCAAGCATTCCTCCAGCAAACGAAAAATAGGGATCTTAAATCCCCATCCTTGCAATTTTAATAGAATTTTTATCAAATACTTACAATGAACAGCAATATGCTCAAGGTTCTCAACTTGTTGACATCCCCTTGCACATAAATTGTGGTTGATAAGTTTCCTATAAGCAATAAACTCATTTGTTGGGATAACAAACTTGCTCATCCTCCACCAAAACAGTTCCACCTAAGGGGTTAGCTTCACCTTCCTAAGCCAAGATGAAAAACCAAAATCTCCCTCTCCCATTTCACATGTTAATGACTTTTCATATGACATAGCAGTAATAGTCTTACCAGTATGTTGCTGAATTTCTTCCATATAATCCTCATCAGCAGTGTGGTTGATTGGAATTTGCAAAATGAGAGATATAAGTTCCTCATGAAAGAACCATTGAAGTTCTTCCACGTTCCAACAGCCATTCAAAGAGATGAATTGATCCAGCATTACCTCTTCCAGTCCCGTGCAGTCCACAAATGTTGGCCAAGCTCCCAAACATTTATCAAGAATCCAAATGTCTTTAAGAACATTAATCTTTCTCCCAATGACCACTTTCCATTCCAGCAGAGGTTTTAAAAATTTTTCACCCTTTTTTAGAATTTTCCAAGCCATAGAAGCTCCTTGTTATCAGCATCAAATATATTATTACCGTATTTGGCAACAATGGTTTTATGGATTAGAGAATCAAGTCTTTGCATGAACCGCCAAGACAATCTAGCCTTGAGAGGTCCATATCTGTGAATTGCTGAATGAAAATTCAGACCACCAGCATCTCTCAGTTTACATAGTTCTGGCCATGACACATAATGCATTCCTCTTTTACCATTGCTTTTATACGATATGAAATCTTTGCAACATTTATCCACTTCATAGAGAACTTTCTTTGGAACTAGGGAGTGAGTTGATAAAAAATTTGGAGTTGATAATAGAGAAGACTTGGCAAGAGTGATCTTACTAGCCAAAGAAAGATTTTTGCTACCCCAAGAGTTCAGCTTTTGTAGAACATTGTCGAGCAAATCCTGAAAATCAGAATTCACCAATCTTTTCAACGCCATTTTAATACCCAGGTAGTGCATCTCCTTAATTACTTTGCATCCCAAAATCTACTTGACTTGGTTCCTGTTGGAATGGTTAGTAGCAATGCTAAAAAGAATTTGAGATTTAGAGTTGTTCACCTTCAATCATGTCTAAGAACAAAAGTTAGCAACAATTTTCTTTAACATTTTGGCTAGCTTTTTTTAGGATTGTGCAAAAATCAAGACATCGTCGGCATATAAAAGATGAGTTACTTCTTGAGCTTTTGGTGATATTTGAATTCCCAAATTGTGCCCCTTTGGTTAAATTGCATTTGAGAGTAATTGGGAGCATATAATGAATAAGTAAGGAGAGAGAGGACATCCTTGACGAAACCCATTTTTAGCCTTAATCCACTTGGACACTTTCTCATTTAGCAGAAATGAAAATCTGACATCTCTGACACACTCCATAATAAGAGAGGATATCTTAAAAGGGAAACCAAACATATGTAAGACTTGATTCAAAGTCTCCCAACACAAACTATCATAAGCCTGTTCCATGTCAAGCTTAACCGCCATCATTTCTTTTATGTTTTTGGAAGTCCTGAATTTATTGAAGACCTCATGAGCTAATAAGCAGTGATTCGACATCGATCTTCCAGGAATGAATGCTTCCTGTTCTTCTGAGATAATTTTATCAATGCAAAATTTCAATCTATTCATGATCATAGTTGCCAATAGCTTATAAGTAGTTTAACAAAAACTTATAGGCCTATAATTTGATGGAAATAAGGGATTTTTAATCTTGGGGATAAGGACAATCAGTGTATCTCTCCATTCAGCGTGCATATTATAGGTTTTGAAAAAACTGTGAATACTGTTCCATGTCTCTCCTTCCATAATATTCTAATAGAACTTAAAGAAGGATGCAGTAATATCGTCTAGTCCTAGAGATTTATTGTTCCCTTACTGAAAAGCAGCCTTAATAAGCTTATCATTAGTAAAATCTGTTGAGATTCGTTCACAATGAATTAGGTTGTTAAACCTAAGCTTATGTCCCAATGGCTAACCAAGAGGAGGGGGGTGAATTGATAATTAAAAAAAAAAATTGAACCCTCTTTTTAAACTTTGGAAATTAAAACTTAATTGTTAGTGAATTTTTTAGAAAAAGATTTTTCAACCACAAGTTGTAAATGATAAACAAAATAAAAAGCGAAAAGTAAAGAACACCAGATTTATAGTGGTTCGGTGAAAACTAGACCTACATCTACTCCCCGGAGGCACCCTCCGAGTATTGCACTAAAACCACTAGTGACTCTCCTTTAGCACCCACAACAAGGCGGATAAGCCTTTACAAAAAATCTTTCCACCACTACCCAGAGCGGCAGAGAACCGTCTTCCTTTTATACTTATCCCTAGTGTTGGCAGAGAACCGTCCGTCCTTTCACACTCTTCTAGTGTGGGCAGAGAACCCTTCATCCTTTCATACTCTCCTAGTTTGGGCAGAGAACCCTTTTTCCTTTGACACTCTCCTAGTGTGGGCAGAGAATCCTTCATCCTTTGACACTATCCTAGTGTGGGCAGAGAACCCTTCGTCCTTTCACACTCTCCTAGTGTGGGCAAAGAACCCTTCATCCTTTCACACTCTCCTAATGTGGGCAGAGAACCCGCGGCTGTTCACACTCTCTAAGTGTCGGTAGAGAACTGGATCTCCATGACAAATCTTCTCACAAGAATTCTAGAAGGAAGAAAGAAAAGAGTGAAGTAATCCCAAATCACAAGTAGAGATTCTTATCTTTGAACATCAAGCGAAGCCTTCACGCTCCATTGGTAGAAATCCTCTTTTGAATGCTCTCTCACACTCTCTCCTTGACTCTTCTTTCAATAGGCACAAAGATCAAATGGCAAAAAGATTGGGTGGCAGTCTAAATTGGACTATATATAGGAGAGACAAGAAAAATTGTCCAAAACTGCAAATGTTTCAAGTCAACATGAAATGAATTGTCCCGTACGATTGTGGATCATCCTAGATGATTTTATTTAAAATGTCGGAAACGATCCTAATGAATATTGGTACAAACTATGTTCGTACACGATCATCGTCCCGTACGAACTAGGTTCGTCCGGTACGATCAGTTATATCATAGGTCGGTTCCCAAATAACTGTATGGACGTAACCAACTTTAGTAAGTCGGTTCACATCGTCCTGGGACGAACAGGACTTTGTCCGAACAAAATTTTTACAGAAAGCAACTCGTCCTAGCACGATAATGAACTTCGTCTGAAAAAAAATTTTACAGAGAAGAATTCGTACTGAGACGATTTGGATTTTATCTGGACAAAATTTTTACAGAGAAGAAATCATCCTAGGACGATTATAGATTTCGTCTGAACGAAATTTTTACAGAGTCTAATTCATCCTGAGACAAAAATAATTTCATCCTGGACGATCAGGACTTAAAAAAATTTCCTCCAACTCATGTTCGTTCCGTTGCTCTTACGGGGAGAAAACTGACCTGATCATCCCGTACGAACTAGGTTCATCCTGTACGATCAGTATAAATTTTGTAAGATCTCCTTAAGTGTGTGTGTGTGTGTGTTTATTTACTCAATTACAATCACTCCCTCTTAATTCAAAGAATAATTTAAAGCTTCAATTTGCAAAGAATTGTATGCTGAATTCGATTTGAAGTCTTCATATTTTGGAGTTCAATTTTTGTGAAATGTTAATACACACAAGAGTAAAAATAAATCTTCTAAAAAGTGTTACGAGATAACTACACATAAAATAATAATATTTGGAATCATCAAAACTATACAAGTTGTAAAAATGTAAAACATGCAAATAGTAACTCTCTTAACAATCTCCCCCTTTTTGATGATGGCAAAATAATTATTGTTTGTAGGATTGCAAATTCTAAGGATCTCCTAAACTCCCCATGAATTGATGAATTCATGAAAATAAGGAGGCATTGATTCAAAAATTATTTTTATTTTTCAAAAATTTTGTACAAAACAAAATAACAACATAATCACAAAAACAAAATAAACAGAAATACTAACACAAGATATAAGACTCACAAGAATACTAACATAAGATATAAGACTCACAAGACACAAGACACAATTCAATAAATAATTTCTCCCCCTTTTTGACAACAGCAAAAAGTG
This sequence comes from Dendrobium nobile, assembly GCA_022539455.1. NCBI lineage: Eukaryota > Viridiplantae > Streptophyta > Magnoliopsida > Asparagales > Orchidaceae > Dendrobium > Dendrobium nobile. The sequence goes on from CM039727.1 coordinate 30,853,929, forward strand.
AAGAAAAATAACTTGAAATATAAGCAGAGATATGAAAATCATTTGATAATGTAATCTTAACAGTGATTAAAATAAGTTATGCAAATAAAATTAAAGCATTAGACAAATCATAGAAATTCATATAATTTAAGAAGTGATATAACATAGATAATAAAAAGAATTTATCAAAGACATGAGTCAGTTTAGACACTAAGATAGAGAATATCATTGCAAAAAGGATGAATAAAAAATTGTATATTTCAAATTTCAATATCAATTATAAATGAACATAAGATCAATTTGAATTAAGAGATTAAAAGAGTTTGGAAAGAAATAACTACCACATGTGGCGCTTTGTGCATCTTTTTCATAGTAGTGGCACATTTTTGTGCATCATTTTTACTTTTGGCTTATTTTGTGCCTCTTTTTCACATTGCGAATCTTTGCGCATTCCTTTTGATATATATATATATATATATATATATATATATATATATATATATATATATATATATATATATTATACTTTTACACAATTTACAAGAGTAATTTTATTCTTTCCAAAAATAATAATATAAAATTTCAAATCTTTCTAAGTGCATAAATAATGATTGATAAGTGAAAGAAAAAATAAGAAAACATTGCAATTGCAATAATAATATTAACAATAATACAGTCTAAAGAAAAGACGTGAAATTGATAATCCTAATAATATCAAGTTATAAGCAAAACTTAAACTTAGAATAATTAAATTTTCTAATGAATTTAATTTTTCTTGCAATTTAGGTTATAGCAAGATTAAGATTAAAAATCTGATGATTTATATAAAGTCTAACAAACATTTCAAAAGTAAATTCAAATTAAAACACAAGAACTTATATTGATAACATTTTAAATATTATAAGGATTCATCAAGATATCAATACAATAACTAAAATAAAGAAGAAATACATCAAACTACTAAAAGCAAACAACAACTAACACATAAACCATAACAACACAAACACAAAACATAAAGTGCAACAATCACTCGGACGGTCCCTGATCTGGAGGAGGAGAAGGACGAAGTTCATATTAAAAACTACCTTATCCATTCAACTGCTTCATTCATTCGTCCCGTCGTTTGAAAAATATTTCATTTCGGACGATCGAGATGATCGTACAGACGAAGTACATTAAAAAACTTCACTCAAATGGTTCAAAATTTGACAGTTTTTCACACTACACAAATCGTCCCGAACGAAAATATTTCATCCTGGACGATGATGACCAAAAAAAAAAATTTGCACTCAAACAAAAACTACAATTCAAAAACAAAACAAAACAAAATAAATACCAAAAACAACGAAGAAGCACAGACTCTAAAAGAAAAAATCATACAAACAAAATCATAAACACATACAAAACATTTAATTAATAAACAAACATCAATGTTGCAAGAACATTTTTATTTAAGCATTTAAATCAATCACACCAAGCCTTGTTCTTAATGCACTAAAAATATCAAAGACTAAAGGTTTTGTAAAAATGTCAGCAAGTTGATTTTTAGTTGTAACATGAATGAGTTCAATTTCTCCCCTCGATACATGATCCCTTATGAAATGATGTCTTATGTCTATGTGTTTGGTTCTTGAATGTTGAATAGGATTTTAAGAAATACAAATAGCACTAGTGTTATAACAATAAATTAAAATAGTGCCTATAGACAATCCTAAATCAATCAACTATTGTTTCAACCAAAGTACTTGTGCCACACAACTTCCTAATATAATGTATTCAGCTTCTGCAGTAGATAGGGCTACTGAATTTTATTTTCTACTGGACCAAGACACTAAAGAATTTCCAATGAATTGACATGTTCTAGAAGTGCTTTTCTTATCCACCTTACATCCTGCAAAGTCAGAATCTAAATAATAAATTATTTCAAATGAAGAGCTAAACTTAGGATACCAAATTCATAAGTTCTGAGTTCCTAACAGATATCTTAAAATTCTTTTCACTGCTGTCAAATGTGATTCTTTTGGATCTGATTGAAATCTAGCACATAAGCAAACACTAAATATGATATTGGGCCGGCTAGCAGTCAAGTAAAGTAAAGATTCAATTATCCCTCTAAATTTCTTTTGATCAACAGATTTTCCCTTAGGGTCCTTATCCAACTGAACTGAGGAACTCATTGGTGTACTTATAGGTTTAGCATTGTCCATTTCATACTTTTTGAGGATGTCCTTAACATACTTTGATTGACTTAGAAATGTTCCTTCCTCAATTTGCATAATGCTAAAACCTAGAAAGTAACTTAAATCTCTCATTAGACTCATCTCAAATTCACTACTCATTATTTTAGAAAAATCATCACAAAGATTTTTATTTGAAGATCTAAAAATGATATCATCCACATAAATTTGAATAATGAGTATATCCTTTTCACATCTTTTCAAAAAGAGAGTTGTATAAACACTTCCTTTTTCAAATGATCTTTCAAGTAGAAAGGTGCTCAACCTCTCATATCAAGCCCTAGGTGCCTGTTTTAATCCATATAATGCCTTTTTCAACTTGAAAATATGATTTGGGTATTTAGAATTTTCAAAATCTAGAGGTTGTTCTACAAAAACATCCTCTTCAATTACCCCATTTAAAAAGGCACTTTTCACATCCATTTGAATTAATTTGAAACCTCTAAAACAGGCAAAGGCTAGCAAAACTCTAATTGCTTCAAATCTAGCTACAGGGGCAAAAGTCTCCTCAAAATCAATCCCTTCAATATGATTATACCCCTTAGCAACTAATCTAGCCTTATTTCTAATGACTACTCTTGAGTCATTCATTTTGTTTTTGAATACTCACTTAGTTCCAACTACACTTTGATCTTTTGGCCTTGTAGTTAATTCCCAAACTTTATTACTTACAAATTAATTCAACTCTTCTTACATGACCAAAATCTAAAATTCATCAGAAAGTGCATGATTAATATTAGTGGGTTCTATAGTTGAAATGAAGGTTACATGATTAACTTCATTATTTAATCCACGCCTAGTCCTTACACCCTCAATTGGTTCACCTATAATCAATTCCCTTGTATGATTTTTAGAAAATCTCAAATCTCTAGGAAAAGGATTTTCTATCTCTAAATTTTCTTCCACATTTTCTTCCAAGTTTTCTTCCAAGTTCAATTTATCAATCTTTTGGGAGTTAATCTCAATTTCATCTTCTACAATATTTGGCTCTTCAATATTTCCAGATTTATTAATATACAACATGTGTGGTCTCCTCAATTACCAAAGTTCTTCTATTAAATAATCTATAAGATTTTCCAACACTTGAGTATCCAATAAAAATTCCTTCATCTGATTTTGGATCAAATTTTCTTAAGGCAGATTTTTCATTGTTATGAATGAATACCTTGGAACCAAAAACATGCAAATGAGACAAATTAGGTGTTCTCCCTTTTAGCAACTCATAGGGTATTTTATTCAATTTAGATCTTACATTTACCCTATTCAGAACATAACATGCAATACTAACCGCCTCAGCCCAAAAATATTTAGGAAGTGAATATTCTGCCAATATTGCTCGGGCGGCTTCTATTAATGTTCTGTTTTTTCTTTCGACTACCCCATTCTACTAAGGGATTCTAGGCGTAGAAAAGTTGTGATCAATTCCTTTTTCCTTACAAAATTCTTCAAATCTCTCATTCTCAAATTCTCCTCCATGATCACTTTGAATAGAACAAATTTCACACCCTAAGATCCTTATTTGACTGAAAAGAGGACTTCACCTGCTTTCCTAATTGACATGCATCACAAAAGTGGTCCTTAATAAAGTCTAGTTTTGGTATACCTCTCACTAAATTCTTTTGGGTAATCCTCCTAAGTTTTTTTATGCTAGAATGACAAAGTCTCCTATGCCAAAGCCATGACTCATCAGATACAGTTTTTAAACAAAAAGCAGTAAGAGTTTGAATGCAATTTAAATCTAGCATATAAACATTATTTACCCTTTTTCATTCAAAACATCTTTACCATTTAGGCTTAATATGTAGTTAGTAGAAAAAAATTTTACACAGTAATCCTTATCACATAGCTGACTTATACTTAATAAATTATGTTTTAAGCCTTCAACCAATAATACATTGTCTATGAAAAAATTCTTTAAATTTCCAATCATTCCCAATCACCTTCCTTGTGGTATTATCTCTAAATATAACCTTGCCTCCACTCATGGCTTCTAACGTTATGAATTGAGCAGTATCTCCAGTCATGTGCTTTGAACATCCGTTGTCCATGTATCATATGCTCTCATGAGGTCTTGTGAGAGAGCAACCCTGCAAAATTATCAAACGTTAGACTTGGGAACTCAAACAAGTTAGGGTTCACCTTTTAGCAATTTATAATCAGATGCATGTATGATATGTCTAGGTTTATGCATCTTAGGTCTCCACACCAAATTAGTTTTTATCTTCAAAGTACAAGTGTGAGCTATATGTTCAAATAATCCACAATTATTACATTTTATTTTAGGAAATGGATTCCTAAGTCTTCTAACATTCATCTGTCTTTTCAGGGATTGTATAAATTTAGGATACATAATAGGATTAGTAAAATCTTCAAGTTTAGGAGGTATCCTATTATCCTCGAGAGCTTTTATTGTTAATTTGTAAAATGAATTCATATCTTTCAAAATTCGATTTGTATAATTGGTACTATAAAGTTTGCTCTCAAATTCATCCTTAGAATTCTTAAAATCTTTCTCGAGTTCTGCATAGGATGATTTTAAATTCTCATGATTTTTATTCAAGTTATTAAACTCATCAAGTAATTTCATGTAGTTGTTATCAATCAAAGCATGATCTTTCCTAAGGATTTCATGTTCCTTTTTAAGCTCTTCTAATTCTAGACTTTGACTAGCATGCATTTTCTTTATTTTTTATATGCATCATGCATGTATTTATAAACTTCAAATAATTCATCATAAGTTAAGTCACATACCTCTTCTTGATCTGACTGATCAAGACGGTCAGCCATTAAGCACAAATTAGTGACTTTCTCTTCTTTCTTAGTCTCTGATGAATCTGAAGCTGAGTCCGCCCAGAAAGCTTTTTAAAACTTCTTTCTACCCTTCTTTATAGTAGGTTTCTCCTCTACCTTTTCCTTGCTAGGATTGGCTTTGAGTTTAGGGCAATCCGTCTTTATATGTCAGGGTTTCCTGCACTCATAGCAAATAACATCATTTGAAACATTGACATTTCTATTGAATTTACCTCTATTCCATTGCTAGAATTTCTTCTACTTCCTCTTCAGAAAGCTTCTGAATTGTCTAGTCATCAAAGCGATGTCTTTTTCGTCCTAAGGTTGTGAGTGTTTACTCTTAGACTCTTCCACATTCAGTGCTATGTTCTTCTCCCTTCGTGGTTCACTTGCTTCAATCTTTCTTTGGCTAACTCCTTACTCGTAAGCAATAAGCGAACTAAGAAGATTGTCAATAGAATAAATGTTTAAATCCTTAGACTCTGTAATTGTAATAATTTTAGCATCATAAGCAGTAGGTAAATAACGAAGAATCTTATTAACCATTTCAGCATTTGTTAGTTCCCTACCAAGTGTATGCAAAGAGGTGACTATTTGTGTGAATCTTGTGTACATGTTAGAAATGGATTCATTAGGTTTCATGCGAAATAATTCATATTCATGCAACAAGATATTGAGTCTAGGTTGTTTAACCTCATTAGTCCCATCATATGTTATACAAAGTCTATCACATATGTCCTTTCCACTTTTGCAAGTGGAAACCCACATGTAGTCTTCCGATTTTAAAGCACAAAAAAACTATTCAAGCATTTGGTGTTTAGTTGTGCTAAGTCACGTTCTTCTACTGTCTAGTCTGCAAAAGGTGTTTCAACTTTAACTCCATCAACTAATCTTGTTGGTTTTGTATATCCTTCCTGGACTAAGATCTACATATGATAATCAAGTGAATGTAAGAAAGTAGACATGCGTATTTTCCAAAAATCAAAAGGTATATTGTCAAATAGTGGAGGTTTAGTAATAGAGTACCCTCAGGTGTGTTTTTGTTTCCAAATGTAGCCATCTACATTAATCAAAAAGTAGTCTAAACTTATGATTTTGAAACAAAGCTCTGATACCACTTGTTGAGATTCGTTCATAATGAATTAGGTTGTTAAACCTAAGCTTATATCCCAGTGGCTAACCAAGAGGGGGGTGAATTGGTAATTAAAAAAAAATTGAACCCTCTTTTTAAACTTTGGAAATTAAAACTTAATTGTTAGTGAATTTTTTAAAAAAAGATTTTTCAACCACAAGTTGTAAATGATAAACAAAATAAAAAGCAAAAAGTAAAGAACACCAGATTTATACTGGTTCGGTCAAAACCAGACCTACATCCACTCCCTGGAGGCACCCTTCGAGTATTGCACCAATACCACTAGTGACTCTCCTTTAGCACCCACAGCAAGGCGGAGAAGCCTTTACAAAAACTCTTTCCACCACTACCCGGTGCGGCAAAGAACCGTCTTCCTTTTACACTTATCCCCAGTATTGGCAGAGAACAGTTCATCCTTTCACACTCTCCTAGTGTGGGCAGAGAAACCTTCATCCTTTCACACTCTCCTAGTGTGGGCAAAAAATCTTTTGTCCTTTCACTCTCCTAGTATGGGCAGAGAACCCGCAGCTGTTCACACTCTCCAAGTGTCGGCAGAGAACCGGATCTCCTTGATAGATCTTCTCATAAGAATTCTAAAAGGAAGAAAGAAAAGAGTGAAGTAATCACAAATCACAAGTAGAGATTCTTACCTTTGAACACCAAGCGAAGCCTTCACGCTCTAGTGGTAGGAATTCTCCTTTGAATGCTCTCTCACACTCTCTCCTTGACTCTTCTTTCAATAGGCACCAAGATGAAATGGCAAAAAGATTGGGTGGCAGTCTAAATTTGACTATATATAGGAGAGACAAGAAAAATCGTCCAAAACTGCAAATTTTTTAAGTCAACACGAAATGAATCGTCCCGTACGATCGTGGATCATCCTGAACGATTTTACTTAAAGTGTCGGAAATGATCCTAAGAATATTGGTACGAACTATGTTCATACACGATCATCGTCCCGTATGAACTAGGTTCGTCCGGTACGATCAATTTTACCATAGGTCAGTTCCCAAATAATTGCATGGATGTAACCAACTTTAGTAAGTCGGTTCACATCATCCTGGGACGAACAGGACTACGTCCAGACGAAATTTTTTCATAGAGCAACTCGTCCTGGCACAATAATGAACTTCGTCTGAATGAAATTTTTACAGAGAAGAATTCATCCTGGGATGATTTGGATTTAATTTGGACAAAATTTTTATAGAGAAGAAATCGTCCTGGCACGATTATAGATTTCATCTGAATGAAATTTTTATAGAGCCTAACTCATCCTGGGACGAAAATAATTTTGTCCTGGACGATCAAGACTTAGAAAAATTTTCTCCAACTCTTGTTTGTTCCATTGCTCTTACGGGGAGAAAACTAACCTGATCGTCCCGTACGAACTAGGTTTGTCCCGTACGATCAGTACAAATTTTTTAAGATCTCCTTAAGTGTATGTGTGTGTGTGCGTTTTTTTTTATTTACTCAATTACAATCAATCCCTCTCAATTCAAAGAATAATTTAAAGCTTCAATTTGTAAAGGATTGTATGCTGAACTCGATTTGAAGTCTTCATATTTTGGAGTTCAATTTTCCTGCAATGTTAATACACACAAGAGCAAAAACAAATCTTCCAAAAAGTGTTAGGAGATAACTTCTCATAAAATAATAATATTTGGAATCATGAAAACTATACAAGTTGCAAAAATGTAAAACATGCAAATAGCAACTCTCTTAACAAAATCTGCATTCATCAAATCAACTTCAACCTGCAAAATTTTCTTATTTTCTAGAATAGTTGGCCAGCCCGTTAAAATGAGGTCTCTAGCCTTCCATTTTCTTAAGAAAAAATCATAAAAAACTGGTTCAATGTGGTTAAAATCCTCCAAAAGATTACTATTTTCATCTTTGATTTGTCTAATGAGATTTCAATTTTTCTTAGCAGAAGGAAAATTATGAAAGAAATTTGAATTAGAGTCACCTTCCTCATGCCATCTAGCTTTTGCTCTTTGGTTCCACCATGTAGATAGTTTCCCCAACGTGACATTGAGCTCATGAACTTTAGTTCTAAGAAACTTCATCTTCTCCACCGAAAGCCCAAAAATAAAAGATTGTTCCAATTGAAGATTTAGTATTTCCTTTTTCAGTTCTTCCTTCAAAGTATTCAACTTTATACATTTATTCTTATTCCAGAAATATAGAGACTTTAGAGTTCTTCTTAGTTTCCTTTGAAGTATATCTGCATTATTGCCATAGTCTATTTTCCTCCAAGCCTTTAAAACAATTTTCCAAGGTGCAGTATAAGATTTCCATGTGTCTTCAAATCTAATGATTTTAGACTGCTTATTAGATGGCTCAAACACCTTCCATGAAATAGGACTGTGGTCTGAAGCTAACCTTGGTAAGTGTCGAACCAATGCCATAGGAGTTCTCTGCAGGGCTGCAGAGTTCATCAAGCATCTGTCTAGTCTCTCCCATATTCTGGCTGCACCTTCTTTGTTGTTGCACCAAGTGAATCTTGGTCCAACAAAAGCAACTTCATGGAAATCATTATTTTCCATATAAAGCTTCATCTCCTTAGGTCCTTCAGAAAAATAGAACCTCTTGCCTCCCCTTTTATCATCCTTGGATAGAAGGTGATACTGATGAGGATAGGGTCCAAATCACTAGGGAAGCTGATTCAAATCTACCCTAAGAAGTATGTGAAAAATATTACCCTTACCCCACTTTCCCAAATTGATATAAAAAGGTCAGAGGTGAAAATCTCTCTTTCTTTAAACCCAAAAACCAAAGAAAACATCTTTGTACCTTTTCCCTGTAAAATTGCTAAAATTGATGTAACTTAGAAATAATGCAACTCCCATTTGATTGGTACTCAAATTGTGTAAACAAATTATATAAGGCTTAACACCATCAAATTGGACTAGATGTGAAGCTCAGTATTTGGAATATTTATTAGATAAAAGAAACCACAAACATATATCAAGATCAGGCATTGGCTTCACTACTCTATATTCATTTGATGATGATGAATACTACTCAATTATATCAAATAATCGAGAGTCTAATAATCTTTTTCAATAAACATAAAAATCTTTAACAAACTCTATTTAGAAATTTTAGATGATCTGGATGACTCTAAAGTCAGGGATACATCTCCAAAACTTTAAGAGGAGATTAAATCTACTATTGGCAATTTGAAAGAAATAAATATGGGTGCTGAAAAAAATTTATTGAATTAGGATGAGGTAAATAAAATGATCAAAATTTTCAAGGAATTCAAGGACTATTTTGTTTGGAGTTATGAGAAAATGACTGGATAATATATAGATATAGCGGCTCACAACATAAAAATTCAACCATGAATAGTTCTAAACAAACAAGCACCTAGACTAATGCGGCTTGATATTGAATAATAAGTCATATCAAAAATTAAAAAGTTAATTGAAGCTAGTTTTGTCACTAAAGAGAAATATCCAAGTTGGTTAGCTAGCATTATGCTAGTCGAGAAAAAGAATGGTTAAATTCAATTTTATATCAACTTCACAGATTTGAACAAGGCCTATCCTAAAGATGAGTTTTTGCTTCCAATACCAAAACTCATGTCTTATATTGCTTCTTTGCATGCAATATTTTCCTTCATGGATGATTTGTTTGGATATAATCAAGTTATATGGCTCCTAAAGATCAAAAATATATAAAATATTGATCGGTGTGTATTGCTATAAAGTCAATATATTCGGGTTGAAAAAAGCTAAAGCAACATATAAGCGAGCAATGACAAAGATTATTGATGAACCTATTCACCACCAGGTTAAATGTTATGTCGATGATCTAGTCGTTAAAACTCTTGAAAGGGATGACCATTTGTATGATCTCATAATCATTTTTCAAAGATTACATCAACATAATATAAAAATGAGCCCTTTGAAAACATGCTTTCAGCATTAACTTTGGGAAGTTTTTAGGATTTGTTGTCAAACATCTTGAAATCGAAATAGACCCAAATAAAATCAAGGAAATAATAGAAATGTAGCCACCCATAAGTCTCACACAATTAAAATCCTTTCAAGGTCGATTAACATACCTTAAAAGATTCATATGAAATCTATTAAGAAGATGTCAACCATTTGTAAATATATGCAAGAAAGTTATTCACTTTGAGTGTAATAAAAATTGTCAAAAAGCCTTTGATAATATAAAGTAGTATCTGACAAATCATCCCATATTTGTTGCTCTCATTCCAAAAAAATCCACTTATTTTACATATAACCACTTTAAATGAAACTCTTAGCACCTTATTAGCCAAAGGTTAATGAGAAGGAGAATAGAATGTACTTTATTATTTCAATAAATGTTTACTTCTAACTAAAGTAAATTATCCTACGATAGAAAAATATTGCCTCACTTTAATCTTTGCTACTCAAAAATTGAGGCATTGTATACTTTCTCATAAAGTAAATATGATATCTAGAATAAATCCTTTATAATATTTGATTTCACATCCAACATTATCAGTGACATTAGCCTGATGGTTGATGATCCTATAATGTACAAATTATTTTTGCAGTTGAAGATGAAGTTATGGATTGGAGGAAGCCTTTCATTGAATACTTGAGAGAATACAAGCCCCCCATGATAAATTGATAGCTGATCAAATCAAAAGAAAATCCTTATCTTATATATTAATTAATGACTCCTTATACAGAAGATCATTTGATCAAATGTGGTAATGGTGTTTGAGCAAATTAGAAGCATTAAACATTATTGATGAAGTACATGCTAGATTGTGTGGTGCACATCAATTGGGTCCAAAGATGAAAATGAAAATTAAAATAATGGATTATTATTGGCCATCCATGATTGTTGATGAATGAAAATTGCACATTGTTATCATCAATATCAGGTATATGGTGTGGCTACATCAACAAGCAAATGTATTACACCTAACAATTACTTAATGGCCTTTTCAAAGCTGGGGTATTGATATTGTTAAACTAAATGATTCACCATCCTCTAGAGGTTATAGGTTCATATTAGTAGCAACATATTATTTCTCAAAGTGGGCATTAGCAATATCCTTGAGATAATTAAAAGCTCATCATATTCTAACTTCTTTAAAGATCATATCGTATATCAATTTTGTATTCCTTATCGAATCATATTAGAAAATGATTCATCAATTGGAAGTATTAAGATAAATAATTTTGATTAATATCACAACATTGATTGGAGATACTCAACAATCTTATACCCTCGAGCAAATGGATTAGTTGAGGCCTTCAATAAAATCTTGGATCAAAATTACAAAGAAAACACTAGATAATAATAAATGTCAATGGCGTACAAAGTTAGGAGAGACTTTGTGGGCATACATAACCACATATAGAACTCTTATTTAATCAACACCATATACTTTAGTAATTGGAGCAGAGGTTGTTTTTCCCTTTAGAGGTATAATTACCTTCATTACTAATAACAGAAAATTTTAAAATCATTGAAGAGCATAATGCAAAACTCATACTATAAGAACTTGAATATTTTGAAGAGAAACATCTATTATCTCAACAAAACCTAGATTTATATAATGCCAAGATGATTCAAACACACGATAAGTTTGTTCGTCAGAGAACTTTTCAAGTAGATGACTTAGTTTTAATTCTACGGAGATTTATCTTAGCCATAAAAAAATAGGTGATAAATTTGAACCAACTTGGGAAGGTCCCTTTGTGGTAGAGAAAACATACAAAGGAGGATTGTGTGGTGCACATCAATAGGGTCCAAAGATGAAAATAAAATTTAAAATAATTGATTATTATTGGCCATCCATGATTGTTGATGTATAAAAATTGCACATTTTTATCATCAATATCAGGTATATGGTGTGGTTCTACATCAACCACCAAATATATTACACCTAACAATTAATTTATGGCCTTTTAAAAGCTGGGGTATGGATATTGTTAAACTAATTGATTCACCATCCTCTAGAGGTTATAGGTTCATATTAGTAGCTACATATTATTTCTCAAAGTGAAGCAATTTCTTTGAGAGAAGTAAAAGCTCATCATATTCTAAACTTCTTTAAAGACCATATCGTATATCAATTTTGTATTCCTCATCAAATCATATCAGAAAATGATTCATCATTTAGAAGTATTAAGATAAATAATTTTTCTAAATCTCACAACATTGACTGGAGATACTCAAAAATCTTATACCCTCAAGCAAATGGATTAGTTGAGGCCTTCAATAGAATCTTGGATCAAAATTACAAAGAAAACACTTGATAATAATAAATGCCAATGGCGTGCAAAGTTAGGAGAGACTTTGTGGGCATACAGAACCACATATAGAACTCTTACTTAATCAATACCATATACTTTGGCAATTGGAGCAGAGGTTTTTTTCCCTTTAGAGGTATAATTACCTTCATTACTAATAACAGTCAACTTTAAGATCACTGAAGAGTAGAATGCAAGACTCAAACAAGAAGAACTTGAAGATTTTGAAGAGAAGCATCTATTGTCGCAACAAAACCTAGAGTTATATAAAGCCAAGATGATTCAAACACACGATAAGTTTGTTCGTCACAGAACTTTTAAAGTAGGAGACTTGGTTTTAATTCAATGAAGACTTATCTTAGCCATCAAAAAATAGGTGATAAATTTGAATCAACTTGGGAAGGTCCCTTTGTGGTAGAGAAAACAAACAAAGGAGGATCTTACTAGTTAGTGGATTGTAAAGGAGATCATCCAATATTATCCATAAATGGATGATATCTCAAGCATACTATGGTGGATAGTATCAAAAATATGTTATAATAAATGAAAAGATTTTCTCATCATTGCTTCTATATATTGCATGAATGTGTGGAAATTTTTGAAAGAAATTGGGTCCAAAGGAGAAGACTGGGTCCAAAAATTTTTACTAAACAATATAGGTTTTAAAATCTCCAAATGTTATCAAACTATTTCCTTCTATATATGACCATTTAGCATAAGCTATACCATAAATCCATATATTTGGGAGATATTATCCTAGGCAAGTATAAATTTCATCCTTTTGATATATATAATCTCCTTGAGATTTTAATCCTTCTTATCTAGGAGAGGCTCTCCTAGTCAAGTATAAATTTCATTTATTTGAGAGTTGTTATCTCATTCGAATTTAAAACTTTCATATCTAGGAGATGTTATCCTAATCAAGTATAAATTTTATCTATTTGAGAATTACTATCTCATTCAGATTTCAATCCTTCTTATCTAAGAGATATTATCCTAGTCAAGTACAAATTTCATTTATTTGAGAGATGTTATCTCATTTAGATTTAATTTTTTCTTGTCTAGGTGATGTTATCCTAGTCAAGTATATTTTACCTTTTGAAGAGATGCTATCTCATTTAAATATTAATCCTTCAAACATATGAGATGATATCCAAGTCAAGTATAAATTTCATCTATTTGATAATTGTTATTTCATTCAGATTTCAATCTTTCTTATCTAGGAGATACAATCCTAGTCTAGTATAAATTTGATCTATTTGAAAGCTGCTATCACATTTAGATTTCAATTATTCATATCTAGGAGACACCATCCTAGTCAACTATAAATTTCACATGTTTGAGAGCCAATATCTCATTCAGATTTCAATCCTTCTTGTCAAGGAGACACTATCCTAATCAAGTATCCATTTCATCTATTTGAAAGCAGCTATCTCATTTAGTTTCTAAATCCACTTATTTAGTAGATGCTTTCCTAATCAAGTATAAATTCATCTATAGTTAAATCTAAATATCAAAAAGCTTATGGATTTTGTTGATCTCTTCAATCAATACCAATAAGTATGATTTACTTTTCAAGTTTATCACACATATTGGTGGTCCATTTATTAACTCCATTTCTGGATGAGGTCAATCCCCTAGTGAAGTTAGTTGATTATCTATTCAATCATTGATGATCATCTATGATTATCAATGATCTAAAAATTTCAAAATACTAATTTTTTTCTATCCATTATCTAAATTAAATATAAATTAAATTCATTGATTAGTTACATTGCAAACTTAAAACTCCAAAATTCAGTGTCAGAACAAAACCCAAAACCCCATGGTTCATTACCTATTTTTGGAAAACATTTCTTTGCCCTTAAAAATTGATAAATGACTTTAGATTCCAAATCTATCACTTGCATATTCAAAAAGCTTTGTCCCCAGGGTTAACCATAAAATATTAAAGGCATTTCAAGATCCTTAACCCCTAAAATTTAAAGCATTTTTATGGGTTACAAAATCCTCAAATATTTATAATCCATGCCACTAAACATAACATCTTGTGATTTTGACCTTGGAGGCCTCTCTAAACTCATTGATCATGATCATTATCACTAGCATGATGCATTAAATCAATATTAAGCCTTGGTTGACAATAGTTAACCATAAAACCATAAAACCCTATACCTTAATAATTGAATATTCTTTAAACCTTAATATGGCTCAATCAAACTAAATAATGAAACCTATTCTAACATGTTTAGACTATAATTTGACACACTAAACTAAAACCAAAGCTAAGATCAACCTTTATTAATCCAGTCAACCTAGGTTGACCATATAAAGATATTTAATCCTAATGATACATCTCATTACATTTAAACTTTTTCATTGCATGAAATATACTCTAATGTGTCTAACACATTATTTGGAATGGTTTGAACCCAACCATAGTCCATGGATCGACCTAGTAAACCAAGTCAACCTAGGTTGACCAAATGCCCTTTTAAGAGTTTCAACATACATTTCATATAAGAAGACATTTCCATGTCTTCAAACCACCACCAATGAACTCAAAACTTAATTTTAATATAATGAACCCAACCCTAACTCATGAGTTAACTTTGCTGACCAAGTCAACTAAGGTTGACCAAGAATGCATGTATTGAAACCCTTTGCATACGCATAAATCCATCTAAACTTATATAACTATCCTTGGGGACCCTATGAGTTAGCCTTAGGTAATCCAAATATTGGACACACATGGGTTAGCTACTTAGTTTGGCCCATGTAGTCAAAGCAACCATACCTTGAACCAAATCCAACTATAAACTAAACTAAACTAACCAAGCACTTTCATTACATTCCTTATGACACATTACATCTATCCTACTCAACCCAACTCTTGGGCTGACCTTAGTTGACTCATTAAACTAACCCAATATCACCCAAAGTGTTCAAACCTAGCTTCCATACATGCTTAACCTACTCAAGCCTACGTGGAACCTGCATTCAATTAAGGAAAATTCCAAGAAGCTTGCCACTTCAACTGCCAATATGGAGTGGTTGGGTTTAGCCATAAACTTGATAACTATCACCGTGTGACCCATGGATTGAGCCCATTCTGATAATCAAGACCAACCCAAACTCTCAAAGATTCAAGAAATCTTCCCTAAACCCTCTGAAGCTTATCTGACATGACCTAATGGCCGGAGAGGGCTTGAACCGAGATGAAATCCCTTACTTATTTATTTTAAGAAGTCTATAAATAGATCAAATATTCTCTAAATAATAGTTTGGTTTCTCATTTCAAAAACATCCCTAAGTCTAAGAGATTCCTTCCCTCAGCTTCTTAGCCTTCTGTGTGAGGTCTTCTGGTGACTTCGAGTACGCTTTGTCAATCGTTCCACCATGAAAGTGAAGCTTCTTCGAGATGAAACTTCTTGAGAAGAATGGTTCCTGGGACTTAGTTGATCAAGCCTAAAGTAGGCTAAGGCAATTAAAGATTTCCCTTAGGTAATCCTCACATTCTGAGTTTCTTATTAGGAAGGTCCAGGAAGTGAGAAAGAAATGTTCAATCCACACAAATCAAACCATCGGATTGAACATTCTTCATCCACTAATTCTCTGTTTGAAGTTTTATTTGATTATATTTAGTCAATTTTCAATATCTAGCTGGAATATGCATACAATCACAAAATTGAATGGGAGGTTAAACATGAAATCAAAATTGTCAGTTCAAATGAAGGTCCAGATTTTTTTTGTATCAATTTTGTTTGATCATCATGCAGTTTCAAAGCTTTGAATAGGAACCATTCCATCTTAATCTAATTTTGGATCAAAATTGAATGGACACTGTTAGTGCAATAATCATTGTTTACCCAATTGGTTTGCACCACATGGAAAGCATCATCTGACAATGTTATTAAGGATTAATTTCATCAAAAAATTAATGGATCTTTAAAAAATCAGAACTCCCCATTTACTTCTTCAAATTGCATGATTTTAGGCTCTATGGATTCAACTTGAGTACTATTGGACCCATCATGGTGTTAGGTCATGAAATGCAATGTATTAACCACAATTCTAAAAATTCTCCTTGTATATTTCTTAAATTATTCATAAAATATAGGTCACCATTGTATCCAATCAAACGAAATATTTCTTGGAGATGTTTAGTACATCTCAAAAAAGTTTCAACTCAAATAGAGTTACTTAAGGAGCCCAAATGGAGTTTCTAAGTTTATGAATCATCATTTGACTCATGAATTTAAAAAATCATAACCATGAATCTATATGGAGTTTGGTGTGTATTTTTGGTGTCATTGTAATGTTATGTGTAAGGGTTAGTTTGCCACTAACTTCACCGAAATTCCATGAGTCTAGATCCAAAAACAAATCACCAAACCTACAGATGCATTTTGGTTTGGTGATTGATATCTTACCCTAGGGAGGTGTTGATGAGCCCAAATTTAGTAGGTTTAAAGCACATGTATACATGTACTTATGTTTCTAATTTCATAGCATTTGGAGGTTATGTAGTCTATAATTTAGTGAACTCAAGATTCATGTACATAATTGACCCAGCATATTTAGAAATTCATAATAAATTAATTTTAAATCCAAAATTATAAATAATGCATTAAAATGCTCAAAATTAAAAGCACCTTAGAGAAAAAATAAAAGCCCTATAAGAATCATCCAAAATTAAAAATAATTTTAAAAATCAAGAAATTTACTAATTAACTAAAATTAATATTAAAAAATGTGTAATAATTACCAAAATAATTTTAAACACTTGAAGTCATCCCTATAGGTCATTTCTAACATTTGGGGAAGATTTGAAGAGGCTTGGAGTTTATTTGCTACAAAAATAAGAAAATTACCATAATTAAACAATTAAATAGATTCATTAAATCACCAAACTTCAATAATCAATTACTAATTACTTAAAAATCCAAATTCAGTAAAGTCAAAGGCATTAGACTCATCTTTGGGTCTATTATTTATAAAAAATAAAAATAAAAATTCTAGAAACCAATATAAATAAAAAATCAAGAAATGGACCCTATGTTTAATGCATTAAAATATAAAAAAATAATAATCATCATAACTTTAGTAAATCTTTAATTCAATGAAATTAAATTAGTAAACAATATTAATAAATAACCAATATTCCTATCATTAAATTTTTTAGGCTTGACTACCTCGAGTGTGGGGCTACATGTCCTATGGAGGCTTGGGTTCTCATGCTCATTATGACAACGCCACAAACAAATTTAATAGAATGTAAACACTAAAGTATAAACTTAAATAACTTAGTAAATAATAAATTAAATTTATACAAAAAATTTTTAATAAAATATGTAGACATTATAGCTTCTTATACCTTTATACTTGATTCCTTTTAGGAGGGCAAAGGTATGTTGGATTGAGAAAGCTTTAAGGATCAAAACACATAATAAAAATGAAGGACTCAACGTGTATCTCACTTCAATGTGTTTTGTGCAAGAGTGTTAAATTAGATTCTAACTGATAAAAATCACGCTCGTATTATCGCACATGACAGGGATTCTATACAGTTGTAATTAAAAGATAAGAAACTAATGCTTCAACCAAAGGACTTGGACAATTATTGTGGATAAGGGGGAAGATGTAATGGAGCACATTCAATTCAAGCCCGGATTTTCTATTACTACTACTGCTTATAAAGCTTCGATGATGGATGATTACTCAGGTGATCAATGGGAAATGATGAAAAAATTCAATTTGATCCCTCAAGTGGAAGTGTTTTGGTGGAGATTCTTTCATAAGGCGATCCCTACCTTTAATTTCCTATATCAAAAAAGATTGCAAGATGATTTTGGATGCCATAGAGGATGCAATGATAGGGAGGACTTGGATCATATTTCGATCAAATGTGCAAAACTGCAGGAGGTATTAAATCATCTTAACACCTGGGGATTTGGCATTCCTATTTTTCAATCCTTTTACGATATCTTTGAATGGATGGATAAATGTGCTGATAAACATAAGTTCATTATCAATGTGTATTGTAATTCTATATATCTAAATTGGCGGGCTAGGAATAAATTTATTCATGGAGGGAAGGTTGATAGTGTGTTGACCCACACATCAAATTATGTGCGAAAAAAGAGCAAAATCAGTGACAAAAGCAACGCGCGAAGTCAACCAAATGACCTCCGAATACAAAACGGACTACGTCGTTAAATTCAGGACGTCTGAATTGCTTTAAAGGGACAATAAATTTGCTCGAAGAAAATTATGCATGTAAATCGATGCAAATTTGGCACAGATTTTGAGGAAATTACACGAAAATCGATGTGGACATTAATATTTTTTATTTCTATCATTTAAAGTATTATAACTACTATTATTATTTATTTATAATAATAATATTAATTATTATTTAAAAAAATCAAATCCAATTAATACAAAAGCCTTACCTCACCGCCAACCGGATGTCCGGCCACGGATCCTGGTGAGCCTTGCACAATGTTCGCTCGTACCTTACCCGCGATTTTTGGGATTGGCTTGTCGCCAATCAAAGAGTCAATCAAAGAGGCAAGCACGATCTATGTATGAGCTCGCCCAGCCTCGTGGTCGTTAAAATGAGAAAGAAACTCTCATTTTTGGGTTTTTGTTTCCTCAAGCTCCCATTCCTCTATTGATCTGCCTCTCGCACACTTCCACTGTTGAATCTCACATACTTTCCTCCTCCTCTCGTGCTCGATTAAACCAGTCAGTATGCAATCTCTCAATCAACGATCTGATCCTTATCGTAGCCCGATTGGATCGTCAACAACTTTATGTAGGAACGAAACTCATAGCAGTTTGGTGGCCTCTTCATGCCAATCCCGAAGCCACGACGCCCTGTCTGCTGGATCGGAAGTTGCGACCTCACGCCCTACCCTTTACTGGATCAAAAGTGACGAAGGCAACCAGGATTTTCTCATTGCTAAGGTAGTTTTATATTTTCTCTTGCATGAATATCTCTGGCTAGATTTTGTTAACAACAGCAAGAGAACGAGGGTTTTATTGCTGTGAGATCTAACTGTTTTCTAGATCCTGTTAACAAGATTCTGCACAGATTTTCTTTAGATCCTACATAATCCTTAATTAATAATAATTTGGCATTAATCCTGTTCAAATTTTTGATACAAATCGTGCATTATTCTTGTCAGAATTCCATAAATCTGTTGAACAACTGAATAGGAACAAGAGAAATTATTTGGGCCGTGAGATTCAATAGTTTCTGAATCACGTTTTGGTATAAATGTTAATTGCTGCTCTAATCAGATTTGAATCCTGATTATAACTAAGTATAAGTTCATTTTAAAATGCCTTATACTTGTCAGGTAATCATTATGAGTTTTGATTAATTAGCATTAGTGATAATTAGTTATTATTATTCCTAACTAAATCTAGATTAATTATTTTTAATAATAATTTGTTATCATTAATCCTAATAACCATTATCTATTTTGATTAATTAGCATTAATAATAAACAATTTTTATTAATATAAATTAACTCTAAATTATTTACTTTTTAATAATGAATAGTTATAAATTAATCTTAATTAATCAACTCAAGCTCTAATTAGTTATCATTAATTTAAATTAATTTTTATTAATCTTAATTATTTTTAATAATGATTAGTTTCAAATTAATCATAATTAATCAATTCAATTTTTTGTTAATTATTATTATTTCAAATTAATCATTACTAATTCAAATTAGTTTTAAAATTAGTTATATTTAATAATAATTAGTTATAAATTAATCATAATTAATTATCTCAAACTTTAATTAGTTATCATTAATTTAAATTAATCATTATTAATTGTAATTAATTTTAATTAATTACTTTTGATAATGATTAGCTTTAAATTAGTCATAATTAATTAACTCAGATTTTGATTGGTTAAGATTATTTTAAGCTCTCAAATGAAATGTTGTGTATTCAAATTACAATTACCTGCACAATCAAAATATTTCAAAATACCCCTACACGTGCACCATAATTTGTATACACATAGATAAACTAAAGGGGTAAATGCAATCTCGACCCGCATGGGCCCCGGCGAGCTTGTTATTGGTACACATGTGACGTCTAGGGATGCTACGCGGGTTAAAAGTGAATTCAAGTTCGAGCCCAATCCTCCTATGCAAGCAAGTGGGAGTTGACAAGGCTAGAACACTTAAATAAATATACGGTCATGAGGTTGACTGAGATATTTATTTTATACATTCATTTTTAGATTTTTAAGGTCTATAATCAAGAGAGTTCACTAACAAAGGCATAAAGCCTACGAAATTCAATCCTCTGTCAACAGCTTGATAGAGTCGACAGGGTTCAATCCATAAATGGAAATGATCCCCAAATACCCCGATGATGGCCGTGTTGAACAAAAATCTCAACTGGAGGGGTCCTTTCCAAATATCACTCAAATGTTATTCCAATATCCAAAAAATCCAAAATTCCCAAAATTTCAAAATAAAAAAAAATATTTAAAACTGAAACAGATCCATCGCATTTAAAGTAAAAATCCATCCACCCTCCGCAACACTTTGCCGGGGTGGACAAATTAAAGTTTACTTTAGCTCACATAGAGCTAATGTGTAGTTGAAAATATTACTAGGATCCATTCTCAAACAATCTCCAGCTAGTAAAGGCGTGGTACGTATCCTCTAACCGGCGGTTTTGCCGCCAAATGGCACTGCAGGATAAACAGTTATGACCTGGGGCCCTCTTAACCGAGTGGTTTTGCCGCCAAATGGCACCATGAAATACCAGTTATGGTCAGAGCCATTACGCTCCTTAGGGGCATCAAATCCTTGAGATATGAATCAATAGGATATGATTGATATGGAACAAAGCCCTCTGTTAGCTAAGGTGGATTCAAATTTGTCCCCTTAGACAAACATTCATCATAGGTCTACAAGGTACCCTTGAATGAAGCAACCCATGGCTGCCGACAAGGATCCTTCTGTCAGGTTGGGTCGACTACCTCCTCTGACTAAGTAGACCAGGGACCATGATGGCCCATGATGACGGAACCTTGGGATCTTGATCGGGTCTATCATTTATTCCCCCACCATCCGCTTTAAGTGCAAGATGATGCAAATTTCTATTTTAAATATTAAATTCCCAAGTCCAAACCCTTCAAAATTTTTAAATATTCAAACCTATACTCATGCTGCTACTATATGCCAGATAACATGTATTCTTTACATATCTGATTGACGACTAGCCTTAATCAAAAGTTCTCTCTCATTATCGAGAGGGGTAATTAACTATAGGGGCTTGCGCTTATAGGAAACCAGAACTCATATCATAAAGTCCTCACAAAATGAGGGTGAAATCTCTTGGTAGTGTCTTATCTATAAACCCATCTGCCTTCCAAAATTTATCCCGAAACTTAATTCCGTTAAAACTCCTCGCCAAATAAAAAAGCAATAATCAACGCGGCGGGGAGGCTGGGGCTGAATTTTCAGAGCCCACAGATTTCTGGCGACTCCGCTGGGAAATTGTTTCTCTTTTCATCTCTGGCTAGTCACTCATATGCTATAGTAGCAGCAAGCAAATGCATATGTGTTAAAATTTTAAAATTTCTTAAAATTAATCTTTTAAGTTAAATTTTTTGGAAATTCAATCAGTGGGGTTTTAATTCTATTCTAACTCTCTAGCTTCTATTATTTGTTCTACATTATTTCTATTTATGAAAGTGTGGGGTGATGTATCAAATTTTGATCATTAACCCTCGCCTTTCATTTATGCAGAATAAAAATACAGGACACCCTGATGACCGTCCAACTGGGATGAGGAGCTAGGATTCAACTAGCAAATGATATCATAGAGACTGGAAATATTAGAGCCACCATCCACTTTGGTGGGTTCGAATTCTCAGTAGCTACTGCAAGGGTTGCAGTCGTTCCTGTGTATGGCGTAAACTCTGAAGAATTTTTTGGAAGGTCTTATTATGCAAAGACTGCTACCATAAATATTGCTCAAGGAAGAATTTCTGTGTTTGAAAGACTATCCCAATCTGAGACCCTTACTGCAAAAAGGGTTATTGATGGAAGAAAAATTTCTGTGGTGACTGAAAACACCACTACCCTGCCCAGAGAGCATGTTGCACCTGGGAGGTATGATGCTGAGGCTTCCTCATCAGGAGGAAAGCTCAATAGAAGACTGGAGGAAAAGAAAATGCAGAGCTACGCGCTCAGCAGCTGCCAGTACCAATCCATCCCTCTGACTTGCCAGAACAAGAACCAGAGATTAATATCCTTACCCAGAACAAGTTCACTAACTTGAAGTGGGTAAAAAGAAATAGCACTTTTGGTGAGCTCAAGAAATCCTTCTAGGAGCATCAACCTGAAGCCCTGACCCCTCAGAAGATAAGAGAGCCCGAACGTCTATCTACCTGAGTACACCGAGTATTGAAGATAATTAAGGAAAGAGGGCTGATAAAGAAAAAATTCCAAAGGCCATTGATTGTTAAGGCCTGGAGAACCCCTCCTAGAGAGAGGCTATCATCTGTTGTGATAGCTGAACGAAGGGATTATCGACGACAAGCTCCATAGGAAGCACATCGAGGTGTGACACTTGGACCACATGTCTAAGAATCTTCCGTTGAAAGGGCCCAGCAGAGAGGCAAACGGGTTGGGAGGCTGAAGCCTCGAAGAGAAAAGATCTTTGAAGAAAGAGATAGGTTGGGTGTGACATCCAGAAAAGTCTCCCAGAGATTTGCCCCTACCAACAAAACTCTTTGGAGATGGGTCCAAAAGAAGGCTCATAATGATAACTATAACGACGGTCGACACCCTAGAGAGTCCTCTGGGGGATCCCGCCATTCACCTACTGCAGTTAAGGAAGAAGTTTACTTCGCCATAGTCCATGAATCGAAAAAATAATCATTCCAAGTCAGGAACCCAAAATTCAGTGGCAACGCCGCTCAAAAATTCATATACAAGAAGAAGAAGAAGAAGAATATGGCGACGAAGACACTATGGAGATCGAGGTGGTCTGCATGGTCAGCCATATTGATGTTGAAGATGATGATGGTGATGAGGATGACCAACAATCATAGCCACGTAAATATGTTCATCGATGTTGCTATAGGGCTACATCTATCGCTAGTCGAAGTGTTCGCTCCTCGGAGGAATAAGGGGAAGAAGAAGTCAGAGAATATCCCTTCGCTGCTAAAAATATCACACTCATGGATATGCGGCGATAAATGAGGAGACAGATGAAAGCAAAAGATAAGGAAATCTCTCAATTAAATGATAAAATGACTGAAATGATTACTCAGATGACGAAGATGATAGAAATAATGCAAAAGGCCACTTCTATGGGTCTTGTACCAGCCCAGCCTGTCAACCAAGCTGCAAATCTTCAACATCCTCAAGCATCACAGACCTCATGAGTGAAAGGTGTATTTAAAGGTGGCAAAGAGACTGATGGTCCAACCCCCACCAGCGTACTCCACAAAATGTGGCGAGCGCCTCTGAACCTGTACCTGCATCGCAGTTGGAAGGCTTAATCTGTGAAAAGATTAAGGTCATTATAGTTGCTGAACAAGCAGAGAATTTAGTAGGCAAAGGTTGCCCATACCCAGCAGAGTACGATCAGGTGCCATAACCAAAGCGATATTCTGTGCCCAAGTTCAATAACTTTGATGGCAATAAAAATCCCAGATAGCACCTAACACAGTTTAAAGCTACGTGCAGAAATACGGGAGACAATGATGCTCTATTATTTCGGCAATTCGTGAGTATCTTGAGTGGAATTGCTTTCGAATGGTACGCCGAGCTACTAAATGATTCGCTAAAGACCTTGCTGAGTTAGAGGCCATGTTCATAAAAAGATTTGCCAGTGTAACAAAGAAGACAACTATCGCTGATCTTGCTCTAGATAAAAGGAGAAAAGATGAGTCAGTGATAAAATATATAAAACGCTGGCGCAATCTCAGTATGAAATGTGAGAAGCAACTAGAAGAAGAGCATGCAGTTCAATTGTTAGTGGGGAACATTGAGGATAAAATGCTACCCTTCTTGTGCATGGCTTCAATTACTACTTTCCAAGATCTGTTGGATAGGGTGGTAAAGTTTGAAAAGTTGAACTTATCAAAATCTGAAAGCCTCCCTGACATACCCAAAAAGACTAAGGCTCCTGATGCTAGAAGAAATGATGTTTACTCCGCATTTCCTCCTAGACCTGATAAAGATAAAAAGGTAGTATATAATGTGGATAAAGGAAAGCAGCCTATGCAGTATGAAGAAAAATCAAAACAGGCTTATAATCGAAATCGTCAACCAAAACTAGTTCTTAGAGGAAATGATAAACCTTGAGCCTTTCCCGGTGGAGGAGAGTGCCAGAGGCAACCCACGAGAACTGGTGATAGAACGTTCCATTCCCTCAAGGAGAAAATGAATAAAGAATATTCATTCAAGAGGGAGAGTGTCACTAAACTGTGTCGACAAGCACTCAAAGGCGGTCTAGAATTGCTAGAATGCAAAAGGTCTAAAGAGTCCAAATATAGTGGTGACCCAAACTACTGCCCATATCATCAGGTAATCAGCCATCCAATTGAAGAATGTTATGTCTTTAAAGATTGGTTAGAAAAGATGTACAATATATGAGAATTGACATTATCAGATAATATGTTAGTTCATCCCAAAAAGGAATCCAGTCGGGTAGTCACGTCTGCTTCTGTACTCCCACCTAAAGAAATAATAACAAAGAACTTGTTCAAAAAGAACAATGGGAAACCGTAGTCTCCAAAAAGGCAACAAAAATGCTGAAATAACTAGAAGGAGCTCCTGGTGTCAAGTGGAAGTCTCCTACTGAGCTAGTACTGAATTTAAAGTGGTTGCATGTATCACATGCATCCACCTCCAAACAACAATCTGGCCAAGCTAACTCATCAAAATCTAAAAAGTCAAAGTTAAAGTCTTCCAAGAAGAAAGCCAAGTTGAAGAAGCCTATGGCAAAGAAGACTGCAACTCAAAAGGCTATTGATAGTCTGGGTGAATATTACCAGACTGCTAGGAGGCCTACCAAGCTCGGTGATTTCATACAAGAGCTAAAAATAAATGAAAAGGAAGAAGTTGAGGATGAATATCTTCCTATAGAGACATGCCGAGTCATCTCAGCAACATCAAAGATAACAAAAAGGGAGAAATACGCTAAAGAAACGGCCCCTGAATTTCATCTGATGGTGTCATCAATGGAATACAGTTCAGAAGAAGATCTATATTTTCCAAATGATGAAGATTCATACCCAAGCGTAGCATCGCAAAGGAAGCAGGTGAAACTGGAAGATGATTTCGAGTCTACAAGTGAATCCCCAGATGCGACAATGATTGAATCTAAGGAGAATGCTTCATCAAATAAGTCTTAATCAGATGAGGTGGCTCAAGTGCAATTGAGAAGTGGCAATGTACTGCCACCTCCACCAAAAAAGGGGATTCCTAATAAAGATAAGAGAAAAGAGATAAGTATCAATGAAGATATTATCCTCGAAGATCCCAAGAAAAATAATACTTCATCCAAGGGGATAGATTACAATATCTTGTCCCGATTGAGAAAGATCCCAGTATAACTCAGCATATACGATGCCCTCTTGATGTCTAAAGACATTCGAGAGACTTTGATTCAAGCTCTCAAGGACCCCGAAAGATATGAGGCATATTTTGCTGAGCGTAATCTAATTAAAGTCTTGCAAGCTTGAAATGAGCCGATCATTACTTTTGCTGAGGATGGTATGATGCTTGGAACAGCAGATCACAATCGCCCTCTGTATGTTATGGCAGAGAGCGACAGTTTGAGGATCAGTCGGATTTTAATCGATCTTGGATCTTCCATAAATCTCATGAGCCTTAAAGCATTGAGATCATTGTGCCTCGATGTGGAACATCTTGGACAAGATAAGTTGATGGTGCACAGCTTCAATGAGAAAGGACAGAAAATCCTTGGTTCATTTATGCTCCCTCTTGTATTTGGGAAATTTCATACATAAGTTAAATTCCATGTAATTGATGAAGACACTTCATTTAACACGTTACTGGGTCGCCCCTGGCTACATGAATATGGCGTCGTCCCTTCAATATTACATCAGTGTATGAAATATCTGAAGGAAGGAGAATTCAGGATTTCTGGCAATATTCAGCCCTTTGTAGTACATGAAGCAACGATATATGAAAATGCCAGGTACTTCATGCCAAAAAAGCAAAAACTTTTGAGTTCTCTCGAGGCTAAAACATCAAATTCAAAGACTATAAAGAAACCTAAACAAGAAGGTGAGAAGAAGCGTGTAAGGAGAAAGAAGGCAACGCCGACTCTTCCCAATGTACCGACTATTCCCAAAGAAAAGAAATATATACCTCACCTAGGGAGTGATACAGATGAAAATGACATCACCCCTACAAAACCTCGAAGAGCATGCCAGTCCATAGATGAATGGAGTAGGGAGGTTGAATTTTCAAACGATGATTATGATTATGACTATATCTATATGAATAGGGCGCATGAGGTATTCTCCAGAAGAATAAGCAGTCTATCAATCTCAGATAGTGTACTCGTAGTCACACTTATTCCATTACAACACTTTAAGGAAATCATTTCACGTGATGTGCATAAGATTGAAGAACTCTCCACTCTTTATCTACCTCCTCTAAAGAAAGGGACTGCACCTGAAAATGTATTGTATTTCACGGGAGTACGCGAGGAGGAGAATAATGATTGGTGTTGTATACTCCTCAATTCTTAAGAATTATTTCCTACCAGGCTACCTAGGTTTAATACCAAAAATATTCAGAGAATGCTATGAAAGCAAATCAATATTCCTACCACCAAATGACAACTTCATACAAGCTTGGGCCTCTAGTAGGGAAGGAATCCACGTCCATTACGACGAAAGGATATAGATGCACATAAGGGTATCGGATTCATCAAATGAAAATTCCTCCGGAAAGAGACTTATCGGATAATCACATGCATGGAAATTGAATCTGATGATGGCAGCACTGATGGGGTGTATAAAGTTGATACATATGATGATCAACCCGTGGAAGCCAAGCCTGCAGTAGAAGAATTGGAAGATGGTGGACAGGCAGTAACTATGGATGAGCTAAAAGAAGACAACTTAGGAACTGAGGAAGACCCTCGCCCAATCTTTATTAGCTCTCTTCTGCTAGAAGGTCAAGTAGAAGAAGTGAAGAAGCTCCTCTGTGAATTCAGGGACTGCTTTGCCTGGACATATGCTGAGATGTATGGCTTATCCCCTAAAGTGGCAGTTCATAGATTAGCAATCAAACCAAATATATCACCTGTCAAGCAAGCTCCAAAGAGAATGAGAATGGAGATCAAAGAACAAGTGATTGCTAAAACAAAGAAGCTTATAGAGTTAGGCTTCATCCGAGAAGAAAAATATGCCGACTGGATTGCTAATTTTGTTCATGTTAAGAAGAAGAATGGACAGATTCGTATCTGCATCGACTTCAGGGATGTCAACAAGGCATATCTGAAAGATGACTTTTTTCTCCCAGTATCAAAACTTCTAGTTTACAACACATCCAACTACGATATATTCTCCTTTATGGACAGATCATCTGGCTACAATCAAATCAAAATGGCGCCTAAAGATGAAAATCATACATCATTCAGAACACTTATAGGCATATTTTGCTACATAGTCATACCCTTTGGCTTGAAGAATGATGGTGCCACTTATCAACGGGCAATTACACCTATATTTGATGATTTAATTCAACAAAAAGTCAAATGTTATATAGATGACTTGGTCATTAAGAGCACGGACCGAAAAGATCACATTAATAACCTAGGAATTGTGTTCGAGATGATCAGAAAGTACGATCTGAAGATGAACCCTCTCAAGTGTGCATTTGGGATACCTTAGGAAAATTTCTGGGATACGTTGTTCAGCATCGAGGAATTGAAGTCGATCGCAATAAGATTAAGGTAATCATGGAGATGCCACCTCTAAAGAACATTCGGCAACTCCTCTCCTTACAAGGGCAACTAGCTTTCATTCAGCGATTTATATCGAATTTGTCGGGAAGGTGTTAGCCATTTTCAAAGCTAATGAAGAAAGATGTCCGTTTTAAATAAGACGAAGAGTGTCAAGAAGCATTTAACAATATTAAAAGATATATGTTGAATACTCCTATTCTCGCGGCGCCAATCCTGGGGAAGCCTCTTATACTATAAATGGTAGCACTAGAAGAGTCCCTCGAAGCATTATTGGCCCAGCATAATGAATAAGGAAAAGAGAATACACTCTACTACATTAGCTGAAGGTTGATAGGAGAAAAAATCCGCTACTCTCCAATCGAGAAGCATTGCTTGGCCCTGATCTTCACAGTACAGAAGCTCCGTCATTATATGATGTCTCATAAAATCACCTTGATATCAAAGATCAATTCGCTGAAGTTTTTGATAATAAGACCAGCGTTGACAGGTCATTTGGAAAGGTGGGCAATGATACTCCTGTAGTTTTATATCACATATGTCCCGCAAACGACAGTAAAAGGACAGGTGTTGGCAGATTTTATTGCTACACACCCTATCCCCATGGATTCACCGTTCAATGATGATCTACCTGACGAGCAAATCATGAATGCAAAATATGAGGAGATGCTACGAGTATGGGAAATGTACTTCGATGGAGCGTCATCGATTAAGCATACTCAACCCCCAAATCTAGAAAAAGCTCAAGTTAGGATTGGACTCATTTTTGTGGTGCCCGAGAGAGGCATAATGAGATTCTCATTCAGCTTAACTGAACCTCTGACCAATAATGAAGCTGAATATGAAGCCCTAATAGCAGGACTAGAGATTGCAATTGATGTTCAGATTCGAAACCTCAAATTTTTGGTGATTCTCAACTTATTGTAAATCAAGTACTTTGAGTCTACAAAATCACCAAGTTCGAGTTGGCATGTTATCATCGATGAGTTTTTGAGCTTATGAGGCAAAATGATAAAGCTGATTCCCTAGCAAAATTATCTAAAAAATGGTGATATGGATGATAAATGGCCTATAATAATTATGGTGCACAATCGTCGGATCCTAGAGCCAGCATTATTACAATTCTCGTAGGTAGAGGGAATACTAGATTCAATCCAGCAGGATGCAACTCCGGTTGATCCTCAACCTCCCCAAGCAGTTGATCTCGAAGATCAATCTAAAAAATAACAAGTTCCTAAGAAAAGACGTAAAGCTAGTCAAGCCTCAGAATCATGGTGGCATTGCCTAGATGTCGAATAAGAAGATGATTGGAGGCAGCCTTTCGTTGACTACTTTAAAGAAAGTAGATTGCCAAAAGACAAGTTGTTAGTTGCTCAAATCAGGAAGAGAGCACTACGATATGAATTTGTTAACAACACGTTGTACCAGTGTGCTTTTGATCAAATGTGGCTAAAGTGCCTAGGGACTCGAGAAGCTGATAAGGTGGTGGCAGATGTTCATAAAAAAAAACTTTGTGGAGCACACCAATCAGGTTCCAAGATGGCAGTAAAAGTCAAAATAATGAGACACTATTGACCAAGAATGGTAAAAGATTGTATCGACCATGCTAAGAGGTGTCACGAGTG
The DNA here is from genome assembly GCA_022539455.1 of Dendrobium nobile. Lineage (NCBI taxonomy): Eukaryota > Viridiplantae > Streptophyta > Magnoliopsida > Asparagales > Orchidaceae > Dendrobium > Dendrobium nobile. The sequence continues at coordinate 30,883,966 of CM039727.1, forward strand.
CCAGATCCACGGTAAAGTTATACATCAACCGCCAAATCTGTTGCACCCTACAATAGCATCCTGGCCATTTGAATGTTGGGGTACTGATGGTATCAGGTCAATAGATTCGCCATCATCAACAGGACACCATTTCATCTTGATAGCAACAGACTACTTCTCAAAGTGGGCAGAAGTAGCTCCATTCAAAGAAGTTACGTCTGAGCATGTGATCAACTTTTTCATGCATAATATTATCTATAAATTTGGAGTACCATGTTGCATAATCTCATACAATGGAACTGCATTTAAAAGTACAAAAATTTATAAGTTCATTGATTGACACAAGATCGATTAGCGATATTCATCCATATACTATCCAAGAGAAAATGGCCTGCATAAGCCTTCAATAAAATACTGGTGAAATTGCTAAAGAAGATTCTAACCAAGAATAAAAGAGAGTGATATACGAAGATGACAGAAGCATTGTTGGCATATCGTACAACCTACAAATCACCGACCAAGGCAACTCCTTACTCTTTGGTGTTTAGAGTTGAAGCAGTGTTGCCACTAGAAGTTGAACTTCTATCTCTTTGGGTAGCGATCCAGAATGAGCTAACTCAGGAATAGAATGCTTGATTAAGAATGGAAGAGCTCAATGCACTCAATGAAATCAGGTTATATGCTCAGCAGAACATGGAGATCTACTGAGCAAGAATGACAAAGTCCTTTGATCAAATGATGCGTCTTAGATCATTTCAAGAAGGGAAATTGGTCCTGGTGCAAAGAAGGCCAATCATCCCGTATAGAAAAATTGGTGGCAAACTTGTATCCAACTGGGAAGGGCCTTTCCTCATTGAAAAAGTGTACCAAGGAGGAGCTTATCAACTCATTGATCTGAATGGTCAGAGGCCTATGCCGCCGATCAATGGCCGATACCTGAAGAAATAATATGCATGAAATTGTCTCAGAAAATGTTATATTTAATGTATCATGCTTTCATACATGTTTGTTAGCACGTAAATTCTATATTTTAAAATTCTCCTATGTTATGAGAATACAATTCAAAATCTCCCTGTTAGACTAGGGTATTTTAAATATTTATTCAGGTCGATATCGTGCTGCGTGCCGAGAACCCCAAATAAATATTTAAAATTTTAAAACTTTCAAATCAAAGACGAAGCGAAGACAAAGCGACTTCCTGTAATTATTCCTTTCCTTTGTAGTTCGCAAGCACTTCCCATGATTTTGAAGCAAATTTTCGGTTGAAAACCTCCACAGGTATAATGCCAGAGGTTAGAAATTGCCGCCGAAGATCTTCCCTTCTTATTATATAGTTTATCTCGTTTAAAAATAAAAAAAGGTATGTTTAGGGTTAGGGTTAACTTAGTATCGTTCTGTTTTAGTATAAAAAACTAAATGTACACTGTGAGGACGTTTCAAATCAATTAATTTGGTAGTTTGTCGTGATGCTCGGTACTAATCGGTATTCGGTATTCGGTGCTGATCGATGTTCCTCGGTACTACTCAGTACACGTCGGTATAGGGGATTTTTCAGAGCAAATGATCGATATTTACAATAAATATCTGAGTATTTTATTATAATATAATGTTCTTTGCTGGTCGATATTGGTTGATATTGTTCGGTGCTGATCAATGCATCTCGGTACTACTCGGTATACCTCGGTACAATGCTTTTTTCAGAACGAATACTCGGTATTTACACTAAATATATGAGTATTTAATATATAATATATTATTATATGCTGATTGGTACTGCTCGGTATAACTAGGTATACTCGTTACAACTCGGTACACCTCGGTACAATATTTTTTTCGGAACTAATACTAGGTATTTACACTAAATATATGAGTATTTTATATATATAATATATTGTTATATGTTGATTGGTACTACTCGGTACAACTAGGTACACTCAGCACACCTCGGTACAATGCTTTTTTCAGAACTAATACTCGGTATTTTCACTAAATATATGAGTATTTTATATATAATATATTGTTATATGCTGATTGATACTGATCGGTACAACTAGGTACACTCGGTACACCTCGGTACAACGCTTTTTCTTAGAACTAATACTCGGTATTGGTCGGTACTATGATAATACTGTGTATATGTGATCGAACATCTACTTTATTATGCAGAGATATTGCCCCAAGATTCATTTCAGATGACGAACTTCAAGTTTTAGAGAAGTTTGTAATGAGATGGTTGTTAAATTTGGGGAGCCGTTAGTTACAAACCTATGGGAGCTACATATTAACCAGTTCCTATACATGCCTCGATTCCCTCAGAATATTCCAATTATTTATATGTTATTGTCGACGTGGGACATACATTCTGAAAGTTTTGTTATTAAAAGCCAGACTTTACCTTTCACATCTAATGAAATAGCTTTGATTATTGGCTTACTAAACAGAGGAATTAAATTTGAACCAGGGACTGCTACAATGGGTGGAAAAACAGCAAATGACATAAAGCATGATATTCAGAAATTGAATGTGTCAACTCCGCTCGAGAATGTAGTGAAACAATTCATTATTTACTTATTGTCCAACATATTCTTTCCAATAGCCAACTTTCAAGTACAATCAATAATATTGGATGTTGCAAAGAATATCCAAAACTTTGGAACATAAAATTGGCCCCAATCCATTAGGGATTTCCTTGTGACTAAATTTAATACAATAGCAAAAAAACGATCAAAAGGTCATTCCCTAGGATATGTCAATGGATTTGTTATGATTATAATTATGAGTATTTCTTACAGATATGGATTTGTTTTATTTACTTAACTATTGTATAATATTTTTTTATCATTTTTACATTGAATTATTTTGTTTTTTTTTTTTACATATATGGTTTTTTGAGCATATAAAGTTCCACCAGGTAGTGAATGATTTAGCTCGACCCCATCTCATTCAGTGGGATGAAAAATTTAATTATTGAGATAAAGATGTTTAGAATTTATTAAAAAACCTTCAGGATTCTGAGGTAGCAAATATATGTTTAGTCATTTAACTTTATTCTATACTTATTTACTTTTTATGTTTATAAAATATTTGTTCCAGATTTTCACATATTTACAAGGGATAATAGATGCTGAGAATACTTTAATTGAGAGTTATTCCACATATCAAACAGGAGAGCATCTACAAAGTGTACTTACTCCACACACAACCCCACAAATATCTTCTATGCCCCCAACTCCATCTCCACCAAGAATTCCAACTCCAGATAGTCCAAGTAGAATGCCAAGCCCTACTGAATCTTCTATCCAACCGCCAATCCATACTGAATCTCCTGTCCAACCGCCAAGCCCCACTGAATCTCCTATGCAACCGCCAATCCACACTGAATCTCCTATCAAACCGTCAATCCACACTGAATCTCCTATCCAACCGCCAATCCACACTGAATCTCCTATCCAACCTCTAATCCACACTGATTCTCCAATCCAACTGCCAAGCCCCAAAGAATTTACCCCAGAACCAGATCCAGATCGTTCTATTCCTGAAGAAATGAACTTGAAGATTCTAAATCAATCAATATACAAACTTATAATGCAGCAGCACTATTTGGTCAAAAAAATGGCATCAGTCGAACTGTCAAATACTATACTTGAAAGATGGGTAGCAGCATTGGAACAAGCAGTATTCGACATAAAAGATGAGAATAAAAATAAATTTGGTGGTATATATAAAATCTTGAGTAATCATTTTCCTGCCTATTTCAAGTCAGAGCGGATTGAATGTCCGATGCAATCATCTTCAAGAACTGAATCTGACCATAACAATTTGGACAGAGTATCCAAATCTGTTGACAAAATTATTGAGGAAATTATAAAAGATCCAGATTTTAAAGGGATGGAAGAGGTTGTGAGGCCATCTAAAGATGAGGAAATTCCTTCATCAAATAGGGGAGGAATTGCTCGCCGGGTACAGCTCAGGAATGATAGAAAAAGGAAAAGGATTAAAACTCCATTCACAGCAGGGGATAGAAAGAAGAAGAGAACTCATAGTAGCTCTGTTCATTTGGCAAATCTTGATGTTGAAAAGATTAGTACAAAAGAAACAACACGCAGTGGAAGAAAGCCTGCCACTCGTGCTTCAACAAGATTAATAAAAAAGGCTACTGGTGCTCCTAGTGCTGCTGCTCCTAGTGATGCTGCTCCTTGATGTTGCTCCTAGTGATGCTGCTCCTATTGCTGCTGCTCCTAGTGCTGCTGATGTTGAAAATGTAAAAATAAATGCTAGTTCTACTACTATTCCGGATATACTCACAAATGTTGTAGTTCATGAAGTTGATGAATCAAAAAGTATTGAACGACCTACACCGGAATTGTTAGATTACCTAGGAAGATTACTAATAACTGAAGAAAAATGAATTACCATCGATAATTTTCTTAAGCAGTTCAAGCATAAGTGAGTATAGTTTTTTTAAATACTGGGCTGTACCAAATTAAAAATTAACTCAGTATTGATCGGTTATTATAAGAAGCCAATATATATTTTTTTGCACTTTATATATTCAATACCGACATGTACCGAGAATAAAAAATTTTTGTATAACTTGGTATTACTCGGTATTTGGTATTTCATACCGAGTTTTTTACTGTAGAAACACCAAGTACTGAGTTTATATATCCAATATCGATATGTACCGAGAATAAAAATTCTTGGTATAACTTGGTATTGCTTGGTATTTGGTATTCCATACCGAGTTTTTACTTTAGAAACATCATGTACCGAGTTTATATATTCAATACCGACATGTACCGAGAATAAAAATTCTCGGCATAACTCGGTATTGCTCGGTATTTGGTATTCTATACCGAGTTTTTACTATAGAAACACCAAGTACCGAGTTTATATATTTAATACCGACATGTACCGAGAATAAAAATTCTCAATATAACTCAGTATTGCTCGGTATTTGGTATTCAATACCGAGTTTTTACTGTCGGAACACCAAGTATCGAGTTTTTATATTCAATACTGACATGTACCGAGAATAAAAATTCTTGGTATTGCTCAATATATATATATATATATATATATATATATATATATTTATAATGAAGATCAAATGAATTATGCAGGGATGATACTATTTTTTCCAGTGGAAATGTAATTATATACAGGAGCCAATTGGACGAGCTGTTACTGGCAGACGAGCTTGACAACAATCACATTGATGCATTTGGAATGTTATTATCCGAAAAGAATAAGATGATACCAGGACTGAACCAATCTTTTATATTTGTTTCTAATTTGCATTGGGTGAGTTATCATTTGTATTTAGGAACTTCTGTGTATTGAACAAATACTCAATTTACTGAGTTTTTATTCCAAGGTTATTGCCGTCAAAATAATGAGACGAACACAACTTCATTCGTTGCAAATATCACTAGAACTTCTGTTAGGAATGCTAACATGATCCTTGTTCTTATTATAAATGAAAAACATTGGACACTCCTGGTTGGCAACCTAAGGAAAAAAACTTGGGAAATTTTGGATTCATTACCCAAAGCCACTCACAAGGCTGTGGCTCCTGAAGTTGTAAGTGCTCTTAAAATTTGTATTTGATTACAGTTATGATATTGAATATTAAAATTATAATTTTATTACCTTTTCAGATATCTCATTTATACGCTGGTACACAAAATGCTTTTATTACATAATTTTATTACCAATCCAAATGATTCCGAACTTGCCAACACAAGAAAATAATATAGACTGTGGAATGTTTGTATGTAAATATATGGAAACTGTTATCTAAGAGAATATTATTCAATGGGATATCCATATGAACTGACAAAGCAATATGGCTTTGTTTAGGGCTGAATTTGCATATGCCCTTTTTTGTAACAAAATGAAATAAGATTCTGAATTTATATAGGCTATTTATGTGTTTTCTTTATTGTGATTATACCGAGTCTTTTAAAAACTCAGGATTAGTTTATGGAAATCTAAAAAAATGTGGATCTGTCCGAAAGAAGCAAAATATCAACCTGTTTCGAGTAATACTGAGTTATACCGAGTTGTTTTAAAACTCCAGATTTGTTTTTAAAATTCTCAAAAAGATGCATAATATAGACATAGTACAACTTACAATCCACGCTTAAGTCAAAATATTTGTCAAATAAGCCAAAAGTAGTCTAATACCAAGTAATACATACTAATACCGAGTTGTACTGAACACTTACATAAAGGACAACTGACTTCCTGATTCTCCTGGTGTAAAATGTATATTTATAGTAGGATTTTGCTCTGTCAATTTCACTTTTTTGGCCATCCTCTTCTCCCAATGATCCTTTAATCTAGCATTATAGACTCCCTTTGGCCGGTGCTTTGCAGAATCTCTAATTATTTCGTGGCTCCCCTCAGTAATGCGTTTATTTTTTTCCCTTCCATAATGTTTTGAGCATTTAGAGCCATTGCCCTCATATCATCGATCATACATTGTTCAACATCCTCATTACCCTGTGCTTCTATACTAATTTGATATGCAAATTGGCAAATATAATTTCTAAAAATCATGTTTAGGGAAACCTAAATTGATGTGCATATATTATTTCCCATACGTTGGATCTTCAGTCCACTATATTAATCTTTCCAAGCACTAGATGACCATCTTGAAATTAAATATTTTTTAGGAATATTAACAACATCCAACTGTCTCATCACTCTCATGAAATGAGAACATAGTAAACCCATCATCTCAAACTTTACACAACTGTATTGTATAGTTCCTTCAAAAGAATTAAACAAAACTGTCCACTTGTGTGAATCAAAAGACTGGTTTATGTTCTTGACGGAAAATGTTGATGAGTCTAGTGAAGAGTGATCAATGCATAGTCCACCTAAACCATGTAAGAACTCCTCTTCAAAAAATAAATATAACTTTCTCAAATAAAATTTGACAGCTTGCTTTAATATCGGACTACTTTTCATGTAAGGTTGTATTTCTGTTTGACAAAACCTAAAATTTTCATCTCGTTCATTCTTATGCCAAGTGTTTATAAGTTTCTCTAATCTCAGGAAACATTCAGTGATAGAACTTGTAGCCTTTGAAATACTAAGGCAAATAAAATTGGTGGACTCACTACATTGTGTAGATAATAGACCAAGGTTAAAGCAGTTTTTGTTAAAAGCTGTAGACCACTTCTTTCTTATTCTGTACAGATCTTTTAACCACTAATGGCTCTGAAGGTTCCCTTCTCTGATCATCTCATTCCATAAACTATCAAATTCCTCCTTGGAATCACACATGCTGAAGCAACTATAAAATAGGCCTTTTACTTTATTGTTACTATTAAAACACCAAACTTTGGAAGGATCCTTCTTATATATTTTCCATTGGCACAACTGATGTCCTATATTAGGCTATACAATCTCTATTGCCCTAGACATTGCTTGATCCTGATCAGTGAATATAGTAATTGGATGTTTGTTATCCATAATTCTTAAAAATGTTTGAAATAGCCAGCAGAAAGAATCAATTGTTTCATTAGATAGAAATGCCACCCCTAATATAATATTTTGCCAATGATTATTAACTCCAATAATAGGGGCACAGGCTAAATTATATTTGTTAAGACGGTAGCTAGTATAAAAAATAATTACATCCCCAAAGCAGTCGTAATCAATTCTCCCCAAACCATCAACCCAAAAAAAATTTACGAACCTGTCTTCTTCATCAGTTTGCACATCCCATGCAAATAGGTGGTCTTCAACTGACCGATTTTTAAACAATTCGATTAGCGAATTGATGTCCCCATTGAATATAGTTGTATTAATCCCTCTTGGTAAATCCTAAATTTGCTACACCTCCCACCTCATCGGATAGATAGGAAAATGCATTTACTGTTCTTATTCCCGCTTCAGACATTGATTTCAAAACGGAGGCATTTTCTTCAGTGATGTGCCTAGATGATCTCAGCAAATGTTGATCACCCAGTTTTGCCAATTCATGGTTGTGACTCTCTACCGAACATTTCACTGTCCATATTCCATCTTCACTAACCGAAAATCTAACCATAGTAGGACATCAAGTTCTTGTAGTCGATTTTCAAAATTTGACCTTCTTATTTTTTTCTGTATCCTTCTTGAATCTGGCTTTGGAAGAGACAAAAATCTTTAATTTTAATTTCCTTGAATTAGGCCAGAATGAATGATGTTCTTTCCGAACACTAAAACCATGCGTATGAGCATATTGGCAATATTTTACATATGCTTCCTTCTTAGATTTGTAAACCCCATGTAAAAAAATTCAAATATTATAAATTAGTACCAAGCAATTAATACCGACCAAAATCACAATGACTGCATACCGAACAATACCGAGTTTTCAAGAAACTATTTTCTCAGTATATATATGGTAATTGACATGAAGAAACAAAAAAATGGACCATACTGAGTTTTACGTATAAATACCGAGCAGTACCGAGTTATTTAAAGGCTCGGTACAAACTTATCATAATTATAATCTCGGTACAAAGTAGACATAATTGATGAAAAGAAATAAAAAATAGACCATACCGAGTATTACGTATAAATACCGAGCTGTACCGAGTTATCTAAAGGCTCGATACAAATATATAGTAATTATAATCTCGGTACATAGTAGGCATAATTTACAAAAAAAAAACAAAAAAATAGACCATACCGAGTATTACGTATAAATACCGAGCTGTACTGAGTTATATAAAGGCTCGATACAAACATATGGTAATTATAATCTCGGTACATAGTAGACATAATTAACATAAAGAAATCAAAAAATGGACCATACCGAGTATTACATATAAATACTGAGCAGTACTGAGTTATATAAAGGCTCGGTACAAACACATGGTAATTATAATATGTTACAAACATGTTTTTAGATTATGATTTTGATGATAGCAAACACAACTTGCTTCACTACGACTGTTTTTTTCTACTGACTTTTTAGGACTCAAAGATCGAACGGAAATCGGAATCAGCTCAAGATGGGGTAGATTAGGGTTGAGTCAGCCTGTAATTTTATTTTTTCCCTCTTGAGTCAATTGTAATCTTTGGTGTGACTAATGCAAAGTAACCCTACACACACTTGAGAGACTTAGAAATTCTGTTTTTACTCAAATCAGCCAGGATGATATTTACATCGTCCTGGACGATCTGGCTTAAAATAGAAATTCTAATCAGGGGTTCTTAATTAAGACAGCCGTCATTAGCAAATCATCCTGGATGATACGTGAATCAGCCAGGACGATAAGATCAAAACAGAAAGAAATTGCCGCCATAAATAATTAAGGAATTCTGTATTTTTTGAAATCGACCAGGGCAATCTTGGATCAGCCTGGACGATATTCACAATTATGCCTTATTTGATCAGACTAATCAAGGAAGTAATTAAGGATGATTGATACGATCACATCATCCTAGATGATCTCAGGATCGGCCAGGATGATCTATTCAAAAACCTTAGTTACTTCTGGACAATAAAAATTGGCCAGCTCGAATTCAGGGCGATGCTCTGGACTATTTTCCTCTAATTTGAACTGATCGGTCTGGACGATCGTGAGATCGTCCTGGATGATCAAGCCAATTTTCAATCATCCAGTTTGCATTCAGGGCGATGCTCTGGCCGATCTCATGGAATTTATACTGATAGGCCAAGATGATTTCCATATCGTCCTGGACGATATTGTCAGCAACTTGCAATTAATAAGCTCTTCTGTTTAAGAGCTCTTGTTCAACATTTTTGGAATCCTTGGCTGTTGTCTTCACCTGAGAAAACCTAAAGGAGAGAGAGAGAGAGAGAGAGAGAGAGAGAGAGAGAGGGAGAGAGAGAGAGAGAGAGAGAGAGAGAGGATCTTGTGAGGGGGAGCTTGTGAGGGGATTCACAATGGTTGCTCCAAGCATTGTTCCACTTCTTCTTCCCTAGAGTCTCTTATCCGTGGTAGGGTTGGGAGATGTAAGTTCTAGCAAGCGATCGAGGTTCTCTGCCTGCTTCAGGAGAAAGCAAAAGGAGGAAGGTTCTCTGCCTTGTCGGGTGTGGCAAAGAGGTGTTTGTAAAGGCTTCTCCGCCTAGCTGTGGGGGATAAAGGAGAGTCACGATTGTAGTGCAATACTCAGAGGGCGCCTCTGGGGAGTGGACGTAGGTCGAGTTGATCGAACCACTGTAAACCCTTGTGTTCTTGTTTTTATTGCTTCCATATTTATTTCTTTCGCACGTTATTTCTTTGTAGTGATTTGATTTGTATTTGTGCTTTGCCTAAAGATTTTTTTTTTTAAATACCAATTCACCCCCCCCCCCCTCTTGGTTAGCCTTGGGCTAATTCTATAGGGCTTAACATCCCTAACGAACTTTCAAGTGGTATCAGAGCGGGATTCATAAAAACTGAGTTTGAAAACTTTTTGAATTTTGATCCATGGCTAACTTTGGGAATCGTAATACACCGAAAGGGTATTCTATTACCCGACCACCTTTATTTGATAATATCCAATTTGATTTTTGGAAAACTCGCATGTCTGCTTTTCTACAATCAACTGACTATCGCATATGGATGCTTGTTAAGGATGGTTACACACCTCCAACTGGAAAACTTAATGGCATTAATGTTCCACTTCTTTTTACTGAATGGACTTTAGATGATAGGGATTTGGCTCAACTAAATGCAAAATGTCTGAACTGTTTTTTCTGTGCTTTAAAGTCTGAGGATTACATGCATGTTTCCACTTGCAAAACTGGCAAATAAATTTTGGATAAATTATGTATCACTTATGAAGGAACCAATGAAGTAAAACAATCTCATTTGAATATTCTCTTGCATGACTACAAACTTTCTCATATGAAACCTCATGAATCTGTTTCTGACATGTATATTAGGTTTATACAGATAGTCACTTCACAGCATGTATTAGGAAGAAAACTTTCAAACTATAAAAAAGTGAACAAGATTTTGAGATGTTTACCCTCGTCATATGATGCTAAAATCACTGCAATCACTGAATCTAAGGATTTAAACACTTATTCTATTGATAACTTACTTGGCTCACTCATTTCTTATGAGCAAAGGGTGAATCAAAGAAATCTTGATGCAGGTGAGAAAAAGAAAGAGAAAATGGTGGTACTAAAGGCGCACAAATCGGACTCAGAATCTTTCGGGTCTAAAAGCGATGACTTTGCCTTAATCATAAAGCAATTCAAAAGCTTTCTAAGGAAAAAACACAAGCATCATTGGAGAAAAGTTAAGGATAGCAAATATTCTAAAGGATCTTCTGATGTTGTTTATTATGAATACAGGAAGCCTGGACATGTGAAAGCCTATTATCCTACACTTCAAGATCACTCGAGCAAAGAAAAGGAAAAGGGTGAAGAGAAACCTAAGTTTAGGAAAGACAAGAAGAGAGTCCAAAAGGCGTTCTAGGAAAAATCTGATACTGATTCCTCTAAGACTGAACCAGAGAAGAGACAACAAACCTGTGCTTAATGGGGGAAGATCATCTAGAGCAAAACGATGATGAAGAGGTATGTAAACCAATCTATGATGAATTATTTGATTTGTGAAAAAAATTCATGCATCATACAAAAAACTTAAGAAGACTCATGCTAATTTAAAATTGGAACTTGTAAATTTATAAAAAGAGTATGAAGTTATTCTTAAAGATCATTCAACGATTGATTCTAATCACATGGCTCTTCTTGATGAATTTAATGATTTGAACAAAAAGCACTCATAACTAATTGATGAGAATAAAGCATTAAAAGTTTCACACACCTCACTTGATTCTAATTTTAAGAAGTCCAAAGAGAGGGAGAAAAACTTGAGAATTGAGAATGAAGTCTTAAAAAGCACAAATTTGAAGATTCAAAATGAATTAGATGCATGTAAGAAAACTTGGATGACGCCTACTCTTGATCAAAAGCCAAGACCTAAGAAGAGGCATTATAACTCAAACCATTTAAGAAAACCTTTTCCAAGAGTTAGATGTTTTTCTTGTAGCATGTTAGGACACATCTCACACACTTGCACCGTTCACCGTAGTACACATTGGGTGTGGAGACCTAAGGTATATGATTCACAGCATACCACACCTGTATTGTATTCTACTTTTCCTAAATCTGACTGTTGTTGAGTTTTGCAGGTGTGCTCTCACCAAAGACCTCATGGGACTAATTGGACTTATGGAGGCTCGCAGCTCATAATTGCTTAAACTTACTGCTTCATAATTTCTTGAAATATTTTTTAATTAGTTTTGTGTTTTTTTTTTGTGCTAGCTTTTTTTTGTTTTAGATTATTTAGTTTTCACTTTGCTTTTATGATTGGTTTTCAATATGATTATTTATTAAGCTTTTAGATTTTGGAGATTTAAAGCCATTGATTATCATATCTAAATCGGTTAAAGGGAGAAACACCGTTGATGGTTTCCCTCCCATAACCTCTTTTAGTGACATAATTTTCTTTTCTAGACAAAAGTCTATCTCATATTGACAACTGGTTTTTGAAATTAAGATTTTTTTTATCTTGCTACAATAATCTATCTTGTGCATAATATCTAAAGTTCTTATATATCTTTCAAGTTAATTGAAATCTTGCCATTGCATTTATCACATGATTATGATTTTGTTTTGTGGCTTGTTCTTCCTTATGTTAGAGAGAGAGCTCCTATTCTCTAATATTTGGAGGATATACTCACAACTAAGGTTCTTTTTAAAGGGTTTGTTAAAGAGTTTTTAGCTTGCATGAATTAAAAAGGAAAGAGGCCAATGACGCCAAATTGAAAAAAAAAAACTATGTGCACAAAAATGTATCAAAAATCAAAAGATGCTCAAAAAGCCAATCAAAGTGATAAGAGGCATAAAATGAGCCCACTAAATGCAAGCTATCCTCTCTTTTCAAAACTTTTAAAACTTAGAGAACTCATTGGTTATTTGATGCTTTCAAAGGCTTTATTTCAAATTTCATGATTGAGACAAATTACTTTGTTGTATTATTTATAAGATATTTTCTTTGTAACCAAGTTTTGATTGGATCTTCTTTTTACCCAGTAAATTTTTTCTGAGTTAGACCTTTTGTTTTAAAAAAGACGATTATTGCCCTGAAAGAAGTCCGAGCTAGAGATTAACAAGATCGGATATTCTACCTTTTCAGATTTTGACTTGTTAACTCTTTGATCTTTTGAATCTCTAAAATTTAATTGTTTGGAAATTCATCATATGCTTGCTTTGCTAAAATTAAAAATAAAAAAAAAATTCTTTTCCTTGTTTTTTTTTTGTTTGTATTTATTGTTGTTTAGGGCTTTCTCTGATCATCTCCATCCAACTTTGTTTTGCAACTCTTTGTTACATCATCTTGGCCGATATTTATATCATCCTGGACGATGGGACAATTCCTTCAAAATTCCATCTGTTGAACCTTTTCTAAGCTTTCTGTAACTCATCGTCCCGGACGATCCCATATCATCCTGGATGATATAATCGAACTCAATTATAATCTCTTTTGATCGTCTTGGCCGATATAATTTTCATCCTGGCCGATGCATTTATGGTCATCGTCCTGACCGATACACTAGATCGTCCTGGACGATCAATGTGTCAGCACGTTTAAATCCTTAAAATCGGCCCCGGACGATCCATTATTGGATAATCATCCTGGCCGATCCACTGTTCGTCCTAGATGATACACGTGGCACAGATTTAAAACATTTTAACTTCGGCCGGTACAATCAATTATTGTGCATCATCCTGGACGATACACCGAATCGGCCTGGACGATCTACTTTTTCAACGGTCGTCCGGCTTGACTCCTCGGGACGATTGTCTGTGTCTAATCGTCCTGGCCGATATCTGATCGGCCCGGCCGATCGGATCGCCTTTTTGACTAATCGGCCTATACGCAATAATTGAACCAAATCGTCTTGGACGATTCTGCGATCGTCCTGGACAATATGGCCGTTTCTTTAAATTCAGGCCATTCCAGCCATGTTTTTCACCTCACACCTCTTCTTCTTTTGTGATTTCTTACTGATTTCTTGCTATGGCTGGTGGGAAGTGAGTGCGACAAGCTTTTGGAAGTTCCTCGAGGGCCAATCTAGACCCTCGATTCAGGGAGGCAGAAGATCATGAAGCTTACCGTCGCTACAAAGAATGTGGCATCACTCTTTCTAGAACAATCAATCCTGCCCACCTTTCATATCCGGTAATGGATCTCTTTGCTCACACTTCTCTCTGTTTCATTATTACCCTCGCTGTCCCTTTTTCTTCAAAACTTCTATTAGAGTTTTATGTAAATCTTTGTATAAATCCTACTTTCACAGCCTTGACCTCCTATGTGAATCAATGCCCGGTCGAGATTACATATCAGGATTGTGCTGAACTTTTGCAGCTATCCACCACCGGGGATAAGCTGCATATAATTGTCTCTGATCCTGACTTCAACTGGTCCGCTGAAAATCATTTTCTACGCCAAACCAACTCTCCCTTTCATGTTGGAGAGACTAGCTCTTTAATCAAAGATGCTAGGACAATCCAACATGTCCTTCGCACCTCCATAATTCCAAAAGCGAGGAATAGAATCCACATCACCCCATTACTTTCTCTTACCACCTTTTACATCATGGCCCATAGAAATTTCAATGCTACTGATCTAATCTTTCGATACATTGATCATTTAACTACAATCTGTGATCCAGGCCATAGGAGGAAACCCAACTTTGCTTTAGGACATCTCATAGCCTACATTCTTAAAACCAAATACAATCTTCAATATCCTGCTCGTCACGACATTCAGCCTCCTTGCTACTCAAACAATTCTTTCACTATCCTTCATAGTACTCGTCTCCACCCAGGAGATGAGGAACCTCAGGGGGCTAAGGAGAAGGAGGCTCCCGCTCCTGTTCCTGATCCTACTCCTCTTCGCCAGCACTCACAGCTTGACCAGTTAGTGGAGAGGTTTGATCATTGGGAGACTCACTTTGATGCTTACGTTGCTGCACAGGAGCAGCAACATTCTGAGGACATGGCCCGCTACGAACAGCACCGCACAGAGGACTTAGCCCATTTTGACAGCTATATTACTCACCAGCAGCAGCAGCATGACCAGGACATCACCTGGTTCAATGCTAAGTTTACTATGCTAGCTGGCTACTTTCAGCAGCCACCTCCACTACCTCCATCTGATGATCATGATCCCTCGTTTTTTTAATTTTTATTTTCTATTTTCTATTTTTTGTAGTTTGTCTTGTAGTTTATTTTAGTTTCTATTGTGTTTTTCCTTTTTCTTTATGTGTGTCTAGGACCCTCTTTTTGGAATTTTTAATACCTCAGGTTACCTGACGCAACTTTACGTTCGGTATAGGCTAATCAAGCGCCACATAGCAGACGTGTTTTCGCAGACCCAACCCGGTGATTATTGGGTTAATGGCACGTGCATTTTTTGAATTTTATGGACCGGCATGCGAACCCAAGAAAATCCTGGCGGACCTGAAATATTTGTTTAATTTTCAAATAAAGATCACCGTCTTTCACTTCCATCATCATTTACATAGGGTTTATACGAACATTTTCCAGCAACTATTCTTCTTCTTACAAGTTCTAAGCTCTCGGCATTATCAAGTTTGAAGCTCCCCACATTTCAGCAACTATTCTTCTTCTTCCAAGATCGAAGTTTTTGAGAAGAAATAATGCCTCAGGTTAGTTCCTTCATTGATAAGCAATTTCTGATCTTATTCTTTCTTTGTTAATAGGGATTAGGGTTCCTTACACTCGGAACTGCTCTGCACCGAGTGATTTTGGCAATTATAAACAGTCGGTACTGCTCTGTATTTGATCGGTACAGCTCGGTAGTGCTCGGTACTGCACTGTTTCATAAACATTAACTCAGTACTGATCAGTACCGAGCAATTTTGGCAGTTTTATACACTCAGTACATCTCGGTATATTGATCGGTACAGCTCTGTAGTGCTCGGTACTACACTGTTTCATAAACATTAAATCAGTACCGATCAGTGCCGAGTGATTTTGGCAGTTTTATACACTCGGTACACCTCGGTATGTTGATCTGTACAGCTCGATAATGCTCGGTACTGCACTGTTTCATAAACATTAAATCAGTACCGAGCGATTTTGGCAGTTTTATACACTCGGTACACCTCGGTATGTTGATCAGTACAGCTCAGTAATGCTCGGTACTGCACTGTTTCATAAAAATTAAATCAGTATCGATCAGTACCGAGTGATTATGGCAGTTTTATATACTCGGTACAGCTCGGTATGTTGACCGATACAGCTCGGTATTGCTCGGTACTGCACTATTTCATAAACATTAAATCAGTATCAATCAGTACCGAGCAATTTTTGCAGTTTTATAGACTCGGTACATCTCGGTATATTAATCAGTTCCACTCGGTACTACTCGGTATGTTGAACAGTACAACTCGGTATTGGTCGGTACTCTTCGCTAGTACCTTTATTATGTTCAATACCGATTGTGTTTAGTATATAAAATCGAATACTCTGATTCGATTGCTTTGAATAATCGCTAACCGTTATGCGGGGATATATTCCGAAGATTCATTTCAGATGCCAAACTTCGTCTTTTAGAGAAGTTTGTAATCAACTTGTTAAGAGATTTGGAGATCCTTTGGTTGAAAGACTGCATCAGTTGCAAATTAGCTAGTTCCTCAGGCTTCCTCTTATGCCTCAAAATGTTCCACTGATGTACATGCTACTAACGAATTGGGATTTGAAGACTGAAAGTTTTATTATTAAAGGACATAGGCTACAATTCACATCTGATGAGGTTGCATTAATCATAGGATTGCCAAATAGAGGTATTATATTTGAGGTTGGTACTGCTAGATCCACTGGAAAAACATCCAATGACATTCGCCATGACATTGAGAGGATGGATAATTCAACCCAGATGGAAGATCTAGTCAAAGGATTTGTCCTATACCTATTATCCAATATTTTCTATCCAATGGCGAACTTCCGCATTCCATCATCTATACTGGAACTTGTCAAAAATGTAGATAGTTATATAACGTACAACTGGCTAGAATCAATAAGGAGTTTCCTAGTAAATGAATTTAACAATGTTGCTTCTAAACAAGCTAAGGGTTCTGCACTTAGTTATGTAAATGGTTTCGTCATTATTGTAATTATGAGTATTGTTATTTTATTCAAAGGATCATTGCTAATATCCAATTGCTATAACAAAATTAAATTGATTTCTCTTGGCAGATTTGGTTTCTTGAACATACAATCATTCATGAGGTGGTGGATGAACTATCCCGGCCACATTTTACTCGTTGGGATGGTAATTTTATGTACAGTGAAAAAGACGTAAATAGTATATTTGATGACCTTCAGGATCATGAGGTACCTTTAATACATTTTTTCATTTAAAGCTCTGCAAAATTGATATGTTTTATGTTTAACATTTGATTGAAATTTGAAATAATAGATTCTCTCACATTTAAGAGGAATAACAGATGATGAGAAGGTTTTATTTCACAGACCTTCAAATATTTCATCTAGTCTATCTCCACATAGTCCTGCCAGTCCAGTGAAGGTACCAAGTCCACTCAAGGTACCAAGTCCCATTCGGGTGGCTAGCCCACCTATACATCATGCATCTCCACAGACACAAGGTAGTCCAATTAGACAACAAAGTCCGATCAGGGTGGCAAGCCCACCTAAAACTGATTCTTCTGAGCATACTCCCACAGAATCATGCCCAATAAGAGATGAAAAAAACATCAGGATATTAAATCAAGCTATTTACAAGCTTTTTAACAAAGATAAATACATGAAGAAGAAAGTAGCTTCGGTGGAAGCAACAAATACATTACTTGAAAATCGTTTATTGAACTTGGAGCAGTGTATAGTGGAGTTGAAAGCAGAGAATTATGATTTGAAAGAGGAGATCAATAGAAAAGATTGTGTTATGTTACGGTTCTTCAAAGATCATTTTCCTTCATATATTAAAACTTACAAGAAAGAAATGTCTGCTGAATCTTCCTCATCTGGTACAAAATCTGAGAAAAATATTTATGAGGAGGCCAGATTGAGTGAAGATGAGGAATTTGATCCATTTGCTGAAACCGGCATAGGAAGAAGAGTACACCTAAGAACTGATAGAAAGTGGAAAGTTGTTTCAACCCCTTTTACAACCTGTGATAGGAAGAAAAAAATAAAAAAAGATTTATCAGTAGCACCTCCTCTAACTGATACTACTGAAAAAGAACTTACAATGGCACCTGAACCTGGTCCAACTTTAAGAAGTGAACTTCCAGCGGCACCTGAAACTACTACTAAACTAGCACCAACTGATACTACTAAAAAAGCTATGATTGTTTATGAAGTTGATGATTCTAAAGAAATACCATTGAAACCTGCACTTGAATACTTAGATTACCTGGGCAGATCATTACTTAGTGAAGATAAATGGATGTTTATTGATAATGGCGTCAAACAGTTTAAGGATAAGTGAGTAATTATCTTATACCGATCAATACTGAGTAATACCGAGTAGTACCGAGCTATACTGATCGGTACTACTCGGTATTACATTAAACATACTAGGTACTATATCAATACCGAGTAATACCGAGTAGTACCGAGCTATACTGATCGGTACTACTCGTTATTACATTAAACTTACTCGGAACTATAGCAATACCGAGTAGTACCGCGTGATACCGAGTACTACCGAGCTTTACTATATGGTACTACTCGGTATTACATTAAAAATACTCGGTAGTATAGCAATACCGAGTAGTACCGAGTAGTATCGAGTATTGCTATATCAATACCGAGCAATACCGAGTACTACCGAGCTTCGGAATTTAACAATAGTATTTTTTACAATCATCTTTTCTAATAAATGTTTTTTTGAATTATACAGGAACGACACTATTTTCGAGCTTGGATTTATAACAATTTATCGAAGTCAATTGGACGAATTATTGGTGTCAGAGGAACTTGATAATAATCACGTTGATGTGTTTGGTCATTTATTATTCCAGAAAAATGTACTTTGCCCCGGTCTTAATCAACCTTTTATTTTTGTTTCTAGTTTTCATTGGGTTAGTAATCAATTTTTAATCCTTGAGTTTGATATTTCTATTTAGTAGATGTAAATAAGTTGGAATTAATCACCACTGTTATCTATTCTTAACCAGGGATATTACAAACAAGCCAAGGATCGTGGAATTGAGGATGAAGACACAACGAACTTCGTATCTCATATAAACAGAACAATTATTAGGAATGTAAATTTGATCTTGGTTCCTATAATAAACGGTAAACATTGGACCCTTCTAGTATACAATTTGGGAAAAAAATGATGGGAGTTTTATGATTCATTACCGAAAAAGACACACAAAGCCATACTCCTAGAAGTTGTAAGTGAAACAAAAATTTATTTAATTTTTTTATTTCTTAACAAAAAATTATGTTAATTTCATTTTACTTTTCCAGATTTCTCATTTCTACAAGGAAACAAAGACCGATTTTGACAGTAATATAACGAAATGACCAATCAAGGGATTTAGAAACGTGCCAATACAAGATAACAACGTTGATTGCGGCATGTTTCTTTGTAAATATATGGAAGTTGTAATACAACAAGAACCTGTTCAATGGTATCTTTATAAGAACTGGCAATCTAATATGCCACTATTCATGGCTGAATTAGCATATGTCATCTTATGTACAAAAATTCAATAGATTTTGAAATAAATTTTCTTTTTCATGTATATTTCTTGTGCTGCATTTTTAATTATAACTAAATGGTACCGAGGACTAAGAAGAAGTAATACCGAGCTAAGTCTACTAATCATTAAGCAATACCGAGCAATAGAAGAACAGATAGGGATTGCTCGGTATTCGACGAAATATGCTCGGTACAAACCAAAAACATATTGGTATTGCTCGATTTTAGCCAAAATTACCTCGGTACACAACAACTATATGGTACTGAGGACTAAGGAGTAATACAGAGCTATTACTACTAATAATTAAGTAATACCGAGCAATATGATAACAGATAGGGATTGCTCGGTATTTGACGAAATTTGCTCGGTATTTGACGAAATTTGCTCGTCATACAATCAGAAAGACATATTCATTATAGAAACTCCTCCAAATTAATAGATTACATGAAAGAATACTGACTACCTGATTCTGGATTTGTGAAGTGTATGCTTGTTTGTGCAATCTTCTCTGTGGGTTTAACTTTCTTGGTCTTCCTTTTCTCCCAGTGATCCTTCAATCTTGCATTTGAAACGCCCTTTGGCCGGCACTTCTTAGGATCTTTAATAGTTTCATTACCAGCTCCATGATTTGGTTTGTTCTTTCTGCCAAGTTTGATGGAATGAACTTTTGCAGCCAAAGTACTCAAATCATCTATGACACACTTTTAATCCTCCTCATTATCTTATGCTTCTGTGCTAATTTTATATGCAAATCGGCATACATAATTTCTGAAAATCAAGTTGCTAGACCCCGAAATAAGTTGGCAAGCATTCATACCAAGACTTGGGATCTTACCTCTAGTATATAAATCTTTTCAATCATTGGCTGACCATCTTGGAAGTAAATATTTATTAGGAATATTAACAATATCTAACTGTCTCATTACTCTCATGCAATGTGCACATAATATACCCATCATTTCAAACTTAGCACAGCTGCATTCAATGGTACCTTCTAATGAATTAAAATTGACAATCCAATTGTGTGAATCAGTGGATTTGTCTATGTTCCAAACAGAAAACTTTGATAAATCTGATGAGGTATTTTTAACGCATAATCCACCAAGTCCATGTAAGAACTCCTCTTCAAAAAATGCATACAACTTCCTTGAATAAAATTTTGCAGCTTGCTTCAATATTGGGCTACTTTTCATATAAGGCACTATATCAGTTTGACTACATTTGAATTCTTCATCTTGTTCATTTCGACGCCAAATCCTCGTCACCTTCTCCAAACTGAGGAAACACACGGTGATAGTACTTGTTGGCTTCGAATAACCATGGCATACATGATTGGTTGACTCACTACGTTGGGTTGATAAAATGCCAAGGTTAAAATAATCTTTGTTGAATGCAGTTGACCACTTCTCCCTGATTTTGTAGAGATCATTCAACTATTGATGGTTTTGCAGGTTTCCTTCTAATATCATTTCAGTTCATTTACTCTCAAATTTCTCCACTGAATCACATTATTTGAAACAATAAAAAAATAAGCATTTAACTCTGTTGTTGCTATTAAAGCACCATACCTTTGAAGGTGCCTTTTTGTACAGATACCATTGGCACAATCGATGCCATGTATTAGGCAATACAATCTCTATTGCCCTGGCCATGGCTTGGTCCTGATCAGTAAAAATGGTAATAGGATGTTTGTTATTTATGATTTTTATAAATGTTCGAAAAAGCCAGGTAAAAGAAGCTATAGTCTCATCAGATAAAAATACAACTCCTAGTAGAACATTTTGCCAGTGATTATTCACGCCGACAATTGGGGCACAAGCTAAATTATATTTATTTAAACGATAACTAGTATCGAATATAATCACATCTCCAAAACAGTCATAGTCAATTCTACCAAGACCATCAACCCAGAAGAAATTCAACAAACACCCATCTTCATCAGTTTCAACATCCCAGGCAAATATGTTGTCATCAAATGCCCATTCTTTAAACAACTTAGTCAGTGAATAGTATCTCCAGTCTCGACCTTAGCTATTCTTTCTTTTTGGATGTAGTTGTACGCATCCCGCTTCGTGAATCCAAGATTACCCACACCACCAACTTCATCAGATAGGTATGTAAATGCATCGACAGTTCTTATCCTTCTGACATAGATTTCAAAACAGCTGCATTATCATCACTAATGCTCCTAAATGACCTAAGCAAATGTTGATCATCCGACTGAGCCAGTTCGTGATTTTGACTTTCTACAGCTTTATTCACTGACCAAACCCCATCTTCACTGACAAAAAATCTAACCATGGCTGGACATCCTGTTCTTATACATGATCTTTGATATTTTACCTTAGTAACACTCTCATTCTCCTTCTTGAAGCCTAATTTAAAACAAACAAAATCCTTTGATTTGATTTTCTTTGTATTTGGCCAGAAATGGTAATGATCTTTCCGAACACTAAATCCAGTTAAATGCGCGTACTGGCAATATTTTTCATATGCTTCCTTCTTAGAATTGTAAACGCCCTAAGAAATATTCATACATCCATATTAGCTTTAAATCTAAATATCAATCCGGACCTTAAAAATAATCATTAAAAATTATTTCGGTATTAGCTCGGTATAACTGTGCACTGAGTTTATACCGAGCTATTATAATTAGTACCGACCGTATACCGACTATAATACTTAAGACCATCCTTATACCGAGCTAAGGAGGAGTTCATACCGAGTAATGATTGGTACTACGACGTATTAATATTTATTAGCTCGGTACAACTGTGTATCGAGTTTAAACCGATATATTATAATCAGTACCGATCGTATACCGATCTTTAATAATGAATACCGACCTAATATCGAGCTATTATAATCAGTACCTAGCGTATACTGATCTATAATAATGAATACCGACCTATAACTGAGCTATTATAATCAGTACCTAGCGTATACCGATCTATAATAATGAATACCGACCTATAACCGACCTAAGAAAAATTTCATACCGAGTAATGATCTTTAATACTGAAACCAACGTTTGATACCCAGTAATGAAATAGTAAAAAGTAAAAAAATAAACAATATTTATAATAACTTACTACTATTAGATCAGAAAAAGCTTGATCAAAGTTTAACGTCAGAGTTTCCTCGTAATCGAAGAAGTCTTCAAAAGCAGAACCTTCATTCGATCCTTCCATCTCCTCAAATACTTCACGATTTCTTTACGTGAGGTATATGAGAATTATATCAACCGTAAAGACTGTAGAACATCTTAGGTTTAATACAGAAAAAGTTATTATACCTGGGGTAAAAGCCACATACTTTTTTTAGTTTCCCGCGCATTTCATATACATTACGACGGGCCAACCCGAAATATTTTAAAAAACGTGCTAAAACATATGGACTGTTGTCGGGTCATAAGGGGTAAAGAGGCATGCCAGATGTCGCGATTTTAAGCGATACCGAACGTAGAGATGTGTCAGGTAACCTGAGGCAATAAAAATTCCTCTTTTTGTGATGACAAAAGGGGGAGTAGGATGTGGTAGGAAAAGTTGATGCTTGTAACTTTGAAATTTTAATGAACTGCTATTTTTACTGAGCTTTTTCTACTTGTGTTTGCCATCATAAAAAAGGGGAAGATTGTTACAAACATGTTTTTAGATTATAATTTTGATGATAGCAAACATATCTTGCTTGACTATGACTGCTTTTTTCTACTGACTTTTCAGGACTCAAAGATCGAACGGAAATCGGAATCAGCTCAAGATGGGGTAGATTAGGGTTGAGTTAGTCTGTAATTTTATTTTTTTTCCCTCTTGAGTCAATTGTAATCTTTGGTGTGACTAATGCAAAGTAACCCTACACACACACACACTTGAGAGACTTAGAAATTCTATTTTTACTCAAATCGTCCAGGACGATATTTACATCATCCTGGACGATCCGGCTTAAAACAGAAATTCTAATCAGGAGTTCTTAATTAAGGCAACCGTCATTAGCAAATCGGCCTGGAAGATACGTGTATCGTCCAGGACAATATTATCAAAACAGAAAGAAATTGCCGCCATAAATAATTAAGGTATTCTGTATTTTTAGAAATCGGCCAGGACGATCTTGGATCGGCCTGGACGATATTCACAATTATGCCTTAATTGATCAGACTAATCAAGGAAGTAATTAAGGATGATTGATACGATCACATCTTCCTGGACGATCTCAGGATCGGCCAGGATGATCTATTCAAAAACCTTAGTTACTTCTGGATGATAAAAATCAGCCAGCTCGAATTCAGGGCGATGCTCTGAACGATTTTCCTCTGATTTGAACTGATCGGCCTAGACGATCGTGAGATCGTCTTGGACAATCAAGCCAATTTTCAAATGTCCAATTTGCATTCAGGGAGATGCTCTGGCCGATCTCATGGAATTTGTACTGATCGGCTAGGTCGATTTCCATATCGTCCTGGACGATATTGTCGGCAACTTACAATTAATTAGCTCCTTTGAAGCTCTTCTATTTAAGAGCACTTATTTAACATTTTTGGAATCCTTGGCTGCTGTCTTGACCTGAGAAAACCTAAAGGAGAGAGAGAGAGAGAGAGAGAGAGAGAGAGATCTTGTGAGGGGGAGCTTGTGAGGGGATTCACAAGGGTTGCTCCAAGCATTGTTCCACTTCTTCTTCCCTAGAGTCTCTTGTCCTTGGAAGGGTTGGGAGAGATAAGTTCCAGCAAGCGATTGAGGTTCTCTGCCTGCTTCAGGAGGAAGCAAAAGGAGGAAGGTTCTCTGCCTTGCCGGGTGTGGCAAAAAGAGGTGTTTATAAAGGCTTCTCCGCCTAGCTGTGGGGGCTAAAGAAGAGTCACGATGATAGTGCAATACTCAGAGGGCGCCTCTGGGGAGTGGATGTAGGTCGAGTTGACCGAACCACTATAAACCCTTGTGTTCTTATTTTTACTACTTCCGCATTTATTTCTTCCGCACGTTATTTCTTTGTGGTGATTTGATTTGTATTTGCGCTTTGCCTAAAGATTTTTTTTTAAATACCAATTCACCCCTCCCCTCCTCTTGGTTAGCCTTGGGCCAGTTCTATAGGGCTTAACATCCCTAACGAACTTTCATAATCTCGGTACAAAGAAACATATTTATTATTACGTATAAATACCGAGCAGTATTGAGTTATCTAAAGTATTTGTACAAATAAAAAGAGTTGATCATCCGTAGGTGGATAAGAAATTACTTGTAAAAAATCAGAAAAATCTTCATCCATATTATAAGTGCCAAATGTTTTGTCGAAATCGTCTAACTCTTCCAAAGAAATAGCATGAATCTTCTCTTCCATCTCCTTGAACCTTTCGCGAAAACTTTCTCTTCTACTTGTAAACCTTAAATACTATATAATGTTCCATCTCAGACGCTGATCCGCCAAACGTTTATTCAACATATAAAGAAGCTGCGGGTTTTAACTTTTCCCGCTCGTTTAAGCCGAATTAGTGAAAAACACGTGACAAATCACAAATTACCACGAGTTTGGGTCGGGTCTTCGGGCTGCTACATGGTGTTAAAATAGTGTTAGTCGAACCTATAGCAACCCGGTCAGAGGACCTAATAAAAGTTCCAATCAAAGAGGCAAATAGGATCTATGTATGAGCTCGCCCAGCCTCGTGGTCGTTAAAATGAGAAAGAAACTCTCATTTTTTTATTTTTCTTTCCTCAAGCTCCCATTCCTCTATTGATCTGCTTCTTGCACACTTCCACTGCTGAATCTCACATACTTTCCTCCTCCTCTCGTACTCGATTAAACCAGTCGGTCTCCACAAAAGCCAAAATCGCTCCGTTAAAACCTCTCAGTCAAAGATCTGATCCTTATCGCAGTCCGATTGCATCGTCAACAACTTTACCTGTGTAGGAGTGAAACTCACAGCAGTTTGGTGGCCTCTTCTCGGCGATCCCGTAGCCACAACACCCTGTCTGCTGGATCGAAAGTTGCGACCTCATGCCCTACCCTTTACTAGATCGGAAGTGACGAAGGCAACCATGATTTGCTCATTGCTAAGGTAGTTTTTTATTTTCTCTCGCATGAATATCTCTGGCTAGATTTTGTTAACAAAAGGAAGAGAATGAGGGTTTTATTGTTATGAGATCTAACGGTTTTCTAGATCCTGTTAACAAGATTCTGTACAGGTTTTCTTTAGATCCTACATAATCCTTAATTAATAAGGATTTGGCATAAATCCTGTTCAGATTTTTGATACAAATCCTGCATTATTCTTGTCGGAATTCCGTAAATCTGCTGAACAACTGAATAGGAACAAGAGAAATTATTTGGGCCGTGAGATTCAATAGTTTCTGAATCACGTTTTGGAATGAATGTTTAAATGCTGCTCTAATCAGATTTGAATCCTGATTATAACTAAGTATAAGTTCATTTTAAAATGCCTTATACTTGTCAGATAATCATTATGAGTTTTGATTAATTAGCATTAGTGATAATTAGTTATTATTATTTCGAACTAAATCTAGATTAATTATTTTTAATAGAAATTTGTTATCATTAATCCTAATTAATCATTATCTGTTTTGATTAATTAGCATTAATAATAAACAAATTTTATTAATCTTAATTAACTCTAAATGAGTTACTTTTTAATAATGAATAGTTATAAATTAATCTTAATTAATCAACTCAAGCTCTAATTAGTTATCATTAATTTAAATTAATTGTTATTAATCTTAATTAATTTTAAATTAATTATTTTTAATAATGATTAGTTTCAAATTAATCCTAATTAATCAATTCAATTTTGGGTTAATTATCATTATTTCAAATTGATCATTACTAATTCAAATTAGTTTTAAAATTAGTTATATTTAATAATAATTAGTTATAAATTAATCATAATTAATTATCTCAACATCTAATTAGTTATCATTAATTTAAATTAATCATAATTAATTTTAAGTAATTACTTTTAATAATGATTAGCTTTAAATTAGTCACAATTAATTAACTCAGATTTTGATTGGTTATGATTATTTTTAACTAATGATTATTAATCTTAATTAATGTCAATTTAATTATTTTTAATAATGATTAGTTGTTAATTAATCATAATTAATCTCTTTTAGTTATGATTAATCATAATTAGTTTAATTGATTGCATTTAATTATTTTAATATTAATTAGTTATTATTAATTATAATTAATCATTATTAATTATAATTAATTATCTTTGATTAGAGCTAATTATTATTAATTATAATTTATTATAATCAATTTTTATTAATTATGATTGATTATAATTAAGAAAAAGAAAGAAGGGTGAAGGACTCCCTTGCCTCAATCCATGAGCCGATCGTGCCTCTTGCCTTGGTTCACAAACATCCACCGCCTGTCTTCAAGGTATACATTTCTAACTTAAATCCCACCCTCGACGTACTTGATGCACTAGTGGGCCTCTTATACGCTCTCTTGTAGCACGGTGAGCGGGAATCCAATGCAACAAGTGCGACGAGACGGGTAAGCCTTATACATGCTCTTGTAGCGTGGTGGGGACTATCCTCGACCTCGACACCGACACCGCCGATGACTGCTACGCAAGGTATAATTCCTAAAACTAAGATTCCTCATTCTCGTCGTGTGCAACTGATCGAGGAACCCCCTATACACACTCTCGTAGCACGGTGGGAGGAAATCCGGTCCGGTGCCTACGACTAGGTGCGTAATCGCATGAAATCCTATTTTTGACGTTTGCAGCGGACCAGGGAACCACCTATACGCACTCTTTTAGCACGGTAGGAGGGAGCCCGATGCGACGCATACGAAGAGGAGGGTAAGCCCTATACACGCTCTTGTAGCGTGGTGGGGAGAGCTTTTGGTGTTCTGGTACGGGTACTGTTGAAGGCCCCATACATGCTCTTGTAGCGTGGTGGGATGAAAAGATGTATGGCCGCGGTGTCTAAGGACTCCTACCATACATGCTCGAGTAGCGTGGTGGAAGGCCCAGCTCCACTACATTTCCCCCAAACAAGGGATATGCTGGGGTACTGCCAAAATTTTCACTGAAGTACACAAAGCCTGAACAATTTGAAGACATCATTTGGGCAACAATACAGAAGACTTGTACTTGAACAGAAATACACAAAACTTGAACTTAAACATGTAGAGGACTTGTACAAACAATAGGGGACTTGTACTTGAACAGAAGTGCACTGAACTTGAACTAAATATGCAGAGGACTTGTATGAACAATAGGGGACTTGAACTTGAGCTCAAATTGGAGACTATTGAACAAAGCTAAATGAACTAAATTGAAATCATATGCAAGTGAACTCTAACATGAATCGAACAAGATTTCATAAGACTTGAACTCAAATGAGAACTTCATTGATATAGAACCTGAACTTAAATGAAACACAACAGATTTGAACTCAAATAAGAAGCTTGTGAACATTGAACTTGAGTGAGGCAGCATCATGTAAACATTAAATTTGAGTGGGGCAGCATCAAGTAGAACTTGAATGCAATAAACTCCTACAATAGTCTCTATAAAGTCAATGTACTGTACTTGTAAGCAACACCAGACAACTGCAAGGTGCACTAATACTACCCACATGTAGCAATCAAAGACCCGCCACACAAATAACAGCTACCCTGTAGATTGAGAGGGTGATGTTGGCAACTGATGAATAAATACCTCAAGACATACGGATAACAAATGATTATCAAAATGAGTTACCACAAATGAGGATCAATCATCAGTACCTGAATATATGATACACAATGAATGATGCTGATAGATACAGTGGACTTATACAAACAATCCTTACAAGTTTACATGTAGATTGAGAGGGCAACACTGTAAATGATAATAGAAGACCAATCCCCTGTAAACAATTACAATCAGCAAACCACCAGAGATTGATGAAAAGGTGGATATGGTGCAAGGACAATGGTTCTTCTACAAACACTTCCAGGAGGTCGTAGTGGATACAACGATTCCCTGCAAATGAATACTTGTGGATAATAATAATGGGTATATCGTAGATACAACGAACCACTATGGGAACAAGTACAGATATCACCTATAACAACGGTGATTAAGATCTGCAAGTACGTCGGGTACAAGGGCAACTCAATGTACGAAAAAGGACACCTCTTGGAGGAATGAAAGGGATGTTTGAACAAATTAGAACTAAACTTGCTGGTGTTCCAAAATTTCTTCTTGATCCTATACTGAGAAAGAAAATAGTTCTGATATCTACAAACACCAAAAATAATAAGTCCATTACATTGAAAATCTTAAAAGGAGTCTCTTTCAAGGCAGTAGCCATGGATTTCAAGAAAGACCTCCCCGGTGAATGAGAAAGGGGGGGTCAACATCAAGATGAGGAGATGCCTCATAACATCAAGATCATATCACCACCGGATCCGCAACACTCGTATTAGCGGTCAAAAGACGTGTATAAGCTCTCAAATGAAATATTGTGTATTCAAATTACAATTACCTACACAACCAAAATATTTCAAAATACCCCTACACCTGCACCATAATTTGTATACACATAAGTACACTAAAGGGGTAAATGCAATCTCGACCCACATGGGCCCCGACGAGTGTGTTATTGGTACACATGTGACGTTTAGGGATGTTGCATGGGTTAAAAGTGAATTCAAGTTCGAGCCCAATCCTCCTATGCAAGCAAGTGGGAGTAGACAAGGCTCGAACACTTAAATAAATATCCGATCGCGAGGTTGATTGAGATATTTATTTTATATATTCATATTAGGCCTTCAAGGCCTATAATCAAGAGAATTCACTAACAAAGGCATAATGCCTACAAAACTCGATCCTCTATCGACAGCTCAATAGAGTCGGCAGGGTTCAATCCATAAATGGAAAGGATCCCCAAACACCCCGATGATGGCCTTGTTGAACAAAAATCTCAACTGGAAGGGTCCTTTCCAAATATCACTCAAATGCCATTCCAATATCCAAAAAATCCAAAATTCCCAAAATTTCAAAAACCAAAAAAATATTTAAAACTGAAACATATCCATCACATTTAAAGTAAAAATCCATCCACCCTTCGTAATAATTTGCCGGGGTGGACAAATTAAAGTTTACTTCAGCTCACATAGAGCTAATGCCTAGTCAAAAATATTACTAGGATCCATTCTTAAATAATCTCCAGACAGTAAGGACGAGGTACGTGTCCTCTAACCAGCAGTTTTGCTGCCAAATGGCACCGCAGGATAAACAGTTATGACCAGGGTCCCTCTGAACCGAGTGGTTTTGCCACCAAATGGCACCACGAAATACCGATTATGGCCAGAGCCAATACGCTCCTTAGTGGCATCAAATCCTTGAGATATGAATCAATAGGATATGATCGATAGGGCACAAAACTCTCTATTAGCTTAGGTGGATTCAAATTTGTCCACTCAGACAAACATTCACCCCAGGTCTACAAGGTACCCTTGGACGAAGCAACCCATGGCTACCGACAAGGATCCTTCTGTCAAGTTGGGTCGACTACCTCCTCTGACTAAGTAGACCAGGGACCATGATGGCCCGGGACGATGGAACCATGTGATCTTGATCGGGTCTATCATCCATTTCCCCACCATCCACTTTAAGTGCAAGATGATGCAAATTTCTATTTTAAATATTAAATTCCCAAGTCCAAACCCTCCAACTTTTCCAAATATCCAAACCTATACCCATGTTGCTACTATATGCCAGATAACATGTATTCTTTACGTATCTGATTGACAACTAGCCTTAATCAAAAGTTCTCTCTCGTTATCGAGAGGGGTAATTAACTATAGAGGCTTGCGCCTATAAGAAACCAGAACTCATATCATAAAGTCCTCACAAAATGAGGGCGAAATCTCTGGGTATTGTCTTATCTACAAACCCATCTGCCTTCCAAAATTTACCCCGAAACTTAGTTCCATTAAAGCTCCTCCTCGCCAAACAAAAAAGCAATCATTAGTGCGGCGGGGCGGCTGGAGCCGAATTTTCGGAGCCCACATAGTGCTATGTTGCTTGCACTAAATTATGTAAGTTTTGCATCAATAGCTTTTAAGAGTGGTAAAAGCAAACCAGAGAACTGGGGTTCCAATCAGTCGTATAGACTGTTGGATCGTTGGTACCCTCCTCCTCCTGGTTGGATCAAATTAAATGTGGATGCATCATTGCTAAAATCATACAAAGCAGGAGCTGGAGGAGTAATCCGGGATTGCAAAGGAAGATTTATTCTTATTTATGGACATTCTTGTATTCATTGGGACATTTCACAACTTGAGCTTTTGGCAGTCCAGATTTTAAGAGAAATAAAAAAAGATTATGGAAGAGTACAAAGGGTTGATTATTGAAGGAGACAACTACAACATTATCAAATTTCTTCAACAATTGGGAGGTAATTGGAAGGAAGACCTTGCATTCTTAAAAGACCTCAAATTTGTTATTTTTAATTGGGTAAATTGAGATTGTAATAAGTTAGCAAATTTATGTGCTAACTATGCTCTTTTTAACAATTTTACTTGGTTTGATTTCTCTTCAAATAAGATTCCTCATTCTTTTATGCAAGTATTAAAGGAGGAATCAAATTATGGTTTTCTGTAATAGCTTCTTTAGTTTTTAATGCAATCGGTTTGCTTTTCTTCAAAAAAAAATCAAAGGACTTGGACAACACAACTTCCTGTATCTACATATTTAGCTTTTTTAGCAAATAGGGTTACTTAATTTTGTTTTATATTAGACCAAAATACTGAGGATTGTTCAAGATGTGATCTTTTTTAGTAAATGTTAAACAAAATTTTATGCATACTTGTAAGGTCCCATCTTCTTTTTATTTGACATTAAATATAAAAAATTATATTAACACACCCATCATGCTCATTTCAAACTCACTAATAATACTGGATGAGAATTCTTTACATAAATTATCATCGGTGGATCCAAAGATAATATCATTTACATATTTTTACACAGTTAATATATCATTTTAATTCTTTTTTCGAAAAACCTGCACCACATGAAAATTAACTTTTACCGGTAGACATAATCGCAATAAAAACAAAGCAAAATCCACTAGAATTTAAATTTACGAGTAGATTTCTAGAAGATACTAACCTGCAGGAAATACATGCATCATAAAGGAGTTCTTGGCAAAATTTTTGCATTGAGAAAAACTTCTGATAGATTTGTGGTTCACTCACTTACCATTGGGAGTGAACACCTCCTTCTGTAAATTTAAGAGAATATTCATCACTCAATTTGCTAGCACTCAAAAAATTGCAAAAAGTGCTTGTCGGCTCTTTTTAAGATAGGTTAAGAACTTGGAGAGTCATTGAGGAGCTTCATTGTAAGGTTTTAGAGATAGATGCTGAATGTGAAGGACCTTGAATGAACAAATGTCTAGGCAAACAACTGATATTTACTTTTTATGTATGATAATGGCTTCTGATTTTGAATCATCAATGTGAGTGCCAAGAAAAGAAAATTGCATATAACAAGTGTAAGAAGTTTAATGATTATAATTGTCAAGAAAGATGGAGACCAATATAAGGATTGTTATGAAGGATTATAATTGGTATATTTTGTATTTTATTTTGTAAATGAGGAATATAGGCATCTATTATCCATTTATGGAAAATATAATCCTAAAATAAATAAGAATACACTCTAATCTGTTGGGTGGGGAGTTCTAAACTTGGAACTTAAATCATTCTTATTATCAAATATAATTAGGTAGTTTATTATTAAAAAAAATTCAATTGAATATTAAATAGTATAAGGATGCTTTATATTAGAGAAGAAACCTTTTAGCATCAATATTTAAGAATTCTATAGATATTCAGGATATGGTAATTATAAGAGAAATAAATCTGTGCATGACATGATGAAGCTATGAGTAAGATGACGGAAAATAGGAAGAATAATCAAGATGATATTAGGGAATGAATTAAAATTACATACAAGATTCATATGGAGGCCATTTTATATAAGGTGGTTATTTGAAAAAAATAGAGAGCAATTAAGGGTCTTCATACGAGTCTTATTATTAAGAAATGTTATAGTATGCTATAGAATTCATTTGGTGTGCATTAAAAAAACTTTTTATGACAATGTTACGTTGAAGTTATAAATAGATGTGATATATCATCGAAAAATTATCTTGATCGGGCTCGAATCTCGAGAAAAAAATTAAGTTGGAAACTTCAAAAATTAAATCTGGGACCATCTGAACTCTGATTTCAGTAAACCTATAGTCGAACTGAGCGTCTCAGAAATACAAACCCAACGACACCAAATTCAACTCAATCCGAGCCCAAATGGGTCCAAATCGAAGACCCAAAGCACATTCGGAAGGTTCAATCCATAATTTGGATTACCAAACAGTTTCCAAATATGACATGCTTATAGTTGAATCGAGCGGCTAGATGAGGCGAATCCAACATGCCCAATATCGCCGAATTCCGATATCATTAAGACCTTCAAATGTCTGAAGAGCGGTCCACGATTAAGAGATTCAATGTCGACCGTCCATCCAAACCAATCCACATTTGCCCTTGATCCTCCTATTTACGGTTCATGCCATCCTCAAAAAACTATAAATAGCCCCTCATTTCTCTTGAGAGGGGGACCAAGGAAGAAGGAAGGAAGAAGAGGAGAAGAGAATAATAGGAGGGAAGAAACTCCTCCTCGACCACCGCCGAAGTTCTGCCCAACGTTCAAGTGACACCGGAGTTTCGTCCAACTTCCAACTGACGACGGAATTCTGCCGGACTTCCAAGAGATGCTAGAATTCTGCCTAAGTGACGTCAAAATTATGCCCGACTTCCAAGTGATGTCGGAATTCTGCCCGACTTCCAAGTGACACCGAAACTCCGCCCGATCTCCAAGTGACGCCGAAACTCCACCCGATCTTTAAGTGACTATGGAGTTTTGCCTGAATACCATCTAACGCTGGAGTTCTCCTCCGCCGCTGACTGACTTCGGACTTCTACCCGATGTCGGACCTCTACTCATCGTCATATTTCTACCCGACATCGGACTTCTACCCATTGTCGGACTTTCACCGGACTTCTATCAGATGCTAGATTTCTGTCCATTGCTGGACTTCTACCTGACGTAGTCCTGATCTCCGTTGCTAGACAACGGTTCTTCCGACCTTCGTTGCCCGCCAACTACGGTCCTTCTGACTTACGTCACCAGTTGGGAAGATAGTTATCCATCATGTAAGTAAATGTGAACATAGATGAGGAGAAGTGCATAAGATTACTATTCAATAAGAGAAAACGAAAATTATGAAAAACTACAACTAAATAAACTATGATACATGTATTTGAGTGTTGATCAATAACGAACATATAAATGCAAGGTTGAGTGTAGAAACATGAGAATATTAAGATGCACGTGGAAAAACTTGGGAAGATAGTTTATCCAAATGTATGATAATTTGTAAAGTTCATGAATCTTGGGTGAAAATCAAATTCATTTGTTTCTCCAATTAAATTTAGGTATGTGCTTTTGTTTCATTTGATTATCTTGTTGTCAACTATATATACTTGGTCAAAACCTTAAATGGATGGTTACCATGCACATATTTGTTGATAAAGTTGGTCACAATGAGTTAAATTTATGCATTTGCTTTTGTTTCTTAACAAAAACCTGCAATTATAATTTTTTTTTGCATCATCGAATTTGGACCATTCATTATTTTCTTAGCTTGATATTTAACTAAATAAAACATTATTGTTCCAGTTATTTCCTTACATGCAAAATTAATAGTTTTGAGTTTCATTTTAAGATATCAATGATTAAAAAAATCTGAACTCAAGCAAAATAAACCTCTTGCTTTAGTTAATATCAGAGTTCCTCTCTCTCTCTCTCTCTCTCTCTCTCTCTCTCTCTCTCTCTCTCTCTATATATATATATATATATATATATATATATATATATATATATATATAATGGACTTTTCTCCTAGCAGGAGAATGACAATTCTTCGTTTGAGTTTATTTTTTTGGATCTAACGATTTATATAACCCTAAACTCAAGATCATCCTTGTGATCTCAACTTAAATTTTTTTTGGTATCAAATTTCATTAATGTTTTTGTTGACTTAACCATCCATCAAATTACAAGTATTATGAAATCATAAAGCTTAATTTAACGAAAAACTAAGAAAAAATAGATTTTAGTTAAATTGAAATGCCCATCACAATTCATAAAGGCCATTCCAGAAAATCTTAATTTAAATAAAAATTAAGAGAAAAAATCTTAATTTTACTAAGCTTTGTTTGAGACGTCTTTTACTACTTCTAAAAACAAATTTTTAGTAAAAAAAATATTTTAAACTAAAAATTTTTTGTACGAAAAACAGCATTAGAAAGTAATAAAAAAAAACTGTCTCAAATCAAACCTAACTATTCATAGTTGTGTGGGTTTTAAATGACTTATTGGATTGGAGCGAAATCCATTTGTTTGTAGCTCTTCCTATAAGCCTTCCCAAACAAAATAAAGATAGACCGGACCTAAGGATATCAAATCATTGTGAAAAGCTCCATGTTCATAGCTTATTTTGTTCTCCCAAATAAAACACTAAAGGAAAAATCTAAAGTTTTACTTTGTACCTCACATAATCTGAAGCTTGAAGACTCCTCGATTTTGAAGCTTGAGTGATTCTGGAAACTAGATTAACACACAAGAGGGAGGAGTTACAGCGAGGAGGACAAGCCGACGGTGAGGTCTTGTGTAGACAGGTTTGCCGCAAGAGGAAGAAGGATCATAGATTGTTGGATTGAGCTCTGACGACAAAGGGGGAATGCACATACTAAAAAACATTGTTAGGAGATACGAAGGGCATACGACTTCTATAACCCCAGATGTATGATTATGATTTAGTTTGGATAGTTTGAAAAGAATTACAAGTACTTTTTATATTATTAGGATTCAATTTGAAAAATATCACAAGATATATATATATATATATATATATATATGCATATTAAATTTATTTTTAGCCAATTTTAAAATGGTATGATTCGATCTGAACGCAGCAAGCTAAAAATAAATCCAAGCTACACTTCAAGCTAAAATCTCAGCCCAAACAGGTCCACTGCTAGTATTAACACGCCTACGTAGGTCTGGCTCCTCGCAAGCGCCAACCACTCCCTCCTGAGAAATTATTCTGTGTGAAATCCGGTCACAAAGATGTGTTCGGTTGCCAATAAAAACATTACGCGTGTTGTGCTTACATGGAAAGTTAAGACCCGACCCGTTTACTGCAGACGACGAGACACTCGCCCGCCCATCGAATTTAATAGTAAAAAGATGAAAAAGGCGGAAAATTTTTACATTTTCACGTTTCGGCCATTCGCTCCAATTCTCCCGAGGTTTCTGTTTCTGCAAAAATTTCTTCTCAAAAACATCCAGCAATCTATTCTGCACAAATGGAGGAGGGAAAGGATTCAATGCGTATTTTCCAAAGAAAAAGGTATAATTCTTACATTGACATATGCTGTACTACGTATTTCTTTCGTATTCAATGCGTATTTTTCGAAGAAACAAAAATAAAATAAAATAATTTTGAGAACGAGAACGATAAAAGATTATATTTATCTCACCTTTTACATTCTTTCTGCGTATATTCTTTATATATTATGTGTATATTATGCGTATATTTTACTTATTCTCCGTGTACATGTTGAAGACTCAAACCCTAACATTTTGTAATAAATCCTTTGGATCTTAAATCATAAAAATAAACTTCCAATAAAGAAAAACAATTAGCGTAAATAATTATTGATTTATGTTGTTATTTTTTATACTCTTTGCGTACCGTATGCATATACTATGCGTATGGTCTGCGTATATTATGCGTATACTATGCGTATAATATGCGTATTGTTTGCATATAGATTGTGTTTTATATGTGTAATTAATTTTATTTTCTTAATTTACGCAGATTTTCGTCCGTCCTATATCATATCGCTGCTATGTTTCCACGTTTAGAACATTCTGCGATACGTTCTCTGAGATAATTCCTTCATAAATTAAAGAAAAATTGAAGAACCTTAATATCTACCAATTTCTTAAATTTCCTGGATTCGAGCAGAACGCCCCTTTGATTTACCAGCTCATGACAATGTAGAATATTCAAAAGCAAAGTTTTATTATAGAGGGTCATGTTTTACCTTTCACAGCTGAAGAAGTGGCCCTCCTAACTGGTCTTGCTAACAAAGGTGAGGTGATTACATGGCTTACCTTGCCCACTTCAACCATCACTTCCAAGGATATAAAGGCTGAAATGTTTGAGTTAACTAGAGAAAGCGCCCTAGAGACAATGTTGAAAACTTTTATTCTGTATTTATGTTCTAATTTATTTTTCCAACAAAGCAACTTCAAAGTCCCAAGGTTGTTAAAAATAATATCAAATAATGTTGATGATTTTTCATCAATCAACTAGGCATGATCGATTTGGGAATGCCTGGTAGAAGAATTTAATAATGTTTTTCTGAAGATCTCAAACAACAAGCCAGCAGGGTACATGAATGGTTTTGTGCCTCTGCTAATTATGAGTGCTAAAATAATTCAAATTTAACATTTAATTTGATTGATTGATTTGCTAAAATTTACATTTATTTTATGCAGGTTTGGTTCCTAGAGCACACTTCCATTCATTACCCGAAGTACCCTGAGAGAAGGCCCCATTTTCTTCGATGAGCTGATGACATAGTATATAACACTGAAAAAACAGCTAAATTATTTGTTAATTTAAAAAGAAAATAGGTATATATTGTGAAAATATTGCTTACATATTGCTTACATATTGTGTATGGAGTGCGTATGGAATGCGTATATTTTACGGATTAATTGCGTATGTTTTGCGTATTTATTGGGTATGTTTCGCGTATGTATTGCATACATAATGCGTATAGATACGCAATAATGAAATTATTTGATGACAAATTTGCTTACAAATTAATTTTTCACAGATTTTTGTTGACCTCCAAGGAGTTACCCCTGAAGAAGCTAATCTTCTGGGAATCAAGAAATATCCATCAAGACCTCATTCTCCCATTCGTTTCAACACACCTGAACATGATCTCCCCCCCCCCCCCCAATCTCCCAAGCAACCAGAACCCAAATCTCCCCACCAACCTCAATCAACTCTTATGGAAGAGAAAATAATGAAACTTGTCCAGAATACCTGCAAAAATCTCTTCCAAGAACTTGAAGCTAGGCTGAATAATAATTTTGAGCAAATTTTGACAAGAGTTGATCTTATTGATAACAAGCTCAAAAATTATATTGTTCAAGGCAATCTTAATGTTGTTCAGCAAGCTGCTCCCTCCTCATCATCATTCATTCCCCATACAATGAAGAATATTCGGATATCATCGGAACACACAGAGACCGACGCCCAAGAGAAAATCAATGATGTTGAGATGACCAAGGCTGCTGACGAAGAGATGGCCCAGGCTGCTGAAAGGGTTTACAAAAAGAAAAAATTAGATAAAAAATCAATCCCAAAGAAAACCAAGAAGCAAAAAAGGGTACACTACCCCCAAGAAGCCCAAGAAGAACCTGCCCAAGAAGATCCATCACAGAAAGTTCCATCACCCAAAGCACCTCCTCTAGTAGAACCATCCCATCAAGTACCATCACCTGCCAAAGAACCACCTCCAGTAGAAGAACCAAATCAAATTATTGAATCCTTAAAAGAACCTCCCCCAGTAGAACCATCCCAAAAAGAACATCCCCAAGAAGAACTAACCCAAATTGTTCCTTCCCAAGTTGAAACAGCCCTAATTGTTCCATTACCAAAAAAACCTACCCAAGAACCTCCGGAAAAAGAACCTACCAAAAAAGTTCCTCAAACAAAAGAAGTAATCGAAGTTGATAATGTTATAGTAAAGGGTTACCCTGCTAGTCCTATAGTGAACTTCAAAGGCTTAGAGATGTTGACTCCAA
Source organism: Dendrobium nobile (assembly GCA_022539455.1). Classification (NCBI taxonomy): domain Eukaryota; kingdom Viridiplantae; phylum Streptophyta; class Magnoliopsida; order Asparagales; family Orchidaceae; genus Dendrobium; species Dendrobium nobile. The sequence goes on from CM039727.1 coordinate 30,922,655, forward strand.
AGAAGGAACTTTTTATCAGGGAGAACATAAAGAAATATCTTGACAGGTATTTTATTTGTGTATTGTGTGAGTATGGATTGCGTAATTTGTGCGTACTGACAGCATAGGAAAGGTATTTTATTTGCGTATTCTGTGCGTAGGGATTGCGTACTTTGTGCGTACTGATTGCGTAGGAAATGTGTTTTATATGCGTACCTAATGCGTATTTTTTGTTTAATGATTTCAGTGGCAATGCAGTATTTCAAGCTGGGAACGTTATAATTTCAAGACGGGTGATAGACGAAATATTATCCGACGGATACCTTGACAATGATCATAGTGATTCCTTTGCCATTTTATTAACTGAGAAGTCTAAAATTTTACCAGAAAATTATCATAAATATCTATACATCTCAGAAATGTATTGGGTTAGTATACTAGTTTATTTTATATATAATTAAATATTTTAACTATTTTATTCTTATATCTAATTCTTGCAGCATTACAAGGTGAAGGATGAAAGTTCAAAATTGTTCATCGAACACGTAAACTACAGTTCTGTTCATTCATGCAACATTATAATTAATCCAATTATTGACGGTTCGCACTGGACCCTTCTGGTTGGTTACCAAAATAAGAAAAAGTGGAAATTTTACGATTATGTACCCAACCCTATGCATAGAAGTCTTGTTATAAAGATTGTGAGTTTGATTGTAAGCTTATATTGCTGGAAAATTTTGAAATTATTTTTCAGTGAACCAACCAATATTGTGAGTTTGATTATAAGTTTTATTGTAAGCTTAAATTGCTGAAATTATTTTGAAATTCTATTTTAGTAATTGTTTCCTACTTCAAAAAATTTATTTAATTCGAATTTGATTGATTCGATGCAATCCTTCGGTATGAATCATGCAAAAACTCATTTTATTATCGTCATAAAATTATTATAAAAAATTTCTCAACGAGACATATTATTTGTGTACACCCTTGTGATACACAAGTGATGGTTCTAGAGTGTGGGTGTTATGCTTCACTTGTTTAGCATTCATTGGAGTATATGGAGAATCAAAGTTGTTTGGAATGCTTCGTCTCGTGAATAAAAGAGTCTTAAAGCGTTGAACATCGGGTTTCTCACCAATGAACCTTCAATCCTTAGGATTAAGAGGGACTTATAAGGGTTTGTAAAGTACGCACCCAATACGCCGTATATACGCATACCGTACGCACATGAGATGCCATCCATACGTACATCACAGTAATTGTTTTCTACTTAAAAAATTTATTTAATTCGAATTTGATTGATTCAATGCAATCCTTCGGTATGAATCATGCAAAAACTCATTTTACCATCGTTATAAAATTATTATAAAAAATTTCTCAATGAGACATATTATTTGTGTACACCCTTGTGATACACAAGTGATAGTTCTAGAGTGTGGGTGTTATGCTTCACTGGTTTAGCATTCGTTGGAGTATATAGAGAATCAAAGTTGTTTGGAATGCTTCATCTCGTGAATAAAAGAGTCTTGAAGCGTTGAACATCGGGTTTCTCACCAAAGAACCTTCAATCCTTGGGATTAAGAGGGACTTCTAAGGGTTTGCAAAGTAAGCACCCTATACATCGTATATATGCATACCGTACGCACATGAGACGCCATCCATACGCACATCACAATAATTATTTTCTACTTAAAAAATTTTATTTAATTTGAATTTGATAGATTCGATGCAATCCTTCGGTATGAATCATGCAAAAACTCATTTTACCATCGTCATAAACATATTATAAAAATTTTCTCAATGAGACATTTTATTTGTGTACACCCTTGTGATACACAGGTGATGGTTCTAGAGTGTGGGAGTTATGCTTCATTGGTTTAGCATTCATTGAAGAATGTGGAGAATCAAGTTGTTTGGAATGCTTCGTCTCATGAATAAAAGTGTCTTCAAGCGTTAACATCGGGTTTCTCACAAAAGAACCTTTAATCCTTGGGATTAAGAGGGACTTCTAAGGGTTTGCAAAGTACGCACCCTATACGCCGTATATACGCATAACGTACGCACATGAGATGCCATCCATACGCACATTGCAATAATTATTTTCTACTTAAAAAATTTATTTAATTCGAATTTGATTGATTCGATGCAATCCTTCGGTATGAATCATGCAAAAACACATTTTACCATTGTCATAAAATTATTATAAAAATTTCTCAATGAGACATATTATTTATATACACCCTTGTGATATACAAGTGATGGTTCTGGAGTCTGGGTGTTATGCTTCACTGGTTTAGCATTCATTGGAGTATATGGAGAATCAAAGTTGTTTGGAATGCTTCGTCTCGTGAATAAAAGAGTCTTGAAGCGTTGAACATCGGGTTTCTCACCAAAGAACCTTCAATCCTTGGGATTAAGAGGGACTTCTAAGGGTTTGCAAAGTACGTACCCTATACGCTGTATATACGCATACCGTACGCACATGAGACGACATCCATACGCACATCACAGTAATTATTTTTGACTTAAAAAAGTTTATTTAATTCGAATTTGATTGATTCGATGCAATCCTTCGATATGAATCATGCAAAAACTCATTTTACCATCGTCATAAACTTATTATAAAAATTTTCTGAATGAGACATTATTTGTGTACACCCTTATGATACACAAGTGATGGTTCTAGAGTGTGGGAGTTATTCTTCACTGGTTTAGCATTCATTGGAGTATATGGAGAATCAAAGTTGTTTGGAATGCTTCGTCTCGTGAATAAAAGAGACTTGAAGCATTGAACATCAGGTTTCTCACCAAAGAACCTTCAATCCTTGGGATTAAGAGGGACTTCTAAGGGTTTGCAAAGTATGCACTCTATACGCCGTATATACGCATACCGTACGCACATGAGACGCCGTCCATACGCACATCACAATAATTGTTTTCTACTTAAGAAATTTTATTTAATTCGAATTTGATTGATTCGATGCAATCCTTCAATATGAATCATGCAAAAACTCATTTTACCATCGTCATAAAAATATTGTAAAAAATTTCTCAATGAGACATATTATTTGTGTACACCCTTGTGATACACAAGTGATGGTTCTAGAGTGTGGGTGTTATGCTTCACTGGTTTAGCATTTATTGGAGCATATGGAGAATCAAAGTTGTTTGGAATGCTTTGTCTCATGAATAAAAGAGTCTTGAAGCGTTGAACATCAGATTTCTCACCAAAGAACCTTCAATCCTTGGGATTAAGAGGGACTTCTAACGTTTTGAAAAGTACGCCCCCTATACGTTGTATATATGCATACCGTACGCACATGAGACGCCATCCATACGCACATCACAGTAATTTTTTTCTACTTAAAAAAATTTATTTAATTTGAATTTAATTGATTCAATGCAATCATTCGGTATGAATCATGCAAAAACACATTTTACCATCGTCATAAAATTATTGCAAAAAATTTCTCAATAAGACATTATTTGTGTGCACCCTTGTGATACACATGTGATGGTTCTAGAGTGTGGGTGTTATGCTTTACTGGTTTAGCATTCATTGGAGTATATGGAGAATCAAAGTTATTTGGAATGCTTCGTCTCGTGAATACAAGAGCCTTGAAGCATTGAACATCAGGTTTCTCACCAAAGAACCTTCAATCCTTGAGATTAAGAGGGACTTCTAAGGGTTTGAAAAGTACGCACCCTTTTACGCCGTATATACGCATACCGTAAGCACATGAGACGCCATTCATACGCACATCACAGTAATAATTTTCTATTTAAAAAAATTTATTTAATTCGAATTTGATTGATTCGATGCAATCCTTCGGTATGAATCATGCAAAAACTCATTTTACCATCATCATAAAATTATTATAAAAAATTTCTCAATAAGACTTATTATTTGTGTACACCCTTGTAATACACAAGTGATGGTTCTAGAGTGTGGGTGTTATGCTTCACTGGTTTAGCATTCATTGGAGTATATATAGAATCAAAGTTGTTTGGAATGCTTTGTCTCATGAATAAAGGAGTCTTGAAGCGTTGAACATCGGGTTACTTGCTAAAGAACCTTCAATCCTTAGGATTAAGAGGGACTTCTATGGGTTTGCAAAGTGCGCACCCTATACACCGTATATACGCATACCATACGCACATGAGACGCCATCCATACGCACATCATAGTAATTGTTTTCTACTTAAAAATTTTATTTAATTCGAATTTGATTGATTCGATGCAATCCTTCGATATGAATCATGCAAAAACTCATTTTACCATCGTCATAAAATTATTATAAAAAATTTCTCAATGAGACATATTATTTGTGTACACCCTTGTGATACACAAGTGATGGTTCTAGAGTATGGGTGTTATGCTTCACTAGTTTAGCATTCATTGGAGTATATGAAGAATCAGAGTTATTTCGAATGCTTCGCCTCATGAATAAAAGAGTCTTGAAGCATTGAACATCGGGTTTCTCACTAAAGAACCTTCAATCCTTGGGATTAAGAGGGACTTCTAAGGGTTTGCAAAGTACGCACCCTATACGTCATATATACGCATACCGTACGCACATGAGACGCCATCCATACGCACATCACAGTTATTATTTTCTACTTAAAAAAAATATTTACCGAATTTAATTGATTAGATGCAATCCTTTGGTATGAATTGAAAGTTCGTTAGGGATGCTAAGCCCTATAGAACTGGCTCAAGATAATCAAGAGGGGGGTGAATTAGTATTTTAAAAACTTCTTTTCACAAAGAATAAAAATCACACAAACCAATTTCACGCTACGAGAAAAATCAAAGCGGAAATAAAAAGTGCGGAAGCAAGAAACAAGAACACAGAAATTTATAGTGGTTATGTCAACTCGACCTACGTTCACTCCCCGGAGGCGCCCTCCGAGTATTGCACTACAAACGTGACTCTCCTTTAGCCCCCACAGCTAGTCGGAGAAGCCTTTACAATGAACCTCCTTTTTGCCACCCCAACATGGCAGAGAACCTATCTCCTTTTGCTTCCTCCTGAAGCTTGCAGACAACCATAACCAGATGCTGACTCCTTACCTCTACCGACCCTTCCATGGATGAGAAACTCCAGACGAAGAAGAAGCATAGCGATCCTTGAAGCAACCCTTGTGAATCCCCTCACAAGCTCCCCCTCAAAAGATCCTCTCTCTCTCCCCCTCTCTCTCTCTTTCTCTCCTCAAGGCCTTCTCAGGTCAAGGCAGCAGCACAAAGGTTTTTCAAAACGTTGAACAAGAGCTCTTAAATAAAAGAGCTTCAAAGTAGCTCATTAATTGCAAGTTGCCGACAATATCGTCCAAGCCGATATGGACATCGGCCTTGCCGATCAGTACAAATCTCAGAAGATCGGCCAGAGCATCGCCCTGAATGCAAACTGGACGATTTAAAGTTGGCTTGATCGTCCAGGACGATCTCATGATCGTCCAGGACGATCTCATGATCGTCCCAGCCGATCAGTTCAAATCAGAGGAAAATCTTCCAGAGCTCATTAATTGCAAGTTGCCGACAATATCGTCCATGCCGATATGGACATCGGTCTGGCCGATCAGTACAAATCTCAGAAGATCGGCCAGAGCATCGCCCTGAATGCAAACTGGACAATTTAAAATTGGCTTGATCGTCCAGGCTAATCTCACGATCGTCCCGGCCGATCAGTTCAAATCAAAGGAAAATCGTCCAGAGCATCGCCCTGAATTCGAGCTGGCCGATATTTATCGTCCTGAAGTAACTAAGGTTTATGAATAGATCGTCCTGGCCGATCCTGCGATCGTCCAGGATGATATGATCGTATCAATCATCCTTAATTACTCCCTTGATTTCCTGATTAATTAAGGCATAATTTGCGAATATCGTCCTGGCCGATCAATGATTGTCCTGACCGATTATTTAAAAATACAGTATACCTTAATTGTCTATGGTGGTAACTTCTTTCTATTTTGAGCTTATCGTCCTGGCCGATACACGTATCGTCCAGGCCGATCTGTTAATGACGGCTGCCTTAATTAAGAATCCTTATTTAGACTTTCTGTTTTAAGCCTGATCGTCCAGGATGATGTAAATATCGTCTTGGCCGATATGAGTAAAAATAGAAATTCTAAGTCTCTCAAGTGTATGTGTGTAGGGTTACTTAGCATCAGTCTCTTTGACCATTACAAATATACTCAAGAAGAGAAAAAACAAAGTACAGACTGACTCAACCCTAGACCTACGTAATCTTGAACTGACTTCGTTTGTTCGTCCGATCTTCGATTCCTGAAAAGTTAAAAATAACATGCAATCCAAGAGAATCAATAGTGTTTGTCAATCATCAAAACATAAGTCATGAAACTAGGTTTACAACAATCTCCCCCTTTTTGATGATGACAAACAAAAGTAGGAAAAACTCAGTAAGAAACAGAAATTCATTAAAATTTCAAAGTTACAAGCACATCAACTTTTCCTACCACATCCTACTCCCCATTTTGTCATCATAAAAAGAGGGTCATAAACACACAAAGGAAAAAGAAAACAACACAATAGAAACTAAAACAAACTAAAAAACAAACTACAGAAAATAGAAAGCAAACAACAGAAAACACAGACTAGAAGAATGAGGGGCCCTGATCATCAGATGGAGGTGGTGGAGGTGGCTACTGAAAGTAGCTGGCGAGCGTGGTGAACTGAGCATTGAATCAGGCGATGTCCTAGTCATGCTACTGCTACTGGTGAGTGATGTAGTTGTCAAATCGGGTTAAATCCTCTATGCGATGCTGCTCGTAATGGGCAATGTCCTCAGAATGTTGCTGCTCCTGTGCAGCAACGTAAGCGTCAAAATGGGTTTCCCATCAATCAAACCTCTCTATCAACTGATCAACGTAAGCGTCAAAGTAGCTCATTAATTGCAAGTTGCTGACAATATCGTCCATGCCGATATGGACATCGGTCTGGCCGATCAGTACAAATCTCAGAAGATCGGCCAGAGCATCGCCCTGAATGCAAACTGGACAATTTAAAATTGGCTTGATCGTCCAGGCTAATCTCACGATCGTCCCGGCCGATCAGTTCAAATCAAAGGAAAATCGTCCAGAGCATCGCCCTGAATTCGAGCTGGCCGATATTTATCGTCCTGAAGTAACTAAGGTTTATGAATAGATCGTCCTGGCCGATCCTGTGATCATCCAGGACGATATGATCGTATCAATCATCCTTAATTACTCCCTTGATTTCCTGATTAATTAAGGCATAATTTGCGAATATCGTCCAGGCCGATCAATGATTGTCCTGGCCGATTATTTAAAAATACAGTATACCTTAATTGTCTATGGTGGTAACTTCTTTCTGTTTTGAGCTTATCGTCCTGGCCGATACACGTATCATCCAGGCCGATCTGTTAATGACGGCTGCCTTAATTAAGAATCCTTATTTAGACTTTCTGTTTTAAGCCTGATCGTCCAGGATGATGTAAATATCGTTTTGGCCGATATGAGTAAAAATAGAAATTCTAAGTCTCTCAAGTGTATGTGTGTAGGGTTACTTAGCATCAGTCTCTTTGACCATTACAAATATACTCAAGAAGAGAAAAAATAAAGTACAGACTGACTCAACCCTAGACCTACGTAATCTTAAACTGGCTTCGTTTGTTCGTCCGATCTTCAATTCCTGAAAAGTTAAAAATAACATGCAATCCAAGAGAATCAATAGTGTTTGTCAATCATCAAAACATAAGTCATTAAACTAGGTTTGCAACAATCTCCCCCTTTTTTATGATGACAAACACAAGTAGGAAAAACTCAGTAAGAAACAGAAATTCATTAAAATTTCAAAGTTACAAGCACATCAACTTTTCCTACCACATCCTACTCCCCATTTTGTCATCACAAAAAGAGGGTCCTAAACACACAAAGGAAAAAGAAAACAACACAATAGAAACTAAAACAAACTAAAAACAAACTACAGAAAATAGAAAGCAAACAACAAAAAATACAGACTAGAAGAATGAGGGGCCCTGATCATCAGATGGAGGTGGTGGAGGTGGCTACTGAAAGTAGCTGGCGAGCGTGGTGAACTGAGCATTGAATCAGGCGATGTCCTGGTCATGCTACTGCTACTGGTGAGTGATGTAGTTGTCAAATCGGGTTAAATCCTCTATGTGGTGCTGCTCGTAACGGGCAATGTCCTCAGAATGTTGTTGCTCCTATGCAGCAACGTAAGCGTCAAAATGGGTCTCCCATCAATCAAACCTCTCTATCAACTGATCAAATGGAGAGTACTGGTGGAGAGGAATAGGATCAGGAACGGGAGCGGGAGCGGGAGCCTCCCCTCTCCAGCCCCCCGAGGTTCCTCATCCCCAGGGTGGAGACGAGTACTGTGAAGGGTACTGAAGGAACTGTTTGAGTAGAAGGGAGTTGGGAGGTTAGGTGGAATAGGACATTGAAGTTGGTATTTGGTTTCAAGGACATAGGCTATGATGTGTCCTAAGGCTAGATTGGGTTTCCTCTTATGACCTGGATCGCGGATTGCGGTTAAGTGATCAATGTATCGAAAAATTAAGTCCGCAGTATTGAATTCTCTACGAGACATGATGTAGAAAGTAGTGAGGGAAAGTAGAGGGGTGATGTGGATTAGGTCTCCGGCTTTTGGAATTATGGAGGTGTGAAGGACATATTGGATTGTCCTAGTATCTTTGACTAAAGAGCTAGTCTCTCCAACATGAAAAGGTGCATTGGTCTGGCGAAGGAAGTGATTCGCCGTGGACCAGTCAAGGTCAGGATCTGAAGCGATTAAGTGCAGCTTATCCCCGGTGGTGGATAGCTGTAACAGATCAACACAGTCCTGATATGTGATTTCGACAGGGCATCAATTCACATAGGAGGTCAGGGCTGTGAAAGTAGGGTTAATGCGAAGGTTTGCAAAGAATTCTTGAAGAAACTCGGTATTAAAGGGGAAAGCAAGGGACAGAATGAAACAAAGGGAGGTGTGAGCGAAAAGATCCATTATCGGGTATGAGATGTGGGTAGGATTGATGATTATGGAGACAGTAATCCCACATTCTTTGTATCGATGGTAGGCAGCTTCATCCTCTGCCTCCCTGAAATGAGGGTCAATCCTAGCCCTCGAAGAACTCCCAGAAGTCTGTCGAACACGTTTCCCACGGGCCATAGCAAGGGATTAGCAAGGAGACACAAGAGAAAAATGGATGAGGTGGAAAAAAAATGGCTGGATCAGCCAGAATTTAAAGAAATGGCCAGATCATCCAGGCCGATCGAAACATCGTACAGGCCGATATGGCTCAATAATTGCGTACATGCCGATTGGTCAAAAAGGTGGTCCGATCGTCTAGGCCGATTAGATATCGGCCAGGACGATTAGACATAGGCGATCGTCCCGAGGTGTCAGGCCGGACGACCGTTAAAAAAGTAGATCGTCCAGGCCGATTAGGTGTATCGTCCAGGATGATGCACAATAATTAATCGTACCTGCCGAAGTTAAAACGTTTTAAATCTGTGCCACGTGTATCGTCCAGGACGAACAGTGGATCGGCCAAGACGATTGTCTAATAATGGATCGTCCGGGGCTGATTTTAAAGATTCAAACGTGCTTACACGTGGATCGTCCGGGACGATCCAGTGTATCGGCCATGAAGATGCATATAAAATGCATCGACCAGACAAAATATTCCATCGGCTAGGACTATCATCATGATTGCAACAGAGTTCGATCAGATCGTCTAGGATGATATAGTATCGTCCAGGACGATGAGTTACAGTAAGCACAAAAAAGGTCAGCAGATGGATTTTGAAGAGAAGTTGTCCTATCGTCCAGGACGATAAGAATATCGTCTAGGACGATGTGACTAGAATTTGAAACCAAGGAAAAGATGGTGATGATCAAGGACCTAAAAAATAAAACAAAATAAAAGCAGACAAAAACACATTAATAGAAAGCTAAAAACAACGAAAATAAAAAAATGAATATTTTTTAATTTTAATTTTTCTATTTTTTTTTGTTTTATCAAGGCTTCATATGAGAAGTTCTCAGATAATTAAACTTTAGAGTTCCACGAGATCAAGGAGTTTAGCCAATCCTAATCAGACAAAGGTAGAATATCTGATTCTGTTAACCCTGGATCAGACGTTCTTTATGGTATAAATTTTCTTTTGAAAAACAAAAATGCTTAACTCAGAATAAACCTAATTGGACAAAAAGAAGATCCAATCAAAACTTGTTTACAAAGAAAATATCTCATAATTAATATGTCAAAGTAATTTTTCTCAATCTAGAATTTGAAATCAAGCCTTTGAAAATCTCATATAACCCATAAGTTCTTCTAAGTTTTAAAAGTTTTAAAAAGAGATGATAGCTTGCTTTTTAGTGGGCTCATTTTATGCCTCTTGAATCTTTGATTTTTGATACACATTTGTCTGTAATATATATATATATATATATATATATATATATATATATATATATATATATATATATATATATATATATATATATATATATATATATATATATATATATATATATATATATATATATATATATATATCAATTTGGCGTCATTGGCTTCTTTCCTTTTAATTCTTACAAGCTAAAAGCTCTTTAACAAAAAACCCTTAAAAAGAACCTTAGTTGTGAGTATATCCTCCAAATATTAGAGAATAGGAGCTCTCTCTCTAACATAGGGAAGAATAACCCACAAAACAAAATAAAAAATCATATGATTAGTGCAAAGGCAAGATCTCAAATAACTTGAGTGATATATAAGAACTTTGGATATTATGCACAAGATAGATTTTTGTAGCAAGATAAAATGAATCTTAGTTTCAAAAAACCATTGGCTTAAATGAGTTAGACTTTTGTTTAGAGAAGAAAATCATACCACTAAACAAGATCGGAAGGAGGGAAACCATCAACGATGTTTCTCCCTTTAACCAATTTTAGAAAAGTTAAACATTATCTTCAAAACTCCAAAATCTAAAATCTTGAAAAGATTCAACATATGGAAAACCAATTATAAAAGCAAAGTGAAAATAAAACAAATTAAAACAACAACAAAGCGGAAATAAAACACATTTCAAGAAATTATTGAAGCAGCAGGTTTAAGCATTTATGAGCTGCGAGCCTTCATATGTCTAGTTGTCCTATGCTCCCACAAGGTCTTTGGTGAGAGCACTCCTGCAAAACTCACCGACAGTTAGATTTAGGAACCCAAATAGGTTTGGGCCCCTTCTTAAGAAAAGTAGAATGCAATGCAGATATGGTATGCTGTGAATCATGCATCTTAGGTCTCCACACCCAATGTGTACTATGGTGAACGGTACAAGTGTGTGAGAAGTGTCCTAGCATGCCACATGAAAAACATATAACTCCAGGAAAAGGATTTCTTAAATGGTTTGGGTGATAATGCATCTTCCTAGGTTCTGGCTTAGGATTAAAAGTAGATGTCATCCGATTCTTTTTACATGTATCCAAATCATTTTGAATCCTTAAGTTAGTTCTTTTTAATGCATCATTATCAATCCTCAACTTTTTCTCAATCTCTTTAGATTTCTTAAGATCAGAATTAAGTGAAGTGCGTGAAGCTTTTAATGCATTATATTCATCAATTAATTCTAAATGCTTTTTGTTTAAATCATCAAATTCATCAAGAAGAGCCATGTGATTTGAATCAATCGTTGCATGATCATTGAGAAAAACTTCATGCTCTTTTTGTAAATTCGAAAGTTCTAATTTTAGGCTTGCATGAGTTTTCTTGAGTTTTTTGTATGATGTATACATTTTCTCACAAATCTCAAATAATTCATCATAGGTCGGTTTACATACCTCTTCCTCATCACTTTGCTTAAGATGATCTTCCCCCATTAAGCACAGGTTTGTGGTCTCTTCCTCTGGTTCAGTCTCAGAGGAATGAGTACTAGATTCTGCCCAGAACACCTTTTGGACTCTCTTCTTGTCCTTCCTAAACTTGGGTTTCTCCTCTCCTTTTTCCTTTTTTTTGCTCGAGTGATCTTGAAATGTAGGACAATCGGCTCTCACATGTCCAGGCTTCCTGCATTCATAACAAACAACATCAGAAGATCCTTTAGAATTTTTATGATCCCTACCTTTTCTCCAATGATGCTTTTGTTCCTTCCTTAGAAAGCTTTTGAATTGCCTTGTGATGAAGGCAACTTCATCGCTTTCAGATCCGGAAGTTTCAGAATCTGATTTATGCGCCTTTAATGCAACTATTTTCTCCTTCTTCTTCTCACCTACATCAAGATTTCTTTGATTCACCTCTTGCTCGTAAGCAATGAGTGAGCCAAGTAAGTTATCAATAGAATAAGTGTTCAAATCATTAGATTCAGTGATTACAGTGACTTTAGCATCGTATAACGAAGGCAAGCATCTCAAAATCTTGTTTATTTTTTTATAGTTTGAAAGTTCTTTTCCTAGTGTATGCAGTGAAGTAACTATCTGAGTAAACCTAGTGTACATGTCAGAAATTGATTCAAGAGGTTTCATACAAAAAAGTTCGTAGTCATGCAAGAGAATGTTCAAACGGGATTGTTTAACCTCATTAGTGCCTTCATAGGTGATACACAATTTATCCCAAATTTTTTTACCAGTTTTGCAAGTGGAGACATGCATGTAATCCTCAGATTTTAAAGCACAGAAGAAACAGTTCAAATATTTTGCATTCAATTAAGCTAAATCTCGTTCATCGAAAGTCCATTCAGTAAAAGCAACTTCAGTTTTAACACCATTAAGTTCACGAGAAGGTGGAGAATAACCTTCATTGATAAGCATCCACATGCGATAATCAGTAGATTATAAAAATGTTGACATGCGGGTTTTCCAGAAATCAAAAGGTAAGTTGTCAAACAAGGAAGGTCGTGTAATTGAATAACCATCCGTAGTGTTACGATTCCCAAGGTTAGCCATGGATCAAAATTCAAAAAGTTTTCAAACTTAAATTTTTGAATCCCGCTCTGATACCACTTGAAAGTTTGTTAGGGATGTTAAGCCCGATAGAACTGGCCCAAGCTAACCAAGAGGGGGGTGAATTGGTATTTAAAAAATTTCATTTCACAAAGAACAAAAATCACATAAATCAAATTCACGCTACGAGAAAAATAAATGCGGAAATAAAAAGTGCGAAAGTAAGAAATAAGAACACAAAAATTTATAGTGGTTCGGTCAACTCGACCTACGTCCACTCCCCGGAGGCGCCCTCCTAGTATTGCACTACAAACGTGACTCTCCTTTAGCCCCCACAGCTAGGCGGAGAAGCCTTTACAACGAACCTCCTTTTTGCCACCCCAGCATGGCAGAGAACCTATCTCCTTTTGCTTTCTCCTGAAGCTGGCAGAGAACCATAACCAGATGCTGACTCCTTACCTCTACCGACCCTTCCACGGACAAGAAACTCCAGACGAAGAAGAAGCAGAACGATCCTTGAAGCAACCCTTGTAAATCCCCTCACAAGCTCCCCCTCACAAGATCCTCTCTCTCCCCCTCTCTCTCTTTCTCTCCTCAAGGCCTTCTCAGGTCAAGGCAGCAGCACAAAGGTTTTTCAAAATGTTGAACAAGAGCTCTTAAATAGAAGAGCTTCAAAGGAGCTCATTAATTGCAAGTTGCCGACAATATCGTCCAAGCCGATATGGACATCGGCCTTGCCGATCAGTACAAATCTCAGAAGATCGGCCAGAGCATCGCCCTGAATGCAAACTGGACGATTTAAAGTTGGCTTGATCGTCCAGGACGATCTCATGATCGTCCCAGCCGATCAGTTCAAATCAGAGGAAAATCTTCCAGAGCATCGCCCTGAATTTAATCTGGCCGATATTTATCGTCCTGAAGTAACTAAGGTTTTTTGAATAGATCGTCCTGGCCGATCCTGCTATCATTCAGGATGATATGATCGTATCAATCATCCTTAATTACTCCCTCGATGTCCTGATCAATTAAGGCATAATTTGTGAATATCGTCCTGGCCGATTATTTAAAAATACAGTATACCTTAATTGTCTATGACGGCAACTTCTTTCTATTTTGAGCTTATTGTCCTGGCCGATACACGTATCGTCCAGGCCAATCTGTTAATGACGGCTGCCTTAATTAAGAATCCTTATTTAGACTTTCTGTTTTAAGCCTGATTGTCAAGGACGATGTAAATATCGTCCTGGCCGATATGAGTAAAAATAAAAATTCTAAGTCTCTCAAGTGTGTGTGTGTGTAGGGTTACTTAGCATCAGTCTCTTTGACCATTACAAATAGACTCAAGAAGAGAAAAAATAAAGTACAGACTGACTCAACCTTAGACCTACGTAATCTTGAACTGGCTTCGTTTGTTCATCCGATCTTCGATTCCTGAAAAGTTAGAAATAACATGCACTCCAAGAGAATCAATAGTGTTTGTCAATCATCAAAACATAAGTCATGAAACTAGGTTTGCAACACTTCTAAGGGTTTGAAAAGTATGCACCCTATACGCCATAGATACGCATACCGTACGCACATGAGATGCCATCCATAAGCACATCACAGTAATTTTTTTCTACTTAAAATAATTTATTTAATTTGAATTTGATTGATTCGATGCAATCCTTTGGTATGAATCATGCAAAAACTCATTTTACCATCGTCATAAAATTATTATAAAAAATTTCTCAATGAGACTTATTATTTGTGTACACCCTTATGATACACAAGTGTTGATTCAAGAGTGTGGGTGTTATGCTTCACTGGTTTAGCATTCATTGGAGTATATGAAGAATCTAAGTTGTTTGGAATGCTTCGTCTCGTGAATAAAAGAGTTTTGAAGTGTTGAACATCAGGTTTCTCACCAAAGAACCTTTAATCCTTGGGATTAAGAGGGATTTCTAAGGGTTTGCAATGTACGCACCTATACGCCATATATACGCATACCGTACGCACATGAGACGCCATCCATACGTACATCATAGCAATTATTTTCTACTTAAAAAAATTTATTTAATTCGAATTTAATTGATTCGATGCAATCCTTCGGTATGAATCATGCAAAAACTCATTTTACCTTCGTCATAAAATTATTATAAAAAATTTCTCAATGAGACATATTATTTTTGTACACCCTTGTGATACACAAGTAATGCTTCTAGAGTGTGGGTATTATGCTTCACTGGTTTAGCATTCATTGGAGTATATGGAGAATCAAAGTTGTTTGGAATGCTTCATCTCGTGAATAAGAGTCTTGAAGCGTTGAACATCAGGTTTCTCACAAAAGAACCTTCAATCCTTGGAATTACGAGGGACTTCTAAGGGTTTGAGTAGTACGCACCCTATACGTCGTATATACGCATACCGTACGCACATGAGACGCCATCCATATGCACATCACAGTAATTATTTACTACTTAATAAAAATTTATCTAATTTCAATTTGATTGATTCGATGCAATCCTTCGGTATGAATCATGCAAAAACTCATTTTTTCATCGACATAAAATTATTATAAAACAATTCTCAATGAGACATATTATTTGTGTACACCCTTGTGATACACAAGTGATGGTTCTAGAGTGTGGGTGTTATGCTTCACTGGTTTAGCATTCAATGGAGTATTTGGAGAATCAAAGTTATTTGGAATGCTTCATCTCGTGAATAAAAGTGTCTTGAAGCGTTGAACATCGGGTTTCTCACCAAAAAACCTTCAATCCTTGGGATTAAGAGGGACTTCTAAGGGTTTGCAAAGTATGCACCCTATATGCCGTATATATGCATTCCATACGCACATGAGACACCATCCATACGCACATTACAGTAATTGTTTTCTACTTAAAAAAATTTATTTAATTCAAATTTGAATGATTCGATGCAATCCTTCGGTATGAATCATGCAAAAACGCATTTTACCCTCGTCATAAAATTATTAAAAAAAATTCCTCAATGAGACATATTATTTGTGTACACCCTTGTGATACACAAGTGATGATTCTAGAGTGTGGGTGTTATGCTTCACTGGTTTAGCATTCATTGGAGTATATGGAGAATCAAAGTTGTTTGGAATGCTTCTCTCGTGAATAAAAGAGTCTTGAAGCGTTGAACATCGGGTTTCTCACCAAAGAACCTTCAATCCTTGGGATTAAGAGGGACTTCTAAGGGTTTGCAAAGTACCCTATACGCCGAATATACGCATACCGTATGCACATGAGACGCCATCCATACGCACATCACAATAATAGTTTTCTACTTAAAAAAGTTTATTTAATACAAATTTGAATTATTCGATGCAATCCTTCGATATGAATCATGCAAAAACTCATTTTACCATCGTCTTAAAATTATTATAAAAAATTTCTCAATGAGACATATTATTTGTGTACACCCTTGTGATACACAAGTGATGGTTCTAGAGTGTGGGTGTTATGCTTCACTGGTTTAGCATTCATTGGAGTATATGGAGAATCAAAGTTGTTTGGAATGCTTCGTCTCGTGAATAAAAGAGTCTTGAAGCGTTGAACATCGGGTTTCTCACCAAAGAACCTTCAATCCTTGGGATTAAGAGGGACTTCTAAGGGTTTGCAAAGTATGCACCCTATACGTCGAATATACGCATACCGTATGCACATGAGACTCCATCCATATGCACATCACAATAATTGTTTTCTACTTAAAAAAATTTATTTAATACAAATTTGATTGATTCGATGAAATCCTTCGATATGAATCATGCAAAAACTCATTTTACCATCGTCATATAATTATTATAAAAATATTCTCAATGAGACATATTATTTGTGTACACCCTTGTGATACACAAGTGATGGTTCTAGAGTGTGGGTGTTATGCTTCACTGGTTTAGCATTCATTGGTGTATATGGAGAATCAAAGTTGTTTGAAATGCTTCGTCTCGTGAATAAAAGAGTCTTGAAGCGTTGAACATCGGGTTTGTCACCAAAGAACCTTCAATCCTTAGGATTAAGAGGGATTTCTAAGAGTTTGAAATGTATGCACCCTTTACGCTGTATATATGCATACCGTACGCACATGAGACGCTATCCATACGCACATCATAGTAATTGTTTTCTACTTAAATAAATTTATTTAACTCGAATTTAATTGATTCGATAGAATCCTTCGGTATGAATCATGCAAAAACTCATTTTACCATCGTCATAAAATTATTATAAAAAATTTCTCAATGAGACATATTATTTATGTACACCTTTGTGATACACAAGTGATGATTCTGGAGTGTGGGTGTTATGTTTTAATGGTTTAGCATTCATTGGAGTATATGGAGAATCAAAGTTGTTTGTAATGCTTCGTCTCGTGAATAAAAGAGTCTTGAAGCATTGAACATCGGGTTTCTCACCAAAGAACCTTCAATCCTTGGGATTAAGAGGGACTTCTAAAGGTTTGCAAAGTACGCACCCTATACGCCATATATACGCATATCGTACGTATATGAGACGCCATCCATACGCACATCACAGTAATTATTTTCTACTTTTAAAAATTTATTTAATTCGAATTTGATTTATTCGATGCAATCCTTCGATATGAATCATACAAAAACTCATTTTGTCATCGTCATAAAATTATTATAAAAAATTTCTCAATGAGACATATTATTTGTGTACACCCTTGTGATACACAAGTGAAGGTTCTAGAGTGTGAGTGTTATGCTTCACTGATTTAGCATTCATTGGAGTATATGGAGAATCAAAGTTGTTTGTAATGCTTCATCTCGTGAATAAAAGAGTCTTGAAGCGTTGAACATCGGGTTTCTCACCAAAGAACCTTCAATCCATGGGGTTAAGAGGGACTTCTAAGGGTTTGAAAAGTACGCACCCTTTATGCCATATATACGCATACCGTACGCACTCTAGACGCCATTCCTACGCATATCACAGAAATTGTTTTCTACTTAAAAAATCTATTTAATTTGAATTTAATTGATTCAATACAATCCTTCGGTATGAATCATGCAAAAACTCATTTTACCATCGTCATAAAATTGTTATAAAAAATTTCTCAATGAGACATATTATTTGTGTACACCCTTGTGATACACAAGTGATAGTTCTAGAGTGTGGGTGTTATGCTTCACTGGTTTAGCATTCATTGGAGTATATAGAGAATCAAAGTTGTTTGGAATGCTTCGTCTCGTGAATAAAAGAGTCTTGAAGCGTTGAACATCAGGTTTCTCACAAAAGAACCTTCAATCCTTGGGATTAAGAGGGACTTCAAAGAGTTTGCAAATACGCACCCTATACGTCATATATAAGCATACCGTACGCACATGAGACGCCATCCATACGCACATCACAGCAATTAATTTCTACTTAAAAAATTTATTTAATTCGAATTTAATTTATTTGATGTAATCCTTCGATATGAATCATGCAAAAGCTCATTTTACCATCGTCATAAAATTATTATAAAATTTTTTTCAATGAGACATATTATTTGTGTACACCCTTGTGATACACAAGTGATGGTTCTAGAGTGTGGGTGTTATGCTTCACTGGTTTAGCATTCATTGGAGTATATGGAGAATCAAAGTTGTTCGGAATGCTTCGTCTCGTGAATAAAAGAGTCTTGAAGCGTTGAACATCGGGTTTCTCACCAAAGAACCTTCAATCCTTGGGATTAAGAGGGACTTCTAAGGGTTTGCAAAGTACGCACCATATACGTCGAATATACGCATACCATATGCACATGAGACGCCATCCATACGCACATCACAATAATTGTTTTCTATTTAAAAAAATTTATTTAATACAAATTTGAATTATTCGATGCAATCCTTCGATATGAATCATGCAAAAACTCATTTTACCATCATCATAAAATTATTATAAAAAATTTCTCAATGAGACATATTATTTGTGTACACCCTTGTGATACACAAGTGATGGTTCTAGAATACGGGTGTTATGCTTCACTAGTTTAGCATTCATTGGAGTATATGAAGAATCAAAGTTGTTTGGAATGCTTCGACTCGTGAATAAAAGAGCCTTGAAGCGTTGAACATTGGGTCCAAAGAAACTTCAATCCTTGTGATTAAGAGAGACTTCTAAGGGTTTGCAAATTACGCACTCTATACGTTGTATATATGCATATCGTACGCACATGAGATGCCATCAATACGCACATCACAGTAACTATTTTCTACTTACAAAAATTTATTTAGTTTGAATTTGATTGATTCGATGAAATCCTTCGATCTGATTCATGCAAAAACTCATTTTACCATCGTCATAAAACTATTATAAAAAATTTCTCAATGAGACGTATTATTTATATACACCCTTGTGATACATAAGTGATGGTTCTAGAGTGTTGGTGTTATGCTTTACTGGTTTAGCATTCATCGGAGTATATGGAGAATCAAAGTTGTTTGGAATGCTTCGTCTTGTGAATAAAAGAGTCTTGAAGTGTTGAACATCGGGTTTCTCACCAAAGAACCTTCAATCCTTGGGATTAAGAGGGACTTCTAAGGGTTTAAAAAGTACGCACCCTATATGTCGTATATATGCATACCTTACGCACATGAGACGCCATCCATTCGCACATCACAATAATTGTTTTCTACATAAAAAAATTTATTTAAATCGAATTTGATTGATTCGATGCAATTCTTTGGTATGAATCATGCAAAAACTCATTTATCATCGTCATAAAATTATTGTAAAAAATTTCTCAATGAGACATATTATTTGTTTACACCCTTATGATACACAAGTGATGATTCTAGAGTGTGGGTGTTATGCTTCACTGGTATAGCATTCATTGGAGTATATGGAGAATCAAAGTTGTTCGGAATGCTTTGTCTCGTGAATAAAGAAGTCTTGAAGAGTTGAACATCGGGTTTCTCACCAAAGAACCTTTAATCCTTTGGATTAAGAGGGACTTCTAAGGGTTTGCAAAGTACGCACCTTATACGCCGTATATACGTATACTGTACGCACATGAGATGCCAACCATACGCACATAACAGTAATTTCTTTCTACTTAAAAAAATTTTATTTAATTCAAATTTGATTGATTTGATGCAATCCTTCGGTATGAATCATGCAAAAACTCATTTTACCATCGTCATAAAATTATTATAAAAAATTTCTCAATGAGACATATTATTTGTGTACACCCTTGTGATACACAAGTGATGGTTCTAGAGTGTGGGTATTATGCTTCACTGGTTTAGCATTCATTGGAGTATATGGAGAATCAAAGTTGTTTGGAATGCTTCGTCTCGTGAATAAAAGAGTCTTAAAGCGTTGAACATCGAGTTTCTCACCAAAGAACCTTCAATCCTTAGGATTAAGAGGGACTTCTAAGGGTTTGCAAAGTACGCACGCTATACTCCGTATATATGCATACCGTACGCACATGAGATGCCATCCATACGCACATCACAGTTATTGTTTTCTACTTAAAAAAATTATTTAATTCGAATTTGATTGATTCGATGCAATCCTTCGGTATAAATCATGCAAAAACTCATTTTACCATCGTCATAAAATTATTATAAAAAATTTCTCAATGAGACATATTATTTGTATACACCCTTGTGATACACAAGTGATGGTTCTAAAGTGTGGGTGTTATGCTTCACTGATTTAGCATTCATTGGTGTATATGGAGAATCAAAGTTGTTTGGAATGCTTCGTCTCGTGAATAAAAGAGTCTTGAAGAATTGAACATCGGGTTTCTCCCAAAGAACCTTCAATCCTTGGGATTAAGAGAGACTTCTAAGGTTTTATAAAGTATGCACCCTATACGGCGTATATACGCATACCGTACGCACATGAGACGCCATCCATATGCACATCACAGTAATTGTTTTCTACTTAAAAAAATTTATTTAATTCGAATTTAATTGATTCGATGCAATCTTTTGCTATGAATCATACAAAAACTCATTTTACCATCATCATAAAATTAGTATAAAAAATTTCTCAATGAGACATATTATTCATGTAAAATAAAAAATACGCTCTGTATACGCTTTGTATACGCATCAAGTATGCATTATATGCGCAGGCCATACGCTAATCAATACAAATATTCTTATTACATAGAATTTTCTGATTTAATGATATCCATCATCAACTTGAGGTACATTGCTATGGCTTCTTTGAACGTACACCCTTTATATATTCCTGAGTGAAGCATTTGGGTATGCTTGTGAAATTAGAATGCTTTGCTCGCTTTACTGATGGCTGACTGGATGGTTCCCCGGCTATGAAATCATCGATCATGCACTCACGCATGCTTATGAACTACTGTATTGATGTCTGACTAGATGGGCATGCTTGTGATATGAAGTCCTCCGTTAACCATTTGGGTATGCTTGCGAAATTGTACTGCTTAGCTGGAAATGGATGACTGGACTGTACAGAATTTATGAAGTCCTCAGTGAAGCATTCAAGAATGCTTGTGAAATTACACTACTGAGCTGATGGTTGCTTGGAGTGTACAGAATTTATGAAATCCTCCGTTAAGCATTCGGACATGCTTGAAGGAGTCACAATTTTTGTTATGTATTTCTTCACTGGTGGTTTCCCTGTTAAAAAAATTATTAACAATATGTCACAATAGGCAATAAATCAAATTAGTTAGAAAATAAAATCATACTCTTTGGCTTCTTTTCCTAGTGGCTTTTCAGCCTAGCATTGCTTATGCCTTTAGGTCTACGCTTTAGAGGGTCTTTCAGTTGTACACTGCCACCCTGTATAGACTTGTATGTCTTTCTCTTCCCTAAAACAACCAAATCGAGTTTTGCAGATGTATCCTTCATCGAAGCCAATAGGAATTCTTCACCACCCTCATTCAGCTGCGCTCGTGTGCTCATTTCAAATGCAAACCCGCTGATATAATTTTTGAATATGAATCCGCTACTAGCTTCAGAGCTATTCTGAGAATTTTCTTTCAAATTGAGACCAGAATAAATATCTTGTCGAGCTCGTGCTGACCATCGCAACAGTAGGTACTTCTCGGGGATTTTCCCAATAGTCATTTGCCTCAAAACTATTATGCAGTGAGAACACAATAAACCCATCATTTCAAACTTTATGCAGGAGCAATGAATGTTATCATTTTGTGCATCAAAATCAACAACCCATGGTTTAGAGTGATCCTTTTTCTCTGTGTAATAGACAAAAAATTTTGAAGAATCACTAGACTCAAGCTCTACACTCATTACACCAACACCTTGTAAAAATTCTTGTTCAAAAAATGAATATATTTTCTTTGAATAAAATTGAGCAGCTTGCTTTAATATTGAGCAGTTTTTTATTACAGGTTCTACTTCAGGCTGGCTGTATCTATAATCCTCATCATGTTCATTCCGGCTCCAATTCCTCATCACCTTCTCTAAACCCAGAAAGCAATCAGTTATAGAACTTGTGGGCTTAGAAATGTCATGACACACATTATTAATAGACTCGCTACGTTGTGTGGATAGAATGTCCATGCTAAAACAACCCTTATTGAAGGCTGCTGACCACTTATTCCTTATCCTATAAAGATCCTGCAACCAAACATGATCTTGGAGGTTCCCTTGTATGATCAATTCAGCCCATGCATTTTCAAACTCCTCCTCAGAGTCACATCTGCTCAAACAGTTATTGAAAGGCCTTTGACTTTATTGTTGGTATTGTAGCACGATACTTTTGATGGAACCTTTTTACGGATATGCCATTGGCACAATCTATGACGACTTTGAGGTAGTGCAACTTCTATGGCCCTAGCCATTGCCTGGTCTTGATCTGTATATATTGTTTTTGGCTGTTTATCACCCATCATTCGAACAAAAATTGTAAATACCCATGTAAATGATTCAATTGTCTCTTCGGACAAGAAGGCTACCCCAAGCAAAATGTTTTGCCAATGATTGTTAACCCCGACAAATGGTGCACATACCAAATTATACTTATTAAGCCTATAACTTGTATGAAAAATTACTACATCACCAAAGCAGCCATAATCTATCTTACCAATCCCATCAACCCAAAAAAAATTTAACAATCTATCAAATTCATCATTCTGGACATCCCAAGATAACATGTTATCATTAAGTTGACATTCTTTAAATAACTCAATCAAAGTATTAGTGTCACCAAGTTTAATCTTTGCTCTTTTTATTTTTTGAATAAAGTTGTACGCATCCCTCCTTGTGAATCCAATATTTTCGACACCACCAAATTCATCAGCAAGGAAGGAAAATGTATCAATGGTTCTTATCCCAGCATCTGTCACTGCCTTACGAACAGAAGCTTTTTCATCACACATATTCCTACATGATCTAAGAAGATGTCGATCTTCTGGCCTAGGCAAATCATGATTGTGATTTTCAATAAATTTTTTCACTTTCCAATATCCACCTTCATCCACTATAAACTTAATCATAGCTGGACAACCAGTCCGGGTATCTGATCTTCGATATTTCCTTTGGATATTAAGATCTGGTAACTTATTGAAACCAACTTTTGAACAAACAAAGTCCTTGGATTTTAAATTTCTGGAATTTGGCCAGTAACTATGATGATCCTTACGAACACTAAAACCAAGATTATATCCATAATTATAATATGCCTCGTATGCCTCTTTCTCATTAATATAAACATCCTGATAAATACGCAATAAATGAATTATCCAATACGCAACACATACACAACCAATAAGTAGTAATTAAGCAAATCAATACGCAACCAATATGTAGTAAAAACCCTACATATGCGCAATTGATGCGCAATGTATATCAAATCAATACATAGATAATACTCAATATATATCAAACATATAAGCAATACATACGTAATTAATACGCAACAAAACTTTGCAATAAGTAAATCGAACTACAAATCCGTTAATTGTACCCTAGCTCAATAATACTTTAAAAGAAGGGAACATCGAGTCTTCTTCTTCTTTTAAAATTAATTACAATTTAACATTATGTACCTTGTTGATAAAAATACACATCTATGTTAAACACAATAAATACATAAAAAATCTTTGTATCCTAAAATAATTACATCAAAAAATGACTCTGTAAAGAGATTTAATTGCAACATTGCTATAAAGAAAACTTGGAAGAAGGTGAACTTTACCGATAAGTTGAACTTTTCGTCAAGTCGCACTGGTTTTAGGTGTTCTGCTTCATGTGCGCTTGTTTCCTGGACGTCGGCATTCTCCAGGTTATCGGCTTCCTCCAAGACTTGCAAAAATATTGTCTGCTCATAAAAACCAATATCCTCCTCCAGAACAATCTCCATCTTCATCGACATTTTTTCTACGAAAATTTTGGTTCTAAGCTTTATATATTGCGGTGATTCATGCCTTAAATTCTAAAAAAAATAAGCGCCAACCTAAATTTAACGTTATCTCCCGGGTCGGGCTGGAGGAAGATGGGTCGGGGTATCGTTGTCTTTACGCAAGTCAATTGACTATTTAACCCTTTCCACATAAGCAACCGAACACATCTTTGTGACCGGATTCCACACACAATAATATCTCCTCCCTCCTGCCCATGTCATCTCCTCGGTCTCCACCACAAGAAATTATTCTGTGTGGAATCCGATCACAAAGATGTGTTCGGTCGAGTATAGTCGCCAATAAAAACATAACGCGTGGCGTGCTAACGTGGAAAGTAAGGCCCGACCTGTTTGTCATTTCGAGACAAAATAACACATGGCCCGCCCAATAAATACAATGAAAAAGGCGAAAATTTTTAACATTTTCCAAATTTCACATTTCGTCCATTCGCTCCAGTTCTCCCGAGCTTCCTGCAAAAAACATCTTCTGAATTCCTCAAGCAATCTCTTTTGCTCATCATGGACAAGGGAAAGGACTCGCTTGCAAAGAGAAAGGTGCGTAAATTCTTACATTGACATAAAATAAACTATGGATATCTTTGGTATTCAATGCGTATTTACTGAAGAAACCAAAAAATAAAATAAAATTATTCCGAGTAATTATAAAAGATTATATTTATCTCACCATTTTCGTTCTTTCTGCGTATTTTCTTTGTGTACAATGTGTATAATCTGCGTATATTTCGCTTATTTTCTGCGTATATGTTGAAGAAAAAACTCTAACATTTTATAATAAAATGGTGAGATCTTTAAATCATAAAAGTAAACTTCCAATAAAGAAAATCGATAAGTGTAAAAAACCCTAGATTTCTGTTGATATTTTTCGTATATTTTGCGTAGATTGCGTTTACACTGCGTATAATATGTGTATAATACGCTTATAGTATGCGTACACATTGCGTATAATATGCGTATGGTTTGTATATTTTATTGTGTTTTATATGCGTACTGAATGCGTATCACCTGCTTCTCTAAAATAATTATAGTTTCTTATTTTACGCAGATTTACATCCATCCTATATCTTATAGATGCTATGTTTCGACATTTAGAACAATGTGTGATACTTTTTTCGAGATAATTCCTGTTGAAGTTAAAGAAAAATTGAAGGACCTGAATATTTACCAATTTCTTCATTTTCCTGGATTTGAGCAAAACGCCCCACTAATCTACCAGCTGCTGACAATGTGGAGTATTGAAAAGCAAAGCTTTATTATAGAGGGCCATGTTGTACCTTTCACAGCTGATGAAGTGGCCCTCCTTACTGGTCTACCAAATAGAGGTGAGGAGATTACCTGGATGACCTTGCCCACTTCAACAATCACTTCAAAGGATATTAAGATTGAAATGATTGAGTTGACTCGAGAAAGCGCCCTAGATACTATGTTAAGAACTTTTATTATGTATTTATGCTCTAATTTATTTTTCCAACAAAGCATATTTAAAGTTCCTAAGATCTTAAAGACAATAGAAAATAATATTGATGATTTTTTATCAATTAACTAGGCATGGTCAATTTGGAAATGCCTGGTTGAAGATTTTAATAATGTATCTTTGAAGATCTCAAAGAACAGGCCAGCGGGTTACGTCAATGGATTTGTAACACTACTAATTGTGAGTGCTAAAATAATTCTAATTAAACATTAAATTTGACTGATTGATTTGCTAAAACTTACTGAGAATATCTCAATTTTATGCAAGTTTGGTTCCTAGAGCACACTTCCATTTATCTCCCGAAGTACCCTGACAGAAGGCCCCGTTTCCTTCGATGGGGTGATGACATTGTATATAACACTGAGAAGACTGATAAATTATTTATTTATTTAAAGAGAAGACAGGTATATATTGTGCATAGTTTTATATATTGCTTATTTATTACGTACGGTTTGCGTATGTATTGCGTACTAGTTGCGTATATATTGCGTGAACCTTGCGTATGTATTGCGTATAGATTGCGTATATAATTGTGTTTAGATTGCGTATTTATTTGAGATTAATTTTTCACAGATTTTTGTTGACATCCAAGGAGTTACCCCTGAAGAATCTAATCTCTTGGGTCTAAAGAAATATCCATCAACCCCTCTTTCATCAATTCAAACTAACACACCTGAACATCATCTCCCCCCACAATCTCCTGAGCAACCCGAACCCAAATCCAACTTGAAAATCCAACCCCAATCATTAGATGATCTTGAAAAGAAAGTAATAAAGATTATGCAGGAGTCCATGGTCAAACTCTTCCAAGAATTTGAAGCTAGGATGAGCAAGAATTTTGAACAAATTGTGAGAAGAGTTGTTCTTATTGATGACAAGCTCCAACATTGCATTGTTCAAGGAGTTCTTAAGCTTGATGAGCAAGCTGCTCCTTCCTCCTCATCATTCATTCCCCATATAATTCCATCCCCCAAGAATATTCGGATGTCATCTGAACACACCAAGACCGACGCCCCAGAAAAAATCAATGATGCTGAGATGACCCAGGCTGCTGAAAGGGTTAGCAAAAAGAAGAAATTAAAGAGAAAATCAGAAATGGTTTACAAAAAGCACAAAAGAGTACACCATATCCAAGCAGAACTTAACCAAGAAGAAACTGCCAAAGAAGCTCCCCCCCAAGAACAACCTACCAAAGAAGTTCCACAATAAGCACCTGCCAAAGAAGCTCCCCCCAAGAAGAATCTACCAAAGAAGTTCCCCAAGAAGAACCTGCCAAAGAAGCTCCCCCCCCCCAAGAAGAACATGCCAAAGAAGCTCCCCCTCAAGAAGAACCTGGAAAAGAAGCTCCCCCCCAAGAAGAACCTGCCAAAGAAGCTCCCCCCCAAAAAGAACCTTCCAAAGAAGCTCCCCCAAGAAGAACCTTCCAAAGAAGTTCCCCAAGAAGAAACTGGCAAAGAAGCTCCCCAAGATAAACTATCCACAAAAGAAATTGTTCCTTCCCCAAAACCTGCCCAAAACATTCCAAAAACAAAAGAATTAATCAATGTTGATGATGTTATAGTAAAGGGTTACCCTGCAAGTCCTACAGTTAACTTCAGAGGCTTGGAGATGTTGGTCCAGTGAAAGAACTTTTTATCAGGGAAAACATAAAGAAATATCTTGACAAGTATTTTATTTCTGTATTGTGTGCGTATTGTGTGCGTATGACTTGCGTAACCAATGCGTACTGTGTGCGTAATCTTTGCGTACGGATTGCGTATAAATTGTGTTTTATATGCGTACCTAATGCATATTTTTTGTTTAATGATTTCAGTACCAAAGAAATATTTCAAGCTGGGAACGTTATAATTTCAAGACGAGGGATGGACGAAATATTATCCTATTCATACCTTGACAATGATCATATTGATTCCTTTGCCATTTTATTAACTGAGAAGTCTAAAATTTCTCCAGAACTGTATCATAAATTTCTATACATCTCACAAATGTATTGGGTTAGTATACTAGTTTATTTGATATATAATTAAATATTTCGACTATTTTATTCTTATATCTAATTCTTGCAGCATTACAAGGTGAAGGATGAAAGTTCAAAATTGTTCATCGAACACGTAAACTACAGTTCTGTTCATTCATGCAACTTTATAATTAATCCAATTATTGACGGTTCGCACTGGACGTTTCTGGGTGGTTATCGAGATCAGAAAAAAGTGAGAATTTTACGATTCTGTACCCAACCCTATGCATAAAAGTGTTGCTATAAAGATTGTGAGTTTGATTGTAAGCTTATATTGCTGGAAAATTTCAAAATTATTTTTCAGTGAACTAAATTCTATTACATATATTGTTCAGATTGTAAGCTTATATAGGGATTGCAAAAAAGCTTTTGATGATAATATCAAAAAATGGAGTTTCAAGACAATGAAGAATGCACCAACTCAGTCCAACAATACAGATTGCGGAATGTTTATTTACAAATACATGGAAAACATTATTCGACAAAAGAACTCAAATTGGAGAGAGAGTAAAGATTGGCAGGAAAAAATGCCAATGTATAGGACAGAATTTGCCTACGGATTGTTTTGTGCTTCGTTGAAATGAACTTTTTATATTTTATGTTTGTGTAAATAACTGATATATGTAAATTATATGTGCATAAAATATATAAAAGGTTTTCATGTGGGTAAATAAAGTACGCACGATATAAGCATGTAATACGCTTTGTAGACGCATCTCATACTCAATCAATATGCAAATGGCAGTTCTTGATTTTTTCCCAAAAAAAATTTAATTAATTCGAATTTAATTGATTCGATGCATTCCTTCAGTTTGAATCATTCAAATACTCATTTTACAATCGTTGTAAAATGATTATAAAAAATCTCGTAATGAGACTTTGGGGTTGAGAAGACCCTTGTGCTACACAAGTGATGGTTATAGAGTGTAGGTGTTATGCTTCAATGGTTGAGGACTCATTATATCACATGGAGAATTAAAGTTTTTTAGAATGCTTCGCCTTGTCAAAAAACAATCAAGGAGCATTGGATATAGGGTTTCTCACCATTGAAACCTCATTCCACTTGATTAAGAAGGATTAAATGTGGGTAAATAAAGTACGCACGTTATACACATAACGTACGCGTTGTAGATGCATTTCATGCGCATGGAATACACACATGGCAGTTCTTGGTTTTTTCCCAAAAAAATTTAATTAATTGGAATTTAATTGATTTGATGCATTCCTTCGATTTGAATCATTCAAATACTCATTTTACAATCATTATAAAATGATTATAAAAAATCTCACAATGAGACTTTGGGTTTGAGAAGACCCTTGTGCTACACAAGTGATGGTTCTAGAGTGTGGGTGTTATGCTTCAATGGTTGAGGACTCATTATATCATATAGAGAATCAAAGTTTTTAGAATGCTTCGCCTCGTCAATAAACAATCAGGGAACGTTGGATATAGAGTTTCTCACCAGTGAAACCTCATTCCACTTGATTAAGAAGGATTAAATGTGGGTAAATAAAGTACGCACGTTATATGCATAACGTACGCATTGTAGACGCATTTCATACGCATGGAATGCGCACATGGTAGTTCTTGGTTTTTTCCCAAAAAAATTTAATTAATTGGTATTTAATTGATTCGATGCATTCCTTTGGTTTGAATCATTCAAATATTTATTTTAGCAACATTGTAAAATGATTAGAAAAAATCTCACAATGAGACTTTGGTTTTGAGAACACCCTTGTGCTACACAAGTGATGGTTCTAGAGTGTGGGTGTTATGCTTCAATGGTTGAGGACTCATTAGATCACATGGAGAATCAAAGTTTTTTAGAATGCTTCGCCTCGTCAATAAATAATCAAGGAGAGTTGGATATAGGGTTTCTCACCATTGAAACCTCATTCCACTTGATTAAGAAGGATTAAATATGGGTAAATAAAGTACGCACGTTATACGCATAAAGTACGTGTTGTAGACGCATTTCATGCGCATGGAATACGCACATGGCATTTCTTGGTTTTTTCCCAAAAAAAATTTAATTAATTGGAATTTAATTGATTCGATGCATTTCTTAGGTTTGAATCATTCAAATACTCATTTTAACAACGTTGTAAAATGATTAGAAAAAATCTCACAATGAGACTTTGGGTTTGAGAACACCCTTGTGCTACACAAGTGATGGTTCTAGAGTGTGGGTGTTATGCTTCAATGGTTGAGGACTCATTAGATCACATGGAGAATCAAAGTTTTTTAGAATACTTCGCCTCGTCAATAAACAATCAGGGAGCGTTGGATATAGGGTTTCTCACCATTTAAACCTCATTCCACTCGATTAAGAAGGATTTTATGTGGGTAAATAAAGTACGCATGTTATACGCATAACGTACGCGTTGTAGACGCATTTCTTGCGCATGGCATACGCAAATGGCAGTTCTTGGTTTTTTCCCAAAAAAATTTAATTAATTCGAATTTAATTGATTCGATGCAATCCTTCGATTTGAATCATTCAAATACTCATCTTATCAACGTTGTAAAATGATTAGAAGAAATCTCACAATAAGACTTTGGGTTTGAGAACACCCTTGTGCTACACAAGTCATGGTTCTAGAGTGTGTTGGAAAATGATTATAAATAAATTTTATAATAATGGAAAATAGATTGCATTTTTCAGAAATATAGAAAATACGATCTGTTTGCGCTTTGTATACGCGCTGTTTATGCTTTGTATACGCAGACCATATACAAATGAAAATTAACAGCTAAAATAAATACTCTTTATTAAATAAACATCTTATCAACAAATATTCTTACAAATATCCATCATTCAAATATCCATCATACAAATATTCTTATAACATAGAATTTTCTGATTTAATGATATCCATCATCAACTTCAGGTATGTTGCTGATGGCTTTTTTGAACGTAAACCTTTTATGTGTTCCATTGTGAAGCATTTGGGTATGCGTGTGAAATTAGATTGCTTTGCTCGCTTTGCTGATGGCTGACTGGACGGTTCCCCGGCTATGAAATCATCTGTCAAGCACTCAGGCATGCTTGTGAACAGTACTGATGCCTGACTAGACGGGCATGCTTGTGATATGAAGTCCTCCATTAACCATTCGGGCATGCTTGTGAAATTGTACTGCTTAGCTGGAGATGGCTGACTGGAATGTACAACATTTATGAAGTCCTCAGTGAAGCATTCGGGCATGCTTGTGAAATTACACTACTGAGCTGATGGTTGCTTGGAGTGTACAAAATTTATGAAATCCTCCGTTAAGCATTCGGGCATGCATTCGGGCATGCTTGAAGGAGTCTCAATTTTTGTTGTGTATTTCTTCACTAATGGTTTCCCTGTTAACAAAATTAATAACAATATGTCACAATAGGCAATAAATCAAAATAGTCAGAAATTAAAATCATACTCTTTGTCTTCTTTTCCCAGTGGCTTTTCAGCCTAGCATTGGATATGCCTTTAGGCCTACGCTTTAGAGGGTCTTTTAGTTGTACACTATCACCCTGTGTAGACTTGTATGTCTTTCTCTTCCCAAAAACAATTAAATCGAGTTTTTCAGATGTATCCTTCATCGCAGCCAATAGGAATTCTTCACCACCCTCATTCAGCTGCGCTCGTGTGCTCATTTCATATGCAAACCTGCTGATATAATTTCTGAATATGAATCAACTACTAGCTTCAGAGCTATTCTGAGAATTTTCTTTCAAATTTAGACCAGAATATATATCTTGTCGAGCTCGTGCTGACCATCGCAACAGTAGGTACTTCTCGGGGATTTTTCCAATAGCCATTTGCCTCAAAACTATTATGCAGTGAGAATACAATAAATTCATCATTTCAAACTTTCTGCAGGAGCATTGAATGTTACCATTCTGTGCATCAAAATCAACAACTCATGGTTTAGAGTGGTCCTTTTTCTCTATGTAATAGACAAAAATTTTTGAAGAACCACTAGACTCAAGCTCTACACTCATTACACCAACACCTTGTAAAAATTCTTGTTCAAAAAATGAATATATTTTCTTTGAATAAAATTGAGCAGCTTACTTTAATATTGAGCAGTTTTTTATTACATGTTCTATTTCAGACTGGCTGCATTTATAATCCTCATACTGTTCATTCCGGCGCCAATTCCTCATCACCTTCTCTAAACCCAGAAAACAATCAGTTATAGAACTTGTGGGCTTAGAAATGCCATGACACACATTATTAGTAGACTCGCAACGTTGTGTGGATAGAATGTCCATGCTAAAAAAAATCCTTATTGAAGGCTGTTGACCACTTATTCCTTATCCTATAAAGATCCTGCAACCAAACATGACCTTGGAGGTTCCCTTGTATGATTAATTCAGCCCATGCATTTTCAAACTCCTCCTCAGAGTCACATCTGCTCAAACACTTATTAAAGAGGCCTTTGACTTTGTTGTTGGTATTGTAACACGATACTTTTGATGGAGCCTTCTTACGGATATGCCATTGGCACAATCTATGGCGACTTTGAGGTAGTGCAACTTCTATGGCCCTAGCCATTGCCTAGTCTTGATCTGTATATATTGTTTTTGGCTGTTTATCACCCATCATTCGAACAAAAGTTGGAAACACCCACATAAATGATTCAATTGTTTCTTCAAACAAGAAGGCTACCCAAGCAAAATATTTTGCCAATGATTGTTAACCCCGACAAATGGTGCGCATACCAAATTATACTTATTCAGCCTATAACTTGCATAAAAAATTACCACATCACCAAAGCAGTCATAATCTATCTTACCAATCCCATCAACCCAAAAAAAATTTAACAATCTATCAAATACATCCTTTTGGACATCCCAAGAGAACATGTTATCATTAAGTTGACGTTCTTTAAATAACTCAATCAAAGTATTAGTGTCCCCAAGTTCAATCTTTGCTCTTTTTATTCTTTGAATAAAGTTGTACGCATCCCTCCTTGTGAATCCAATATTTTCGACACCTCCAACTTAATCAGCAAGGAAGGAAAATGCATCAATGGTTCTTATCCCATCATCTGTCATTGCGTTAAGAACAGAAGCTTTTTCAGCACACATATTCCTGCATGATCTAAGAAGATGCCGGTCTTCTTGGCCTAGGCAAATCATGATTGTGATTTTCAATAAATTTTTTCACCTTCCAATATCCACCTTCATCCACTGTAAACCTAATCATAGCTGGACAACCAGTTCGGGTATCTGATCTTCGATATTTCCTTTGGATATTAAGATCAGGCAACTTCTTGAAACCAGCTTTTGAACAAACAAAGTCCTTGGATTTTAAATTTCTGGAATTGGGCCAGTAACTGTGATGATCCTTATGAACACTAAAACCAAGATTATATCCATACTTACGATAAGCCTCGTATGCCTCTTTCTCATTAACATAAACATCCTGATAAATAAGCAATAAATGAATTATCCAATACGCAACCAATACACAACCAATAAGCAGTAATTAAGCAAAGCAATACCCAACCAATACGCAACAAATACGCAATAAAATCACAACATATGCGCAATTAATACGCAATGTATACCAATTCAATACGCACATAATACGCAATGTATATCAAACCGATAAGTAATACATACGCAATTAATACGCAACAAAGCTTTGCGATAAGAAAATCGAACTACAAATTCGTTATTGTACCCTAGCTCAATAATACTATAAAAGAAGGGAACATCGAGTCTTGCTTCTAAAATCAATTACAATTTAACATTATGTACATTGTTGATAATAATTACATCAAGAAGGGAACATCTAAAATATTTGTACCCTAAAATAATTACATCAGAAAAATGACTATGTAAAGAAAATTGATTGCAACATTGCTATAAAAAAAACTTGGAAGAAGGCGAAGTTTACCGATAAGCTGAACTTTTCGTCTAGTATCACTGGTTCTACGTGTTCTGCTTCATGTGCACTTGTTTCCTGGACGTCAGCATTCTCCAGGTTATCGGCTTCCTCCGAGACCTGCGAAAATATTGTCTGCTCATAAAAGCCTGCATCCTCCTCCAGATCCAAATCAATCTCCATCTTCATCGGCATTTTTTCTGCGAAAATTTTGGCTGCTCTGCGAAAATTTTGGCTCTAAGAGTTATATATTGCGGTGATTCGCGCCTTAAATTCTGAAAAAATAAGCGCCAAACTAAATTTAACGTTATCTCCCGGGTCGGGCTGAAAGACGGGTCGAATTTACGAGGTTTTTACGCAAGTCAATCGACTTTTAACCCATTCCACATAAGCAACCGAACACATACATGTGATAGAATTCCAGGCAGAATAATTTCTACTCCACCACAACGCGAACCCAGCGCGCTCTAGAGAAAAATAACAAGCGAGGAAGACAAAAGAGATTAAGAGAGGGATTGAGAGGGCCGGTCGCATTCATCTCCTTTCTCCCGCTTATTTCAAGCTTATACATCGCTGAGAACTAGCAGTTGTTAACCTCACATTGGGAATCTGCTCTACTAAGTCCGAGAGGTTTCTTTTTCTTTTTGATGGCCGATGCTCTCCTTCGCCTTACTCTTCTTCTTCCCTTTCGAACGCCGCTTCTTTATCCGGAAACTTCCTCCCGTCGGCTGAAGCTATCAACGCGACCTCATTCCACTGCCCTGGTCGCAGCCGCCGCTTCTCAACACTTCCAACGATCGTCCGGTTTCGTGGTAAGCAGAAACCCTCTTTTGTTCTGGTCTATCTATTTCAATATATATGTTAATTAGAGGGTAATCGATAAAAAAACAAAATCATTGATAACTCACTGGTCCATTTCGATAGTAACATGAATTGTAATAAGTTATCATATTTAGTTCTGTTCTGAGAGTTTATGGAGAACGTGATGCCATGCGAGGGTACTCATTGCTACGGAGCTTGATTCTTTTCCTGTTGAATGCCCTAATGTTGATCATTCATCATATTCCCCAATAAAGGGAGTATGCATTTGGTAGATGAGCTATGTCTTAGGGAGAATGGACCAAAGTGGTCAAAATTGGGCATGATGCTTCAATTGCTAAACTCATATTTAATCCAAAAGCTTAAGCCAATGCGAGATGTCAATCACTTGGTATTTTTATACCAACATTTTATCAACATGAGTATCATGATCTCTAAATAAAGATTCTGAGAATATGATTGACTGTTGTGACTTTAGTATCCTAAATGAAAATATAGATTTTGTTTTTTTCTTCGTATTAATAAAATCGAAGTTGGAGATGTTTTCATGAAGAAGTATGAGAACGAGGAGGATCTACATATATTTATTGATTTAGAGAAAATATATGATAAAGTTCCAAGATAAGTGCTCTGAGAGTTCTAGAAGAGAAAGGAGTTAGTAATGCTTATATTTAAGTCATTAAGAATATGTATACAGGAGTTGTTACTGGTGTTCAAATACAAGATGGTTTAACCAAGTAATTTTCTATTTCAATTGGATTACATCAAGGTTCAGATCAATACCCATATCTTTGTTCTTTAGTTATGGATGTTCTTACTAGACATTTGCAAGAGGATGTACCCTGGTGTATGCCTTTTGATGATGATATTCTTCTGATTGATGAGACTAGAAAGGGAGTTGAAAGAAAAATTTAATTATGGAGGTCAACTTTAGAGTCTAAATATTTTTGTTTGAGTAGATCTAAAATTAAATATATGGAGTATAATTTTAGTAGTATTAAATCTCGTAGTGGGATTATGACATTGGTGATAAAGTCATTAAAAAGATTATACATTTTAGATGTCTCAAGTCTATTGTTCAAAGCGATGTTGAAATAGATGGGGATATTATTAGTAAAATTCAAGTTGGATGGTTGAAGTGGAGGAATGCATTGGGCCTATTGTGTGATAGAAAAGTACCTCTCAAACTTAAGGGAAATTTTTTTAAGATGGTGGTGAGACTTGCAATACTTTATGACATAGGGTGTTGGACATTGAAAGAGAAGCATAAAATTAAGTGTTGTAAAGATGAGGATGCTCAAGTTGATTAGTGGCTTTACACTGACAAAACGAGCATATACATGAAAAGATTGTAGTAGCTCTAGTGATAGATATTAAAGAGAGTTGCCTTAGATGGTTTCGTCATTTAAGATGTCGGCATTCCGATGATCTGTTAGCATAGTAGATTTATTAGATTCAACCTATGCTAAAGTAGGTAGAGGTAACATAAAAGGCATGGTTAGAAAATATTAGCAATGACATTTTTTATTTTATTTAAATGAGAATTTGACCTTAACAGAACACTATGGAGAAAAAAGGATTCATGTAGCCAACCCATGTAATGGGATAAATGCTCGATGTTTTTGTTATTGAGTATCATGCTCCAAGAGCACGCTCAATCACTTGGAGCTATAGTACGAGTTACTCGTTCTTAAATCTTGCTTAATATGATAAAATTACCAAAAACATGGGAGCTACAAATTCTCAATCTTAGCCAAACCATTGACTTTGATACAAATTGTTAAAAATTTAGTATATAATGTATGAAAGCATTCATAAATTAGCCTTTTAAAATTTCTATAGATGTAGAAAGAGATCTTTAAGCTTATGCCAAAGAGAAATCCAAAACTTGATTGTTTAATGGTAGAACATAAGCCATATTTTTCTAGATTTTAAACTATTTTAAAATAACTTTGTTTTCCATATTCTTACCCATACATGTCAATAATGCTAAATAACACACTTTATTGCCCATAAGCAGAATTTAGCACAACCTTATGGGCTATTTACATGGAAAGACACAACAAAGCAAAATAATGCATGTTATTTGTGGACGTGCGATATTTCATAAAATGCATGACACACTACTTAATTTTTTTGGCTTATTTAAATTAGTTAATTGAAGGTGGGAAGGGACTCAACAAGTCTTTCCCACACTGTGGAGGACCATAGGTTGTTCATGGGCTACAGCTTGTGCGAAGATTGCAATTGTATGGTGGCAAACTTCTAACCTATGATGCACCGACACTTCTCCTCAAAGAGGCGTGTAGTGTCCGACACCGTGTCCGACAAGACACTCGTCCGACACGTGTCGGACACGCCGAAAACGTGTTTAACTAAAAAAAATTAAAAACTAATTGGACACGCGTGTCCGACACGTATCTTAAATATTTTATAATTTATTTTAAATATAATTTCTTATGTTTGGCGAGATTTAAATTAAATTTCTTATTTTCTACCTACAACACCAAATCAATGTCTGCATTTAATACCCATTCATCGAATATTCTCATTTTTATTTCTCATTGGCAATGATGGTATTTTCATCTCCTCTCTTTTTGTACAATTAAAAATCTCTCTCTTTTTGTACAATTACAAATCTCTCTTGTTGAACCAGAGTTGAAAGCAGTGATATTCAATGATGATGATATTGAAGGCAAAAAACAAACCTTTAAAGCTAATCTTAGTAGTTGAAGTTTGAATGCTTGATGTTGTAGTAAGTGATTATTTGTTTATATTTTTGTTGTTGTATTAGATATTTTGTACTAAATATTTTATATTATAAGCTAGACAAATTATCATGTCATTCATTTATTATTGTTTGTCATTTTTAATATGAAATTACATTAATATATATACACTATGTAAAAAAATGTATTGCCGTGTCCGCGCCGTACTCGTGTCCTATATTTTTAAAAAAAGCCGTGTCCCGTGTCCGTGTCGTGTCATGTTTGTGTCACAGTGTCCGTGTCCATGCATCATAGCTTCTAACATTAGAGGAACTTCCTTGAGAATTCTTCTCTATCCTGTTGCAACTCTAGCGTACGAGTTTATATTATTGATGATAATAAACATTGCGACTTACATCTTTATATCTCCTAGTATTTGCAGTATATATTTATTTGTGTGTGTACTAATATTTCAGGAACATGCACCATCCAACGAAGACACAGGGCTCAAGATTGGGTATAATAAGTCGTGATGTAAAGAGTGTAATATTCATTGATGTATTTTTTATTTCTTGAGTCAAGGTTCTATAAAGGTTTATGTTTGTTGAGTAACCTTGCACACACACAGGAGGAGAGAAAAATATTTTTGAGAGAGTTTTTTTTGTAAATCGTATTGTACGATTTTGGCTTCGTACTCTACGATATTGTTTCATATTGTACAATTTTAATTCGTATTGTACGATCTGTTGTGCTATGTCAAAACCCTAGCTGCCAATGGTTAAGAAAGATAGTAATTATGTGTTGATTGTATATTATGATTTGGTTCGTACTGTACGCTCTGATTAAAATATTTCTTAACCCCTCAATATCAAACAATCAAATCATGGATAATTATTGTGACTAATTGTACTGTACAATATATTTCGTATAATACGATTGATAGTGTATGAAATTGGTCGTCTTAGAGATTGTACCGAACTAAATTCATGATTTTTGTAATGATCGTATTGCACGATGTCCGCAGTACTGGACGATCGATAGTGTACAAAGTTGGTCGTTCCAAAAGTCGTCCCAAACGAAGAGAAGAAATTTCTATAGTTCGTACCGTACAATATTTATCGTACTGTACGAAATGTTATAAAGGTTGAATAGTTCGTTTGCACGAATTTACTGGACGAGTCTAAATTACACAGATCGTACGGTACAATATATGTACTATATGGTACGAACAAAAGATGAAAATCTTGAAAATTAGGGTTTCTTGAAGCCCTCTATTTAAGCTTTCTCCAAAGACTTCATAAGTGTCTTTGGCATGCATTGAGTCTCCTTTCATCTAGAGAAAACTTAAAGAGAGAGCTTTAAAAGGGAGAGAGGAAAGGGTGGAGTTTGAGAGGGAGAAGATCCTTGTGGGTTTCAAGGGAGTGTGGAGGGGGTTTCACGCAATTGCTCTGGCAAGCTTTCACGTTAATACCATCGTATTCAAGGTTTGTCTTGAGAGAAGTTTTGGGAAGAAGATCTTTTTAGTGTCAAAGGACCTGACTACTCCGCCGCACCAGGGAAGGTGAAAGCGATTCAAGGTTCTTTGCCTGTGAAAGGATCGTCTCCTAGAGGGAGAAAAGGGTGTTGCAAACCTATTTTCATGGCTTATGTTTTAATGATTGACAAACACTATCTCTCTTGGACTACTTGTTGCTTCTAACTTTTCAGGAATCGAAGATCGGACGATCAAGAGGAAGACAAGTCCAGGATCGCGTAGGTTTAGGGTTGAGTCAGTCTGTAATTTTATTTTTCACCTTTTGAGTCCACTTGTAATAATCAAAAAGACTGATGCTAAGTAACCCTTCACACACACTTGAGAGGCTTAGAAATTCTGTTTTTGCCCACATCGGCCCGGCCGATCTTTATATCGTCCGGGACGATCAGCTTAAAACAGAAAGTCTAATTAAGGATTCTTAATTAAGGCAGCCGACATTAACATATCGGCATGGACGATACGTGTATCGGCCAGGACGATAAGCTCAAAATAGAAAGGGATAGCCGCCTTAGACAGTTTAGGCATACTGAATTTTAAATTATCGTCCAGGACGATTCCAGGATCGGCCTGGACGAAATTACCAAATTATGCCTTAATTGATCAGGGAATCAAGGGAGTAATTAAGGATGATTGATACGATCATATCGGCCAGGACGATCAAGCCAAATTTCAATCGGCCAGGACTGTTCCCAGGGCTGTGCTCAGGACGATTTACCTCTGATTTGAACTAATCGGCCAGGACGATCGTGAGATCGGCCTGGATGATCAAGCCAAATTTCAATCGTCCAGGACTGTTCCCAGGGCTGTGCTCTGGCCGATCTTCCTTTATTTGTACTAATCGGCCAGGCCGATGTCCATATCGGCCTGGACGATAAAGTCGGCTACTTGCAATTAATGAGCTCCTCTTGAGCTCTTCTATTTAAAGAGCTCTTCTTCAACGTTTTTAAGTGATCTTTGGCTGCTGTCTTGACCTGAGAAGACCTTGAGGAGAGAAAGAGAGAGAGGGAGAGAGAGAGGATCTTGTGAGGGGGAGCTTGTGAGGGGATTCACAAGGGTTGCTCAAGGATCGCTCTGCTTGTCTTTCGTCTGGAGTTTCTCGTCCGTGGAAGGGTCGGTAGAGGTAAGGAGTTTTGCTTTTGGTTGTGGTTCTCTGCCAGCTTCAGGAGGAAGCAAAAGGAGGTAGGTTCTCTGCCTTGTCGGGGTGGCAAAAAGGAGTTTCTTGTGAGAGCTTCTCCGCCTAGCTGTGGCGGCTAAAGGAGAGTCAAGTTTTGTAGTGCAATACTTGGAGAGTGCCTCCAAGGAGTGGACGTAGGTCGAGTCGACCGAACCACTATAAATCTTGTGTTCTTATTTTTACTTCCGCACTTTTAAATTCCGCATTTGATTTTGTGGTGTGATTTGGTTTGTGAATTTATTCCTTTGTCTTAAGAATTTTTAAAATACCAATTCATCCCCCCCTCTTGGTTAGCTTGGGACTAAGTTCATAGGGCTTAACATCCCGAACGAACTTTCAAGTGGCATCAGAGCGGGATTCGAAAAATTAAGTTTGAAAACTTTTTGAATTTGATCCATGGCTAACGTAGGAAATAGAAACACTACTGAAGGTTATTCGATTACACGACCTCCTCTATTTGACAACTTACCTTTTGATTTTTGGAAAACCCGCATGTCAACGTTTTTACAATCTACTGATTATCGCATGTGGATGCTTATTCAAGAAGGTTATTCTCCACCTTCTCGTGAAATTAATGGTATTAAAACTGAAGTTGCTTTTACTGAATGGACTTTCGATGAACGTGATTTGGCTCAGTTAAATGCAAAATGTTTGAACTGTTTTTTCTGTGCTTTGAAATCTGAAGATTACATGCGTGTTTCAACTTGCAAAACTGGTAAAGAGATTTGGGATAAAATATGCATCACCTATGAAGGTACTAATGAAGTTAAGCAATCCCGTTTGAACTTTCTCTTGCATGACTACGAACTTTTTCGTATGAAACCTCATGAATCGATTTCTGACATGTACACTAGGTTTACTCAGATTGTTACTTCATTGCATGCACTAGGAAAAGAGCTTTCGAATTATGAAAAAGTTAACAAGATTTTGAGATGCTTGCCTTCGTCTTATGATGCAAAAATAACTGCAATCACTGAATCAAAAGATTTGAATACTTATTCCATTGATAACTTACTTGGCTCACTCATTGCTTACGAGCAAGGTGTGAATCAAAGAAATCTTGATGCAGGTGAGAAGAAAAAGGAGAAAATAATCGCACTGAAGGCGCACAAATCGGATTCTGAATCTTCCGGGTCTGAGAGCGATG
The DNA here is from genome assembly GCA_022539455.1 of Dendrobium nobile. Lineage (NCBI taxonomy): Eukaryota > Viridiplantae > Streptophyta > Magnoliopsida > Asparagales > Orchidaceae > Dendrobium > Dendrobium nobile. The sequence goes on from CM039727.1 coordinate 30,963,714, forward strand.
AAATTGCCTTCATCACAAGGCAATTCAAAAGCTTTCTAAGGAAGAAACAAAAGCATCATCAAAGTTGGAGAAAAGATAAGGATCATAAACATATTAAAGAATCTTCTGATGTTGTTTGTTTTGAATGCAGGAAGCCTGGACATGTGAGAACTGACTGCCCTACACTTAGAGATCAATCAAGCAAAGGAAGAAGAGAGAAGAAAGATAAGTCTAGGAAGGACAAGAAGAAAAACCAAAGGAGCTTTTTGGCAGAATCTGGTACTGACTCCTCTGAGACTGAATCAGAGGAAGAAACTACAAACTTGTGTTTCATGGGAAAAGACCAAAGTGATCAAGAAGAGGTATGTGAACTTTCCTACGATCAACTTCTTGAAGTTTCAGAAAAAATTCATGCATCATATAGAAAATTAAAGAAAACTCATGCTAGCTTGAAACTAGAATTTTTAAATCTACAAAAAAAGCATGAAATTTTGATTAAAGATCATCAAACAATTGATTCAAATCACATGACTTTACTTGATGAATTTGATGAATTAAATAAAAATCATGGTGAGTTAGTTGAAGAACTTGATGCATTAAAAATATCACACACATCACTTGAATCAGATTTTAAGAAGTCTAAGGAGATAGAGAAAAATTTGAGGATTGAAAATGAAGTTTTAAAAAGCACAAATTTGAAAATTCAAAATGATTTAGAAGCATATAAGAAAAATCGGATGACTTCTACTTTTGATCAATTGCCAAAACCTAGGAAGAGACATTATAACTCAAATCATTTAAGAAATCCCTTTCCTGGAGTTAGATGTTTTTCATGTGGCATGCTAGGACATATTTCACACACTTGCACAATTCACCATAGTACACATTGGGTGTGGAGACCTAAGGTGCATAATCCACAGCATACCACACATGCATTGCATTCTTCTCTTCATAAGAAGGAACCCAAACCTGCTTGGGTTCCTAAAACTAACATTTCATAATTTTTTGCAGGAAGGCTCTCACAAAAGACCTCGTGAGAGTATGTGGTACCTGGACAGTGGATGCTCTCGACATATGACTGGTGACGCTAGTCAGTTTGTTGTACTCGAGTCCAGGACTGGAGGCAAGGTTACCCTTGGAGACAACACCACTAGGAAGGTGGTAGAAGCAGGTATAATTGGTAATTCCAAGAACCTTATGATTGAAAATGTTTTGCTTGTAGATGGATTAAAGCACAACTTGCTCAGCATCAGTCAATTCTGTGACAAAGGCTTCATCGTACAATTCTTTGCGGATTCATGCATTGTAAGTTTAAGTAACAACACTATTTTGCAGGGAAAGAGGATCAACAACGTCTACATGCTTGATTTAAATAACATTGAATGTGCTGCTTCTTTTTGCTTAAAAACTGTGATTGATGATTCTTGGTTGTGGCACAGGAGGCTTTGTCATGCAAGTATGAAAACTCTTAGGAAAGTGACCCAAAAAGACCTAGTTAGAGGTGTCCCCAAACTTAAGTTTACAAAAGACCACCTTTGTGATGCCTGTCAACTAGGAAAGCAAGTCCACTCCAAGTTTCATCCCATCAAGGACATTAGCACCTCTAGACCTTTAGAAGTCCTTCACATGGATTTATTTGGACCCATTAGCACGGCTAGTTTGGGAGGGAAAGTCTATGGTTTTGTGATTGTTGACGACTACTCGAGGTTCACTTGGACTAAATTTCTTTCACATAAAAATGAGTCTTTTGAGGAGTTTAGAACATTTTCTACTTGGATTCAGAAGAAGCTAGGTTGTGAGATTTTGACCATCCATAGTGATCATGGGGGAGAATTTGAAAATGAAAGATTTGAAGATTTTTGTGAGGATAAGGGGATTAGTCACAATTTCTCAGCTCCTAGGACCCCTCAGCAGAATGGGGTAGCTGAAAGGAAGAACCGGACCTTGGTAGAAGCCGCTAGAGCCATGCTTGCTGAGTATTCACTTCCAAAATACTTTTGGGCTGAAGCAGTTAACACAGCTTGTTATGTGTTGAATAGGGTGAATGTTAGAGCCAAATTAGAAAAGACACCCTATGAGATCCTTAAGGGTAGGACACCCAATCTTTCCCACCTTCATGTCTTTGGTTGTAAGGTTTTCATTCACAACAATGGGAAATCTCACTTGGGAAAATTTAATCCTAAATCTGATGAGGGAGTATTCTTGGGATATTCTAGTGTTGGGAAGTCTTTTAGGGTGTTTAACAAGAGAACTTTAATGGTGGAAGAGACAACTCATGTAGTTTTTGATGAGTCTGAGCCTAAGAAACATGGAGTAGAAGATGATGATATTGGAGAGATTACTAGTGGAGTAGAGAATTTGGGGAAGGGGTGTGAGCACCCAAGTAATGAAGGAGTAGAAGGTGTCACCCAAGGAGTAGAGAACTTTGTTGAAAGGGGGGAAACTTCACACACTTTGCCTAGAGATTGGAGATACTCTACAAGTCACCCCAAGGATTTGATCTTAGGAGACCCTTCTAGTGGAGTTAAGACTAGACATGGACTTAGGAAGGAGGTGAACCACTATGCTTTTATTTCTATGACTGAACCTACCACCATTAACCAAGCCCTTTCTGATGAGTTTTGGATTTTAGCAATGCAAGAAGAATTGAATCAATTTGTTAGGAATGATGTTTGGGAACTTGTGGAAAGACCTAAAGGACAAAGTGTAGTTGGAACAAAGTGGGTCTTTAAGAACAAAGTGAATGATTCAGGAGTGGTGGTGAGGAATAAAGCAAGGTTGGTGGCTAAGGGGTACAATCAAATAGAAGGGATAGACTTTGAGGAGACTTTTGCCCCTGTAGCTAGATTGGAAGTCATTAGGGTGCTATTAGCCTTTGCCTGTTATAAAGGATTTAAGCTTTTTCAAATGGATGTCAAGAGTGCCTTTTTAAATGGGGAGATAAAAGAAGATGTGTTTGTAGAACAACCTCCAGGTTTTGAGAGCTCCCAATTTCCAAATCATGTGTTTAAATTAAAAAAGGCATTTTATGGTTTAAAGCAGACACCAAGAGCTTGGTATGAGAGGCTGAGCACATTCTTACTAGAGAGGGAGTTTGTCAAGGGAAGTGTAGACACCACCCTTTTTCTTAGGAGAGTTGGAGATGATTTACTCATTGTTCAGATTTATGTGGATATATGCTCTTTGGATCTTCTAATAAAAATTTGTGTGATGATTTTTCTAAAACAATGAGTAGAGAGTTTGAGATGAGAGTTGTCCTACTTTTTGGGGTTTAGCATAAAACAATTGGAGGATGGAACTTTTCTAAATCAAACAAAATACATAAAGGACATTTTGAAGAAATATGAGATGGACAAAGCCAAGCCAATTAACACTCCCATGATTTCTAGTGCTCCATTGGATAAGGACCCAAGTGGTAAGTCTGTTGATCAGAAGAAGTATAGAGGCATGATTGGATCTTTACTTTACTTGACTGCGAGCCGACCTGACATCATGTTTAGTGTTTGCCTTTGTGCTAGGTTTCAGGCTGACCCTAAGGAGTCCCACTTGACTGCGGTTAAGAGAATTTTTAGATATCTTTTGGGGACACAAGGATTAGGGATTTGGTACCCTAGACATAGCACTTCTTTTGAGATTATTGGTTTTTCTGACTCTGATTTTGCAGGATGCAAGGTGGATAGAAAGAGCACTTCTGGAACTTGTCAATTCATTGGACAATCTTTGGTCTCTTGGTCTAGTAGGAAGCAAAACTCTGTTGCTCTTTCCACTGCTGAAGCTGAATACATTGCTCTTGGAAGTTGTGTGGCCCAAGTCCTTTGGTTGAAACAACAGGTATTGGATTTAGGATTACATGTAAGTACCATCTCAATCTTTTGTGACAATACTAGTGCCATATGCATCTCTAAGAATCCTATCCAACATTCAAGGACTAAACACATTGACATTAGGCATCACTTCATTAGAGATCATGTGACTAAGGGAGACATTGAGTTACACCATGTGACAACTGAAAATCAACTAGCAGACATCTTTACTAAACCACTGGCCTTCGATACTTTCAGCTCTTTAAGGACCAGGTTGGGTGTGATTGACATAAATGCATGAAACTTTTTACTTTCTTTTGTTTTTCTTTCTTTTGCTTTTGTTTCCTGTTTTGTTGTTTTAGTTCTTTTTGTGTGTTTTATTTTTTTTTCTTTTTTTTCCTTTCCTTTTTGTCTTTTTTTACTTAGTTTTTAAAATCATGGCTAATATGGTATTATATTCCTTGTCCTTGCTTTTGGGAATTTGTAGTCAATATGCTTTTATCTACTCAATCTCTTAGATGGTTGAAATATTTTGTGATTGTGTCTCTTTCTCTAACCTATTTTAGTGGCATAGTTATCTTCTTTAATCAAAAATCTCTCTCAAGTTAAAGATTGTTTATGGAATTGAGATCTTTTCTTAAACTTGCTTAAAAAACTCTATCTTATACTTATAATGTTTAAAGTTTTTTTTCACATCAAAATTGCTCGTTACTCTTGTCCTTGATTATTGATTCTGCTTGTGATAACTCTTCCTTTGGTTAGAGAGAGTGCTCATATTCTCTAATATATGAGAAGATCTATTCACAACTTTGTCTTTAAAAGATCATAAAAGAGACTATAGCTTGCAAAAAAAAAAAGGCCAATGATGCCAATAAAAGATGCGCAAAGCGCCAAATTGAAAAATATAGAATACACAAAGTGTATCAAAAGATGCGCAGTGCGCCAACCAATTGTCAAGAGGCATAAAATGAGCCCACTCCAAAACAAGCTACTCTCTCTTTTTAAATCTTTTAGAACTTAGAAGTGTTGGTTATCAAAGACTTGACTTCGATTAAATTGCGATTGTGATAAATTTACTCTACCTCATTATTGTATGAAGATAGTTTTTCTTAAGCCAAGTGATAAGTAAATTTCTTTTTTTTCTCATAACCAATTAATTTCTTGAGTTAGGTCATTGATTTCAAAAGACAATTCTACCCTAAAAAATGTCTGAGCTAAGGGTAGCCATGATCGGATATTCTACTATTCTATAGATTGATGAGCTTATTAACACATTAACTCACAAATTTTTGAATCAATCACATGGAATGCTATATCATGTTCATGCCTTGATTAAAAAAAAAAAAAAAAAAAAGGGTCTCTTTGCCTTGCTTTCTTGAATCCTCCTTTTTGATATGTCAAAAGGGGGAGAAGTTTATGAGGTTCTTTTTTACATCAATCCTGATTTTTTTTTCCATCTATTTTCGTAGTGGTTTGCCATCATCAAAAAGGGGGAGATTGTTGCAAACCTATTTTCATGGCTTATGTTTTGATGATTGACAAACACTATCTCTCTTGGACTACTTGTTGCTTCTAACTTTTCAGGAATCGAAGATCGGACGATCAAGAGGAAGCCAAGTCCAGGATCGCGTAGGTTTAGGGTTGAGTCAGTCTGTAATTTTATTTTTCACCTTTTGAGTCTACTTGTAATAATAAAAAAGATTGATGCTAAGTAACCCTTCACACACACACTTGAGAGGCTTAGAAATTCTGTTTTTGCCCACATCGGCCCGGCCGATCTTTATATCGTCCGGGACGATCAGCTTAAAACAGAAAGTCTAATTAAGGATTCTTAATTAAGGCAGCCGACATTAACATATCGGCCTGGACGATACGTGTATCGGCCAGGACGATAAGCTCAAAATAGAAAGGGATAGCTGCCTTAGACAGTTTAGGCATACTGAATTTTAAATTATCGTCCAGGACGATTCCAGGATCGGCCTGGACGAAATTACCAAATTATGCCTTAATTGATCAGGGAATCAAGGGAGTAATTAAGGATGATTGATACGATCATATCGGCCAGGACGATCGTGAGATCGGCCTGGACGATCAAGCCAAATTTCAATCGGCCAGGACTGTTCCCAGGGCTGTGCTCAGGACGATTTACCTCTGATTTGAACTAATCGGCCAGGACGATCGTGAGATCGGCCTGGACGATCAAGCCAAATTTCAATGGTCCAGGACTGTTCCCAGGGCTGTGCTCTGGCCGATCTTCCTTGATTTGTACTAATCGGCCAGGCCGATGTCCATATCGGCCTGGACGATAAAGTCGGCTACTTGCAATTAATGAGCTCCTCTTGAGCTCTTCTATTTAAAGAGCTCTTCTTCAACGTTTTTAAGTGACCTTTGGCTGCTGCCTTGACCTGAGAAGACCTTGAGGAGAGAAAGAGAGAGAGGGAGAGAGAGAGGATCTTGTGAGGGGGAGCTTGTGAGGGGATTCACAAGGGTTGCTCAAGGATCGCTCTGCTTGTCTTTCGTCTGGAGTTTCTCGTCCGTGGAAGGGTCGGTAGAGGTAAGGAGTTTTGCTTTTGGTTGTGGTTCTCTGCCAGCTTCAGGAGGAAGCAAAAGGAGGTAGGTTCTCTGCCTTGCCGGGGTGGCAAAAGGAGTTTCTTGTGAGGGCTTCTCCGCCTAGCTGTGGGGGCTAAAGGAGAGTCAAGTTTTGTAGTGCAATACTTGGAGAGTGCCTCCAAGGAGTGGACGTAGGTCGAGTCGAACGAACCACTATAAATCTTGTGTTCTTATTTTTGCTTCCGCACTTTTAAATTTTGCATTTGGTTTTGTGGTGTGATTTGGTTTGTGAATTTATTCCTTTGTCTTAATAATTTTTAGAATACCAATTCACCCCCCCTCTTGGTTAGCTTGGGACTAAGTTCATAGGGATTAACATCCCGAACGAACTTTCAAAGGGATTACAGTCTTCTGCCACATCGAGTTGGTGGAAGAGATTTTGTAATGGCTTATTCGCCTAGCTGTAGGAGCTAAAGGAGAGTCACTAAAAGTTTAGTGTAATACCTGGAGTGGCTGACTCCGGGGAGTGGACGTAGGTCAGGTTGACCGTTTAACCACTATAAAATTTGGTGTGTTTGTTTTTATTACTTTTTCACACTTTATTTTTTGCATTTATTTTTGTGATAATTGTGTGGTTAAAAATCATTGATTTTTTGTTTTTGTGAATTACTTTGCTGCCACATCGAGAGATAAAATTATCAGTTTTTTAGATGTTGAAAAAGCTTTAAAAAGGGATTTTTTTTATTAAAGAAGTTTTTAATTTACCAATTCACCCCCTCTTGCTTAACCGCGGGCTAGTTTTACAAGGTCTAACAACCTTTACGAACTTTCAAGTGGTATCAAAGCACTTTCACATCTTTCATCAAAGTCGAACATAAGTATCTTTATCTCATAATTCTATGGGTGAGTGTCCTTACTTTTGAGTGATTTCCGCACTCGTCTTAATGAATTTATTTTAGCATGGTCTCCTTCTCATCTTCTTTTACACATCTCAATCTCTTCATTGATGTCTAGCATCTTAGCAGTTGTCCATGTGAAGACATCAAGGTCGTCCTTGAGGGCTTGAATGAGCTCATTTGTATGCTCTTCGCTGAACGAGGTGCTTATTTAAAAGGCCTTGCTTGACTTGCCCTCCACTATAGGTACTTCTTTTATTATCTCCGTGGTCTCCAATCTTGGACCTTACTCCACATTATGTTACAACACCTCTTTTGGGAAAATCATCACCTTTCATACTGGGTTTAAAATAACATGTGTTATTGGGTGAGGTCGCCCCTCACAGTTGTCTATCTTCCCTTGGCTGGGAATTTGATTGCGACGTGGTAAGTTGATACATGGCCCTAAAGGTGTTCAACAAAGGTCTATCAAAGATGGCGTTTCCGCTATGATGAAGTCGGTCGTGGCTGTATATTGGCGGTTTCCCTTGTCCTAGGTAACTTGTAGGGCTAGTACACTTTATGTCTCATTGCGCTCTATTGAGAAGCCATAGAGGGAATTGTAGTGTGTGTGTTAGGAAGCAAGGAGATTTATTTTCTCAAGTACAAACTTGAAAATTATATTGATAGATCTCCTCGTGTTTTTCAAAATATTGCCTAGTTGATACTTGGCGATCAAGAATGTGACAACAACATCATCATTATGCAGGTTTCCTCTTACAACCTTGTCATATTCACAGAAAAAATATTAGGGTGATATCTACTGCTAGAGCTCGTGAGGTAGATGCCAAGTTCACCTCAACAATTATATTGGGTGTTAGGGTGCTTGAAGAACCCCTTGTTTTGGATGGCCTCAACTACTTGGACATGGACACTCTTAATTGAGTGCAAGTGGAATAAGTTGAGGGTGTACTGAGTGGCTATTGGCGAGTCCAGTATTGCCGAGTGAGCACAAGTAAGTTTGTAAGCGAACATTAAGGACATTTTTGGGTTATGGTTACCTGTTTTCGAGCTATGAATTGCCCAGAAAGGGGGGTGATTGAGATGTTGTAGGAAAGGTGAGCTTTGTAGTTAGGAAGTCGTGGAGTAAGTTGAGAATCCCTTAGGTAGAAGCTTTCTTGTAGATGAGGCAGCTAGTGCGAATAGGGATGTCAATGCCTTGGTCCATGAGGACCCTGTGTTCTCTTCATGTGGAACAACTCCCTTTGTATTCCCGGGTGAGTAACGTTTGATGATCATTTGGGTGAGTTCGCTAGTGGGGGCCATTGGGCGTGCATTCCTTTGTCATGACCCGTAGTTGCCTGTTAAGTATCTGAGAAGGCATATACGAGTACACAATATCATTGTGATATTTATATGATACTAATAAATTTGCTTGGACCCTTTGTGTAAGTATTTAATATATTCAAGTAAAATGGATATTACCTTTTTGTATTGGGATATTTTCTTTTTTGTTGTTGAGTTTTTTTTTATAAATAATTCATTTTTTTAAAAATATTTTGAGCCATTTTTAAAAGAATGTATCCCGTACTTTATACTATTGTTCCTCAGGATTTTGTGCTATGATGTGTTATTCACTATTGACAAGTATGCTAGGGAGTAATTTACTTAGTGGCGCAATTTAAATTTCAAACTAATTGAATGTATTACAAGTGTGCCACTTTAGGCCTTTATTTTACAGACAATTTAGCATTCTTCAATTTGAGCATTCTTCAATTTGCCCATTGTGCATATTCAAGAGTCTCAGTTGATGGTTATTAATCCATAATATGATCATACAACTCTATCTAAATAAAAAATCTCAACACGTCGATCATGATAATGATATTCTATAAATTAGATATTTCCATTCATATAATACAACATGCATCAAATTTTAATTAAGTTTTATATACTTCACTTTATATATAATTTAAAAGTTGCTGAGAGTCTAACTTTATATTTGATTGGGATTTTATGTGCATAAAATAAAATAATAATGCTATTTAACTTTAAGAATGTGATAGTCATTGCAGAAGAAAGAAATTAAATATAGTTTGAACTCATGATTCCCATATGAACTGCATGATCTCTTAATTGTTTGGTCAATAATTCTTTTCTTATTATAATAGCACGTGTATGTTGGCCATTCACTTTATGCTTCTTAACATTATCTCTAACAAGAGAACATTTTGTGTAAATGTGCTTGCTATGTCTTCAACCTTTATATATGATATATATATATATATATAGTTACGACAAAGTTGTCACAAAATCAGTATTGGTTCCTTAACGACTCGAAAATCAAAAATAAATTCCTCAATCATATTACTTGTGATGTAGCCTCATAATAACTAATGAACCCAGCCTTCATGTTTTAAGAAGTAAATATATTTTGCTTAGGGGTTATTTGATTGCCATAAAAACGAATGCAATGTAAAAGGAATACTTTGGAGTTTGGATGAGTGTAAAATGAATGCATGAGATTATTATTTTTGTTTGTTTTGAAATATAATTTAAGCAATGTAAAATGCAAAAAGGTAGTTTTCAGTGACCGACATTGGCGGCAGAGTGGCTAGTGGCAGTGGTGATGGCTGGCAGAGGTGTGGCGGCGATGACAACTAGCAGTGGATTGCTGGCTGTGGTGGTGGCCGGCAGTGCTCAACAGTGGTGGGCAGTGGTCGGAGAGTGGCGTTTAACGGCGACAATTGCAATGAATTTAACTCGTCCAAATTGGAAAAATTCCAAATACACAAAAAATGACCTAGGCGGTGAATTTCAAATACACCAAAATTTTACATTGCATTTGTTTTATTTCAAAACAAACACCAATATTTCAAAACTCTTGCGTTTGAAATACTTTACATTCTTTTGCAGTAAACCAAATAGCCCCTTAGTGTTTCTCTAAGATATACCACCTCCAACAAGAAGGAAAATACATAAAAAATAGACTTTCTTGTACCTATACAAACACCAAAATCAGTGAATTAATAGTATTTGAACACTTTCAAATGATCATTGTTTCTATAGGTAAGCACATAGTCTTTATTTTCTTGCAATTACTGCATAACCTTCTTTGTAACTTTCTACTGATCAAGGCATAAATTACTTCAGTATCCAGTACCCGCAAACTCCATTTTATGGTGTATAACGCTTTCACTGCCCGCTGATGTCACAAGGAACTTAAAATTACCATCCTCAATAGAACAACTTTGCATAATGATTTAAACTAGGCTCTATCCTATGCACAACTCAAAATGAGTCTTAACAACAACCATAAATGAAAGTTTGTTCAAAACATACACTAAGCCTTTAGTTCTTCACTCATGAAGTTACTAATCATACTCTTTACGATAACTATTAATGTGCGATTTTTTTTTCGTTAAGCCATTTTGTTGTGTTGTACCTGATATCTTATATTGAGCTATTGTATTATTGTCTTGAAAGAACTTAGTAAATGTACCTATATATCATCAATTTTTTTGTGTACCTGTCATGGTACTCCCTACCTTTATCAGATTTAATAATCTTTATTTTCTTATCTTTTTGTTTCTCCACTTATATTTATAATCCTTTGAGGCATATAGTGCTTCAACATTTACAAACAAAAAGTTGAGATAAATACGTTTCGTATGCTTATCAATAAATGAGATAAAACATTTCTACCAATTGAAACAAATAGTAGGAAAATGTCCACAGATGTCAGTTTATATGGTTTTCAAAACCGTAAGAAATCATCTTGGCAATTGCTAGTTTACTTTTCTTTTATGCTTTCTATGATATACCAAAATCAATAAATCAAGATTTTTTAAAACCCATAATTTGCTAATCTCTTTTTTCTACCTGAATAGAGATAACCCACTCGTGTCATTAACTTTAGAATTCTCTTTATTGATGTTTCTTTTAATGACAGATTATTACCATGCATGAGAAAAGTTGCATTCAAATTAAGAATCCAAATCTAATTTGCACAACCCATCCATCATAAAATCAATACCAAAAGCATTGTATAATGTTAACTACCGAGATTTTAAAAGGAAATTAAATAAAATATTTATTATTCTAGAAACAAAATTAAATTGTTATAAAAATTAGGAATATAAATCTCTCGCCTTTCATAGGTCTCACCTTCAAAAACACAAATTCTCCAATTTTGAACTCAATTATTCCATGCTTGGGGTCATAGTACTTCGCTTTGCATACCTAATGCTTAGAACGACCAGGTTTCGCCATCGAAGGCGCTAGATCACTTTGAAAACGAACTTGTCTGGAGAGCGAAAGCGCTCGAAGCGATCGCGGACGAACGCTCTTTTGGTGATAGACAAGGAGCAGCATATAGGAGTTCGTGAGCTGTATATTCGCAGACTTACGTGAGGGCTGGAAGATGCCAGCTTGTCAAGTCCACTACGACCCCCTCAAGATCTGCCAGGGGGTAGGTCTCCCCGTTTCGTCATCTGGCTTATGTTTGTTGACAGTCATTGCTGCCTTCATTTTGTCTTTGATCAATCTGCTTTTCTCGGTTGCCTGATCGATTAATTGTAGACCCATCAATTGCCTTTTTCCAATTTGAACCAAACTCATAGGAGTTTTACATTTCTTGTCATACAAGGCTTCATAGGGAGCCATTCTAATGCTGGATTGGTGCTTATTATTATAAGCAAATTTAATCAAAGGAATGTGATCTTCCTAATCACCACCACCATCTGAAACTCACAATATTAATAGATCTTATAGTGTTTGAATAACACTTTCTAATTGGCTATCTGTCTGTGGATGAAATGCCATGCTAAAATTCAATTTAGTACTCAAACCTTCATGAATAACTTTTCACAAGCTGAACGTAAATCAGCCACATTTGTCTTATACTATAACTTTAGAAATCTAATGCAATTTGATAATTTCTTTCACAAATAGTTTTGCTAACTTGTCTATTGAATACATTTGACAAATAGACAAGAAATACGTTGATTTTGTTAGTCTATCAATCAACACCCAGATACAATCATGCCCTTGCCTGAACCTTTGAAAACCTGTAACAAAATCCACATTTATGTCCTCCAATTTCAGCTTTGGTATAGGCAATGACTATAACATTCTACTAGGCTTCAGATGTTCAGCTTTTATCATCTAGCATATTTATCCACAAAATTAGCCATATCCTTCTTTATTCTAGGCCACCAAAACAGAGACTTCAAGTCTTTATACATTTTAGTATTACCTAGGTGAATCGAATAGTCTAAGTGAGCTTCAACTAAGATCTCTTGAATCAAATGAGAATCTTCTATAGCCCAAATATGTCCCTTTTAATTATTGCTTGGTCATCAAAGTTGTGATCCTTCTATTTTCATGACCAAATTTGATTTATCAGCTTTTAATGTTCCTCACTGATTTTTTGTTCCTTTTGATTTCTTTCTTCCAAAAGTAGGATGCACAATCAGCTAATATAGGTTACTAGTAACTTGATCCTTCTGGTTGATCACTTCCAATTGTAAGGCAGTGATCTCTCTAATCAATTCATTCTCCTAAATTAACATCCAATTAACCTGTCCAAATTGACTTTCTTTGGGCAACACCGGATGTCAAGATCATAGCCTTTAATCAACAACTCTAACCATCTCTGTTGCCTCAAATTTAACTCTTTCTTAGTAAAAATATAATTTAAACTCTTGTGATAAGTAAATATTTCACTCCTCACATCATATAAATAATTCTTCTAGATTTTTGAAGTAAACGTGATTGTAGTGACTCTAAGTCATGTGTTAGATAATTTTTTTAATGTGGTTTCAACTGCGTGGAAGCTTATACAATTACTTTCTTGTTCTTCATTAGCACACAACCCAATTTTTTTAAAGAAACATCACCGAAAATCTAAAATTCCTTAGTTCTTATAGGAATGGTCAATAGAGATGTAGATGTTATACACTTCTTCAACTCTTGAAAGCCCTACTCATACTACATTGTCCACTCAAATTTCACCTCCTTCATAGTCAACCTGGATAAGGGCAAAGCAATATGAGAAGAATTGTCTATAGTAAACTACTAAGCCAAGAAAACTTTTTTTTTTTTTACATTACATTGGTTGGTCTTGTCCATTCAACAAGTGCTTAAACCTTGTTAGGATCAACCACTATGCCTTCACCACTAATAATATGCCCCAAGAATGCGATTCTCCTCAATCAAAACTCATATTTAGAGAACTTAACAAACAATTTATGCTCTCTCATTATGCCCGTAAATGATCAATATGCTCTTCATCAGTTTATATATATCAGTAATGCAAATTATCACAAACTGATCCATATAATATTTGAGAATTCTATTCATTATATTTATATATATTGTTGGGTGTCAATCTAAATGGCATAATAAAAAAAAATCATTAATTCCATTCTTGGTGCCAAATGCCATCTTTTGAATGTCACGTTTTTCATCTTTATTTGATATCCTGACCTCAGGTCAATCTATGAGAATTCATAAGCTCCTTCTAATTGATCAAATATGTTATCTATATTTGCTAGAGGGTATTTGTTTTTGATAGTCACCTTATTCGGCTTCTGTAATCAATATAACGCTGTTTCAAATCATCCTTCTTTTTGACAAACAACACTAGTGCACTCCAAGGAGATGTTTTGGGCCTAATGAAATCCTTCTCAATAATCTCTTATAACTGACTTTTTAATTCCTGCAGCTCCTTAATGTGGTTTCTGGCTAAACATCAATTGCAAACTCTATCTCCCTTTATGGAGTTAAACTAACTTTCTTTTTTCGAAACACATCCGCAACCTTCTTTACCTCAAGAATAGCATTAATATCACAATTTACCTCCTTACTAACCTCTATCTTAGTCTTGAAAATCATTCTCCTCCAGTTTTCATACATTTATTCAACCTGTTAGAATTGAGCACAAATGAACTCACTCCCTTTTTTACATTGAAAGTATAACACTTAGTCTTTTGGCAGATAAAATTTCACTCTACTCTTCTAGCATTCAGTAATATCAAAATATTTCACCAACTAATTCATGCCAAGAATTACTTCAAACTCAGCTAATGGTAAGACAATTAATTCAGATTTAGATTTTCTACCATCTATCACGATATCTAATATCTATTAAACATTAAGCATCATCAAAAATGCAATCATCAACTAGTAATCTAATACTCCCCAAGAGTAAACATAACAGATTCCAATTGAATTTTTAGATATGAATGAATGTGAAGTACTAAAATTAAAAAAAACTCGAACATGAACATCTAAAATAGTAATCATACATATCAGCACTTCTGGCCATTTTTGGGTTTCTTGAGATGTTAAAGCAAAAACTCGAATTGGAATACTTTTGATACTGCCACCTAAGGCTTCTCCCTTTTCCTTCAATGCTGGCCTTGCACCTCTTTATTTTTATGCCCGGGCTCTTCACAGAAGTAGCATCATCCCAAATTCCTGCAGCATTTTCATGTATGAGCCTTCCCATGTGCAGTGCAAGCTAGTATTGTGCACGACCCTCTCGATTGTTGTGGTTGCTGCTAGTGCGCCTGAATAAATTTTTGTTTCTTAAACTAACCTCTTCGGCCATTAAAGGCCGTCTATTGATTGTCAGTCTCCAATATTTGCTTCAACATTTCCAAATCTCTCTTTAATATTCATGCACTCTCAACTAGCTTAGAAAACTCCTTAATGCGTAAAGGAATAAGACGTTGTCGCAGTTGACCCATCAAGACCTTAAAAAACGTAAAGCATTTCTCTGCAGGAGTAATAATAAGCTGGGGAGCATCTCGATAAAGATGTATACTTTATCTCATAATGAAGTACAATCTTGGATCTCTAAATCAATTTCCCAAAGCTCTCTTGCATTGCGTGTCTTGCTTATGAAGGAATATTTTAGTTTCTAAACACTTGTTCAAACTTCTCTTGGGTGATCAGCTCCTGAGGTCTATTATCAAATTTCTCCAAATGCTGACCTCTCAACCACCTCTCAGCTTTACATTCCAATATAAAAATAGCTAAAGACATCTGTCTTTTGTTAGAATGTTTCATTTTGTTTAATATATTTTCAATTGTAATTAGTTAGTCTTGAGCAGCTTTGACATCTACTTCCTCAATAGAGGTGGCTTTAAATTTTGAAATAGCTTTAAATTTGTATTTATATCCACACTCAATGGGGCACTTATACTACTGCTAGGAATTGTCAATGTGATTGGCACAGATGCTGGTGGTACACCAGTTGATGTAGGCCCTATTAGAGATTGCATCTTATCGCATCATCTGCATTTGCATCACCATTTTAGAAATCATTATTATAGGATTTGACCCCACTGGTAAATTCTTTGCCCTGAGTGCTCTACACTTGGGGGGTGCAATATTCTCACAACCTTTCAGTGTTATGCCAGGCTGTGTCGACTGATCGTTTGTTTCCTCAAAATCTCAATAATAAACCATACCACAACATTACAATATTAATATTTAGCACATAATCATATATCATATAGGCACTCAAATATTCTTAGAAAAACTAATGCCACCTATGATTTATAGGAAATCGTAACATATTCAATCATTTCACCTTAAACATTAGATTAAATTATGCTTCCACACTAATTTTCCCGACCTTTAAATCTTGCTATTATACTACTTTTTTTACGTCCCATGCTGACCTTACTCCTAACAGCCGATGCAAAATGCAATAGAAGGGAGGCTGTAAATCATTAACAGTATACTACATTACATTTTAATATAATTTATGTCATTCAAATGTAGAACAATTATAAAAGATATCATAACTTAAAATATCAATCGTATGCAGAAGCTATCTAAAATTCTATTTTCAAAATTACCTTCTATAGTGCAGCAACAACAACAACATTAAGCCGTTATCCCATTACGTGGGGTCAACTACATGAATACTTTTTCTCCATTGTGTCTTGATAAGAGACAAATACAAGAAAATCAAAATATGTAACTATTAACAAACAATTGATCTCAATCCAGACCTTCCTTACATTGATAAAAGTAAACTTAAAATAAAAATTAAATCTGACATTATTCTGGCTCAACATAAAAGATTGTGATTAATCAAATTAAAAGTGAATCACCAAGAATAGCGAAATACATTGAAATGAATGCCAATGGAGGAAATAGTTTAAATGATTTGATCAAAATCACATCAAAATTTTAATTATGACTCTTAAACCACTTATTATAAGTGTGAACCAAAGGGGATCAAAGTTGTCCCTGATACATCGACGATTCATTTATTTTTCATCCTAAAAGTTTAGATTTTTTGTACAGGCTGAATTACTTGATATTTTTACTCTAATGCATTGTCTTTAGTGTCATCAAGATCATATACTGAGGGCCATCTCAACTAGTTGGAGTTGTGAGAGTTGTTTTCTCTTAAACATTGCTCATCATTATAGTAGGTGTTGAAGACTTACAGGAGCCAAAAATACATGAGCCACTAATTTCTATTTGAACCATTGGCTCGATGGCCAAATTGGCCATTCAAACTTTATTTTAGATGTAATAAGCAAGGTTCTGAAAATTGGATCGGACAACGAACCGGAAGAAGGAGAGGTTCACGGTTCGACCGGTCGAACCGTGGTCGAACCGGATGACGTAATAAATAATACTATTATTATAAAAAATTAATAAAATTAACAAAATAAAGAAATATAATAACCATATAATTTAATATAAATTATTGCTAATTTATATTACATATTTAAATTTAATTTATAAATATAAATTATTTAAAAACTCACAAGTTTAAAATTATAAATATAATTAAATATTTTAATATAAAAGTATTTCATTTGATAACGTAAAAAATTTTTAGAGGTGAAAAACTGAAACTTCACAAATTTTTAATATAAGAATATTTCATTTGGTAAAAATTAAATATTATTAATAAAAAAATAAAATAAAAACTTTCTAAAAAAATTACAAAATTAAATATTATTGAAATTATAAAAATTAATTATTTATATTATAATTTATATCATATAATTTTTTTTCTAAGAGCTATAAGAGCTATTAATGTAGAATCTATATAAACATTATAATATATATAATATATATAATAAAAAATATATAAATTAAATAGCAAAAAAATAAATATTATCAACTAAAAAAATAAATATTATTCATATTATAAAAATTAATTTAAAAGCATTAAAAAATATAAGTTGTTATAGTGTGAATATAGAACTAAAGGTGACTCTTTGCTTTGTATGATTTAGTCCCACATCAATTAGAAGTTTTGCTTTGTATGGTTTATATAGCTTATTGCTTTCACTGATGATAAGAGCTCTTAAGGAATAATGAAGACATATGAGATTGATGAAATTATAATAATATTGTGTTTAAATTAATTTAAGAGTTTTATATTAATATTTGTATTAATTTTGATTAAGTTTAATATTTATTTAATATTAAATAACTTATTTAATTAATATTTATAAATTTCATATTTTGGCTTCACTTGGGATCATTTTAAAATAACTATTTTTCCTGCTCTTACCATCAAGAAGATAGTTATTTGAAGGAGCACTTTTAATTTCAAACCAAATGAATGTGTCATAAGTAGGTCACTTTAGGCCATTAAATTTATGGGCATGCATAATAATATGTCAATACTTGAGAATAACTACTAGATATCCACGTAATTCTTTTCTGTGTTTTTGAATTCTCTCTTTTTAAAATTCACACAAAGGTAGTCATACCACTTACATTTATCATTGAAAATGGTAATGATGGTTTGAATGTTGAGGTGAACAATAAGTTAATATTTTGGAGAGTCAAGAGATACCCTTAATGTTAATGGATTCAAATGTCTTAACCCTGTGAGATTTAATAGTAGGGATATAAATTACGATACAATTGGTAGAACTAAACCTAGGTTGTTGTGATGGAGAACTGCCTTATGAGCATTATGTGATAAATAATGTAATTTGAGACAGTATATTTTTGAAAGTGGAAATAAGAGAGCCTGTGTCTATTATATGGTTTTGAGGGCCGGGTAACAACAAAATCAGCAGCAAATAATTTTATCATGAAATTTGAATTGAAGATGGTTTGTTTGGTAAAACTCAAAAGGATTGGGCCAATGCATGACTATTGGAGATAATTTCATATGAATGGATTTTGATGATTTGGGCATGCTGAGAGATGAAGTAATGCAAAAATCATTAAAAAGAAAAATGTGAATATTGAACATAATTTCATTAGAAGGAAAAAGGGGATGCCAAAGATCATTTAGCCAGAGTTTTGAAAAGTGACTTGCATAAACTAGACTAAACATTTCATGAATCATTAAACAAGTATAAATAGAGAAGGAAGATTTATAAAGGTATTTTCAATAGTATTATAGCGGTGATTATACTATTTTTTTTTTGTAATTTTATGCCGGTTTTATGAGTGAGAATATGGTATTGACCTAACAAGTAAAATTGAAGGAAGGTAAAGAGTAGGAAATATGAGGATTTTAGTAGATATATGTGCATGAACACTTTCTTCATGTCTAAATTTTATTTATTTATTTATTATGGTAGAATTTATTAATATTTATTTAAAATACACTCTCATGCTTTGCTCTAAGCACAAATATTATTTAACCTATTTATTATTATTATTAATAATTTTGGTTTAGTAGATAATGATCAGTTTTTCCTTCTAATTTATTTCCGAATTAAAAGTATTCACCAATGTGAATATATTTTTCTTTTTGAGATGTCCTAGGTTCATGCGGTCATTGCCGAAAATGATGGACCCAAGTGGTGGGAGAGAAGTGCTGGAGCAAATATGATTGATATTCATTCCACAAAGGAGTTTCTTGAAACATTAAGCCAAGCGGGTGATAAGCTTGTTGTTGTTGAATTCTATGGCACTTGGTGTGGTTCATGCCGGGCACTTTTTCCCAAGGTTTGATTTGTTTATATGCTATCTTCATTTTCATGTTAATCCGCCTTATCTGATCAATTTTAGTCCGATAACCTGCTCCAGTACCATGCACAAATACAATAGTGTACATGCATATGATCACATGAACATTACATTCACATATGGATAGTTTTCTTTATTGTATTCATGATATAAGCATGTGTAAAGTGATTCTTCACGCTCATAGATGTCAAGGTTGTCAAAGTGTGAAGTGCAACATGATGGTCAAATGTTTCTTTTTTATGTTGTTGCTTTGAAGTATGAATCGCAAACGAAGTGTTCACTTTGATTTATTGAAGCTTATATATCAAAAAGGAATGTCAATAATATTATGTTACTCAAGAACTTTCATAAAAATCTTTATGATGAAATAATCTATGACATGTATGTCAAATATTGACAAGGAAATCTATTATCAACTAGTAATCAAGTGATGACCCATGCCTAACTTAAAGAAAAATTAATATGCTGTGAATATTTGAACAAAAATTATGAATTATATCACCCTTGTGCATCTATGAAAAATATAAATAAAATATGGTTTTTAATTAATGACTTAAACATAACACAATATTGATAATAAATTAAGAAAATATCAAATTATTAAACACGTTTTTATAAACAAACCAAGTGAAAGGAATAAACTAAAGATATGAATGATTTGAGTCATAACTTATAAGTCATATCCAAACTCTAAGCAATTATAAAAATCAAGTGCTCCAAAATTTAAAATAAAGTGAATATAAAAGCAATAATGCAAATCAAACATTCAATAACCACATCATCCTGATCGACTCTTTCTACAACAAATTCTTCTTCATTCGTATATTCATTATTTGAATCGATAAAATAACCCTCAGCTTCACCATCTACTGCTTCATAATCAGCAATCTCATGTTGTGCTAGAGTATTTTTGTCTTAATAGTGGAGGGTCTTGATGTAGAAAGTCTTTGAGCTTGACTTGATAATGTTCTCTTAGTTGTATAGTGAGATCTCGTTCTTCTACTTGGATCTACTTCTAAACCTAAAATAGTTTTTATATCCCGCCATATTAGTTCATCATCAAACTAGTCATCTCTAGCATTCCATCTAATTGAGGCAGTGAGCCACTCACAACTATTATGAAGAGAGTCCAACTCATTTGAGTCAATGACGTCCTAGTTATCATGCCTACGCTTAAAAGCTTGGTTGTACTTTATGCAAATCATATCATTTAGTTATTTATTATCTAGATGCTTCTCCAACTATATGCACTCAAGTCGTGTGGATGAATTGATTAATATTAATCTACACAAAGTAGTTTTGTAATTAATCGATATAAATTAAACAAAATCAATCTATACGATAAAAAACATCTTAGTTGTTCAAAGATGCTCCAATTTTGATCACGTCTAGAAGAACTACAAGACAAACCACTTCTACAAATGTAGTGTAGACGCGCACCATGCATCTCCCAACAAGTTGCTGAGAGTAAATATAATGATAAACCCTAAATCATGATTATGATGTACTAAAGAATCAAATGAATACGAAATTCCAATTTAGGTTATACTACCTAAAGACTTCTTAACTCTGCTTCTAATGGCATTCTCCTTTCCAAAGATACCAATGCCATCATTTTATTTAAGAACCATTGTGTCAATGTACGCTTTTGAATACTTTATTCCATCTTGTTAATCAGTTGATAAAGACTATCAATGATACTCTCATTCTTTATGAATCTGGATTTGTTTTTATGGAAGAACTTTGGATTGACATTATTTCTAGCTTTATGAAGATCTTGGTCCATTTGATCCTTCCATCTTTTATCAATATTATCAAATATTTTCATATATTTACTCTCATTTCCATTGATAAACATGTGCTATCATATCTTGGTCCTATCAATATAGCACTCACTACAAAGGTGGTCTTTAATGCATACAAAATTTTGTTCCAAAAGGACGGTGAAAGGATCATCTGACACACACTCTTACGTGTATGCTTATAAGCAAATTTTGACTGGTTTTGATCCCCAGAACCGAACATTCTCTTGAAATTCTCCTTCTGTCTATAAATACTAGGATATTTTTAAGAAGTGGGAATCGAGTTATAGTCCTTAAACTTTTCTTCCTCTCGTAAACTTTCTCATCATGTTCAGTGCAAGTTCATTATTATAAATGAATCCAAAGACTTCTTAGACCTCCTTTAAAGTTCCTCTAATAGTTGGTATCTTCCAAATTCTTCATCAAATATAAACAGTGAGCTGCATATGTGTTCAATACAAATGTCGTCACCTTTCCACAAGTGATCGACTTATCAAATAATTGAAAAGATTTAAAATGATAGTTTAATATATAATAATTTACTTGTATTGCATTCCCTTCCCCAACCTTATCAAATTGAGCATTAAGCAACTCATATAGTAAAATTGCTTGGGTTGTGACTTTGAGCGATCAAGGCATTAATAAGAGTACACATTTTAGATGTCTTGAGTTTATTGTTTAGAGTGATGGTGAAATAGATGGGGATATTATAGTAGAATTCAAGTTGGATGGATGAAGTGGAAGAATGCATTGGGCTTGTTGTGTGATAAAAAAGTACCACTCAAACATAAGAGAAATTTCTATGAGATGGTGGTTAGACCTGCAAAGCTTTATGGCGTAGAATGCCAGCCATTAAAAGAGAAGCATAATATTAAGTTAAGTGTTGCGGAGATGAGGATGCTCTGGTGGATGAGTGGTTTTTCTCTTAGAGATAGGGTAAAAGATGAGCATATATGTGAAAAGGTTGGAGTAGCTCTAGTGGCGGATAAGATTAGAGAGAGTCGCCTTAGATGGTTTGGTCACATAAAACGGCGGCCTTCCGATGACCCAATTATGAGAGTAGATATATTAGATTTAACCTATGTTAAGAAAAGTAGAGGTAGACCTAAAAAGACTTGGTTAGAAAATATTAGAAATTTCCTTTCTTTATTAGATCTAAATGAGAATTTAACTCTTAACCGGACACAATGAAGAAAAGAATTCATGTAGCCGACCCCACGTAGTGGGATAAAGGCTTGATGTTGTTGTTGTTGTTGATATCAATGGATCCCCCAAGAATAAGTCACTTGATGCTCTTCAGATATTTAAGGTCAGATCATTTTTATAGAAATGCAATATAGATAATTTTATTTTAAGAAAATACTTAGGAAGATATATTTTTATATTTTCATAATTGTGTATATTCATCAAGGCTTGGTTAGAAAGTATTAGAAATAATATTTTTTTTATTAGATTTAAATGTGAATTTGGTTCTTAGTAGGACATAATGGAGAAAAAATAATTCATATAACCGACCCCACTTAGTTAGATAAAGGCTTGATGATGTTGGTGAATTTATCTAGAAATTGATTATAGTTCAATAGCTCCTGTTAGTTTATCCATTTTGACATAAGGCTACAATCTTTTCTTTGCAAGTTTCTTAATGTTTTTCAACTTTTTTCTCTGTAGCATTCAACCTCTTTATGAACTAGAGTAACTCTCAACATATGATAAGGTGGCTTCAACCTATTTCATAATGCTCTTTATTTTCAATTATCACCTTGGAGCAATTCAAGTTAACATTATTAAAAAATGAGTTATCTTGCTATAGATTGGATGGTTCTTTATCTTGCATTCTTAAACAGTCTCTTTAATACCAATCAATTACACTTTCTTTTGCATGGCTAGAAGAAATGTAATATTTGAAAGCATATTTTTTGATGTCGTGGAACTTGTGGTATCTATTGCAGATACAATCGGCCTTTTGATTTTATTGAATACCTTGGAGTTCCAGCATAATTTGGTCATCCAAATTGTCATATCATTAATATTTTCTTCATCCAGACATAAAGTCTATGTTGTCAGGTTTTTCTTTGCATAACCAAGCAACTCTTGTATCACTTCATTTGGGATCTTCTAAAACAATTTAACATTGCCTTTCCTTGCCCCTATCAAGTACTCCTTAGCTCAGTAAACCCCACCATTTTTAATTTTTTCATAATAAATGCACTTATGTTTAGTCACATTGCTTGTATTAATAAGTTGCATTTGTATTAATGATCTTTCCTTCTTATACCGTCAAACTTCTCCATTAAATATAAATTATAAACTAATAAATAAAAAATTACACCTGATAAATTTTTTTGACAAAGTTTAAAGGGTATCTCATAGATATGTCAAATAATCCAGTGATTCTTAAGCCAAACAAATGAGAAGAATGTATATGAAGACAATTAAAAAAATACCTGAAATTGATACCAAGCTAGAATGATCAAGAGAGAAGAAAAAATCAAGTCAATGACGTCTATAAATAAAGAGATTGAGTTGGATCCCAAGATGCGATAAATTAAGAATGGGCTGAGAGAAGGAGAATGTGAGTTCTAATGTGGCTCTCATTGACTCTACAATGGTGATAGAACCAATCTGAAAAAGAGTGAGAGTAGGAACATTGCAATAGGGCATACAAGAAGATGAGAGCGAGGGAGGACCATGATAGATTAGACAAGAAGATATAGCTGGGGAGGCAAGACAAGACTAAAGCAACATAGTTAGAAATAGTGATAGAACCAATATCTAGGACATTTTAATTCAAGTGAACTGACACCTAGAACCAGGCATCACACTCTTCTCTTAAACCAATCAGCATTATTGGTTAAGAAGATGAGATTTGAAGATGACTGTGATTGGACCAAACAAGAATTAAAGAGCACGAAAGGCAATAGGAGACTGAGTGCAACAAGAGATAAGCATATAACTGATACATATGGCATTTTAATTTACGTAACAAACCAACTTTGAATTGCTTAATATCATGCTACAAGCACTTTGTTACAAAGCACATAGCACTGTGACACTCACACATTGTGCTTCTCAATGCTTGTGGTTCGCAGACACATGAAGCATAGGGCACTGCTCTGCTCCACTCTTCTTTACTCTGCTTTTATATCAAAATATGCTTTTCAAACACTTTGATACTGGTGTATTTATCTTGTTTCATCCATGTAAAAACTCCCAATGTGGTTTCATCCTGTCATAACTAAGTTATATATAGTTTTGAATATGTGAAGCCTATGGCATCTCTCCACTCGGCTTCTATCAAAGAATGCTTGTAAAACTTTCTTAGATACTAGTGCATTAATCATGTTCCATCCTCGTAAAGAACTTCCTGTGGTTTCATGCTATCATAGAAAAGTCATATGCCGTTTTGAATGGATAGGTTTGTAGTTCTACTTTTATTATATGTCATATTATAAGTTAGCACACTGTCCCCTTATTATTCCTTCTATTTAGAATGAGAATTTCTTTCATCACCATTAGTCTTGTTTTGTAGACTCTACTTTATTATTAACTCATTTTGCAAGTGTTGTGGAATTATTTATCTTTTTTTATTCAATAGAATAATCTAATATTTCCGATTATATCTGGTAATTTGTAGCTCTGCAAAACAGCTGAAGAGCATCCAGACATTTTATTTCTCAAAGTTGACTTTGATAAGAATAAGCCAATGTGCAAAACGTTGAATGTTAGAGTGCTTCCATTTTTTCATTTTTATCGAGGCGCTGAAGGAAGATTAGAGTCATTTTCATGCTCCCTAGCAAAGGTAAAAAATTGTGACATCAATATTTGTGAGCTCTCATATGAACTCTTGCCCTTTATTAGCTTGTTATTGTGGTCTTGATTACGCTTCATCTATGAAGTTAACACGATGAAAATTAAAAGTAGTCTTCTTTTAACGCTTTGAAGGCTTGCATTACTTCCTAAATATGGACATGGATCTCGCTCATATTATTTTAAAGATGTTTAACTAATTGGTTGGCTGATCTTTCCTTTCATCTCGTAACTACTTTAATAGAAATGATATAATTTTAGGTTTGGATCCTGTACACTTTAAACATTTAATTGATAAGGCGTATGATTTGAAAGCATAATTACAGACCAGTAACATAGCTTTGTTTGTATTATCACCTTCTATAATCTTCATGATTACATATCTATTAAATTTTATTATGTCCCCCGATATTCTGATATCTTACTTATAACATACTGAATTCAAGTTCTTTATGTTTCTGTTAAGTAGTCATAATACTCTTCCTTTTGACTATAGAAACATAAAAAATTATATTCCATGCGGTTTCCATCTAACAATGATTTAAATTTACACTTGCATTTTATAAAAAATTATTTTCTAAACTTTGAAATATGTGGGAATGTTTATTTTTCTCTTGTTGTTCATTTGGTCCTATGGTTTAATGCCAACTCACGTCCATTATTACTTATATCAAGAGAAACTATTGACTGCGCTAATGTTATGCTGCTTTATATGAAAATAAGTCATCATTATACTAAAAAAATGGACGAGCTATTCAGAATGTCCTTGAAATATGTTTGTGTTGCCAAAATGGGTTGTATGATCAATTGGTTTTATAGTAGGATAAATTTTTTGGGTTAGGATATCCTGACCAAATTCAGGTTAAGATGGTTCTCAAATTGAATTTGTTTTGAGATGAGTGTAATATATGTAGAATTAATTAAAATTTATATTGCACTAATGTCAAAATAAATTGAACATCCTTTGTATTCATCTGATCGTATATCTTGAACCAATTTTTTTCTTTCTTAATATGTATTTCCCATCAAAATAGAAATTATACAGATTTGTTAAAAAGAAACACCCAAAAGCCGAACCATCGCATTGCCAAAGGAAGCTGAAGAGTGATAAATAAGTTTGTCACCTAATGGAGTCAACTCGTAAATGAGGAATGTGGGAAACTTGAACTTACTGGTTATAAATTGGAATATAATGGCTGGTGTCGATTGTGGAACTAGGACTGTTACAGCTTGTTTAATATTGTTCACGAATTAATCTTAAAATTATTAATCATTCAAATCATTTCTTGATGGAAAGACTTATTGGGGGGAAATTATTGGGTTTGGTCACCGGACACATTTATACATCTGGAATTCAATAGGAGGATGCCACGTTGCGACCTGACGAACCGGCTCGATTTATTTAGTACGTGCTTTTCCATTTACCTTTGCCGCATAGTTTCTCTGAACCGAACCGGGTTCCCCGCAAAAATTTGAAAAAGGCCGCTCTTTTTTGTTATGTTTTATGAGAAATTGGTTGTTTTTTTCTACATTAGGGTTTATTGGATAATTTCTTGGAAGAGCGCTGTGAAGAGAAGTGAGGAAGACGAATTGAAAATGGAAAATTTTTTGGATGACATCGAATCGTTTGAGGAGATGGAACAAACCGAAGACGTAAAGGAAGAAATGCTGGAGCAGACACGGAAGAAATTTATGGGATTTTTATGGTCAGGTTTGAACCCGAAAGAGTTTTTAGCAAGAGATCTTATGAACGTAGAGTTCTTAATGTTTACAGTATTATTAAAGTCGGGAGTATTCCATGTATTGCTTCTCGGCACCTAGTGGTGGTACTAGCTCTGTATTTTTCAGTCCATGACACTTCTCTCGGTATTTTTTAGTCCACGATACCAAGCGGTACTGAGCATAATACTGAGTACCGAGAAAGATGTAGAGTGAAGTACCGAGCGGTACCGAGAGAAAAATACATAGAGAAGTACCGAGTTGTACATCTATCTGATTGTTTATAGCTAACGTTAAAATCATTTTCACATTTGCGCAGGGTGTTTCTTCAAGTGAGAAGGAAGCATATGACATGTATTGCAATTATGCTCATAACATATGATTCAGTGTTCGGAAGGACCATCATAGTTTTTGGTCAAATTCGAGAAAAATTAAATCAAAGGACTTTGTATGTTCGAAAGCTGGATTTAAGAAGGGCATTAACTTAAATTCCAATTCGAAATATCGAAGAGCCAATACTAGAACCGGGTGTCCAGCTATTATTAGATTTTTCAGTAAGTCAAGATAGAGGTTGGAAGGTTCAAAAATACATTGAGTGCCACAATCACGAATTAGCTAAGCCTGAAGATCAACATTTGCTTAGATCATTTAAGAACTTCAGTGATGATAAGACCTCAGTTCTTAAATCCATGACAGAAGTTGGGATACGAACAGTTGATGCATTTACATACCTATGCGATGAAGCAGATGGTGATGGAAATATAGGATTCTCTAAGAGAGATGCATATAACTTTATTCAAAAGGAGAGAAGATCAAAGACTGAGAATAGGGACACGAATTCCCTTATTGAATTATTTAAAGAATTGCATGAGACGTACAAACTGACAAGAGTGATAGATTGCTAATTTTTTTTGGGTAAATGATTTAGGGAGGATAGATTATGACTGTTTTGGTGATGTGATTATTTTTGATATTAACTATAGGCTTAAGATATATAATTTAGCTTGTGCTCCGATTGTTGGAGTAAATAATCATTGACATAATGTTCTTTTAGGTGTTGTTTTTTTATCGGAGGAGATTATTGAATCATTTACCTGGTTATTTAAAATATTTTTTTGAATAATGGGTAATAAACATCACATAACGATATTTACTGATCAGGACTAGGCAATGACTAAGGCGATTGAAATTGCGTTGCCCCAAACATGACATAGGCTGTGCCAATGGCACATAAGCAAGAAGGCTCCATCCAAGATGTGGTGCTACAATAGCAACAACAAAGTTAGATGTCTTTTTCATAAGTGTTTAAGTGTGATTCTGATGAAGAGTTTTCTGGGGTTAGAGAAGTTGATGATGAGTTGGTATCGAAATGAACATAATGAAGGTTTCAGATGCAGCCATTTTGACATAGTTCTTGTAGTTAAAAGTAGCCGAATACTAAAGCAAGCTGCAAATTTTTACATAAGGAAATTGTATTCTCTTTTTGATGAGTTCTTACAGGGTGTTGGTGGGATAATGCATGAAACGATGGATCCATTTTTTTGTGAAAGTTGATAGATAAGATCATTCTTCTCATTGGACTGTTTACTTTAATTCAACGGAGGTACAATTGAATGCATTTGTGGAAGTTCAGTATGATGGGATTACTTTGTTCTCATTGTATGAGAGTTATTAGACAATTAGATATCATTAGAATTCCTTCGCAGTATCTCTTGCCTCGATGGTTAGCTAGAGCTTGGAAGATTTTTTTTTTTAGACAGGTAACAGGCTTTGGAAAGAAAGTGAGCCAAACATAGGAGGGTGGTATTGCTATGATATTTAGAAATCATTTAAACAGATTTGCATATCAAGTTAGCACACGAGCACAGGGGAATGAAGATGCAGAATAGTACATATTGTCAGCAATGATCGAGATAGCTAAAAATGTTGACTTCATCCTTGTAGGAAAGAAAAACAACTAGCCATTTGTTCGCAAGAGAGCAGGTGGGGGACTTAAGAATGTTAAAGATCCACAAAAGTGCAGGCCTAAAAAGGCATTTCTAATGCAAGATTGAAGAGTCACTGGGAGATGAGAAAAACCAAGAAAAAAATATGCAGAGCAAGACCCGTAAACCACATAATAATGTTCAACCACAGAAGAACCTATAATGCAGTCTCCTTTCACACAAATACCAGAATGCTTGATAGATGAGTTCATTAACCGTCGACCAAGTACACAATCATCAGCTGAATATACATGAATGATGAAGGGAATTATTGATGCAGAAAAAATGTGATATGTAACATTTACATTTCAAATATGTCCTTGAATAATGTACTAATGATTTCATTTTGTACATCTTTTTTAAGAATTCGGCATGTCAGGTTTCAATGTGCATTGCTTTGAGATAGAATTTTTATGAATCATTGCAAATTTCCATAACTCGGTACAGCTTGACACACTCGGTACTACTCTTTAAACTCGATATTTATCGGTACTTGGTATTTCTCGGTACTACTTGATACAGTCGATACTTGGTATTTCTTGGTACTACTCGGTATACTCGGTGTTGCGCTTTACACTTGGTACACTCTTTGCTCGGTATCTTAACGCTCGGTACCTTAACGATCTGTATCTTAACGCTCGCTAGCTTATATTGAAATGGAATGTGAGCTATTTATATTGGGTAGAAGTTGTAGGTAAGCTATTTATTGTTGACAGATGGTGCAGGTAAGATATTCATAGTGAGACAGAATGGTGGTTGCAATGAGTAATTTAATGATAACATTTCTGCTAAATCGCATACTGCCTCGTCTTCTCTCTCGACGTCAGGATAAATTTAGGTCATTATTATTTACAATCTGATATGGTCTACAAATTGCGTTGGCGGGAAAAACTAATCTACATCTTGGTATGGCAATCGAGGTATTCGTGAACATTGCAATAACTGCGATGCATGAAAAGATGTCAGATTCTCCTGATGGTCAACTTGAACAACTAGCAAGGGATAATAAAGTTTACAGATGTTGTCTGCATTACTCGAACAAGCGTTGTGATACTCAACTCCTAATTTCGCATTGAGAGGCAATGAGTGTAGAACAGAATAGAGATGGTAATTTCCTAAATGCCAAAGGTTGGATATGGGCCAAGAAATTGTTCTTTGAGAATTATCACTACATGGCTAGTCCTCACTTTCTTCAGATGCGATATCATGAGCTGCGATGTGTGTAATTAGGAGTAGCTGCTGGAAATAAATCGTTATTAACCTATGTTTTAGAAAATTGTATTCTGTATCATCCTTGGGGCCCAGTTGAGCATACCTTCATTGTTGATTTATATAAGAAACTTTTGAAACAGAAGCCTTATGGTAAGAGAGTTCTTAAACCTAGTTGATTGATAAGATATACAGTTCGAGTTGATGACATGTTTTGGATGTTGTCCCTTACAAAGTCAACTCCAGCAACGTATTCGTTAATTACTAAAGGAGCAGTAGTACCCGGTTTGGTTATTTCGTGTGTTTTTGTCTGCTTGGCACTGCTCGGTACTCTAGCATGTGTTTGGCTCGGTACTACTCGGTACTATGTACGAACTCAGCTATGTACAAGAAAGTATTGTATAAATTTCAACTATTTAAGTTAACATGCTGGGAAATTTTGTACAAATTTTGATGTACAAGCAATGATTGTATTGACAACTAATTAACTATGTACAAATTATGTCCATTTATTTTAAGGTAATATAAAATAATGTGCAAGCGAATTCAGCTCTGAATTTTGACATGCTATCTTGCTAGTTTTTTAGGTCCTCCCATATAATACCTTGAGGTTGCACAACTGCTTCCATAAATTTACAGACAAACATTTCACAGTCGATGCTGTTTTTCTGTGTAGGGGCATCTACAATCGATCTGGTCGGCCATTGTCGGATGTCATTATCATCAAAAACATTTTGTGTTTCTTCATAAAAATATCTAATTTGCACGCAATTTAAAGAACATTGTATGAGAGGAGTAGAGCATGATATAAATGGTGGATTACAAAATTTATTAAATGTTGCTTACAACTTTAGGTATTATGGAAAGATGAGTCGCTTTGGGTAATGAATCGTAGAACTCCCAGACTTTTTTATCAAATTTCCCACAAGTAGAGTCCAATAGTTGTTGTGTATTATAAGTATAAGCAGTAAATCTGCTGTCATAATAGAATCTTTATTGATGTGGGTTACGAACTATTCTGTATTATATTTATACATATCATAATAACTCTGGCATAACAAGCAAAGAATAATGTGATTAACAACACAATATAGAGAATGTGTAACGAAGCAAAAGATATCGGTATCAACATGTACCGCTCGGTATCATATAAGATCACCACTTGGTATCAACATGTACCGCTCGGTATCTTATAGGAATACTGCTCGGTACCATGTAGGAATACCGCTCCGTACCGTGAAGAATTCGCTCGGTATCGACATTGGCTGCTCGGTATCATTTATAAATACCGCTCGGTACCATGTAGGAATACCGCTCGGTACCATTTAGGAATACCGCTCGGTATCAACATGTACCACTCAGTATCATGTAGGAATATCGCTTGGTATCATATAGGAATACCGCTCGGTATCGGCATGTACCGCTCGGTATCATGTTGGAATACTGCTTGGTACCATGTTGGAATATTGCTCGATACCGTGAAGAATTCGCTCGATACCATGTAGGAATACCGCTTGGTACACAATAAAAAGTAAACATTTAGAAGTATTAAGTTGTAGGAAAACAAACCCAATGGAAGCTCGAAACAAATATGAAAGGTTTGTATAGCCCTGGGGAAATATTGTTCTTCTCTGCTAGAGTAATGACAAAAGCGTCAACATGATTATTATCTAGGTATTATTTGATTATTAGTTCATCAACCTGACTTCTATAAATAATGACATTTCCAGCTGAGAAAACAATGTGCCCCCTGCAAAATAACAAAAAATTAGGCTTAACATTAAGCTCGGCAGGCAGAAGAGTGTTATGATAAGCGCGACACTCACGTATCGTTGAAGTTTTCTAAACATTTGTCTGTGAACATGGACATGTCCTCAATTATCATTGACCGGCCATGGTAATCAATTTTAGCTGGCGGTGGTCTTGACTCCAATTTTTCTTCCTCATTAACTTCAAGAACTTTATGTCCAGCTTTAATTTCTTCATGTTCTGTATTTTTCGCTGCGGCAACTTCACTATCTTTATGACTCTTTCTTTTACCGGTTGTAAATAGGCTCTTGACCAATTTCCTCTTACGATTAGCCCTTTGCCGAACCTTTTTTACAATGCTTGTGCTAGTAGCTGAAGGCTCCGCTTGTTCAACACTTCCACTGCTTCCTATAATTTTATACGGTGAAACAATTAAATCAGTTATTGTTGTTGTCTTACCCACATCAACTTTCTCTGGTGGGTCATGAACCTCTTCTTTTTTTGGCATTACTGGGGGAACAGGTTTAATATCTTCAGGCTCCATAGGGTTTGGCGCGTCAAATTCTATAGCATTAACTTTAATTGTTGCGGGAAAGTTCTCAAGAATTTTTTAAGAAATTTTTGTATTATTTCAATTTTTCTCCCTAAATCCTTAAGTTCAAACACAACCTGCTTAAAGGTTGTACTCGTCGCTCTAGCAATGTAGATGTTGATTCAACTTTGGCAAGCCTAGTAATGAGGATTTTATTCTGTGCAATCAGTTTGACTGTATTTTGACAGTCATTATCATCTAGCGGTTTGGGGAGATTGATTTTTGGGCTACTATTTTTAGCGGGCGGGCTGTCCTTTTATGGTTGTGGGGTACTAGATTGGGGGAGCTTGGATGGAGTGGAAGCCCTGGGGGAGGTTTTGGGCTTATTAATTTTAGAGGCCCTGGTCGAGCTTTTGGGCAGTTGGATTTTAATTTGGACTTTGGGGGAGGTTCTGTTGAGGAAGGGGGAGGATTTTGTAAAAGTGATCTCCCCTCAATTATTTGTTCAAATTCATTTATTATCTGCAAGTTATAAGGAGATTATATCTACATTAATAAAGAGATCATATCTACATTAATTACACATCTCAAATGCATACATGTACATCATTAAGTTTATCAAATAATTCAGTTACATCTTTCTCACTGTACATTATATGGTTGTCCCACCGAGCAAAACAGCGACGTAACTACTCATCCAATGGTGTTTGTATTCTTGTATGCTCTAGGAACAAAATCTGCAACCATAACAATCAAACCTTTAGCGAATTAATTATATTTGTTGAATGATTAACTAAATAAAATGCATAACATTTAAACTCACAATTAGAATTATTACGAAATCATTAATATATCCTAGGGGAATGTCATTCCTATGCTTTATGTCAATAGAATAAAATTCTTCGACAAGGAAATTCCTTATGGTTGATGACCAGTTATAAGTTAAGAATTCGTTAACATGCTCTGCAACTGTCAAGATACTTGAAGGTGCCCTGAAGTTTGCAAGGAGAAAAAATAGATTGGACAATAAGAATTTTATGAAATGCTGCAGAAGATCATGAATTGGTGTGGACTCCTTCAGACTATGAATTTCATGTCTAATATCATTGGAAGTTACCCCACTTATCCTGCCACCCCTACCACAAATTCTGTACCCCTATTGGGTAGTCCAATGATGATAGTTTCTTCATCAGAAGTGAAAGGTAACTTCTTTCTTTAGATTACGAAGCACTACTTCTTGAAATCCCACTTGGTCAGCAACATATGAACAAGAGGAACATTTTGATGAAAAACAGGCAACAAGAGGAAGTGATGAAGGTGCAGCAGCCTCAAAACATCAACAAATTCGTGGCCGAATGTACTTATCAAATGATCACAAACTTGTCTAAACGTAGAAGCTCTGCAGCGGAAATAAATCTTTGAAAAATATCCCTGCAATATTGCGATTGACTATTTAGATAAAATTGGATAAAATAATATCTCTCGGAATGATGCAGAATACCAAGTATGGTACCGAGCGGTACCGAGCGCACAAAATAAAAAACTTAGACAAGTATTTAGAGAAATACCGAGCGGAATACTGGATAAAATAATACCTCTCGGTACCTTGCAGAGTACCGAGTATGGTACCGAGCGCACAAAATCAAAATCCTAGACAAGTATTTAGAGAAATATTGAGTGGAACACTGGATAAAATAATACCTCTCGGTATCATGCAGAGTACCGAGTATGGTACCTAACGGTACTGAGGGCACAAAATCAAAACCCTAGACAAGTATTTAGAGAAATACCGAGCGGAACACTGGATAAAAAAATACCTCTCGGTACCATGCAGATTACCGAGTATGGTACCGAGCAGTACCGAGCGCACAAAATCAATACCCTACACAAGTATTAAGAGAAATACTGAGCGGAACACTAGATAAAAAAATACCGCTCGGTACCATGCAGAGTACGGAGTAAGGTACCGAGCAGTATCGAGCGCACAAATTCAATACCCTAGATAAGTATTTAGAGAAATACCGCACGTAGTACTGAGCATTTCCCTTTCATGCTCGGTATAAAATTACAAACCCTAAACCGACTTACAAATCCTATCTCCATAGAAATAAAATAACAAAACCCTGAAAATAATTCCATTGTGTGACAAAACCCTAAAAAGTATCGAACGTAGCACCGAGCAAATAAAAATTACAAAAAACACTTCAATGCAAACAAGAAATTACAGATCTTAGGCATGGCTTCAACAACGAAAGTGATGAGGAAAAAAAAAATGAATTCCAAACGAACATGATCAGCCGCTTAAGAGAGGAGGAACAAGGTCAACCGAAAGGGCGCGAGTTTTAATTTGCAGCGTTTCAGAAAAAAAACTATTAAAAGAATGAATTTTTACCTTCGGTCCGGGTCGAGTTGTCGGGCCGCGTGGTAAATGAAAAAGCACATGCTAAATAAATCGAGCGGGTTTGTCGGGTCGTTGGGTCGCAACGTGACATCCTCCTATTAGATTCCGGATGTATAGATGCGTCCGGTGACCGAACCCAATAATTTCCCCTTATTGGGAGAAAAGGCACATGCTCGATTTTTTGATTTGTAGCAGCTAAGAGGATCTACATGGTGTCATTTAGCAAATTTCAGTAGAAATCTATAGCAGTATTTATGTGACGTTGAAAGCAGGTAGAACCGAAAGTCCACTGTCAAGGTTGTTTATGTTATACTATAACAGCTATGTCTCAGGCTACAACAAGCCCATTTGAAACTAATTAGTAGTGATAATTCGATGGCAAGTAAACTAGCAAGTGCTTTTCAAGAAGTGTTTAGAGAAGGCTTATTGAGTATTCATGATGCATGAATAACACTGGTGGAGTCATATACAAGGAGAGAGGTGATTTATTTTGTTTAGGTTACTCTTTCTATAATACTTCCTCTTCAAATTCTTAATAAATATATATTAAATCTTCTTCATACGTCAGACATACACAATCTTTTTTCATCATTCAACCTCAATCAAAAGTATGTGATGTTTGGCTTGCCCTACAAAAGTAAGCCCTTTTAATAATTAAGAAAGGTGACATTTTACGTACTAAATAGAGAGGGGAATGAATACTTATTATCTTCCATTGAGCCTTTATGGATGAGAGATGTATATCTTGAAGTAAAAAAAGTGTTAGTTAGAAGAGTTTAGCAGTGAGAGAGAGAGGGAAAATGATATGAGTGAGTGGTAGTAAAGATTAGAAGATGAAGAGAGAGAGAGAAAGAGAGGGTGAGGAGAGGGGCTGTATGAGAGGACAGGAGTTACATGAATCAAAGATTCTTTGTTCATAAAAAATTGTCATCTCATACAACATTATTATGATGTCCCAAAATTTAAATTGGAAGAATTATTTTTTTAATATTTTAACAAATAACAATCAGATCTACTTAATTTCTTTTATCAATATAAATAGTAGCAGAAATAAAAATATCAATCAAAATATCAATATGTATATCTATATTTTTTTTTTACCAAAAATCATATATACTACTCAGGATCTATACAATCATATCATAACTACTCTATCCTGTGTAAAAAAGAATAACTAAAATAAAAAGGAACAAAACTTGAAGAACCCTGACCAGCCTTACACTTCTGATCATTTATCCTGACCTAAAATCATTTAATCACATATAATGAACTAAAAAGCTCAATAAATCACTAAAACCTACAACTTAATTCAAAGAACGGTAAAAGAGCAATATACATGTCAGCTGTTAAATCATCTCAGTAGCATTCACATGATTATAGGACAGTATAATAGAGAAATCAATAAACTAGTATAGGTGTTAAATCACTAAGCAATCGTCATATTAATACTACAATCAGTACATAAATCGTATAAACCATCAAATCAAAACATTGATACAGAATGTTGAAATCATGTCAATGCAGTAAAATCATATAAAAATAGATATATCCGTGTATCACATGCTTAGAAATATCATATTAGTATCTAATGCACATGGTTAATATATATTACGTGATCAATATATTAATAACAGTAGAATAGTAGTTACATCAACATTATGGGTGGAAGTAACAATAAAGACATATAGTGTTAGTGATTTAGTAGCATGCATTCTAATAATCATATTAAACAAGTATAAGTCCTGGCTATAGTAATATTTTTCCAGTATTATTA
Source organism: Dendrobium nobile (assembly GCA_022539455.1). Taxonomy (NCBI): domain Eukaryota; kingdom Viridiplantae; phylum Streptophyta; class Magnoliopsida; order Asparagales; family Orchidaceae; genus Dendrobium; species Dendrobium nobile. The sequence continues at coordinate 30,999,878 of CM039727.1, forward strand.
ATCGTTGGTTCAATAAACAGAGTCGTCACTTTTTGTCAATCGGCGTAAGAATTAGCTTCTTATAACTCTTAATCAGTATATCACATGAATCAGTCGAGGATAAATCAAATCACATTTTTAAAGGAAGGCCGGTCAGCCCACCATCCTATACAGGTCAATCAACTCTGACCAATGTTAGTGAATAACCATTCTTTACTTGTTTTTCCCATACATAAATTATTATTACATTACTATAACAGTAATATAGACCAGTAAATCACATACCCATATTCTCAATGCATTGTAGTAAATAAAACATAATTAAACTTAGTTTAGAAACTGTCAAAATAACCTAACGGTAGATAACAAAAATTTCTACTGAGCAAAAATTTACATTTTCGAAAATTAACCAAATTACTAAGGATTGTATATAACAACGTTCTGAAGCTTTTATTAAACAAAAGTATTATTTTTAGATGTCAAAATAAATTTTTGAGTATATAAAAATTACTATTTTTTCAAAATCATCTAGCAAAAATCTCAAATAAATATTCAAAATATTTATAATATTGATCTCTATAACATAAAAAAAATTACATAGTGAAAGTTTTACCAATACAAAATTATGTTCGTTTTTCGAGAACAGAAATATAAATTTGATCGGAAAAATACCAAAAATATAAAATTATCAAAATCAGAAATTTGATAAAGGTTCCTTACAGCGGGATAAGCAAATTTCCCACCAGTATCGATGGACAAAAATCACTCCACGCTAAAACCCTAGGATTTTCTTTTTATTTTTTTTCTTTTCATCTCAAATTCTCTTATTTTTTATCTATTTCTCAGTATGGCCAAAGGGATGGAAGAAATGGCTTAAGAGATTAGTGTTTTAAGATATTTATAATATAATAATAATATAATATAATTTAATTATATTTCTCTGTATAAAATTCATATAAATTTTTAGGGCTTAAAAAATTATAAAAAAATATCCATAAATTAAATCATTTTATTAAGAAAATTCTGGTGAAATCAGTTTACATAACGGACACCTAACAGTCCTAAAATTCGCCCTTGTACCGATTGATGCCAATTTTATAAGGATTTTCACCATTGCAAAAAATTACGAAAAAATTAGTGTAAGTAAATTACGATGAGTACGATTTTTTGATTTGGATTTATAATGATTCTAGAAAAAAATATTTGATTGGGTTAAATTATAGTTATGACATCTCTATATTGGAAAATGGCTTAAATATTTCATGATTAATAAATTAGGAGCTTACATAATAACTAACATGTTTTCTATCATGATTAAAACATAAGCAAAGTGCATAAGCTAATCTAATGGCCCATGGCTATATGGCATCATTCTTGTGGGGTAAAAAAAAAATCTTCTCTCGAAGAGTTAAAGGTTGGGGATGGTGGTGATGTAGGTGTCTTTTTTTTTTTCAAGATGAGGAGCACCAAAATGATCTTTTAGCAAATTTGGAGGTTGTGGCCCATCATGGCACTAATCATCATGCATTAGAATAATTCAAACAAGAAATTTTGTCACATGACAACCTAGGTGATTTGGTAGACTCGAGATAATAATATGGGAAGTATAACTAGAGTGCCGGCTAATAGAGTGCCTAGTAGGTATAAATGGTCGTTTGGGGTGTGAGCTACTAGTGTGGAAGGGACGAGTTGTGTTTAGCTAGCTAGTGAGAGTGCAAGGTCAAGAAGATAGGTTGAGTTTGTGATCCGGGGAGAATAACGAGGTAGATTGGATTGAAAGTGTTGAAATCCAGTCATTTCAAGTGCAAAGGATCCAACGGTCACATAAAGCAATCTATGGGAAGCTCTCATGGATCACGCCAGAGATAATTGCTTCTTCCCATTATGAAGGAACTAATTTAGGGAAGAAATTATTAGGGATTCTATACTTTAAATCTATAATTTATTGTTTCCTCATTAAGATATCTTATATAAATCTTTAAATAGGGAGAAATTATGCAATAAAGTTAAGCTTTTCTTCTCAAACCACTGATTTCTAACATGGTATCAGAGCCAACGGCCTTCATTGCCGTTGTAGAACGATCATATATCATCGGAGGAAAAGAAGAAAAAAGTGGAGCGTTGTCGAGGACGGACGCCGCAGACGGAGCTGCATCTGCCGACGGAAGCTTGCCGACAGACGTTGAATCGGAGCATTAAGGAAGATAACTGAAGCCCTAGCTAACCGGTAGTATCTTGATCCAAAAGTGTTAACTTCCGATCCAACAGAAAGGGAAACTCACCGAAGAAGCGCAATCGAACAGGCAAGAAGGAGCCGATCCAAACTTCCGATCCGACAGGAAGTGCAAGTCGTCGAAGGAGCATTGTCAAACAGCCACAAACGAGCGAAGAAGTGACACACTCCTGCGAAAGCAACAAAGCCGAACAACAACGCCAGAAAGAGTTCGGCTCGGCGTACCCTAGCTACCCAGTCCGAGTCTTTTAAAGACTCAACTCGGCCCGATTAATTAAACTGGGAAGTTTTCTTCTAAAAAAAACTCATTTTTTCAACCATTATTGTCGAATAGGGAAAATTATTTTCTGGGAAGCCTTCATTGCTACCCAATGTCAGAAATTAATTCCTCCCAAAATGTTGATCAAACTGAGGAATCGATGGTGCACCAAGGACGAGGTGACCTCCAAAGCATGCAACCTTCCTATCATCTCAATGGGAAGAACTATCTAAAGTGGTCTCAATTTGCAAAGACTTATTTAAAGGGGAAAGAAAAAATACACTTTCTCGGAGGAGGACCAAGAAAAGGAGACCCTAATTTTGGGGCATGGGATAAAGCAGACTCCTTGATTATGTCATGGTTGTGGAATTCCATGACTCCAGAAATTAGCGATACATTTATGTTCCTTTCCACTACAAAGGACATATGAGATGCTGCCAGATAGACATCTCCAAAGCTCGTGATGCGGCTCAAATCTTTAAAATTAAAGTAAAAGTTGGAAGAACAAAGCAAGGGAGTAAAATCGTGATGGAGTATGCCACTCTTCTACAAAACCTGTAGCGAAAACTTTATCACTATAGATGCATATAAATTAGATGTCTGAAAGACGCTGTGATCCTAAAAAACTTTATTAAAAAAGATAGAGTTTATAATTTTCTTGCAGGATTGAATGCAGAATTTGATCAGGTTAGTCCAGATCCTCGGCAAAAAGTAGACGCCGTCACTCAATGAAACCATTTATCTCATCCGCGTAGAAGAAAGCTGATGAGTGATTTTAGGACCAAAGGTCGTTGAAAGTTCAGCAATGGTGGTGAACAAAGAATCATCACGGAAAGAGAAAGGTAAAGATTCCTCAAAATTCAAAGACAAAGACTCACTTTGATGCAGTTATTGCAAGAAGTCAAGACACACAAGAGAAATGTGCTGAAACATACATGAAAATTTTCCCAGCAAGGAGTGGAATCCAAAAGGTGAAACAAGAGCACGTCGCATGCCAATAATACTACATGTCAGCCCACCCCAGAAGCACAGTCTAGCCTTAGAGAATTTAATAAAGAAGATATTGATAAAATGAAACGACACCTGATATCTCTTGAAAAATCAAATGCATCTTCTTCACTTGCACTCTCAGGTAAGATTCCAATTTCTATTAGTTTAAGTGCTTGTAGAAATCATTTAAAGTAATTATGGATCATTGATTTATGAGCCACAAATTACATGACCCACTCACCTACCAACTTTATCAACTATACTCCTTGCCCAAACAACAAGAAAATCATCATTGTTGATGGTTCTCTTACTACGGTGGCAGGCCAAGGAGATATAACATTATCTCTCTCACTCACCCTGAAAAATGTGCTCCATTTATCTCAATTATCTACAAATCTAATATCAATACAAAAACTTACCAATGACCATAATTGTAAAGCCTTATTTAACCCTACTTATTGCTTATTTCAGGACCAGAGACCAGGGAAGAAGATTGGACTTGTTAAGGAGAAAGCAAGACTGTACTACCTGAAAAAATCAAACCAGTCTAAAAATAGTTGCTATATGTTATCCCTAGTTGATAAGAATTCCACTATTTGGCTTCATTTTTTTTTCCACTATTTGGCTTTATCATTATAAGTTAGGACATTGATCTTTTGATGTCCTAAGACGTATGTATCCACAACTTTTTTAAAAATTAGAAAATAAATATTTTTATTGTGAAACCTGTAAGTTAGCTAAACATAAAAGAATTTCCTTTCCAAACAAAAAAGAGAGATGTGACACTCCTTTCTACCTCATTCATAGTGATATATTGAGACCCTAAAAAATCTTCAATATCTCTGGGGCATGCTGGTTTTTGTCATTCATTGATGATTGCACTAGAGTCTCTTGGATCTATCTCCTTAAAAATAAATTTGATGCTAGCATCATTCTTCCCATTTTTCATACCATGATCAAAAATAAATTTGGGGTAAAAATAAGGAGATTACGCTCCGATAATGCTAAAGATTATGTCAACCAAACCCTTTCCTCCTACTTTCAAAGTGAAGGGATCATCCATGAGTCCTTTTGTGTTTACACCTCATAATAAAATGGGGTTGCAGAGAGAAAAAATAGTCATCTTTTAGCCTCCACCCGAGCTTTTCTATTTCACTACAATACACCTAAATCTTATTGGGGGGAAGCCCTCCTAACTGTGACTTATCTCATAAACTGACTACCTTCAACAACCATAGGACTAAAAACTCTAATAGAGATTTTGTCCCCTTTTTACCCCAAGTTTCAAACCCATCATAATCTTATACCCAGAATCTTTGGATGCACTTCCTATGTTCATATTCACAGCCAAGATACACGAAAATTAGATCCAAGAGCACTCAAATGCATCATTGTTGGCTATTCAGTTACCAAGAAAGGTTATAAGTGTTATCATCTACGCACAAAAAAAAAACCCTTGTCTCTATTGATGTTATCTTTGATGAACAAAATTCCTATTTTTCAAAATCTCATCTTCAGAGGGAGACTGAACTTGAGGAAGATGAGGAAAATGAACTAGCACCTCTTGACCTTCCTCCACCACCTCAAACCAATCCATCTAAAACCCAAGATAGGGAAACAAATGACAAAGCTGTCATTAGATTTGGGAAGGTTTACTCTAGGCGTACAAGCTCAAGTTGTGCTCCAAAGCAGATCCAAGAATCTGAACTATCTCCTGGAAATAAGGTAAGCTTAGCACTATACCTTATAACCAACTTTATATCCTTCAACAACTTCTCATCCACACATAAAAATTTTCTGGTTACATTAGAAGATATCCATATTCCTAAGTATATTTCTAAGGTCTTATCTGATAAAAATAGAAAAAATGCCATAAAAGATGAAATGCAGGCTCTAGAAAAGAACAATACATGGGAGATCGTCAATCTACTAATAGGGAAAAAATCGGTAGGCTATAAATTGGTGTTCTCGGTAAATTACAAAGCTGATGGCACACTAGAAAGATATAAGGCAAGATTGGTGGCAAAAAGGTACACTCAAATATGTGGCATTGAATACCAAGAAACTTTTTCGCCTGTAGCCTAGATGAATACTGTCAGAATACCACTCTTACTACCAGCCAAGTACAACTGGCATCTAGAACAATTGGATGTGTAAAATGCATTCCTGTATGGGAATCTGGATGAAGAGATATTTATGAAATTATCACCATGATTTAAAGAAAAATCTAAAGGAAACAGATCGTGCAAATATGGGCTCAAATAATCACCAAGGGCCTTATTCAGAAGATTCTCTAAACTCATGCTCCTTAATGGATATCGACAGAGTCAAGAGGATCATACGTTATTCTTTAAACACTCAGACTCAGGGGGAGTCACAATATTATTAGTATATATTGATGATATTATCTTGACTGGAAATAACAAAAAGGAGAAAATTAGTGTAAGGAAAAGTCTTACTAAGGAATTTGACATCAAAAAACTTGGTAGACTAAAATACTTTCTCGGAATTGAAGTAGCTCTCTCAAGCAAATGAATATATATTTTAGAACATAAATACATCAAAGATCTTCTAAAAGAAACAGGTAAACTAGTTTGTAAACTAGCATCGACAACACTAGAACCTAATCTTAAATTGGGGGAAGCTAGATGTAGATAAAGGGGCCTACCAGAGACTTGTAGGAAAATTGATCTAGCTTTCCAACACTAGACCAGATATAACATTTGTTGTAAGCATGGTCAGTCAGTTTATGCAGAATCCAAATCAGGTTCACATGCAAGCGGTAGATAGGATATTGCACTACCTTAAAGGAAACCTAGGAAAAGGGATTCTCTTTAAGAGAAATTGCGGAATAACACTAGAAGTATACATGAATGGTGATTATACGGGATCACCTGTTGACAGAAGATCTACCTCTGGATATTGCACATTTCTTGGAGGTAACCTAGTTACATGGAGAAGGAAAAAACAGAATGTGGTGGCAAGGTCTAGTGCAGAAGCAGAATATCGAGCTATGATCTTAGGAATATGTGAGCTACTATGGATCAAAATAATCCTAGAAGACTTATAGGTCAAGTGGGATGAGCCCATGAAGCTACATTGTGACAACAAATTAGTAATCAGTATAACTTACAATCCAATCCAGCATGACAGGACCAAGCACATAGAAGTGGACATATATTTTATTAAAGAAAAACTAGATAGTGGTCTAGTAAGTGTCAACCATGTATCATCAAAAGATCAACTTGTAGACATCCTTACCAAAGGATTGGACAGTTCTGCTTTTCTCAGAATGATTAACAAGTTGGGAATGACAGATCTCTATTTCCCAATTAGATGGGGAGTGTTGAAATCTAGCCGTTCTAAGTGCAAAGGATCTGACGGTCATAGAAAGCAATCCGTGGGAAGCTCTCTTGGATCATGCCAGAGATAATTGCTTCTTTCCATAATGAAGTAACTAATTTAAGAAAGAAATTATTAGAGATTTTATACATTAAATCTCTAATTTATTGTTTCCTCATTAAGATATCTTGTATAGATCTATAAATAAGGAAGAAATTATGCAATAAAGTTAAGCTTTTCTTCTCAAACCTCTGATTTCTAACAGAAAGGGTGGGTGAAGGAGTGTTTAGTGGGTTTGTGAGGTTGGTTTGGTTTATTTTTTGAGGGGTTTGAGCATTTGTGGTATTTGGAGGATTAGATATGCTAGTGATAGGTTTTGGCTTAGTGAATTGAAAGTACTAGTAGCGTATGTGGGGTTGAAAGGTATGGTAAAGGAATTGCTTATGGCAGTGGGCTTAGTTTGTAGGATTGGTATGTTTGGTTTGATTTTTTGTTTTGAGTGATTTAGGAGGGTTTGTGATGTTGTTGGATTGCATATGCTACCGAGGTAGGTATTGGCTTATAGAAATAGGTCTAGTAATGTAGGTGGGTTTTGTGGTTTTAGGTGTGCCGGTGGAGTTAAAGGCGTTCATGGGCTTTGCTGGTATGGAGGTGTGAGAGCTGTTTCAGTAAAACATGAAGCTTGTGTGCGATGAAGGTGATTGACTAGGTAATGCTGCACGAGATCACCCCTAATTGGTCAATTTTGGCTTATTATGCTAGTTCAAGGCCTTCCAAGTGTTTCATTTGGATGATATTAGTGTTTGTGGATTTTGCCTGTTGGGCTACATGCATTTTCTGTCATTTTGGGCTCATTTGGTCTCTGATTTGACCATTGTAAGTAAATTATTCACCAATTTAATTTCTTTGAGTTGTCTTGTGTTTTGTTCTTGATTAGGTGTTAGTTCTTTGGGGATGCACTAAAATTAGCATTAAAAGAGATTAGTGTGAGATTTATCATCAATCATTGGTGCTTTTTTTTCAAATCATTGGTGCTTTTTTTTGAATCATTGGTGCTTTCGAGTTGTAGATGTTGATAATTGTAAGAAATCAAGTGAGATAGATTGATCTGTAATAATATTTTTTATGATTGATAATGATTAGAAGAATGTTATCACGATATTCCTTAGGTCATTAAAGAAGGATGCGTTTAAGATGATTATAAAAGAACCAATCCTATTATCTTTAACAAGTGAAGAATGATGAACACTTGGAAAAGAAAGGGAAACTTGACTATGTAGGACTCTGTTTTGATGAAATTTTTGTTGGAAGGAGTATTTGATTCAGTAGTTTCAATTGAATAAGAAATTTTTTCAAAGAGATTTTGCAAGAGAGAATTCTCAAGTTGCTCAAGACTCTCTCTCATGGTTTTCTGAAGCTCAAGTACAATTTTATCGCGTAACTTGATTGACCAAGGAAAGGGCTCTCGGAATGGTCCAACTGGCTTGGAAGAGTGCTGCTCGGCATGGTTTGACAGCCCGAGAGTTTTCCCGATTGGTTTAAATTTGTTACATACGCATAGTAAAAGGATGTTTAAATCATAAATGGATAGAAAATAAACTATTAGAATCACATATAAATTAATAAAATAACTTTTATTTCATAAAGTCTCATACCCAAATGTTGTTTTTTACATTAAAGGATTACATGCATAAGCAAAACTGTTAAATGGGAAGGGTATGATACAACAAGAGGGAGGGTAGGGATTGGTGCTTTTATAATTTATGGGAAATTAAAATTGTAAACGCAAGCAAGTAAAAGTGTGGGACTGTAAAGAGCAAGTGTAAGGAATATAAATGCAAGGTATCAAGAATTTGTACTTGTTTCAACCCCAACTAACCTATATCTATGCATAATCCTCACCTATATTAGGATTCCACCATCACTAGCCAAACTCGTTCACTCCTTAAGCATGAGCACAACAACTCTTCTAAACTTTTCTAATTTAAAATAAGATGAAAATTTTGAAATGAAAGCAAACATATTTCTTATTATGCTTAGATCGTTGAAGGAAAAAATGATTCTTCAAAGAAGCCTTTTATAAAAAGATTTAATGATTCAACTCTTAGCCATAAAAAACCACTTATAATCCCTTTCTTTTTTCAATAGGTTGTTACCATTCAATTGTCAAGTCAGTCTACCACCTTTTAATCAAGTCCCATAAAAATATGAAAAGTTTAACACTAAAAAATTATTGGTTGGACAGTCATATGTATGATCATACAATAATCATATGTATGATCCCAAATAGGTATCTAGCTTGTCTCAACGGAGACTGCATGTTAGATGGTATATGTATATCCGCATTTCGTATGCGCAATTCTAAGAATAATATGTATGATCTGGATCATCTATATTATTCTCCAGAAAAGAAAAAGAAAAGAAAAAAAAAAGAGTGGCTAGGATTGATTTTTTTTATCATTCATCAAACAACTTAAATGTCTAATATTTAAAGTAGTTATAAAGAAGTAATATAAAACATAGGTAAATGTTAATTTTTAGTTTCATTAAACATTAATCATTAAAGTATCCTTATGAATTAAAATATGCATACTGCATGATCTATGTGATTTTTTTTTTTCATCTGTTGGTGTGATTCTAAATGTGTGCAGTTCCAGAAAATAAAGGATGCAATCGCAACACATAACACAGCTCGATGTAGCATCGGTCCACCTGTAGGTGTTGGTGATATAGACCTCTCAGACGTCCCAAAGGAAAAGCCTGCGGAGGCCACTAAATAAATTTTCCACGTAGTTTTAATATTTAATTTATATGTTTACAATTTATAAGACATTTGTCTTCTTATACTTGTTCGCAATTTTTTGATGTTGTCTTTGTGCATACAAAAAAAAAAAAAAATCATTGTCTGTATCGTTCTAGATTTGTGATTAATGAATATTTGAAAGTTCCATAATTTTGGTTTCATGTGAGTGATTGTTACGTGCGATAAATGGGGATGAAAGATTTAAGGTTGATCTTGGCCTGTTCCAATTTTTTTTTTTTTTGGGTTCACCTGTGCAAGTAATTAATTAAAAAAGAACAGGGTCATGAAAATTCTATGAAGAAAAAATAATTAGACCTGTATCCATTTGAAAAATCTTAATACTTACTACGGGATAGGATATTTATAAAGGTACATGAAAATTTTAGCGTTGAGCAAAACTCTGGAGAATATACATGTAAGTTCAAAATAATGATTAAAAAAATCAGTTGAGAAGGTAAAGCGTCAAGTGGCTTAGATTGGTTGAAATTCGAGTGAGTTTAATATTTCAAATGATTTATTTCCTGGTAGTGGGAGCAAATGTTCATAAAATATGTTAGACATGAATTGTGGAATATATTTTATTAACATTCCGGTTGAACCCTATTTTAAAATAATATATAGAAATATTTTAAATTACATTCCTACTGAACCCTAAATCCTATTTTAATCGCTAAAGTTTTTTAATATGTTTAAATAATTTTTTTAAATATTTAAATAAAATTATTATTTTTGTTTTAAAAATGAGTTAAGAAGAAGTTAAAAATAATTTTATTTAAAATTAAAAATAAGTTAAAATTATGAAATTAAGTTTGTGCATTTCAATAAAGGATGGAAAGAGAGAGACGCACAAACTTTAAGCTTTTTTTAAATTACATCGTAAAATCCGGTTGAAATCTTCAAGCTTTTTTTTCATATTAGTAGAGGATGGAAAGAGAGTGAGAGACACAAATTTAATTTCATAACTTTAACTTAATTTTAATTTTTAAATAAAATTATTTTTAACTTCTTTTTAACTTTTTTTTAAACGAAAAAAATAATTTTATTTGAATATTAAAAATATTTTTATTTAAATATATTAAAATAGGGTTTAGCCAGAATGTTAATAAAAAATTTAAAATTTAAATTTAAATAAATTTTCATTCTCTGTTTCTCTCTCTCCATTTGTGCCTCACTCTCTCTCCTTCTCCATCCATCTCTCTCTACCTTTTCTCTCCCTCTCTCTATTTCCATCCTATAAAAACCTGAAAAAAGCTTAAAAATTTCACATGGAATTTAAAATATTAAAAAATTTAATTTTAATAGAAAATGCAATTACTTTTCACGTTCTCTTAAAACACATTTTTTTTGCGTTTTCTAACAAAACGTGATTTTGCAGTGCGTTTTTGCTTCTTTTTAAATTAAAATTATATTATGCTCCTTCTCTTAATTCTTTTTTTAAACTTGATACTTTTAAAAATTTGCCCTTTTTGAGATGTCTAGGTTATTAGGGGACAAATAAATAGTTTGGTGGTTCTCTAGATATTATGTGTGAAATGAAAGAAGAGTTTTCAAGTTGATTACCTAATGTTATCAAATTTTTGATGTTACTGTCAATATTATGTTACATCAAAGATAAACATTTGTGTAATAATGAAATTTTAGTAAATTTAGAGATTGGGCAATTGTGAAGACTTACATTTTTTTGTGGGTGACAAATATTGAACTTTTTTTTGGTATTTGTTGGGTGATGATCGATGATGAATATTAAAGGTTAGATGATGTCAAACAATTTGACTCATTCATCTCTTTATAGGAGATGATGTTAGATGATTAAGGAGGCTTATAATGGGCATTTAATGGTAGAGGGACATTAGATGTTGCTACTTTTTATGCCTTAGGAATATTAAGCAATGTATGATAATTGAATTAAGTTTTTCATTTGTATAACTGATCATACAATACGATCGTAATTGTATGGTATGATTTGTTCAAGAAATATTAGCTTGCTTTTCTCACTCCCTTGTGTGTGCGCACGGTTGCCAATTTAGTATACGTTCTTACATGGCCAGACTTAAGAAATATAAAATAAAGAAAAATGAAAAATACACTCTTTGGAAAGACATCCTATGCTACCCAAACTTGAACCTTGATCAATCTTGAGGGGCATATAATGTACTTGAAATGTTAGTACACATAGAAAAATAATATCTAATATATATGCTAGAAAATAAAATTTTAATTAATAATGTTTGTTATAATCAAAATCACAAGCTAGAGATTCTTGATTGCAGCATCATCTAGTCACATTAGGGAACTCATCCTAGGAGATCCTTCAGTAGGAGTTAGAACTAGGTATGGACTTAAAAAGGAGGTTAGTTATTTTGCATCCATCTCTATGGTAGAACTCACAAATATTAATCAAATCTTAATTGATGAATGTTGGATCCTAGCTATGCATGAAGAGTTAAACCAATTTGTTATAAATGATATTTTGGAGTTAGTTAGTAGACCTAAGGACCATAATGTAATAAGAACCAAGTGGGTATTTAAAAATAAGTTGAATGATTATGGATAAGTGGTCAGGATTAAGGTTAGGTTAGTTTCTAACAAGTATAATCAAATTTAAGGTATCAATTTTGAGGCCTTTGCCTCTGTAGCTAAATTAGAGGCCATTAGAATATTGTTAGCTTTTTTATGCTTTAAATGCTTCAAGTTATATTAGATGGATGTAAAAATTGTCTTTCAAAATGAGATTATTAAGGAAGATGTCTATGTAGAATAACCTCCTCAATTTAAAATTCATCATTTCCCATCCATGTGTATAAACTGAAAATGGCTTTATATTGGTTGAAGCGAACACCAAGGGTATGTGTTCAGTCTAGTAAATAGGTTGTTAAACCTAAGTTAAATGTCCCAAGGTTAACCAAGAGGGGGGTGAATTAGTAATTTAAAAAATTATACTTATACTCTTGGATTTTTAGAAAACCTTTTTAATTATTTATGCAAGTTAAATTTAAAGTTTAAAAAATAAACTTTTCAACCAGAGTAAACAACTTGCAATGAAACTAAATGCGGAAGAAAAATAAGAAAGAACACATTAGATTTATAGTGGTTTGGTCAAACCTTGACCTACGTCCACTTCTCGGAGGCACCCTTCGAGTATTACACTAATACCACAAAGTGACTCTCCTTTTGCCCCCAATGCAAGGCGGAGAAGCCTGTAAAAAATCACTTTCACCTTCCCCGGTGCGGCGGAGTAGCCGGGTTCTTTGACACCAAGGAGATCTTCTTCTCGCCAAAACTTCCCTCAAGACGACCCTTGAATCAGATGGTACTGAGGTGCAAGTTCACCGGAGCAACCGTGTGAATATCCCCTCCACACTCCCTTGAAATCCCCTCCAAGGATCTTCTCCCTCTCAAACTCCACCCTTTCCTCTCTCCCTTTCAAGTTCTCTCTTCTAGTTTTCTCCCAAAGAACGAAGACACAATGACTGTCAAAGATACACTTTGTCATCCTTTTACACTCTCCAAGTGTTAGCAGAGAACCGGACCGATGTTGTTGAACTTCACTTGAGAGCCTTCAAAGGAGATGGGCATAAATAAAGAGATCTTCTTCTTCAAGTAACCTTGTGAATCCCTCAGAAACCCCTCACTTGATCTCTCACTCTTCACTCTTACAATCTCTGCCAAACACTCACACTCAATGATCCCTCTCAAGAGAAAACAACTCCAAAAGAACTTGTAATTGTTTCTAGGACTCCTTATATAGAAAGGACAAGAAAAACAATCCAAAAAACTGCAAGTTTTCAATTATGTATGCAGTGGATCGTCCCGTACGATCGTCCTGGACGATTTTACTTAAAGTGTCGGAAATGAACCTAATGTATATTGGTACAAACTATGTTCGTACACGCTCATCGTCCCGTATTTACTATGTTCGTCCGTTACAAAACGGCTATTACATAGGTCGGTTCTCAAAAATTCTACAGGATGTAACCAACTGTCGTAAGTCGGTTCAGTTCGTCCTGGGACGAACGGGTTTCGTCCTGGGATGATTTTAAATAGAGAGTTTCGTCCAGGGATGAAAATTTTTTTTGTCCTGTACAATCTCATACAGAGAGTTTCGTCCTGGTACGAACCTTATTTTTTGTTTTGACGAACATTGCAAGTGAGAATCCCGAGAAGTTCGTCCCGGGACGAATATTAAATTCGTCCTAGATGATTAGTACTTAGAAAAATTTTCTCCTCGCCTGTTCGATCCATTGCTCTTCTTAGGGATAATTGATATGATCGTCCCGTACGAACTATGTTCGTCCCGTACGATCAGTTTACAAAAATTGTTCCCCAAGTGTGTATTTTGTGATTTTTCACTAAATTACAATCACTCCCTCTCATTTCAAAACTTATGAATATTTGTTGAATTTGATTACAAGTCTTCATATATTGGGGTTGATTTTTCTGAAATGTTAGTACACACTAGAGCAAAAACAAATCTTCCAAAAAATATTAGGAGATAACAACATATAAAACAATAATATTTGGAATCATCAAAACTATACAAGCTGCAAGAATATAAAACATGAAAATAGCAATTTTCATAACAATCTCCCTCTTTTTGATGATGGCAAAACAATTATTGTTTGTATTATTTGAAATTCTAAGAATCTCCTAAACTCCCCCTGAAATGATGAACTCATGAAAATAAGGAGGCATTTGAATTAAAAAAAATTTTTGTTTTTCAAAAATTTTTTATACAACAAAAAACAAAAAACAAAAACAATCAAACACACATACAAAAACATACGATAAAACAAATAAAAAATAAAAATACACAAGACATGAATACATAAGACACAACAAACAATTTCTCCCCCTTTTTGACAACATCAAAAAGTGAAGAAGAAAAAGAATGATAAAAATGTAAGTAGAAGTATGAAATTCAGTTTATAATTTAATCTTGAAAGTGATTGAAATAAGATATGCAAATAAAATTAAGACATTAGAGAAATCATAGAGATTCATATAATTGAAGAAGTGTTATAACATAGAGAATAAAAAGAATTTATCAAAGGCATGTGTCAATTTAGACATTAAGATAAAGAAAATCATTGCATAAGGGATGAATAAAAAATTTTATATTTCACATTTCAATGTCAAGTATAAATGAACATAAGATCAATTTGAATTAAGAGATTGAAAAAGTTTGGAAAGAAAGAATAACCACATGTGGCGCTTTGCACATCTTGTTCAGTTTTTTTTTTTTGGCACATTTTTGTCCATTTGTTTACTGTGGGCTTATTTTATGCCTCTTTTTGTTATTGTAAATTTTTTGCACAACTCTTTCAATTTTTTTACATTTGTACACTTTTCAAGAGTAATTAAATTCTTTCCAAAGTCAATAATCTAAGATTTCAAATTTTTCTAAGTGCATAAATACTATTTGAAAAGAGAAATATAAAATAAGAAAACATCTAAAATGTAATAATAATATTAGTGCTAGAGTAGTCTAAATAAGAGATATGGAATTGAAAATTCTAATAATATCAAGTTATAAGCATTTCTTAATTGTAGAATAATTATATTTTCTAATGAAATTAATTTTAATTTACAATTTAAATAAGGCATTATTAAGATTAAAATAAAATGAATGTCATAAAGTCTAACACATATTTCTAAAACATTTAACAACAAAAATATTGAAACTTATATTGATATCTGATAAAACTATTACAATTTAAACTCTTTGATATCAATATTATCACAACTAAAACATGGAAAAATAACACACAAAAGGAAATCACTAACACAAGAATAATACTGAAGTATAGAACAAACATAGAGAAAACACTGAACAAATCACTCAGATGGACCCTGATCTGGAGGAGGAGGTGGTGCTGCACCAAAAAAGCTGAAGTAACTACTTATCGTGAACATGTTGGTATTAATGGCATTTATTTGTTCACGCATATATCCCATATCCTGATTGTGCTGAAAATCTTGCTGCTGCAGATAAGTTTCAATTTGATCAAATCTTTGATCAAAATGAGCCTCTAAATTTTCAAATCTTTGAACCAAATCCTCATAATTTTGTCCAGCAACATGTGAAGGTCTGGCTTCTTCTTCTGTTTCACTTAGAACTACATGAGTTCTGTTGGGCTCATCCTTATTGAAGATAGCTCTAAAGGATGCATCGTTGTAGTAGAGTGGTTCTTCAAAGTCTTGTTCAGGATGAATTAAATCATACTTCTTCTCCAAAATGAAGGCAATCAGATGGCCTAAGGCTATGTTCTTCTTCGTTTTATGATCTACATGACCAATTTCAGAGAGATCATAAATGTAGTCAATTAGGAGTTGGGCCTCATCTATAAGTTGTCTGGTCATAATCAAGTCGGTAACAGTAGAAAGAAGAGGAGTGATGTTGATTCTATCACCAGCTTTAGGGATAATGGAAGTTCTTAGAACGTGCTGGATGATACGGGCTTCACGCAATAAAGTTGAAACTTTAGGTTGATGATCTTTAACTCTTATTCCTCTAATCACCCTATTGACTTCAGTCCAGTAAAAATTTGTGGTGGTTAAGGTATGTGTTCTTAAGCCTTCAGTCCTTAGGTTTAGGAAGATACCAAAATCATCCTTAGTGATTTCAACTTTCTTTTTGAAAACAAAAGAAGTGATGACAGAATGGTCGGAGTTGAATGACATGTTTGCCAAGAAGTAGTGAAAGGTTTCTTTATTGTAGAAATGGACTAGAGTGAGGATTAAACTAAATTGGGTAGAGGCAAACAAGTACATTACCTTAAATGTTAGTTGATCCTGTAGGAGAACTCTAGATGGGGTGATTTTTGCAGAGGCAAACCTAGGAAAAGATTCTTCATTGGCTTTAGATAGGAATTTTTCAGACGTATTCCTAGGAGGACCCATAGCCAAAGTCTTTTGGTGCTTGCTAGAACTTGCCATTGAAGGATTTCAAGAATGAAAAGGTTTGAAAGAGATGTGTGAAAGTGACTGTTCAGTAAAAAATGCCGATAATTTTAAAGAAGAACGAATGTTCGTACCAGACGAAATTTTCGTTCGTCCCATACGAATTAAATTTGTCCCGTATGAAAATATTTCATATGAACGAATTAATGAGTTTAAAAAATAACTACTTTTCGTAAACACATAATTTTTGAAGCGTCCTTTCGTACAGACTTTTGACCAAGACGATCGTCTATACGAACACGTGTTCGTACAGACGATCAAAATTTAATTCGTTTTAATGGCAGTTGAAAACCGTCCCCCACTATGAAATGACATCTATTCATCTGGACGAACCAAAGGTTCGTACGGACGAAGTTCATAATAAAAACTGTCTTATCCGTTCAAATGCTGCATTCAATAGTCCCGACGTTTGAGGAAAAATATTTTGTCCCGGACAATCGTGAGGATCGTACAGATGAACTACATTAAAAACTGCTCTTAAGAAGATTTGAAATCACGCAGATTGACATTTTACACACATCGTCCCGTACGAAAAAATTTTCGTCCCGGACGATTAACACAAATTTTTTGAATTTTTGTATTTTTATCAAAGAAAACCAAAATAAACACACAAAACACAATAAACAACGACAAATGTACAGACTCTAAATAAAAATCACTCAAAAACAAACAAAAATCATAAAAATAAAATCATAAACTACGGAAACAAAACATCAATATTGCAAAAATATTTTTATTTAAGCATTTAAATCAATTACACCAAGCCTTGTTCTTAATGCAATGAAAGTATCAAAGGCTAAAGGTTTTGTAAAAATGTCTGCAAGTTGATTTTCAGTTGAAACATGGGTAAGTTCAATTTCTCTCTTGGATACATGATCCTTTATGAAATGATGCCTTATGTCAATATGTTTGGTTCTTGAATGTTGAATAGGACTTTTGGAAATGCAAATAGTACTAGTATTATCACAACAAATTGGAATAGTACCTATAATTAATCCTAAATATATCAACTGTTGTTTTAACTAAAGTACTTGTGCAACACAACTTCCTAATGCAATGTATTCTGCTTCTGCGGTAGATAGGGCCAGAAGTTCTTTTCCTATCCACCCTACAGCCTGCAAAGTCAGAATATGAATAACCAATAATTTCAAATGAAGAACTAAACTTAGGATACCAAATTCCTAAGTTCTGAGTTCCTAGTAAATATCTTAAAATCCTTTTCACTGCTGTCAAATGTGATTCTTTTGGATCTGATTGAAATCTAGCACATAAGAAAACACTGAACATAATATCTGGTCGGCTAGCAGTCAAGTAAAGTAAAGATCCAATAATCCTTCTAAATTTCTTTTGATTAACAGATTTTCCCTGAAGGTCCTTATCCAACTGAACTGAGGAACTCATTGGCGTACTAACAGGTTTAGCATTGTCCATTTCAAATTTTTTGAGGATGTCCTTAACATATTTAGTTTGACTAAGAAATATACCTTCCTCAAGTTGCTTAAAGCTAAAACCTAGAAAGTAATTTAAATCTCTCATTAGACTCATCCCAAATTCACTACTCATTGTTTTAGAAAAATCATCACAAAGATTTTTTTTTTAAGATCCAAAAATGATATCATCCACATAAATTTGAACAATGAGTATATCCTTTCCAAATTTCCTTAAAAAGAGAGTTGTATCCACACTTCTTTTTTCAAAAGATCTTTCAAGTAGGAAGGTTCACAACCTCTCATACCAAGCCTTAGGTGCCTGTTTCAATCCATATAATGCCATTTTTAACTTGAAAACATGATTTGGGTATTTAGAATTTTCAAAACATGGAGGTTGTTCTACAAAAATATCGTCTTCAATTACCCCATTTAAAAAGGCACTTTTCACATCCATTTGAAATAATTTAAATCCTTTAAAACAGGTAAAGGCTAGTAAAACCCTAATTGCTTCAAGTCTAGCTACAAGGGCAAAAGTTTTCTCAAAATCATTTCCTTCAATTTTATTATACCCCTTAGCAACTAATCTAGCCTTATTTCTAATGACTACTCCTGAGTCATTCATTTTATTTTTGAACACCCACTTAGTTCCAACAACACTTTGATCTTTTGGCCTTGAAGTTAATTCTCAAACTTTATTTCTTACAAATTGATTCAACTATTCTTGCATGACCAATATCCAAAATTTATCAGAAAGTGCTTGATCAATATTAGTGGGTTCTATAGTTAAAATAAAGGCTGAATGATTGACTTCCTTGTTTAATCCACGCCTAGTTCTAACACCCTCACTAGGTTCACCTATAATCAATTCCCTTGGGTGGTTTTTAGAAAATCTCAAATATCTAGGCAAAGGGTTTTCTATTTCCAAATTCTCTTCCACATTTTCTTTCAAATTTATTCTATCAATTTTTTGGGAGTTATCCTCAATCTCATCTTCAACAACATTTAGCTCTTCTAAATTTCCAGATTCATCAAATACAACATGTGTGGTGTCTACATTGACCAAAGTTCTTTTGTTGAATATCCTATAAGATTTTCCAACACTTGAATATCCAACAAATATTCCTTCATCTGATTTCGAATCAAATTTTTCTAAGGCAGATTTTCCATTATTATGAATGAACACCTTAAAACCAAAAATATGCAAATGAGACAGATTAGGTGTTCTACCTTTTAGCAACTCATAGGATGTTTTATTTAAATTCGATCGCACATTCACCCTATTCAGAACATAACATGCAGTGCTAATCGCCTCAGCCCAAAAATATCTAGGAAGTGAGTATTCTGCCAACATTGCTCGGGCGGCTTCTATTAATGTTCTATTTTTCCTTTCAACTATCCTATTTTATTGAGGGGTTCTAGGTGCAAAAAAATTGTGATCAATTCCTTTCTCTTTACAAAAATTTTCAAATCTTTCATTTTAAAATTCTCCTCCATGATCACTTTATATAGAAATTATTTCACACCCTAATTTCCTTTGAATCCAAGTCGAAAAATTTCTGAATTCCTCAAATGATTCACTCTTATGAAATAGAAATTTAACCCAAGTGAATCTTGAGTAATCATCCACTACAACAAATCCGTATACCTTCCCTCCTAGACTTATAGTTCCTACTGGTCTAAAAAGATCCTTGTATAAAATTTCTAATGGTTTACTAGTCTTAAGATCCTTATTGGACTGAAAAGAGGAATTCACTTATTTTCCTAATTGACTTGCATCACAAAGGATCCTTAGTAAAGTCTAGTTTTGGTATACCTCTCACTAAGTTCTTTTAGGTAATTCTCCTAAGGTTTTTCATACTAGAATGACAAAGTCTCCTATGCCAAAGCCATGATTCATCAGAAATAGTTTTCAAATAAAAAGCAGTAGGAGATTGAATACAATTTAAATCTAGCATATAAACATTATTTACCCTTTTTCCATTTAAAACATCTTTCTCATTTAGGCTTAATATGCAACTAGTAGGAAGAAATTTTACACTATAGCCCTTATCACATAGCTGACTTTTACTTAATAAATTATGCTTTAAACCTTCAACCAATAACACATTGTCTATAAAAAAGTTTTTCAAATTTCTAATCATACCTGATCCAACCACTTTCTTTGTGGTATTATCTCCAAGTGTAACCTTGCCTCCACTCCTGGCTTTCAGCATTATGAATTGAGCAGTATCTCATGTCATATGCTTTGAACATCCACTGTCCAGGTACCATATGCTCCCACGAGGTCTTGTATGAGAGCAACCGTACAAAAATATCAAATGTTAGACCTGGGAACCCAAACAAGTTTGGGTTCACCTTTTAGCAATTTATAATCAGATGCATGCATGATATGTCTAGGTTTATACATCTTAGGTCTCCACACCAAATCAGATTTCATCTTCAAAGTACAGGTTTGAGATATATGTCTAAATAATCCATAATTATTAAATTTGACATTAGGAAAAGTATTCCTAAGTCTTCTACCATTTGTTTGTCTTCTAAGGGTATATTTAAGTTAAAATTTAGGATATATAAAATCTTCAAGTTTGGGGGGTATCCTATTATCCTCAAGAGCTCTTATTTTTAACTTATAAAATGAATTTATATCTTCCAATATTCGATTTGTATAATTGATTCGATATATTTTGCTCTCAGATTCATCCTTAAATATTTTAAATTCTTTTTCAAGATCAACATAGGATGATTTTAAAATCTCATGATTTTTATTTAGATCATCATATTCATAAAGTAATTTCATATGGTTGTCATCTATTAAAGCATGATCTTTCCTAAGGATTTTATGTTCTTTTTTAAGTTCTTCCAATTCTAGACTTACACTAGCATGCATCTTTTTCATTTTCCTATATGTATCATGCATGTGTTCAGAAACTTTAAATAATTCATCGTAACTTAAGTCACATACCTCTTATTGATCTGTTTGATCTATGCTATCTGCCATCAAGCAAAGATTGGTGACTTCTTCTTCCTTTTCAGTCTCTGATGAATCTGAAGCTGAGTCCGCCCAAAAAGCTCTTTGAAACTTCTTCTTGCCCTTCTTTATAATTAGTTTCTCCTGTACCTTCTCCTTGTTAGGAGTGGCTTTGAGTTTTGGGCAATCAGTCTTGATATGACCTGGTTTCCTGCATTCATAACAAATCATTTCATTAGAAATCTTGCCATTTCTGTTAAACTTACCTCTATTCTATTGTTGGCGTCTCTTCTGCTTTCTCTTCAGAAAGCTTCTGAATTGTCTAGTCATTAATGCAATATCGTCTTCATCCTCAGGTTGTGAGTGTTCACTCTCGGACTCTTCCACTTTTAGTGCTATATTCTTCTCCTTTCGTGGTTCACCTGCATCAATCTTTCTTTGACTAACCCCTTGCTCGTAAGCAATGGGTGAACCAAGAAGATTGTCAATAGAATAAATGTTTAGATCTTTAGACTCTGTAATTGCAGTAATTTTAGCATCATAAGCAGTAGGTAAACAACGAAGAATCTTATTAACCATTTCAGCATTAGTTAATTCCCTACCAAGTGCATGCAAAGAAGTGATAATTTATGCGAATCTTGTGTACATGTCAGAAATAGATTCATTTGATTTCATGCAAAACAATTCATAATCATGTAACAAGATATTAAGTCTTGATTGCTTAACCTCATTAGTCCCCTCATAAGTTATACAAAGTCTATCCCATATGTCCTTTCCACTTTTGCAAGTGGAAACCTGCATGTAGTCTTCAAATTTTAAAGCACAAAAGAAGTTATTTAAACATTTGGCATTTAGTTGAGCTAAGTCATGTTCTTCTATAGTCCAATATGCAAAAGGTGTTTCTACCCTAACTCCATCAACTAATCTAGTTGGTTTTGTATAACCTTCCTGGACTAGGATCCACATACGATAATCAAGTGACTGTAAGAAAGTAGACATGCATGTTTTCCAAAAATTAAAAGGTATATTGTCAAATGGTGGAGATCTAGTAATAGAGTAGCCCTCAGGTGTATTTCGATTTCCAAATGTAGCCATCTATGTTAATCAAAAAGTAGTTTAAACTTATGATTTTGAAACGGAGCTCTGATACCACTTGTTGAGTCTAGTAAATAGGTTGTTAAACCTAAGTTAAATGTCCCAAGGCTATCCAAGAGGGGGGGGGGGGGTGAATTGGTAATTTAAAAAATTATACTTATACTCTTGGATTTTTAGAAAACCTTTTTAATTATTTATGCAAGTTAAATTTAAAGTTTAAAAAATAAACTTTTCAACCAGAGTAAATAACATGCAATGAAATTAAATGTGGAAGAAAAATAAGAAAGAACACACCAGATTTATAGTGGTTCAGTCAAATCTTGACCTACGTCCACTTCTCGGAGGCACCCTTCGAGTATTACACTAATACCACAAAGTGACTCTCCTTTTGCCCCCAACGCAAGGCGGAGAAGCCTGTACAAAATCACTTTCACCTTTCCCGGTGCGGCAGAGTAGCCGAGTTCTTTGACACCAAGGAGATCTTATTCTCGCCAAAACTTCCCTCAAGACGACCCTTGAATCAGATGGTACTGAGGTGCAAGTTCACCGGAGCAACCGTGTGAATATCCCCTCCACACTCCCTTAAAATCCCCTCCAAGGATCTTCTCCCTCTCAAACTCCACCCTTTCCTCTCTCCCTTTCAAGTTCTCTCTTCTAGTTTTCTCCCAAAGAACGAAGACTCAATGACTGTCAAAGATACACTTTGTCGTCCTTTTACATTCTCCAAGTGTCGACGGAGAACTGGACCGATGTTGTTGAACTTCACTTGAGAGCTTTCAAAGGAGATGGGCAGAAACAAAGAGATCTTCTTCTTCAAGTAACCTTGTGAATCCCTCAGAAACTCCTCACTTGATCTCTCACTCTTCACTCTTACAATCTCTCCAAAACACTCACACTCAATGATCCCTCTCAAGAGAAAACAACTCCAAAGGCACTTGTAATAGTTTTTAGGAGTCCTTATATAGAAAGGACAAGAAAAACCGTCCAAAAAACTACAAGTTTTCAAAACTGTACGCAGTGGATCGTCCCGTACGATCGTAGATCGTCCTGGATGATTTTACTTAAAGTGCCGGAAATGAACCTAATGTATATTGGTACGAACTATGTTTGTACACGCTCATCGTCCCGTACGAACTATGTTCGTCCGGTACGAAACGGTTATTACATAGGTCGGTTCTAAAAAATTCTACAGGATGTAACCAACTGACGTAAGTCGGTTCAGTTCGTCCTGGGACAAACGGGTTTCATCCTAGGACGATTTTAAACAGAGAGTTTCGTCCAGGGACAAAAATTTATTTCGTCCTATACGATCTCATATAGAAAGTTTCGTCTAGGGATGAAAATTTATTTCTTCCTGTACGATCTCATACAGAGAGTTTCGTCCTGGTACAAACCTTATTTTTTGTCTGGATGAACAGTGCAAGTGAGAATCTCGAGAAGTTCGTCCCAGGACGAATATTAAATTCATCCTGGAAGATAAGTACTTAGAAAAATTTTCTCCTCGCCTGTTCGATCCATTGCTCTTCGTAGGGATAATTGATAGATCGTCCCGTACGATCAGTTTACAAAAATTGTTCCCCAAGTATGTATTTTGTGATTTTTCACTAAATTATAATCACTCCCTCTCATTTCAAAACTTATGAATATTTGTTGAATTTGATTACAAGTCTTCATATCTTGGAGTTAATTTTCCTGAAATGTTAGTACACACTAGAGAAAAAACAAATCTTCCAAAAAATGTTAGGAGATAACAACATATAAAACAATAATATTTGGAATCATCAAAACTATACAAGTTGCAATAATATAAAACATGCAAATAGCAACTTTCCTAACAGTATGATATCAATGGCCTAATATAATTCTAATAGATAGATCGTTTGTTTAGGGTAGTGTAAATACCACCCTATTCCTTAAGAAAATAAGAGATGATTTACTCATTGTTTAAATATATGCAAATGACATATTATTTGGATAAGCAAATAAACATTTTTGTAATAATTTTTAAAAAATCACAATTATAAAATTTAAGATGAGCAAAATGGGGGAGTTAACTTATTTTCCTGAATTTAGTACAAAGCAAAGAGAAGATGATACTTTCTTAATTAGAGTAAGTTTAATAAGGAAATTTTAAAGTGTTGACCAAAACTCAAGCAACCAAAAAAAAAAAAAAAAGAAATAAAAAAGGGGATTAAAATCATTACCTATCACTACCCATCCAAGGAGCCTTGCGCAAATCCTACCCAAAATCCCGATATCTGCTACAGTGTCGCGCGCCAGTTTGCAAACGGCGCTGCTGCAGTCGTATCACACACGCTCTTCCTCAACTCGACTCCTCACATCGTTAAATACTAAGTGAATGAAGCCTTCAATTTTTTTTCTCTCACAAACGCCTACCTCCATATGGATCCAAGGATGACTCCCTGCCTCTCGCTCTACATCCATGACCAAGACTCACGAATCCCACTTTGCTTCTTCCAAGCATACTACCGAACCCCATTCGAATCCACTCCATCCAAAATTCTCATGCACACGTAGCTTCCAAAACCCATGACCTACCCTATTGCCGATCGAGTCCAAGGCAGCGCAAGCCAAAGCTTCTCCGACCCTATCTCCTTGTCCATACGTTCATCTTCCACTAACCTTTCTCCATTTTTTCAGCAAG
Organism: Dendrobium nobile; assembly: GCA_022539455.1. Taxonomy (NCBI): domain Eukaryota; kingdom Viridiplantae; phylum Streptophyta; class Magnoliopsida; order Asparagales; family Orchidaceae; genus Dendrobium; species Dendrobium nobile. The sequence continues at coordinate 31,024,602 of CM039727.1, forward strand.
TCCGACACCTCCACCTCTTCAAGTCGAAGGCAACCCTTTCGATCCCTTCAGCACAGAGAGAGAGAGAGAGAGAGAGAGAGAGAGAGAGCTTCTTCCCCATACCTCCTCTCCAAGCCGACTGACCCCTACCATCTCCGACGTCATTCCCTTCTTCAGGATGGAAAGTTACTCCATTTTGATCGCAAGCAAAAACAGGAGCTCGTTGTATCTCTATTATACGCAGTTCTTTGGCCAAATCCTTGCCGAACTCCACTTCCTCCTGCCACCTCCTCTACTCCAAGCGACCATTAGGTGTAGGTTTAGATTTATTTTATTAAAGTTCTTAATTATTATTTAAATTATAGTTACTAATTATTATAATTAGTAATCATTATATATATATATATATATATATATATATATATATATATATATATATATATATATATATATATATATATATATATATATATATATATATGTTAAAAAAAAAAGAAATGTTTGATTCGTCGTCGTCGCCATCCCTACGCGAAGGTATAACATTTCTAACACAAAACCCCTCTCGTGGCTTACGACGGGCCGGAAAACCCCCTACGCGCTCACGTAGCATAGTAGGGAGGGAAACCGGCTCGGCGCTTGCGATGATCTAAAAATTCTTTTTCAATGCTAGCGACGAGCCGGCAAACCAATTACACGCTCACATAATGTAGTAGGGAGGGAAACCGATGCAGTGCTTGCGGCAAGGGGGATAAAAAAATAATAATAATAACCCAAAAATCCTTAAACGCTCATGTAGCGGGCGGAGATAAAAATAAAAAATATAATCGCGGTGTCATTTGACACCTACCTGAAGCGTTTATGTAGCGTCAAGGGGACGGTCGCCTCTTGGTTTTCCCCTAAATGGGGGAGACGCTGAGAGGTTGCTGAAATTAAGTTTGAAATACAAAGGACTTGAACTGGACATTAATGTGCTTAGTGCAAACTTGAACAAAAAGACTTAAAATCAAACTGAAGCAAGAAGAGTTTGAACTCAAAGAATTGAAAACTTGAACTCAATTTGATCAATTGAGAACTTGAACTTAGACAATTTGAACTCATGCAAGTACCTGAGTTGGACTACAGGGGATCTGAACGAATGGAAGAGGTTTATCAAGAACCTAAACTATACTTGAACTCAAGCATAAATTTGTGGACTTGAACTTGGATTCATATTTGAACATGAAATGACTTATAAAATACTTGAACATAAGTAAATTGAAATTAAATACAAGCTTGTACTTGCAACAAATGACTACGAGGACTCAGAATTGAATCAATTGTGGACTGCAGGGTTCTTGAACAAGACTAGAACATCAAACAAACACTTATATTTGGGCTTGATTTGAGCTTGAAAGAGCAATGCATAAGATCATAAAGAATTTGAACATGATCGTAATTAGAATCCAAATGAATTTGAACTCGAATTGAATTCAAATAATTTGAGATTTGAACTTGAACCAAATGGTATAGAACCTAACTTGAACTTGGCTCTAATTGAATGCAATCAAATGATATGTGATAAATAAAATTTTGCATACCATTTACTTATAAGCAATAGTGCAAAGATAATGTGGAATTTGTAGTGAATAAGCCTTCAATATAAACTTGTGAAGAGAGCTCGAAGGCACCAACGAAGAAGAACCCTTCAAAGGACATACTAATCCATTTGAAATGGCCCTTAATGAAAGTAATAAGACTTCATACAAATTTACATGAAGAAGAACATGATGATCATAATAGATTCTTTGCCAACATGAGTAGAGAACATGTTATAGCTTACTTGCGAGCACATATAAATTATTATAAGGATTTCTTCAGGCACACAACAATTGTCACATGAACTAGAAGGGAGATGATAGAAGTCTTGCATCGCATACAATGCTTCCTCTCATAAATAACAATGAAAGAGCATATAAACAAATACGATCATTCACTAGTCATTATGCATAAGGAGGTTAGTGATGCATGTAACACATATATACAAGGAAACATGCATGTCCTGTAAGCAGAGAAAATCAATATACCATGAGTATAGTGATTGATGCATTCAATAAAATATAAAGGATATATAACATTTTGCCGATCAGTCCAACAATGCTCTTTGAAAATACATAGGGTGTAGCATACGATAAAATATAAGTAGCTGCTAGTAGCGATGCAAGATACCCCATATACAAAATGACGTACCTACTAGTAACAACTAACAACAAATAGCAAATATTACAACATTCCTATGAGCAACGATGGTTGATGTGGAATAAATGTGACCGTGACACACAATTTACAACGAAACAGAAGCAGGTGCGCTAATCCTCGGTGAACAAAGGTAGGTGAAATGTAGCAGATACATGCGCTTACGAAGTGTTATGGGTGACAACAAATGTCATGCATTGAATGATGAGAACATCTTTGCAGTCAATAAGAATCTTAATTCATTCACAGTTTAGATGATTGATTCTTTATTTAAGCCAACAGTAAAAAATGATGATGATGACATGATCAAAGAGTCGCCCACTAATTCCTATATGAGTTTTGGGAAAAGAAAGCAAGATTAGATCATTATGGAACGAGTGAATCTCAGTTCAACCAGGTTCTGAATATTGAATTGGATAAGATTTTTGAGGCTTACATGTTACTTGATGAATAGTAGTCATACATCTAATATACCTCCTTCTACGAACAAACATTAAAATAATATGACAAATGTAACCTTCTACAAGCTGTTGTAGAAGACTCATCAAATATTCCAAGAATGCCCCCGCACATACACAATAGTTTATATACATATAGGTATATAAAGGGATAAGAATAATTACAAACACCTGTATGAGCTCCAGCGAGCGTGTTATTGGAACACATATGACTTATAGGGATGCTGCGTGGGTCGATAAGTGAATTCAAATTCGAACCTGATCCTTCTATGCAGATCAATAGGAGTCGATAGGGTTCGAACCATCAAATAAATATATGGTCGTAGTGAATGATATATTTATTTTAATACATTCATATTATGCCTTCAAAGCCTATAATCAAGATAATTCACCAATGAAGGTACAAAGCCTATGAAACCTGATCCTTTGTCTATAGCTCGATAGAGTCAACAAGGTTCATCCATAAAATATAAATATTTTCAAGTGACTTTAATGTCACCTCGATGATGTCCGCGTTTAATGTAAATCTCAATCGGAGAAATCCATTCTAAATATTTCAAAATATTACCCAAATACCATAAAATTCATAACTCTAAAATACCATAATTCAAAACGATTTAAAATTAAAATAAATCCATCAACACTTAAAGTAAAATCCATCCACCCTCCATAACAGTTTGCTTGGGTGGACAAATCATAATTTATTTCAGCTCACATAAAGCTAATGCCTAGTTAAAAATATCACTAGGATCCTTTCTCAAATAATCTCCTACCAACAAGGACATGGTACGTGTCCTCTGACCGATATTTTTGCCATCAAATGGCACCGCAGGATAAACGGTTATGACCTGGGGCCCTCTGAACCTAGTGGTTTTGCCGCCAAATGGCACCACGAAATATCGGTTATGGCCAGAGCTAATACGTTCTTTAGTGGCATCAAATTATTGAGATATGAATCAATAGGATATGATTGATATGGCACAAAGCCCTCTTTTAGCTAAGGTGAATTTAAATTTATCCCCTTAGGAAAATATCCATCCCAGGTCTACAAGGTACCCATGGACGAAGCAACCCATGGCTGCCGACAAGGATCCTTCTATCAGGTTGGGTCGACTACCTCTAACTAAATAGATTAGGGACCATGATGGTTCGGGACGATGGAACCATGGGATCTTGATCGGGTTCATCATCCATTCTCCTACCATCCGCTTTAAGTGCAAGGTAGTGAAATTTTTATTTTTAAATATCAAACTTTTTAAATTTCCAAATCTAAACCTTAATTCCCAAATTCCTTAAGCCCATGCTGCTACTATATGCCATATGCACGTATCTCTACGTATCTGATTGACGACTAGCTTTAATCTAAAGTTCTCTCTCATTATTGGGAGGGGTAATTAATTATAGGGGCTTGCGCCTATAAGAAACAAGAACTTAGATCATAAAGTCCTCACAAAAATGAGAGCGAAATCTCTGGGTAGTGTCTTATCTACAAACCCATCTACCTTCCAGAAATTTATCCCAGAATTTAATCAGTTAAAACTCCCTCGTCGAATAAGAAAAAGCCATAAAGCGGGCGAAGGTCGGGGCTGAATTTTTGGAACCCACAGATTTCTAACGTCTCCGTTGGAGACTGGTTTCTCTTTCCATCTTTGACTTGTCATCTCAGTGTTATAGTAGCAGCTATTTCAACCCGTATTCAATATTTCAAATATTTTTAAATGACCATTTAATGGATCAAAGTCTTTAATATTCTTAAATGATTATTCAGTAAATTCATATGGCATTCAGTAGAGTTTTTAAATTTATTTTTATTATTTGCTTATGCTAATTATTTTTATCCATTTTTATTTTTGTGTTCTATGAAAGTCTCTGTATTTTGAAAGTGTGGGTGATGTATCAGATTCTGATTACTAACCTTTGCCTTTCATTTATGCAGATGGATCTACAGAACACCTCGATGACCGTCCAGCTGGGACGAGGAGCTAGGATTCAACTGATAAATGCTATTATTGAAATTGGGAATGCTGGAGCTACCATCCAATTTGGTAGCGTTGACTTCTCTACAATTGTTGCAAGAACTGTAGCCATCCATTTGAATGGCGTGAGCTCTGAAAATCCTGCATAGAGACTCCATCTTGACAGAGCTCCTATCCGTCGGACGCATCTACCAGCGTCGCGGGCCACTACTACTACTAAAAATCCTCGCAAGAGGGTTTCTATATTTAAACGACTTTCACAATCGGAAACCGCAACCACTAAGAGAGTTGTGACTGACGGGAAGATCTCAGTGGTGACTGCCAACACCACTACTCAACCAACTGAGTTATTTGCACCCAGGAAATATGATGTTGATGCTTCCTCATTTGGAGGAAGGCTCACTAGGAGGCAGAGAAGGAAGATGAATGTTAAACTTCTAGCTTAGCAGCAACTGGTGCCTGTATACCTATCAAAAATGCCTACCTAGGAGCTAGAATCTATCATTCTGACCCAGAATGGGTTCACAAATTTGAAATGAGTTAAGAAAAATAGCTATAATAGGGAGAAAAAGAAATCTTTTTTGGATCAACGGCTTGAAGCCCCATTCCCTCTAAGGAAGAAAGAGCCTGAGAGTCTTTTAGCTCGGGTATACTGAGTTTTGAAAATAGTAAAGGAGAAAGGGCTAAAGAAAAAAAAAGTATCAACGGCCCTTGATGACTGAAGATAGATGAACTCCGCTAAGAGAATGCTTGTCTGTGCGGTGGAGAGAAAGGAAAGAAAGTATATCCCATACGATGAATATCGATGCGTGACACTTGAACCATATATTCAGGGATCCGCTGCCGAAAGGTTCCGATGGAAAGAAAAAGAAATATGGAGGCCAAAGCATCATAGAGAAGATAAAAGAGAAAGAAGAACTGATCTAGGCATGACATCCGGTGAGGCTTCCAAGAGATCCACCCACATTTACAAAGAACGTCATAAATGGGTCCCTAAAAAAATACACAATGACACCCCTCCCGACAATCGACACCTTAGAAAATCCTCCAGGGGATCCTGTTGCTCATCATCCCCTTCAAAGGAAGAGACTAACTTCGACCGCAACCCACTCGTTGAAGAAATTTTCTTGTCTAACTAAGAACTTGAGATCTAGTGGCTTCGTCGCTCGGAGATCCGAGTACTAGAACAAACTATAGAAGGAGAAGAATATCTCGAAGGGGAAGAAAATATTGAAGAATATATGGAGGAAAACTTAGAAGAAGAAATGGAAGATACAAATAACACCTTGGACATATAGGTGATTTATATGGTGACACACACCAATGCTAACGATGAAGCCTACTACAATGACGATGAAGGTGATGATCGTTGGCAACCTCCACCTAGGCAAGTACATCGGCATCTCCATGAAGTTAGGTCCACCACTAGCGGAGGTGGTCATTCTCAAGGAGCAGAAGTGGATGTAGTAGAGGGGAATCCCCTTGATGATAAAAATGTCACACTCGCTGACATGAGAAGGCAGATGAGGTGATAGATGAGAGCCAAAGACAGAGAAATCTCTTAGTTGAATGGGAAGATGACTAAGATGATGGCTCAGATGGGGGCAATGATGCAGATAATATAGAGAAATAACGCTATTGGCGACATGCCTAATTCTTCTATCGATCCTCCAAACTTCAAAATGCCTCAAGTCTTAGGGGTACGGGGCGCTCCTGAATGTGATAATGAAGTCAATTACATTACCTGCCAATGCACTCCGCAGAAGATTGCAAGTACTTATGAACCTATGAGAGCTGCACAGTTATAAGGAATCATTACTGAAATGATTAAGGCTATTATAACTGTTGATCAGGCGAAGAAGTTGGTGGGCAAGGGTCGCCCATATCCCGTTGAGTACGATAAGGTGCCATATCCGAAAGGATATTTTGTACCGAAGTTTAACACTTTTAATAGTACTAATAACCCTAGGCAGCACTTGGCACAATTTAAGGCCACATGCGGGAATAGAGGAGGAAACGATGCCTTACTTTTCTAATAATTTGTTAGTAGTTTAACAGGAACTACTTTCGAATGGTATGCTGAACTACCAAATGATTCTATAAAAATATTTGCAGAGTTAGAATTTATGTTCATGAAGAGGTTTGCCAGCACAACCGAGAAGATAATGATCGCTGACTTTGCTCTGGATAAGAGAAGAAGGGATGAATCAGTGACTAAATATATCACTCACTGGAGTAATTTAAGTATGAAATATGAGCAACAACTTGAAGAAGAGCATGCAGTGTAATTATTAATGGGCAAAATTGATGACAAGATGGAACCCATCCTTTGCATGGCTACGATTATCGCATTTCAATATTTGCTAGATAGGGTGGCCAAATTTGAGAAACTAAATTTTTCCAGATCAGAAAATCACTCTGATAAGCCCAAGAAGGCTAAGGCCCCGGGTGCTAGAAGGGGTGAGGCTGACTCTACGTTCTTCTTTAGAGCTGATAGAGAAAAGTAGGTGATTTACAATGTAGATAAGAGCAAGCAACCAATGCAGTATGAAGAAAAGCCTAAGTAGGCCTACAACCCTAACCCCCGACCAGAGCTGATACTAAGGGAAAAATGATAGGTCACGAACCTTTTAAGGTGGAGGGAAACACCTGAGGCAAGCAATAGGAACTGGTGATAGAATATTTCAATCCCTCAAAGATAAAATGAATAAAGAATATTCATTCAAGAGGGTGTGTGTCACCAAGTAGCACTGAAAGTAGGTTTAGAACTGCCTAAATGCAAAAGGCCTGAAGATTCGAAGCACACTGGTGACCCAAATTATTGCCCATACCATCGGGTAGTCAACAAACCTATTAAAAGATTGTTAAATCTTTAAGGATTGGCTTGAAAGAAAGTACCAAAAGGGAGAACTCACATTGTCCAATAATGTGTTGATTAATCCCAGAAAAGAATCAACTCTAATGGTTACATCTTCTTCCATATTCCCAGTTGAAGAAAAAAGAAATGAAAAGAACGCAGCTCAAAAAGAGCAGTGAGAGACTGCGGTCTCTTAGAAAACTATGAAAATATTGAAGCAGCTTAAAGGAGTTTCAGGTGTAAAGTGGAAGACTCCTACTGAGCCAGTGCTAGATCCCAAGGCATTGCCTGTGGTACAAGCATCTTCTTCTAAACAGTTCTCCAACCAAGTTGGTATTTTAAAGTCTTGAAAGATGAAACCTTTCAAGAAAAGACCAAACTGAAGAAGCCTAAGGAGAAAAAGTGTAAAACCCCTCTGAAGTGTATTTTTTTAGTGCAGTTAGTCCATACGAGCTGACTTTAGCACAAGACGAACTGAAAAAAATTGTGAAGAATCTGTATGGTTCATATGGACGAACCTGTATGAGCATGGACGAACCGTCGGGACGAAATTTGTCCAGGAATGAATACACTTCGTTTGGATGAGATTTGTCCAGAGGGCAAATCATCCCGGGACGAATGGAAATGATCCGGGACGATCCTGTTTGATAAGTATTGGAATTGAGATATTTTGGATCATTTTGAAGAGAGAGAAAAAGTAGGAGAGAGAAAGAGAAGTAAAGAAAAGAGGAAGGGTTAATTTCGGAGGCCGCAGAGTGCTTGTTGTCCGTCGCCACTGTTAGAAGAATTGTTTATCTCGCAGTAAGAAATTTGAATCCTATTTCTGATTTTGAAGATTTTGTGTTTTGGTATTTTTCTGCTCTGTTTTGTGTTTCCGTTATCGAAAAACATGCATATCTTTGTATTGACGGAACTTTTACCGCGTAACTTTTGGTATGTTATCGAAATGATATTTTTGTACGATTTAAGTATTTTTTGGAAAGTTTTCACCGGGTATTTTGAATTATGTGGGATTTTTATCAAATAGAAAATTATTCGGATGTTAAAAAATATTGCTTCAGTACAGGTAAAGTCTTGAAACGTTGTTTTACACAATTTCTATTAATTTGGTAATTTTCTGGATCTATGCATTTTATTTCGACTTCTGTCAACTATACGATATTTTAAGGAGTTTTCTAAATTGAGCCAAATCATGTATATTGGTTGCAATGTGTTGATGATAATGAAGAATGTGGTTATATGATTAAAATTATTATGATATTACTATGATACTACTGTGTGTGTGAAAGACAAGTAAGAACTGGTTGAACCGTTGGTTGGAGACTGAGTGATTTGTACAGGATGGTGGGCCGACGAACTTTCCTTTAAATACGGTTTGGTGTTAGCCTCTACTGATCACGTGATTACTGAAGGGAGTTATAAGGAGATGATTACTATGCCGACGAGCAAAGAGTGACAACTCTTTTCAGTGAGCCAACGAATAAGATTCAAGATATATGATACAAGACTGAAAAATACCGTAATAGCAAGGGCTTTTACTTGTTGAGTATGTTGTGAGTATAATTACTGATTACTAAAATATGTGTGTTTAATCATTGTTCTTATCAATTATTGTATGAATATCTTGATATCAATCGATCTATTAATTTACTGATATTGAATTGATCTATTGTTACTGATTGATTTATTGATTACTGTACACATTTATTTATATCGACGGATTTATTGATTGAGTATAGATTTTTTGATGAATGGATTTACTGATTTATTGATATCGACAGATTTACGGGTTTACTATTACTGTACGATTTCATTGATATTACATATTGTGCATGTCACTGAATACAGATACCGATATGGACACGATACTATTGATTCATTGATACTATCGATACCGATACCGATACTGATTCATTGTACTGATCTTATAACACGTAATACATTGATTACTGACTAATACATGTGATACATATGATACACCGAACATGATACATGTGCATGTGATATAGAATATGATTTTACTGTATTGATATAATTTTACAGCATTGATTGATTTATCGATTTATTAATTTGATTTCAACTCTTTTTAACGATGTATTGATTTGATTATTTTATATGATTTCATACCGATTGATACTATTGACCAGAATTGATTTCTTTATTGATCTGATTGATTCTATTGATATGATTGGGTGATGTTAATCGTATTTAATTTGACGGATTTACTAGTACTGATTCTTTTACTGTGATTCGTTTACTGAGGATTTATCATTACTGTATGGATTTACTGTTAATGCATGATTTTACTGTTATAGCATTACTGTTCATGTCACTGGATTGTTACTTATACTGATACATGCACTGATACTACTAATTCACTGTATTGATATTATGCACGTGATATACTGTGTAAGTGACATGTGATTCACTGAACCCTTGATATAAATTATTAGATTGCATGTGATTCACTGAGCACGTGATATTGGATAACTGAATTGTAAGTGTATATCTTGATATGATTCTATGACCTTGATTGATTCCAACTATTTCAAATGATGTTATGATTTTATTTTATTGATTTCATTTCAACAGTCACGAGCGATAGTATTGATTTGACGTTTTATACCAACTGATATTATTGAACCAATGAATTCTTTTTATACGATTGATATTATTGACTGATTTGATTGATATTATCGATACGAAGATTTCTTTAATGATTTGACTGAGATTTTAGATACGATGATTTGTCTACTAAATTGACTGGTGTTATAGATACGATTATTACTGTAGAGATTTGACGCATGTATTGATTCATTGAGTTTTACGAACTTTTATACCGTTTATTGAATCTTCCACTGATAGTGATAGCTTCATACGTTCCTGTATTGATTCTTGTTTTTATATTGATTACTGCTTACGTATTGATTTCTATTTATGCATTGACTCAATGATCATGTGTAGGTGACTGCTATGATATGACTGATTGACATGCATATTGCTTCCGTACCGTGCTTTGATTTCAGTTGTAGGTTTTTGGTGACCTGCTGGGCTTTTTGAAGCTCATTATATGCGGTTAACAATTTCAGGTCTGAGCAAGGGAGCAGGAAGTGATGGTTGATCAAGACTGTCGACGAATCCTTTCACTATGGATGCTTGGGATGTCACAGATTGGTATCAGAGCAAGTGTAGTGAAAGAATTTGATTGATAGTTTGGTAGAATGGATAGTTTCAAGTGCATCATTTTACATATATATTTGAATGACATGTGATCGAATGAACTGTATGACTGTCTGGTTTTTGACGAGTTTTGGTTCTGAATAAATTTGATTTGAGTTTTAATTTGATGAATTTGTTTTATATTTCTTTTTGCAATTGGACCCTTAAGGGAAATGTCGAGGACGATATTTTTCTTAAGGTGGGTAGATTGTAAAACCCCTTCGAAGTGCATTTTTTAGTGCAGTTAGTCCGTACGAACTGACTTTAGTACGGGACGAACTGAAGAAAATTATGAAGAATCTGTATGGTTCATCTGGACGAACCTGTACGAGCCTGGATGAATCGCCGGGACGAAATTTGTCCAGAGAGCAAATCGTCCAGGAACGAATACACTTCGTTTGGATGAGGTTTGTACAGATGGCAAATCATCCCGGGACGAATGGAAATCGTTTGGGACAGTCCTGTTTGATAAGTATTGGAATTGAGATATTTTGGATCATTTTGAAGACAGAGAAAAAGTAGGAGAGAGAAAGAGAAGGAAAGAAAAGAGGAAGGCTTGATTTCGGAGGCGGCGGAGCGCTTTTCGTCCGTCACCGCTGTTAGAAGAATTTTTTATCTCGCAGTAAGGAATTTGAATCCTATTTTTGATTTCTAAAATTTTGTGTTTTGATATTTTTCTGCTCCGTTTTGTGTTTTCGTTACTAAAAAATGTGCATATATTTGTATTGACGGAACTTTTACCGCGTAACTTTTGGTATGTTATGGAAATGATGTTTTTGTATGATTTAAGTATTTTCTGGAAAGTTTTTACCGTGTATTTTGAATTATGTGGAATTTTTATCGAAAAAAAAATTATCCGGATTTGAAAAATATTGCTTCAGTACAAGTGAAGTCTTGAAACGTTGTTTTACATGATTTCTAGTAATTTGATATTTTTCTGGATCTGTGCATTTTATAACGATTTCTGTCAACTATACGATATTTTAAGGGGTTTTCTAAATTGAGCCAAATCATGTTTATTGGTTGCAATGTGTTGATGATAATGAAGAATGTGGTTATATGATTAAAATTATTATGATATTACTATGATACTACTGTGTGTATGAAAGACAAGTAAGAACTGGTTCAACTGTTGGTTGGAGACTGATTCACCTGTATAGGATGGTGGGCTGACTAGCTTTCCTTTAAATACGATTTGGTGTTATCCTCTGTTGATCACGTGATTACTAAAGGGAGTTATAAGGAGATGATTACTGTGCTGACAGGCAAAGAGTGATGATTCTTTTCACTGAGCTATGGATAAGATTCAAGATATATAATATAAGACTTAAAAACACTGTAATAGCCAGGGCTTTTACTTGTTGAGTATGTTGTGAGTGTGATTACTGATTACTGAAATACATGTGTTTAATCATTGTTCTTATCGATTATTGTACGAATATCGTGATATCGACCGATCTATTGATTTACTGATATTGAATTGATCTATTGTTACTGATTGATTTATTGATTACTGTACGAATTTATTTATATCGATGAATTTATTAATTAAGTATAGATTTATTGATGAATGGATTTACTGATTTATTGATATCGACGGATTTACAGGTTTATTGTTACTGTACAATTTCATTGAATTACATATTATACATGTCACTGAATACAGATACTGATACTATTGATTCATTAATACTACCGATACTGATACCGATACTACTGATTCACCGATACTTATTCATTGTACTGATCTTATAGCACGTGATACATCGATTACTAACTAATACATGTGATACATATGATACACCAAACAAGATACATGTGTATGTGATATAGAATATGATTTTACTGTATTGATATGATTTTATTACATTGATTGGTTTATCGATTTATTGATTTAATTTTAACTCTTTTTAACGATGTATTAATTTGATTATTTTATATGATTTTATACTGATTGAAACTATTGACCGAAATTAATTTCTTTATTGATCTGATTGATTCTATTGATATGATTGGGCGATGTTAATCGTATTTAATTTGACGGATTTACTAGTACTGATTCTTTTACTATGATTCGTTTACTAAGGATTTATCGTTACTGTACGGATTTACTGTTAATGCATGATTTTACTGTTATAGCATTACTGTTCATGTCACTGAATTGTTACTGATACTGATACAGGAACTGATACTACTGATTCACTGTACTGATATTATGCACGTGATATATGGTGTAAGTGATATGTGATTCACTGAACACGTGATATAAATTATTAGATTGCATGTGATTCACTGAGCACGTAATATTGGATAACTGAATTGCAAGTGTACATCTTGATATGATTCTACGACCTTGAATTGATTACAACTGTTTCAAACGATGTTATGATTTTATTTCATTGATTTGATTTCAACAGTCATGAATGATAGTATTGATTTAACGTTTTATACCGACTGATATTATTGAACTGATGAATTCTTTTTATACGATTGATATTATTGATTGATTTGATTGATATTACTGTTACGAAGATTTCTTTAATGATTTGACTAAGATTTTAGATACGATGATTTGTCTACTGAATTGACTGGTGTTATTGATACGTCTACTACTATAGAGATTTGACGCACTTATTGATTCATTGAGCTTTACAAACTTTTATACCGTTTATTGATTCTTCCACTGATAGTGATAGCTTCACACGTTCCTGTATTGATTCTTGTTATTGTACTGATTACTGCTTACATATTGATTTTTATTTTTGCATTGACTCAATGATCATGTGTAAGTGATTGCTATGATATGACTGATTGACATGCATATTGCTTCCGTAACATACTTTGACTTCAGTTGTAGGTTTTTGGTGACCTGTTGGGCTTTTTGAAGCTCATTATATGTGGTTAACAATTTCAAGTTTGAGCAAGAGAGCAAGAAGTGATGGTTGATCAAGACTGTCGATGAATCTTTTCACTATGGATGCCTGAGATTCATAAAAAGACAGCAACCCAAAGGGTTATTGACAGTTTGGATGAATACTACCAGACTGTGAGGCGACCTATTAAGCTCGCTGACTTTATGTCAGGGCTTAAAATAGATGAAGCTGAAGAAGATGATGAGGAATCCCTTCCTATAAAAGTATGCGGGTTATCTCAGTGGTACTAAATAAGTCAATAAAAAAAATTACACTAAAGAAGTACCCTCTGAATCCTGTATGATGGTGTTACCAATGGATTACAGTTCGGAGGAGGATTTATATTTTCCAAAGACAGATGCGACCCCGACATAGCGTCGCATATGAGACATATAAACTTGGGTGGTGATTTTGAATCAACAGATGAATCCTTGGATACAACAATGACTGACTCAGAAGAAAATGTCCCATTAAATGAGTTTAAGCTAGAGAAAGTCGATCAAGTACAATTAAGGAGTGGTAAGATATTGCCACCTCCATTGAAGAAAGGGATTTCTAATAAAGATAATGGGAAGGAGATAGTTATAAATGAAGATATCATCCTCAAAGACTCGAAAAAGAAAGATATTTTGGCCAAGGGGATAGATTACAATGTGTTATCCCATCCTAGAAAATTTTTGGCGCAACTTAGCATATATAGTGCTCCTGTAATGTCTAAGAACTTTTGGGAGACTCTGATTCAGGCTCTCAAAGACCTCGAAAGGTATGAGGCATATTTTGTTGAGCATAGCGTGATAGAGGTTTTGCAAATCTGAAATGAGTCGTTCATCACTTTTACTGAACAAGATATGATGCTTGGAATGGTAGATCATAATCGCCCTCTATATGTTAATGTGGAAAGCGATGGGATGATGATTAGTCGAATCCTAATCGATTCAGGATCATCCATAAATCTAATGAGCTTAAATACACTTAGATCATTATGCCTCGACGTGGAGCATCTTGGGTCAGATAAGCTGATGGTGCATTCAGGGAAGGGGCAGAAGGCCATAGGATCATTTACACTATCTCTTGCAATTAGAGAACTTCATACAAATGCCAAATTTCATGTGATTGATACAGATACTGCCTTTAAAGCATTGCTTGGTTGCCCTTGGCTGCATGAATACGGTATAGTCCCGTCAACGCTACATCAATGTATGAAGCACCTCAGGGATAGAGAAGAATTCAGGATATCTGGTGACATCTAGCCCTTTGCAGTTTATGAGGTAAAGATATATGAAGATGCTAAATATTTCATTCCAAAGAAGCTGAAGCCGTCGAGCTCTCTCAAGGCCCAAGCATCAGACCTCGAAGTTACAGAGCAACCTAAATAAGAAAGCAAGAAAAAGTAGGTGGGAAAAAAGTAGGCAATGCCGACTCTTTCTAAGGCACTAACTATCCCGAAAGAAAGGAAATACACACCTCACTTAGGAAGTGACATGGATGAAGATGATGTCACACCTATCAAATCCTGAAGAGTGTGCCAGTCTACGGCTGAATGGAGTAAAAAGGTTGAATACTCAAATGACGATTATGACTATGACTCTATTTACATGATCATAATTCAGGGTGTGTTCTCTAGAAGAATAAATAGCCGATCAATCTCAGATAGCATACTCGTAGTCACACGTATTCTCCTGTAATACTTCAAGGAAGTCATTCCTCGAAAGGTGCATAATGTTGAAGAGCTTGTGATAATCTGTACCTCCCCTAAAAGAAAAGGATGGACCAGCTATCCTATTTTATTCAATCGGAATACTTGAAGAAGAAATAAATCACGATTACTTTCGTACACGTCGATTTTGGAGAATTAATATCTACGTGATTTTCTAGGTATAATACCATAAATATTCAAAGAAGGTTACGAAAATGAGGTAAAATTCATTCATCCAAACAACAAGTTCATTTCTGCTTGAGCCTCTAGTATCGAAGGAATCCTCACTCATTAAAAAAATATTTTTGCAAAAAAAAGGTCTGGGATTCATCATACCAAAGTACCCCCAAAAGGAGATTTGTTGAGCAATCATATGTAGGAAAATCAAATTCGATGACGATAATGATAAGGAGGCGTACGAAGTTGATAATTATGATGACCAACACATAGAGGCCAAGCCTACACTATAAGAACTTGAAGATGGTGGACATGTAGCTATTATGGACGAACTAAAAGAAGTCAACTTGGAAATTGAGGATGATCCTCACCCCACCTTCATTAGTTCTCTCCTACCCGAGGAACAAATAGAAGAAATAAAAAAAAACTTCTTTGCGAATTCAGGGATTGCTTCGCCTGGACATATGCTGAGATGCCCAGCTTATTCCCTGATGTGGCGGTTCATAGATTAGCTATCAAACTAGATGCATAACTTGTTAAAAAAGCTTAAAGAAGAAGTTATTGTAGAGACTAAAAAGCTAATAGAGCCAAGCTTCATCCGATAAGAAAAATATGCTGATTGGATCGCCAATATTGTCCATGTCAAGAAGAAAAATGGACAAATTTGTATATGTATTGACTTTTGGGACCTCAACAAGGCGTGCCCAAAGGATGACTTTACATTCCCTGTATCAGAACTATTAATGGACAACATATCCTACTATGATATATTCTTATTTATGGACAGATCATTGGGCTACAATCAAATCAAAATGACGCATGAAGATAAAAAGCACACATCATTCAGAATGCCTATCGACATTTTCTTTTACACAAACATGCCCTTCGGCCTAAAGAAAGCTGGTTCCACCTATCAATGGGCAATGACGCGTATATTTGATGAGTTAATACACCAGAAGGTTGAGTGTTATGTTGATGATCTGGTTGTTAAGAGCATGGATCAAAAAGACCATCTAAATGATCTAAGAATCATATTTGAGAGAATAAGAAAGTTTGATCTGAAGATGAATCTGTTGAGTCTTGTGAATAGGTTGTTAAACCTAAGTTAATGTCCCAAGGCTACCAAGAGGGGGGGTGAATTAGTATTTTAAAACTTAACCCTCTTTTCAAATTTTAGTTGTACAGAAATTAAACTTTTAATAAAATTTTTATAGAAAAGTTTTTCAACAACAAATTTTTTTAAATAAAAGAAAAATGCGGAAAATAAAAAGCAGTAAAGTAAACGACACAAGATTTATAGTGGTTCGGTCTAAACCAGACCTACATCCACTCCGTAGAGGCACCCTCTGAATATTGCACTAATACCAATAGTGTCTCTCCTTTTGCACCACAGCAAGGCGGAGAAGCCTTTACAAACACTCTTTTCACCACTACCCGGTGCGGCAGAGAATCGTCATCCTTTTACACAATTCCCAGTGTTGGCAGAGAACCATCCATCCTTTCACACTCTCCTAGTGTGGGCAGAGAACCCTTCGTACTTTCACACTCTCCTAATGTGGGCAGAGAACCCTTCGTCCTTTCACACTCTCCTAGTGTGGGCAGAGAACCCTTCGGCTGTTTACACTCTCCAAGTGTCAGCAGAGAACCAGATTTCCTTGACAGATCTTCTTACTAGAAATCTAGAAGGAAGTAATCTCAAATCACAAGTCGAAAATCTTACCTCTGAATAGCAAGTGAAGTCTTCACACTCCAGTGGTAGAAATCCTTCTTTGAATGCTCTCTCTCACTCTCTCCTTTACTCTTCTTCCAATGGGCACGAAGTTCAATGAGCAAAAAGATTGGGCGGTAGTCAAATTTGAACTATTTATACAAAAGACAAGAAAAACTGCCCAAAAACTGCAAGTTTTCAATTCTGTACGCAGTGGATCGTCCCGTACGATCGTGGATAGTCCTGGACGATTTTACTTAAAGTGTCAGAAATGAACCTAATGTATATTAGTACGAACTATGTTCGTACACGCTTATCATCCCGTACGAACTAGGTTCGTCCGATAAGAAACGGTTATTTCATAGGTCGGTTCCCAAAATTCTACAGGACGTAACCAACTGACATAAGTCGGTTCAGTTCGTCTTGAGACGAACAGGTTTCATCCTAGGACGATTTTATACAGAGCGTTTCATCCAGGGATGAAAATAAATTTCGTCCTGTATCATCTCATACAGAGGGCTTCATCCTGGGACGAAAATTAATTTCGTCCTGTATGATCTCATCCAGAGAGCTTCATCCTGGGACGAAAATTAATTTGGTCCTGTACGATCTCATCCAGAGAGCTTCGTCCTGGTACAAAAATTAATTTCGTTCTTACGAACAATGGAAGTGAGAATCCCGAGACGTTCGTCCCGGGATGAATATTAAATTCGTCCTGGATGATTAGGACTTAGAAAATTTTCTGCTCGCCTGTTCGATTCATTGCTCTTATGAGGGTTAATTGATATGAACGTCCCGTACGAACAAAATTCATCCCGTACGATCAGTTCATAAAATTTCTTCCCCAAGAGTGTGTGTTGTGATTTTTCACTCAATTACAACCACTCCCTTTCATTTCAAAAACTTGTAATTTACAAAAGAATAATTTGAAGTCTTCATCGCTTGGAGTTGATTTTCCTGAAATGTTAGTACACACTAAAACAAAAATAATGCTTTCAAAAAGTGTTAGGAGATATATAAAAATAATAATATTTGAAATCATCAAAATAATACAAGTTGCAAGAATGTAAAACATGCAAATAATAACTTTCTCTACAATCTCCCCCTTTTTGATGATGACAAAACAATTATTATTTGTAGGGTTTCAAATTCTAAGTATCTCCTAAACTCCCCCTGAATTTATAAACTCATGAAAATAAGGAGGCATTTGAATCACTTAAATTTTTTTTTTGTTTTTCAAAAATTTTATACAACACAAAACAACATAAAAGATAAAATAAAGAAAATTATCAAATACTACAAAAACAACACATACGAAAATCAAACACTACGAAAACAAATCAAACACTACGAAAATCAAACAATGCGAAAACATACGCAACAACAAAAAATTTCTCCCCCTTTTTGACAACATCAAAAGGTGAAGAAGAAAAGAATGTTAGAAATGTAACCAGAATTATGAAATTCACTTTATATTTTAAGCTTGAAAGTGATTGAGATAAGATATGTAAATAAAATCAATAACATTAGAAATATCACAAAATTTTATATAATTTAAGAAGTGATATAACTTAGAGAATAATAAGAATTTGACAAAGGCATGTGCTAATTTAGACATGAAGATAATGAAAATCATTGCACTAAGGATGAATAAAAATTTTATATTTCAAATTTCAATTTAAATTATAAATGAACGTTAGATCAATTTGAATTAAGAGATTAAAAGAGTCTGGAAAGAAGTAATTACCACATGTGTCGCTTTGCGCATCTTTTTCAATTTTTATACCAGGACACTTTTGTGCATCTTTTTAATTTGGGCTTATTTTTGTGCCTCTTTTTTTTTGTCATTGCAAATTTTTTGCACATTTCTTTTGATTTTTTTACATTTGTACAATTTTCAAGAGTATTTGAATTCTTTCCAAAATCAATAATCTAAAATTTCAAATTTTTCTAAGTGCATAAATACTAATTGAAAAGAGAAATACAAAATAAGAAAACATCTAAATAGCAATAATAATACCAAGATAATGTAGTCTAAATAAGAGACATGGACTTGAAAATTCTAAGAATATCAAGTTATAAGTATGTCTTAAATTTTGAAAAAATCATATTTTCTAATGAAATTAATTTAAATTTACAAGTTAAATAAAGCACTATTAAGATTAAAATAAAATGAATGTCATAAAATCTAACACACATTTCTAAAATATTTAATAACAAAACATTGAAACTTATATTGATATCGGATAAAAACTATTACAATTTAAACTCTTTGATATCAATATTAGCACAACTAAAACATGGAAAGATAACACAAAAAAGGGAATCACTAACACAAGAACAATACTGAAGTACAGAACAGACATAGAGCAAACACTGAACAAACACTGAACAAATCACTCAGATGGACCCTGATATGGAGGAGGAGGTGGTGTTGCACCAAAAAAGCTGAAGTAACTACTTATCGTGAACATGTTGGTATTAATGGCATTTATTTGTTCACGCATATATCCCATATCCTGATTGTGCTGAAAATCTTGCTGCTGCAGATGAGTTTCAATTTGATCAAATCTTTGATCAAAATGAGCCTCTAAATTTTCTAATCTTTGAACCAAATCCTCATAATTTGGTCCAGATAGTTCTTCAAAGTCTTATTCAGGATGAGTTAAATCATACTTCTTCTCCAGAATATAAGCAATCAGATGTCCTAAGGCTATGTTCTTCTTCCTTTTATGATCAACATGACCAATTTCAGAGAGACTATAAATGTAGTCAATTAAGAGTTGAGCCTCATCTATAGGTTGTCTTGCCATAATCAAGTAGGTAACAGTAGAAAGAAGAGGAGTGATGTTGATTCTATCATCAGCATTAGGGATAATTGAAGTTCTTAGAACATGCTGGATGATACAGGCTGCATGCAATAAAGTTGAAAGTTTAGGTTGATGATCCTTAACTCTTATTCCTCTAATCACCCTATTGACTTCAGTCCAGTCAAAACTTGAGTTTGTTAAAGTGTGTGCTCTTAAGCCTTCAGTCCTTAAGTTTAGAAAAATACCAAAGTCATCTTTGGTGATTTCAACTTTCTTTTTGAAAACAAAAGAACTGATAACAGAGTGGTCGGAGTTGAATGACATGTTTGCCAGAAAATAGTGGAAGGTTTCTTTATTGTAGAAGTGAACTAAAGTGAGGATCAAACTAAATTGAGTATGGGCAAACAAGTGCATTACCTTGAAGGTTAAATGATCATGTAGGAGAACTCTAGATTGAGTGATTTTTTGCAGAGACAAACCTAGGAAAAGATTTTTCATTGGCTCTAGACAGGAAGTTTTCGGATGTATTCCTAGGAGGGCCCTTAGCCAAAGTCTTTTGGCGCTTGCTAGAACTTTCCATTGAAGGATTTTAAAAGATGAAAGCTTTGAAAGAGATGTGTGAGAGTGTCTGTTCAGTAAAAATTGATGTCAATTTAAAGAAAAATGACTGTTCATACCAGAAGAAATTTTGGTTCGTCCAGTACGAATTAGATTCGTCCCCGTACGAAAATATTTCGTATGGACGAACGAGTGAGTTAAAAATTAATGGCTTTTCGTAATCACACAATTTACGAAGCATCCTTTCATACAGACTTTTAACCAAGATGATCGTATAGATGAACACGTGTTCGTACAGACGATCAAGACTTAATTCATTTTAATGGCATTTGAAAACCGTCCCCCGCTATGAACCGACATCTGTTTGTCTGGACGAACCAAAGGTTCGTACGAACGAAGTTCATAATAAAAACTGTCTTATCCGTTCAGCTGTTGTATTCAATCGTCCCGACGTTTGAGAAAAATATTTTGTCCCGGACGATCGTGAGGATCGTACAGACGAACTATATTAAAAAACTGCTCTTAAGATGGTTTGAAATCACACAGATTGGCATTTTACACACATCGTCCTGTACGAAAAAATTTTCGTACCGGATGAACAACACAAAATTTTTATTAAAAAAAACCAAATTAAATACACAAAACACAATAAACAACGACAAATGTACAGACTCTAAATAAAAATCACTCAAAAACAAACAAAAATCACAAAAAAAAATCATAAAAACATAAACTATGAAAACAAAATATCAATGTTGCAAACACATTTTTATTTAAGCATTTAAATCAATCACACCAAACCTTGTTCTTAATGCACTGAAAGTAACAAAGGCTAAAGGATTTGTAAAAATGTCTGCAAGTTGATTTTCAGTTGAAACATGGGTAAGTTCAATTTCTCCATTAGATACATGATCCCTTATAAAATGATGCCTTATGTCAATGTGTTTAGTTCTTGAATGTTGAATAGGATTTTTGAAGATGCAAATAGCACTAGTATTATCACAATAAATTGAAATAGTGCCTACAGTTAATCCTAAATCAATCAACTGTTGTTTTAACCAAAGTACTTGTGCCACACAACTTCCAAATGCAATGTATTCTTCTTCTACAGTAGATAGGGCCACTGAATTTGTTTTTCTACTAGACCATGAAACTAATGAATTTTCAATGAATTGACATGTTCCAGAAGTGCTTTTTCTATCCACCCTACAGTCTGCAAAGTCAGAATCTGAATAACCAATAATTTCAAATGAAGAGCTAAACTTAGGATACCAAATTCCTAAATTCTGAGTTCCTAGTAAATATCTTAAAATCCTTTTCACTGATATCAAATGTGATTCTTTTGGATCTGATTGAAATCTAGCACATAAGCAAACACTGAACATAATATCTGGTCGACTAGCAGTCAAGTAAAGTAAAGATTCAATAATCCCTCTAAATTTCTTTTGATCAACAAATTTTCCCTTAAGGTCCTTATCCAACTGAACTGAGGAACTCATTGGTGTACTAACAAGATTAGCATTATCCATTTCAAATTTTTGAGGATGTCCTTAACATATTTAGTTTGACTAAGAAATATACCTTCCTCAAGTTGCTTAATGCTAAAACCTAGAAAGTAATTTAAATCTCCCATTAGACTCATCTCAAATTCACTACTCATTATTTTAGAAAAATCATCACAAAGATTTTTATTTGAAGATCCAAAAATGATATCATCCACATAAATTTGAACAATGAGTATATCCTTTCCAAATTTCTTTAAAAAGAGAGTTGTATCCACACTTCCTTTTTCAAAAGATCTTTTAAGTAGGAAGGTGCTCAACCTCTCATATCAAGCCCTAGGTGCTTGTTTTAATCCATATAATGCCTTTTTTAACTTGAAAACATGATTTGGATATTTAGAATTTTCAAAACCTGGAGGTTGTTATACAAAAACATCTTCTTCAATTATCCCATTTAAAAAGGCACTTTTCACATTCATTTGAAATTATTTAAATCCTTTAAAACAGGCAAAGGCTAGTAAAACCCTAATTTCTTCAAGTCTAACTATAGGGGCAAAAGTCTCCTCAAAATCAATTCCTTCAATTTGATTATACCTCTTAACAACTAATCTAGCCTTATTTCTAATGACTACTCCTAAGTCATTCATTTTATTTTTGAACACCCACTTAGTTCCAACAACGCTTTGATCTTTTGGCCTTGAAGTTAATTCCCAAACTTTATTTCTTACAAGTTGATTCAACTCTTCTTGCATGGCCAATATCCAAAATTCATCAGAAAGTGCTTGATCAACATTAGTGAGTTCTATAGTTGAAATAAAGGCTGAATGATTGACTTCTTTATTTAATCCACGCCTAGTTCTAACACCCTCACTAGGTTCACTTATAATAAATTCCCTTGGGTGATTTTTAGAAAATCTCAAATTTCTAGGCAAAGGGTTTTCTTGTTCCAAATTTTCTTTCACATTTTCTTCCAAATTTATTCTATCAATTTTTTGGGAGTTATCCTCAATCTCATCTTCAACAATATTTGGCTCTTCTAAATTTCCAGATTCATCAAATACAACATGTGTGGTTTCTTCAATGAACAAAGTTCTTTTGTTGAATATCCAACAAAAATTCTTGCATCTGATTTCGGATCAAATTTTCCTAAGGCAGATTTTCCATTATTATGAATGAACACCTTACAACCAAAAACATACAAATGAGACAAATTTGGTGTTCTACCTTTTAGCAACTCATAGGGTGTTTTATTTAAATTCGATCTCACATTCACCCTATTCAGAACATAACATGCAGTGCTAACCGCCTCAGCCCAAAAATATCTAGGAAGTGAGTATTATGCCAACATTGCTCGGGCGGCTTCTATTAATGTTCTATTTTTCCTTTTGACTACCCCATTTTGTTGAGGGGTCCTAAGTACAGAAAAATTGTGATCAATTCCTTTCTCTTCACAGAAATTTTCAAATCTTTCATTTTCAAATTCTCCTCCATGCTCACTCTGTATAGAAATTATTTCACACCCTAATTTCCTTTGAATCTAAGTAAAAAAATTTCTAAATTCCTCAAATGATTCACTCTTATGAAATAGAAATCCAACCCAAGTGAATCTTGAGAAATCATCCACTATAACAAATCCATATACCTTCCCTCCTAGATATAGTTCCTACTGGTCCAAAAAGATCCATGTGTAAAATTTCCAATGGTTTACTAGTCCTAAGATCCTTATTGGACTGAAAAGAGGACTTCACTTATTTTCCTAATTGACATGCATCACAAAGGTGATCCTTAGTAAAGTCTAGTTTTTGTATACCTCTCACTAAGTTCTTTTGGGTAATTCTCCTAAGGTTTTTCATACTAGAATGACAAAGTCTCCTATGCCAAAGCCATGATTCATCAGAAATAATTTTCAAAATAAAAGCAGTAGGAGATTGAATACAATTTAAATCTAGCATAGAAACATTATTTACCCTTTTTCCATTTAAAACATCTTTCCCATTTATGCTTAATATGCAGCTAGTAGGTAAAAATTTTACACTATAGCCCTTATCACATAGCTGACTTATACTTAATAAATTATGCTTTAAGCCTTCAACCAATAACACATTGTCTATAAATTTTTTTTTTAAATTTCCAATCATACCTGATCCAACCACTTTCTTTGTGGTATTATCTCCAAGTGTAACCTTGCCTCCACTCCTAGCTTCCAGCATTATGAATTGAGCAGTATCTCCAGTCATATGCTTTGAACATCCACTGTCTAGGTACCATATGCTCCCACGAGGTCTTGTGTGAGAGCAACCTTGCAAAAATATCAAATGTTAGACCTGGGAACCCAAACAAGTTTGGGTTCACCTTTTAGCAATTTATAATCTGATGCATGTATGATATGTCTAGGTTTATGCATCTTAGGTCTCCACACTAAATTAGATTTCATCTTCAAAGTACAGGTGTGAGATATATGTCCAATTAATCCACAATTATTACATTTGACATTAGGAAAAGTATTCCTAAGTCTTCTACCATTTGTTTATCTTCTAAGAGATTCCATATATTTAGGATAAAATTTATGATTTGTAAAATCTTCAAGTTTGGGGGGTATCCTATTATCCTCAAGAGCTCTTATTTTCAACTTATAAAATGAATTCATATCTTCCAAGATTCGATTTATATAATTGATTCGATATGTTTTTCTCTCAGATTCATCCTTAAGTATTTTAAATTCTTTTTCAAGATCAACATAGGATGATTTTACAATCTCATAATTTTTATTCAAATCATCTTATTCATCAAATAATTTCATGTGGTTATCATCTATTAAAGCATGATCTTTTCTAAGGATTTTATGTTCTTTCTTAAGTTCTTCCAATTCTAGACTTACACCAGCATGCATCTTTTTCATTTTTTTATATGCATCATACATGTGTTCAGAAACTTCAAATAATTCATCATAACTTAAGTCACATACCTCTTCTTAATCTGATTAATCTATTCTCTTTGCCATCAAGCAATGATTGGTGACTTCTTCTTCCTTTTCAGTCTCTGATGAATCTGAAGCTGAGTTTGCCCAAAAAGCTCTTTGAAATTTCTTCTTGCCCTTCTTTACAATTAGTTTCTCCTCTACCTTCTCCTTGCTAGGAGTGGCTTTGCGTTTTGGGCAATCAGTCTTGATATGACCTGGTTTCCTGCATTCATAACAAATCACTTCATTAGAAACCTTGCCATTTCTATTAAACTTATCTCTATTCCATTGCTGGCGTCTCTTCTGCTTCCTCTTCAGAAAGCTTTTGAATTGTCTAGTCATTAATGCAATATCATCTTCATCCTCAGGTTGTGAGTGTTCACTCTCGGACTCTTCCACTTTTAGTGCTATATTCTTCTCCTTTCGTGGTTCACCTACATCAATCTTTCTTTGACTAACCCCTTGCTCGTAAGCAATGAGTGAACCAAGAAGATTATCAATAGAGTAAATGTTTAGATCTTTAGACTCTGTAATTACAGTAATTTTAGCATCATAAGCAGTAGGTAAACAACGAAGAATCTTATTAACCATTTTAGCATTAGCAAATTCCCTACCAAGTGCATGCAAAGAAGTGACAATTTGTGTGAATCTTGTGTACATGTTAGAAATAGATTCACTTGGTTTCATGCGAAACAACTCATAATCATGTAACAAGATATTAAGTCTTGATTGCTTAACCTCATTAGTCCCTTCATAAGTTATACAAAGTCTATCCCATATGCCATTTCCACTTTTGCAAGTGGAAACCCGCATGTAGTCTTCAGATTTTAAAGCACAAAAGAATCTATTTAAACATTTGGCATTGAGTTGAGCTAAGTCACGTTCTTCTATAGTCCAATCTGCAAAAGGTGTTTCTACCCTAACTCCATCAACTAATCTAGTTGGTTTTGTATAACCTTCCTGGACTAGGATCCACATACGATAATCAAGTGACTGTAAGAAAGTAGACATGCGTGTTTTCTAAAAATTAAAAGGTATATTGTCAAACAGTGGAGCTCTAGTAATAGAGTAACCCTCAGGTGTATTTCAGTTTCCAAATATAGCCCTCTACGTTAATCAAAAAGTAGTTTAAACTTATGATTTTGAAACGGAGCTTTGATACCATTTGTTGAGTCTTGTAGGTTTTTAAACCTAAGTTAATGTCCCAAGGCTACCAAGAGGGGGGTGAATTGGTATTTTAAAACTTAACCCTCTTTTTAAATTTTAGTTGTACCGAAATTAAACTTTTAATGAAATTTTTATAGAAAAGTTTTTCAACCACAAATTTTTTAAAACAAAAGAAAAATGCAGAAAATAAAAAGCAGTAAAGTAAACGACACAAGATTTATAGTGGTTCGGTCTAAACCAGACCTACATCCACTCCCTAGAGGCACCCTCTGAGTATTGTACTAATACCAATAGTGTCTCTCCTTTTGCACCACAGCAAGGCGGAGAAGCCTTTACAAACACTCTTTTCACCACTACCCGGTGCGGCAGAGAATCATCATCCTTTTACACAATCCCCAGTGTTGGCAGAGAATCGTCCATCCTTTCACACTCTCCTAGTGTGGGCAGAGAACCCTTCGTCCTTTCACACTCTCCTAGTGTGGGCAGAGAACCCTTCTTCCTTTCACACTCTCCTAGTGTGGGCAGAGAACCCTTCATCCTTTCACACTCTCTTAGTGTGGGCAGAGAACCCTTCGGCTGTTCACACTCTCCAAGTGTCAGCAGAGAACTAGATCTCCTTGACAGATCTTCTTACTAGAAATCTAGAAGGAAGAAAGAAAAAGAGTGAAGTAATCTCAAATTATAAGTCAGAAATCTTACCTTTGAATAGCAAGTGAAGCCTTCACGCTCCAGTGGTAGAAATCCTTCTCTGAATGCTCTCTCTCACTCTCTCCTTTACTCTTCTTTCAATGGGCACAAAGTTCAATGAGCAAAAAGATTGGGTGGCAGTTAAATTTGAACTATTTATACAAAAGACAAGAAAAACTGACCAAAAACTGCAAGTTTTCAATTTTGTACGCAGTGGATCGTCCCGTACGATCGTG